>JAOTQQ010000063.1:20330641-20350241 GCA_026546715.1 Gallinago undulata
GCAGGACCTGGCACTTGGCCTTATTAAACCTCATCCCATTGGCCTTGGCCCATTGATCCAACCTGTCTAGATCCCTCATTTATCAGATGACTTGCAATATTTTGAAAACTAACTAGGGACTCCAAATTCCTCATCTACCACAAATAAATTAGATTCATTTGGCTTCCAATTACTCAGCCTACAACCGGGTAATTCTTAATTGATGATATGCTTTCCATGTATTTGCACGTGCCTGTCCAATAATTAAAACTGTTCTAGTTGCTGGTGATTAACTTGTTTGGAGTGTGGGATTCCCGGAAGAGAAATGAAATGTTGACATGGAATGGTGTGGTTTTGTTGGCAAGAGAAGCCACAGCTGCCCTCTGTCGTCCTGCAGCCGTCCACCCCATGTGTCTGTGGTGTTCCAGGTACTTCAGTGGACACAAGCCTTTGCTTTTCAGGAAGGATTTCTTTGTTGCTTCATGCTTGTTTTCTTCTAAATTATTTTCATGTTCCAGTCAGTTTTAAACTTCTGCTTTCTATGGGAAGGATCCGCAGCTGAAGCTGCCTTTGAAGAAAACAGTTGCCACCAACCGTGCATGGAACACCTCTGTCTTTCCTCATAGCGTTTTTTGCCTTCATAATTCACAGAGAACTTTTAAAATTCTGTTTTATGAGTACTTAAGTTGCTCTTAATTTGCAGACGCCCTCTGCTGTTTAAATGCACTGACCTGAATCTTGGGAGGGAGCAAAGATACTGTAGTGGCCTGTGAATCACCTTCTCTGGGCATGTCTTTTAAAGCTTCCAAGTCCTAAAATTCCCACCCTCAGGTCCGAGAGGGATTGGCTACAAGAATATAGAAATCGTGTAGAGAACTTTATGCTTAATGTAATTTAATAGAACACATTCACCCATTTGAAAGTTTATCCTCTGCTTAGTTTTGCCAAGAGAATTTCTTAAAGGAATACAATTTTGCGGCACAGTGTTGATCAGTGGTATGTGATTTGTGTTCTGGACATTCAGAACTGAGCACGGTTGCCTCCAGATCAGTGTGTGTCACCTTACTTCCAGACTTCTCTGAGAGACTTTCTGCCACTAGGTAATGAATTAAAACTATAGTCTCTTTATTGGTCTCTTTTGCCCTTTTTATCCTTCTTGGCTTTTTTACACCCATTTGTCATTTTTCAGTTCTTACAGCTCTTTGGGGCTGAGACTGATGTGTGATTGCTTTGCTGGGGTCTTACATTACTTGCAGTGGAATGCCTCAGAGCTTTTGTTTTTTAATTAGTTAGGTTAAGCATACAGTTTTCTTAAAACTTGCAGTTTAATTCATTTTATGTTTTGTACCACCATGTTTTGCTTTAACCAGTGGGTTTGCTGCATTAAGACCTGGTAGTGTCTATAAGAACTGTTCCAGTGCGTGACTGTATTGAGTGATTTGAGTCTGGTGTCTTTGGGGTAAATGCCAATACAATCCCTCTTCTGAAGCAGGGACAGCGTTTGAATGAGCTCTGATGTTACCACAAGAAATTCATAAAGTGTAAAAGACTAAAGCAGTAGTTTTCACTGCTGCCATGTATAGGAGTTATTATCCTTCCCTCTAAAGAAAGCTCAAAATGGTGTTTTCACAGGCTTTGTCTCAAGTTAGTTGTGAACTTGTAGTGCTGGGCTGTATTCTTTGCTGGCATTGTTTGGGCTGGGTGTATTAAACAATAGCCAGCGTGCAAATATGGGGACAAAAGCATTTACAAGGACAGGGCTGGAGGGAGCAAAAGCAAGCAGACTGCTCCAGAAAGGGAGAAGTAGCGGATAGAAGCTAGCTGATTTCCAGTGTTAGGGACAGTGCAGTATAAAGGAAAGAAATAATACAATGGAGAAAACAGATGTGGAAGAGGAGGAGAGAGCAGAGGTTTGTCTTGAAGTTGCTCTTTCCTGTGCCTGCGCAGGAGCGTGAACAGGAGTCGGTTTAAGGCAGCCTCCAGAGCTGGAGGAGCAAAGCAGAACTAGCTGATCTGTGACTCTCTGGTTTTCGCTGACACTTGAGCTCGAACTGTGGTGGGAACTAAACTGCTCTGTGCAAGTTGAAAGTGGGACTGCTCTGACATCGTTCAGCCAGTCAAATGTGAGTGACAAAAAATGTTTTTGTTTTTTTTCTCTAATCTACTCTAGGAGCCTGAAGCACTGTAAAGTGTTAGTAAAGAAAGAGAATGACCTATTTGTACAGCAGAGTGGCTACTAATAATCTTTCACTCAGTGTTTAAAACTCCACCATTTTACCTTTTTTTTGTCCTTTAGCTGTAAAACCTGTGACTAATTCTGTCAGGTTTGGAGCATTTAATCTGTAAAATCTTTATATATGAGATATAAGATTTATATATAAAGGTATATATAAATCTTTATATATAAACATTTAAGTTACATCACAATGTCACTGCTACTACATTTCACAGTATGTGATGCAAGGGTATATTTATTACATAAACTGCTTTCATTTGATTCCAGTGTATTAGGATATTTTCGAATTTCCACTATGCAGAAACGGGTAAATACTGATTTCTGTTACACTTGGGAAGATTCACAAGGGACTTTTAGTCATAGTTTGTTCCATCAGCGTTACAGTCAGTGTCTAATATGCCTTTAAAAGAAATCACTCAAGGTGGATGAAGGCAGTTTCTGTTTATTTTGCAGTTGGTGAGAAGAGTTCGTAGTTGTCAACCCACAGAAACTTGGTGCAGAAATACTCTCTTTACATCTAAAATCTGCCTTAAAATTCTCCACCAGAATAAATTACAGAGAGTACAAATACCTTAGTGCTTTGCTCTTTCATTGAGAAACATAATGAGCGTTCCAACCTTTCCAAACCTCTGGCTTCCCTGTGGCTGTGTCTTATTAGGCCTGTGCTTCTAGAGAGAGAAGAGACCAGAGGAACATGTGGCCTTTTGCTAAAGGACATAGCTTGGGACTGTAAGGCCTCTGTATACTGTGTGTAGGAAGCGACAGCTCTCGAGAGAGGTCATTATGCAGACAAACTTGGTAAGCACAATGCAATAAACAGATTAATAACTAATGCCGGGTGGAGTGGGGAAATGATCTGACTTGCATTAAAGCGAGTTGGGAATTTGTGAATTGGAGTGAGAGTAGAGTATCCGCCATGGTTCGATTTCGTTTCTTTCAAGTGGTGATTAATAGCACACCTTACTAATAAAGGACTCCGAACTGTGAAGCCAGGTGTCCTTTCCAGAGAAAGGGGTGGATTTAGCTTGTCAGCCCTGTGTACAGGCAGCGCTTCTTACCAACTTTGTGATGGCTTCTGCAAGAGTTGGTGACATCTTTGTCCTCCACAAGCATGGTGCTTGTCTCATTAAGTAGAGAGAAGCCTAACTCTTGGCTGAGTGGTATGAGCAAGGTTAAAATTAGGGAATAGGAGTGACAGCAGGAATCAGTAGGACTCCAGAGGAGATACTTTCACAGTGTGTATCACTAGTGTTTGGAGTCAAGGTGGTACTCACCTGATGTAGCTGTCAGATAATGGTGTAGCATCTCTGCAGAAAGGTTTCGGAGCTGGCTGCTGGTTCGCTTGATTCCCTGCTCTTTGCTTGTATTAGATTCAAATTCTGTTTAGATGATGTGCTTCCTCTAGGGAAAAACATACAGAGATCAACCCACAAATTAACTAGCAACCTTCCTGGTGTCTCTTATCATGCCCTGGGCTGAACAAGTAGGCAACATGTCTTTGAGATTGCTTCAGCTGTATCTTTGTAGGTATAAGGAGTGTTTTGTTAATGATGTTATTTTATTTATTTTTTTTTTTTATGTTTCCAGCTCTTAATCTGAGCATGGATGTTTAAAGATAAGTGAAAACTTACATTCTTGAAAATATGTCTCAAATACTTACTTGTGGAGCTGCTAATTCAGATACAAGCATTCCTTTGTAGTGCAAGAGTCTTCCAGGGGGATCAGTACTTGAGATGAACTGAGGAGGTGATCCTATACTGCCTTGAACATTGGGAAGAAAATCAGATTGTTGTACAGAATTAGCTGCAGAAATGGGCTTAAGGGGAGGAAGGCACATAAAGGTAATAAAATAGATATCCCATGCAGGGCGTAAACATGGAATGAAAGTGTTGTGAGTAGTCTGGAATAAGGATAAGACAGGAAGCTCTTCTGGGTTGCTGAAGCCAAGAGACAGCGGGCGCCACTTTTTGCGTGCTTCCCATCTGGTGACTGCCCAGACAAAACAGGAGAACAATCTGCCTTCCAGCTGGTCCATCAGAAGGTGCCTACTGAGGAGCTCATGTGTTGGTTGTGGAGCCTGTCAGTCCTTGCAGCCCAAAGATGGGATGTGAGGATCAACTGGGAAAGAGAGAGAAAAGGGAGAAACTTAGGGACAAGAGGAACGCACAGAGAGAGGGCTTTTCTGTTCATCATTAGAAGCTTTTGGTGTTGTCCGTCTCTTTGAGGATGTGTCCCTCTGGTGTCCTTTAAACAAGGAGGAATTGTGTAAAACCAATACCCAATTTTTAAAAGCAGATAATATACGATCTTGTGTCCATCTGTGGTAATTAAGGAGTAGAAATCAGCTTAAAAGACAGGACACAGAAATCTCAACCTCAAATGCTGACTTCCCTCATCTTTCCTGAAAGCATGAACAAAAATTATTAAAAGCAAAAGTATCTGACTAGTGTTAGTGGAAAAATTACTATCTGCTGGACAATCAGTAGCTGCCTGTATTGGAGCAAGACAAAAATGGCATCTTGCAGATTTGATGGTTTGCTATAAAATCAGACATTTTTACTAGGAAGTTCACTTTTTGGTTTATGGATTGCTTATTGGCCACTTCTTACCTGCTTTCAGCTTTTATGCAAACACTTAAATTCATAACAACGCTTAACATTCAGGAGACCTAACTTTTTGTTTCAGAGCCTTAGTCTGGGATTTTTTTTTTTATTGGTTTGCATGACATGTCGTTAAATCCCAAGAAGCAGAAGGATTGCTGTGCAAGTGGGCACGTTCTGCTCTCCTCTTTAGTTCAGGAAGGGAAGAGCAAGTGGGGCAGCATCTGTCTGGGTCACTGACACTGGGAGAGGCGATGGGATGGAAGCCTTAAACCTGGCTGTGGGTACAGGGACAGAGCCAGGTTAGCCCCTAATGAGGTTTACTAAGAACAGCAACTGTGCAGGTCCTTTGACAGCCTTGGCAGGGACCGAGGGTATTAACTCAGTGCAGGGACTGAAATAGAAAGTTTTATTTTTGGCACCGGTCTCTTCAGGGCATATTGGAAACCCAACAGGCGAAGGGAAGTACCGTCATGCTCGGCATGAGGGAGGCAGCACCGGACCTGTGCAGTGAACTGGGTCTGGCGGGTGGAAAGGGAGAATGGGCTTTATCTGGCCTGGTGCCTCCTGTGGCAGCTGGTGCCTGGCGCTTCCCCGTGACATGCTTGGCGCTAAATGGTGATGAGGGGGCGGAAGGAAAACTGCTTCCCAAATGACCTAACCATTTTCTGTTCCAAATAGCCCTGTTTTATTCTACGTGAATGCAAATATTATTATTGGCCACATGTGTCGCTTGTACTTTTATTAATTTTAGCTGAAGCATTTCAAGGTAGATTACTGTTAAATAAGCACAGACATTATGCCAATCACAAATTAGAGTTGTGAAAGCCTTTAGTGATTACTGTGGGAGAGAAAGCTCAGAACAGAAATGAGCCTGTAAGAAACAGGCTCATTAAACAGAAATTTTGCCTGTAAGAAAATTTTTCTTCTCCAGGAAGTTTGCTGACTAAGTCCATGAAGGCATCCCCCAGTAACACAGCACATGACACAGGTTGTAATGAAATAGTTGTTAATGGGTTTCCAGTTCTGGAGTATCCTGATTAATTACGGAATGATTGGCTTATTTCACGGAGATAGTTTGTGAAAAATATTTCAAGTGACGCTTCGCTCCATAGCAGACTGCTATATTCATTATGGAAAACTAGGCAAAAAAATGGTGGGCATCTGTGCCAAAGAGTATTTAAATGTATTAAATATTTAAGATTATAACAAAATAATATCTGTTTTTTTTTTTAAAAAGGTTGCAGAGTACAACAGCATGCAGTTTGTTTTCTCTAACTGTCGTAGAATGTGGATTTTGAAAATCACAATTTCATATTGTAAATTTAGAATAAAATTGACGAGGGCCGTAAAGCCTGTCTGGTGACTGAGACTTAGAAAAATTGAGCTCACGCATCTTGGGCATGTATGTAATGTGATGGCTGTTCCTTTTTGAATAACCTTTTGTTCAAATCCCCAGTTCACTTTTAATTCGAACTTTCTGTTAGCTAAACAGATTGCTTCTCTATAACACGAAAGTGCACTCCTAGTGCCTTTAAATCTAAATTTGTGAGCATGTTGTTTCTATGTAAATAATGAAGCATTGAAGCAGTGAATATAAGTATTTTAACTGACATAGAAAATCTTTGGCTGAGTATTTCCAGACTTTTCTCACCTCTATGTCCTTTGCAGGCTGTGCTGTTCCTGTAACCCACTTTCCTGTTCTCTACAATCTCAAGTAATTTTTTTTTTTGCAACCTTAATTAATTAAGATAAACTGACTAATTGCTTTGCAGATATAACACTTTTTTTAAATTAGTGCCTTCTAATCAGGAACATAATTCAAGTGTTTATTTTTTTAAAATTAAATAAATAATCACCTACACCATTATGACTGGTTTGTTTGGCAAGATTTGTAATAATACTTCTGCAAGTAAAATATGATTAATATTGAGCTTGTTTAAATTGCTGCTTGCTTCTTACTGCAGCTTTGTTACAGAAATTTGGATGTTTAAACATGGAGAGTTGAGGCAAAATCCAGTGTTGGTCTTAACTACCCCAGGTGTGGGTGTGGGGCAGATTTATTCTGTGGGGCTGGTTTCCTGGCTGGGCTGGGTTGTCTCAATCTGTCCTTCTCCTCCCTTTCCATTGGGGACTAGAGAAAGATGCAACTGGGTCTCTCTATCTGTCTTAACCTTAAATGGTATTTGAAGAAGGTTATATTAAGTTATATTAATGCCCTGGCTGTGTGTTTTTGCTCTCGGAACAGCCTGCAGTAGGCTACTTGTCTTCAGGCTGTTTTCACATCTAGTTGTGTTGAGAATATATAATTTTATTGTTGGTCAATTTTGGGGCTAGTTTCCCATCCACGTGACATGGAATGATGTACAAAATCAGCTTTTTGAGCGACTTTTGGTCTATGTAGTGAAATTACAGTGAGCTCTTTTTGAGCTGTTCTCTCTGCCAATTGGAAATCTTACTGTATAGCAGCATATCTGGTCTCTGACTTGTTTGAAAAGAGCCTCTGAGATGTATGGGATGGAACTGAGGAAGACTTTTGTTAGGTGCTGCAATGAAAAATTAATTCAAGACATGGCAACAGCTGTGGGTGACAATTTAGAGTTGCTGAATAAGTATTGTAATCAGCATTTATCACTGACATCACATGGGATTAGATTAGACACTTGGAGGTGGTTGTCCTTGGGCACAGCCCTAGGGAGGGTTATTACCATGACACAACCAGTTGTCTTGGTAATGCCTGGAGGAGAGGGAGAGCTTCCTTCCTCCTGTGCATTCTGCACTGCTCTATTAAAGAGAAGCCTGACGTCATTCACAAAAGTGTTGTCATCTTCTTTTAAAATATCACACAAAATTCTTCTATTTGTCCTTCATGTTATGGTTGAGATCACAGCACGTTATACCTTACTTCTGTGAATTGCCTTTTCTGTTTAAAATAGGCATCAACACATTCGGTCTCTCACATTCGTTTGATTGCGTAGCATGTTCTTTTGCTTTCCCCAAATTTGGGCTTTTCTCTAAGAACCAAGTTGATGTCCCTGTTAATGTCAGCTGAGGTGAGAACAAGGTGTCACAGCTGGGAAACCACTCCTGTGCAGGAGGAGAGGATAGTGCAGTCTTCTAGGCTGCCCTGCCTGCTCGCCTGCTAAGGCTTCACCTTCCCCCCCTGAAGGAGGATCAGTTAAAGTGAAAGTTATAGCAAAAGAAAGAAAATCTGTGGAAAGTGATACAGTAGATTAGTCTTCCTGACTTCTCAATGGGTTTCGAAATGTAGCGAAATGCATATTGCTAGCATTTCATTTCTCTATGATTAACTGGGAGTCGTAGCCTTACAGTTCACTCTACTCACCTTGGTGAAACTCGAATAAGGTGAGTGGGTCTCTGCACAAATATTTTAAATTAGTGTTTTAGAGTCTAATCTATAATTAAAATTTATTTTTGAAGATCCAGTTTTAGAAGTACCTTGTAAGCATCCCTTAATGATCTACTTTATGGAGCTGATCTGCTTTGTTTCACGTCATAAAATAATGAAAGGTCTTCATAAACCTTTCCCTGCTTGGGTCTTGTCACAGTATGATTCCACTAGTGCTATTTGACTGTTACATACATGTGTTCAGCCTGCAAATACACATGCAGTAGCAAAGAGGGTTTTTTTGTTGTGTAACTCAGACTCATAACTTTGCTAAATAATGTTTTTCTTCTCAGAAAAACAGTCAGTTTGGGTTTTTTTGAAACTGTATAGGCCGTTGCTACACATTTTAAAACATAAGGTTTTGTAGCTGTTGTTTTTACAAAGAAAAGCTGTGCCGGGTCTGAAGTCTTAATCAGCAAGTTTTTTCTTCTTACAAGTTGAGCAGTCCCAAGTTAGTTATTCAATAAAAAGATCTGCAACCTCAAATGGAATTTTATGTATTTAGATATTTATTTAATAAGTTTTGGTTATAGAGGTTTTCTTAATATGGAATTATTCTTTCTCACAGTTGCTGCAGCCCAAGCCATAGCAGAAGAAAGAAGAAGCCAAAGTGGCATTAGCCCTATTGCAGTCCAGACCTCAATAAATATAACGACAGCAACTAAACCAGGTATTGCTCGTTCTTTTAATGAAGTACTGGGTTCACAAGGGAGAGTTAGCATCTTCAAAAAAGAAGTTTGATGCTCTTTCTTCAGGAGGCATGAGAGGAAAAAGCACCTGGTAGGTGGTTCATAGATTCATTGAAGGTCTGGTTTTGAGGACAGTTTTTTGCTCTTGACTCACTCAGAGTTCAGTTGGTGAAGTTGAGTGTCTTTTCAGTGGGACATAAATGATTGTTTTTGTGCTCTGGTCAAACCAGTTCACTTCTTGCTGAGATTCAGGTATTTATACCTGCAAAGACTTAAGCAGTCTTGGTTCTGCTTTGCTGCAGCACTTCGAATTTGTCATGACAGCTGAACTGTCTATTCTCAGATAGAGTTTTCCTAGATTCCCATAATTCTTGATAATAGGAATTAATACGTACAGGAATGCGGATCAGAGCTGAATTTGGGTGTGTTCTCACACATGCCTGGCATCTGCTTAGGCTTTCTTTTGACTGTCTGCTTTGGGCCTTTTCATATTGTGTCTGCTTTCTGCTTCTATTAAAAATAGTGGATTGGTTGTTGTGAAGGAGTAGAAAGGGGAAAAAAGCGCATTCAGCTTCCTATGAATTTTTCAAATGGCATCTCTAATCTCTATATACAGTATGCAGTGCTTTGGTATGTGTATCTCTTGGGAAGTTCCATTACCCTTTTGATAGTAAAGACTTTGAACTTTTTCAGTTAAATTTGAATATTCAAAATGACTGACGATTATGTGTCTTCAATTTTTCTTTTGACAGTGATAGATGGTTCCAGTCTAAGAACAGAAGAAAGACAAAGACTTGCCAGGGAGCGTAGAGAAGAGCGTGAAAAGCAACATGGTATTTTCATGTTTGATTTAAAATATAATTTCCTAAAATACTTGTGATAAAGGAATAACTTACTCTCTTATTCCTTGTGCACTGATTATTATTTTTTTTTCAGTTTACTGGGGACAAGAGACAAGATCTGTTCTTGGTTTTGCATCAGTGGCCATCTCTGAACCTGGAAGGAGAAGTATTGGATTTTAGAGGAAAACATTCCAGAGATTTTTAGCTTGAAGCTGTGTGTCAGTTCTGACCTTCCATTTTTTAGTGACCACTAAGCAAATTCAGCCAATTTCTTATTGAAAGCCATAACAAAAACACTTGTGAAGTGATAACTTTTAGCTTAGAACTGCTTCCTGTAGCCCTGAAGACTGAGGTTTGGGGAACACTGATTCAGAGAAAACCAGAACAGATTTCACTGAATAGCTCAATTGCCTTGAACACTGCTTCCCTTGTCTCCCAGCACACTCCAGTGACTCCTGGGTTGAAGTCTCAGCAGTATATGCTCTATCTTGGCAAAGAATCTGAGATCTCGACAAGAGCGGACAGCTCTTGCCCAGCTTTATGCTGTTAGTGACGCCAGTCAGTGCGTGCGTGTGCAGCCAGAGATGGAAGAGTCACAGCGTGCCCTGCAGCCCTGGGTCTCTGTCTCCCAGCTCTCTGACCTGTATGTGTGTTTCTTAACATAAAAGCAAAGACACACAGCAACAGGAAAGATTGTGTTGAGAGACAATAGGACTAGGATGGGTATAAATTCAGAAGTATTTTGGGAACTTTAATGGTTGATACTACCTGTGCATTGTAGGTGTAATTATCTGATCTCTCAGTTCATTTAATCTTTCTAGCCACAGAAAATACTTCCACTGTGTATCGAACCACTAGGTTTTTGTCACAGGATGTGGAGCTGCTGTTGAAGTGCACACAGCTGTCCTAGGTGGAGGCTGCAGAGAAAAGTGACATAACTATTTTGAACTCAGATGCAATGACTGTGGGGTTCTCCCACTGTATATTGCTGTATATTTTAGATTTAAGTGGTGATAATTTTGCTTGGTAGTCTCTTGCAAGTTGTGTTGTCATATCATTGAATAGTTAAGTTTGATTTTATTTTTTTTCTTAAAAATTTACAGCTGCCAAAGAGACACAAATCCTTGAAAAGGAGAGAAAAGCAAAACTCCAGTATGAAAAACAGTTAGAAGAAAGGCAGAGAAAGCTAAAGGAACAGAAGCACAAAGAGGAGCAACGGAGGGCAGCAGTAGAAGAAAAGAGAAAACAGAAAATAGAGGAGGAAAAGGTACCATGTGTCAAAGTTTTACAGTTTTAAAGAAAGTCCTACACTGTGTTCCTACACTACTGTGCTTCGAAGTGGTATGAAATAGATAGTGAAATGGTGAGCGCGTTAGAATATAAAAGTATTTTCCACATCTGTACAGTGGGCTATATAGACACATCCTCCCTCCCCATCCCAGTCTAGATTTAACTACGCCCAAGGCGCTCAGAACTTTAGGAGCTGTGCTTACTGTTTGGCCACTGGTTATTTTTCACATGAGCAAAAACCCCACCCCATATTCCTATGTTTCTAGATTCCTTTCAGTGCACTTTGTAGAATCTGTTTGTAAATCAGCGTGGGTGACAAGGCTTAGACTTCCTTTAATCCTCTGTCTTGCTTTCTGGGAGCCCAGCTGTGGCCTAGGAGGCTCATGTTCTGTCAGTTCTTCTAAATTGCGATTTATTGCTATACATTGTGCAGTTGATAATGTTATCTGTGTAGTGATCGTTTGCTGCTTTCAGCTGTGTATTGACTGTTCTTACTTGGCTCTTTGCCTTTGCTTTGACTGTGCATAGACCAGCAGAGCAGTATTTGAGTTGTGGAGTTCATGGCAGGACTGAGAGAAGCTGAAAGTAGAAATAAGTACATGAAGGTACGCCATCCCCTTTGAAGAGTAGGTCTGCTAGTGTGAATTAAATGGGGTGCAAGTTCTGAAGGGTTCCTTTCCAGGGTATTAGCAGTAAAAGCATGACACAGACATGTGCTTTCCTGAGGTGGTTGTAAGAACTTGCTGTGGGTGATGGAGGAAGAGCCTGTAAGCCTGGCTGGCTGTTCCTGTGGACCCTAGCCGTTCTTATATTATTCTAGCAATACATCTTTTTTTACCCTTTTTGATTGGCAGTATCCTACACTGGTGTTTGGTTATCTGTAATCAGCTTGTGGATGTGTTCACTTTGATTTCACTCCATTTGAACTTCATGGAATAGTTTACATTGTTGAAGAACAAGGAGAAATGTTTGGGTGGGTGACAGCAGTCCAGTGCAGTATCATCTCTAAGCAACTACTTTAAGCAGAAAGCATCCCTTATGCTTCAAAAAGTGTTTCCCCTAAGCCTATAGTGCATGTATTCTTTTAATTTTGAGGATAGTGGGACGTTTTAAGTGGCTGCTGGGGTGAATAATGAAGGAAGACAAGGACTAGCCCATGAGTGTTTGAGTGGTGTTAACCTTGGCTTGGTCCCTGGAGGAAGATGACCTTGTACACAGAGTTATACGTAAAGAATCCAGCAGGAGGGAAAGTAGTGTGCACTTGACGTGTAAACCTTGCTTTCAACCACAAAGTGAAAACAGATCTTGACATTTGTGCTCTGATGTTAGAAAATAATGACTTTTAAAGAAGCTAAGCTATCATAGGACAATGCTTGCCAGCCAGGTATCATCTACAGTTGTAAATTTAGTAGATGGAAGTGCATAAAGAAGTAAATAGTCTGTTACTTCAGTCAAGTCTTGTTTAATTAATCACCTTCCTTAAATAAAGTAGAAGCAGCAGCACAATAGCAAATACAGTAGAAAAATAAGTGGTTCTCTGCCTAAGAGAGTCCTGGACACAGCTAGCCATGGCTGGGGTTGAGATACCTGGATTCTCACAGTTACACAGTTATTCTGTACAGCTCTGCAAATCATTATGTTGATGTCTTGAACTGGTAACTGATTTTATGTTTGTAAAGTGAAGCCTATGGCTCTAACTAGGACTTTGCAGAATTATTATACTGCAGATCCCTCCGTGGAAGTACCATCAGCAGATTACATCATGTCTGGGTACTTTGGCATGTTAGGTAAACTCTAGTTCAGGGTTCTTTAACAGAGGGGAAGCTGATCTGTATATTTAAGCAAGCCCTTTTAATTTTATCTTTTGTCAGTGAAAGGTATCCCTCTTCCCTACCTTCCAAGTTTACTTTGTCTGTTACACACTGTGACTTTTTTCTAGTTTGTGTTGTGAATTGGTGTTGAAAAAAGGTGAAAGTGTTGTGTCCTCAAGAGAGAGAAATGTTTGGATAATGAGTCCCCTTGGCATCTTTCTACAATGTATCAGCAGTAGCCTGGGAGAGTAGGCTTCAAAAGGTCACTTGGGATATGATTATTCCAGAAGAGAAATCTGTTGTTGATACATCTATGGAAACCTGGCTGATTATGGAGAAGAAACAGTCTACCATGGTTAGAGTTCATCTTCATGCACAAGAGGGGAAGTTCCAACATGAAGAGTTCCTGGAGACAGAAGAGACAGTTTCTCTTAGTCCTCTTTGTCCTGTCTGCAGGAGTTGCTGAGGCCTGGACTTAATTGTTCTTTTTTTCCTTCCTTGTTTTTTTTTTTGTTGGTTTTTTTTTTTCCAGTATTTCTGGTTTCCCTCTACCTCTGTTAATGCCAGTATCTGTTAAGACTTGGATTACTGTTTGTGTAGTTCTCTGAAAATACAAATAACCTTATGTTTGGTATTTTACAATGGAGAATTTACAGCACCGTTTAGAAATAACTTCAGTTTAAAGGGTAAGCAATTCTTTTTGCTCAGTTTGGGGTTCATCCCCATTTAGAAAATAAGTACTGCTGTTTACTGAATAGGAAATCTGTTTGGTGGCTATTTTAAGTGAAGAGTAGAATAGATTATCTCTGCTTTAGCTCAACCTAATCATGTTTGCAGTGTTTTGAAACCATTAATTGCCCTTAAGGTTCTTTGTATGATAGTTTTTGTAACAAAAGCTTGTTATAGTATAGGTAAAATTGATTTTAAATCGTACTGAGAGAAAAAAAAAAATCTGTATTTTGACTTGTGGCATAGCTGTATTTTACAGTTATATGGCTTCATAGAAGTGTTGTTTGACGATAGGAGCGATATGAAGCTGTTATGCATCGTACCTTGGAACGGAATCAGCGACTGGAAACACGACAGAAGAGATGGTCTTGGGGAGGGTCTGTAACTCCGGATTCAGAGAGCAAAACAGGTAAGTAGCACCTTTTCTAGCATGGCTAAAATCACAGGATATTATGTATAAACACTGGCAGGTGTTTCAGAGGGACCTGGGCATCCTTTCCCATCTTGGATCTTACAACAGGATCTGCAGGTAGCTCTTGGGGAAAAATTCCTATCTGTGCTTGTCCTGAAATGCTGCTCAGACTTAGGGCTGGTTTTGACTTTGGGAAGAGCTGGAGAGAAGCCATGTGGGAAATACACCACCTGGCAGCATTGGAGTGCCAGCCTCCAACCACCAGAGCAGGGGAATTGTGATGTATAAAGATAAAATAATTTCGAGTCCTTCAAATGCAGTATGTGTAACAGTGTGCTCAGACTGATGATAAAGAGAACAAAAAAACCCCCACCCAGTTGAACTGTAATATTACATCTAAAAAGTTTTAAACACACCCTTAGAGGTACCGAATGCTAACCAATTATTTGAAGCAGCAGTAAGGAGATGCAGTGGGCAGTGTCTGAGCTTTTCAGAGAAGGTTCTATTCTAGATGAGGTGATGCATTTTAATGCTCTTTAATTTGAGCTCAGATTGTTTCCTGTTTCTGCCAGCAAGTCAGGACAGCAGTGGCAGGGGTCTTTTCATGCACTACCTAACTGGAAGACCCCGCCAATGTGTAACTTAACATAAAACAAAAAGTGCTTCAATTCAGCCTATCTTCTGAATTAGTGGAATTGTACTGAGTGTGTTTTAGTACTGTCTTCTGTCACCTTGAGTGTTGACTTAAAAGTGTTTATTTATAACATGTTTGAAAGTGCTTTGGTATAAATCACCATTATGATATCCAGCTTCTCCATTTTTTGGTTAACTTGCAGTGTTTGCTATTTGACCTTATGACTTAATTTACAAACCTCCTTCTCCTGCAGAACAGCAGACCACAGATGAAGGTGGAACTGGTGGTATTGATCTCTAAAATGTTCTTTTTCCTGTGTTGTTTTACACTCACTACTAACCTTTTAAACTTGAGTTCTTGTTTCTCTGAAACTGAAGAAAACTGTCGTCTTATAGATCTTTTCCTTGATCTTGGCCAGCTGTGAACAAATGTCATCCCTAAGTAGAAGGCAGGTCCCTCTGTCTTTATCTATCCCTCCCAGCTAATTAAGCTGCAGCTTAAGTCATGGCATCCTGAGGGAATTTTTAGGGATAGGATATGTGCATTTGGGTTTTTAAAGATGACTGGATACAGCATGAGGGAGAAGAGGAGAAATTCTGAGTGGTATGTATTTGAATATAAATTAGGTCAGTAGTCTAAGGATTGGGTATTTTTTAAGGGCAATTTTGGACCCTTTCATTGTTCCCTAATTTGCAAAAAGTACATGGTAGGGCTTGGTTTGGTTTCTTTTTGCTTTGTCTTACCAGCAATTGCAGTAACATTTGCAAAATCAAATGATACTTTGCTGAAGCTTTGTGAAAGGAAATGAGCCCTTTGTGCAGTTTGATACTTTTTCCGTGAAGGGTTTTGCAGAATCTGATCTGTCCAATTATCTAAACATAATTCTATATATTAAATGTGTTTTCATTGGATTTCTGGCACTTTCCAGTGCACAGACTGAGCCATTCATAGAAATGCTTTGGATCACTGCTATATTTGTCAAGGCTATATGTTGAATAAGCAAAATTATTTCTTGTAACCAGTTTAAGATGATAGCCCTCAGCTGAGACCCAGCTAAATGTGAATTCTGAAAATTTGTGCATGCTCACAGCATTACTAATTCAATACAGCTGTCTCCTAATCCTGACAATATGAGACTTGAAAATGCAATGAAAGTCTGGCTGGGTATGATTTAACTACTGTGGCTTGTTCTGGCAACACAGAAAAAGCATGTGTATTTTATTTAACTTCATTCTTCCCTTTCTCTGCACAGCATGAATCCCTGATTTTCTCCAAAATTCGCCAGTTTGACTGGATTGGTTTACCTGTTTAACATGTTACTGTATTCCATGTTACCAAATGTGATTTAACCTTGAAACTAGGAAATCACATTTGCCTTAAATGTTTAGGAAAGTACTACTTTTTTCCTTCTCTATTAATTTGTACCTAATCTAATTTTCAAGTATTTTCCAACAAACATACTCCTGATGTAAAAATGGGCACTTAAGCTGTGCCATATGCATCATAAAGTAGCAACAGGAGGAGCAGATGAGTTTGTCTGCTGTCAATCTGAATAACTTGGCACCAATTTTGAAAAAATAAACAGATAATGCAGCGTTTGATGGAGACACTTGTGCATCCACAGTGTTTGAAATCTGTGTTCATCCTTACGTTGCAGATTCAAACATACAGCTCTCTTACCTGGGCTGGGTGATGTGGAACCAGGGTTGGATTCATGCTTCTCATATTTATTCCCACTTCAGGATTGTCCTTAGTTTTTTAACTTTCTGGAAGCTCTTCACTTAATTGTTATTTAAAATCTACCCAAACCATGTAGGATGCCTACATGTAGCCAGCTTTCTAAAAAAAAAAAAATCCTTATTTGGTGCCTTTCACCTTATATTTGCAAAATTGCTGGAAAGATGAGAATTTTGGATTTCTGAAAAATGACCTCATATGAGCTCTGCTATATTATGTCATTGTGGCTGAGTAGTGCACCTTCTCTAACAGCACCTTCTCTAACAGCACATGTAGAGCAAGTTTCAGTACAATATTATTTTTCCACCATTGGTTTCTGTGGCAGATTTGGGCTTAAAGGCTCTGTTTCTTAAAATGAAAACCGTTAGGGGAACAGATTTAAAATATTCTTTATGTTATTTTAGGACTAAAGACTTTCTTGCCTATTGTATTGCTGTGCAAAAAAAAAATGAATAATATAAAATCAGACACGTTTTTTCATGGACTGGCTGTGTCAACAGCAATATTTAGGAATATTGCCTGGTAAAGCAGCACTTGTGGGTGATAAAGGTAGTGTGCTCTGAGAAGGAAGCCCCATATAATTGAACGTTTCATCAGCCTTTCTGCATTTATGTACAGAATGTGATTCATTGAGGCTGCGCCAAGTACCCCACTGATGGCCTGAAATTTAAAAAACCGATGAAAGCCCCGGAGTCAGACATTACATTAATGCCATTGCTGTCAGTGCAAAGATGAAATGTGCAGGGTGTGGGGCTGCCAACCCTTGTAATTGAGGGAGATTTAGCGATGACTGAACAAAACTAAACGTTCAGGTGCATTTATAGTGGAGATGTGCTATTAGAATAGAAATTGGGCTGCCAGAGACACTCCTTTCTAAATAAAGAGCTTCCTTCTCCTGGTAGAAATTTGGAAGGTACTAAGAGACAGGTGAAAGTGGGCTAAATTAAATAAGATTGTCCAGCTTTGGGATAATCCAAAGTGCTCCAGCACCCTCTCTCAGTGAAGCTCAGAAGGTGGGCTGAGAGCTGCTCTCCCAATTCACGGTTTTCTGGAGATACCCTGTTTCCCAGCTTCTTACCCCATTGCAAGCCTTCCTGCAGGGCATTCGTATCCTTTATTCGGCTTTGCTGCTTCCATTTGTTTTCACCCTTCTGTTAAAAACAATATAGACATTTGGTTTTGTGTGGGATGCTATATGCTTCTTCCGTTTAGAATGCCTTGATATAAGTAATTTAACTTTCCCCTCAAAATACAAGACACTAATTTACCTATGTAACCAGACTGCCTTACTCAAGACTATCCTGTCTGGCTTTTAAAGCTTTTTTTTCTTTGTGAGTTGTCCAAAGCTTTCAGGTTTGCAGAATGCCTCTTGTGGTTGAGGTAGGGAAAAGGTTAAGACCATCTGATCATATATTTGCAAAAGTATTGATCAAAAAAAGCATTGACTTCTTAAGATCTTAAAATTCTTCTGGAAAAAGAAAACTCAAATATCCTTTGCCAATTGGATTTTTTTTAACTCATAGCTTAATGCCATCTTTTTCCCTGTAAAATATAAACTGATGCTGGATTTTGACTGAACAGTCATATATAGACTGTCACTTTCTCTTGTGAATCTTCTAGTAGAAGTTTCATCTCTTGTCTCTTTACTGAACAGTACAGCCCACCTCCAGAACTAATAAACTTGCTGGAAAATCGCTTTGCTCAGGGTGATATTTATTTTTTTTTGCTCTCTGGGTCTTAGTAGGTGATACACCCAACCTCAGATTTCATGGAAGAGCTAGTTTGAACCAAGAGAAATTTGTGTGGAGCGTCTCCATGATGTTTGAAGGCCTTTGAGTACACGCTTGAGCTCCAGCAGGAGCCAGGCTTTCTTTTGAAGAGCAGACGCTAGAGGGTAGTCTTTCCCTTTGAAAACACCAAAATACATGAATTATGAGTTTCCTGGTTTTCATATATGAAAGCTCTCAAGGCTGTTTTAATTATCCCAGTACTCAAGCTTCATTCATAAAATGCCTTTCATTTTATTTTGTTTTGTTATGCTGGAAAGTATCCACTAAGCTCAGATCTTCATTTCTGAACTAGGTTCAATAGATCCCCCTTTTTCCCTCTCACCCCATGGGGACTTCTCTGTTGTTCACTGTTGTTGTTCACTGTGTCACTGTTGTTCAACTGTGACATTTTTGCAACTTCAGCTCCAAAATGTGGTTCCCATTTGCCGTGGTTTTGCAGGAAGCGAAACCTGGGCTGGTTACACAGCACAGGGCAGGGCTGTCCCTAAGGAATCCTGGCACTTGCCATAAGGAGTTGTTATAGATGCTGGCCAAAGGGAAAAGATGCTCCCTTGGCGGTGAGTAGCACCGCTTTTTCCTTACACACTAATGAGTGCACATTAATCACCTTTGCTGTCAAATATGCCATCAAAATCAATTACCTATGTTTGATGTATGTAATTTCTTATGTTTATGATGCTAGTCCGCACTGCTTTGTGTGCATTACCGTTTTTTGCTTATTGAGTTTCCATAGTAACAGGTACATGCTTTTCCAAGGCTTTGACACTCTGGAGTAGTGTCATCCTGAAAGTATGTTGTTTGAAATTTAAAACTGGGTATTTATGCGGCTTGTAGTAAACTTGAAATTTTGCCATGTGAGATGTGATTTTTATGTGTATATATATGTGTTTGTCCATATACACGTACCAAAAAAAAAGTAATGCTTCTTGTGGTAACTTTTTTTCAGAACAGCTAGAAAGCTAGTAGGAAACATAAATGTAAGAGAGAGCTTTTTTTGAAAAAAATCAGAAATTTCTAAATTAGAGCAACCCTTGGGAAGTAATTGGAAATAGGAATGCTTCCTTGCCTTTCCTTGGGACTTGCTTTTATCCCTCCAAAAGCATTTCTTTTCGTTTTGGTACTAGTGATTAAAATACTGTTTTGACATACATATATGGAAGAAACAAAGAAAGAAATTGTTACTGCGTCCAGCTTTGGAGTCCTCAACACAGGAAGGACATGGACTTGTTGGAGCAGGTCCAGCAGAGGGCCACGAGGATGATCAGAGGGATGGAGCACCTCTGCTGTGAGGAGAGGCTGAGAGAGCTGGGGTTGTTCAGCCTGGAGAAGAGAAGGCTTCGGGGAGACCTTATAACAGCCTATCAGTATCTGAAGGGAGCCTACAGAAGAGCTGGAGAGGGACTGTTTACGAGGAAGTGTAGCGACAGGACAAGGGGCAATGG
>JAOTQQ010000063.1:20350341-20367983 GCA_026546715.1 Gallinago undulata
TTCTTTACAGTGAGGGTGGTGAGGCACTGGAACAGGTTGCCCAGGGAAGTTGTGGATGCCCCATCCCTGGAGGGGTTGGATGCGGCTTTGAGCAACCTGGTGTAGTGGGAGATGACCCTGCCCATGGCCGGGGGGAGGAGGGGAACTCAATGATCTTTAAGGTCCCTTCCAACCCAAACGATTCTATGATTCTATACTCAGGTTTTGTTGTTACTTTCTCTGTCTTGCCAGTCTAGTAACAACACACAGCGTAAGTAGCTTTTGTCTTTATACGTTAGGAGCACAAGGTTTAAAAATCACCCGTAGGCATATATATGCCTAAAATCTTGGCATCACTCCACTAAAACTAAATGCCTTTTCTGTGCACATTTAAACTGGTGCTTATTGTATCAAATCCATTTAAAAGGGGGAAAAATATCTCTGTTTCTCATAAGCAAACCCAGAAACAGCTTTCAGGATGCAGCACCTCCAAAGTTAGCTCACAGCAATGTGTGAAAGGTTCATCCTCAGGTGCGAAGTTGAATTCTAAAGTTGGCGCTTTTTCACGCAGCCAGCAAGCGGTCCACCTCCACAGCAAACCTCAAACAGACAGAAGCTGCCATGAATAAACGGTTGTCGTCATCTGCCGCGCTTTTAAACGCCTCTGATCGAAGTAAGTCTTTGGGTGTCTCTGCTGGTAGCAGGGTCCTGCTTAGCTGTTAGTTGGGGAGGAGACAAGAGGTGGAACAATACTCCTCTTCCTCCCTTGCTCTGTAACTCTCTTCATGTTTTGATCTCAAATGCATTTCATGCAATTTGTTAATCCAGCTTGACTGTTCAGGGCTTTGACCCAGTTGATGTGAGCTCTGTTAGAGGAGAAGAGTAACGGTAAAGATTGCTGGTTTTTTTAATTCTTATTTCTGTAATTGTTTTACTGAAGTTGAATCTTGGTGAATGATGATTCACAAATCATTTCACATCATCTTTGTGGGTTTGCATGCCTTAAATCACACCCTAAAATTTCAGCAAAATAAAAATAGTACAAAATTAAAGATTTCCTTGTTCTGTTAAACAGCTTCAATCATTTGATTGCCTCTGGGAAGGAAAAAGTCAACATAGTTTCGGTATTTTTCTGTTGTTCCAGTCCTGTACTCTATAGACGCATACTTTAATATTAGAATTCTAACTTAACCAAATAGAGAAGGATGCATAAATGTCTCTTGACACCTCTGGGAGGTTTTGGGTGGGAAGAGGTGGTTTTGTTGTGACCTGGAGTTCTAGAATTACTGTAGCCATAGCATGTAGCTCTGACATCATTTCCTAGCCCAATAAAATAGTGCAAGCTTGATGCTGAATATCAAATTACGCATTTTTTAAAATGTTTGTGTACACCACTGCTTGCGAGCATGCTGGGTTACTTACTGTGCCCAGGAATGGAAATGGCCTGGAAGCCAGCTATTCCTGTGATTATTTATTTTATAAGGACTTTCTGAGAGTGTTTGCACTCTAGAAATGCTCTACCAATTTCTGTGGCTTCCAGCATTATTTTGAATTGCAGCTTTGGGGTGGATGAGGCCACTGACTGCGGCATGTCATGTTTAAAACATGCAACAGCCAGCTAGTCTTACCAGGGATGCAGAGGATGGGAAAGATCCCTGGTTTTCCCAGTCTCTGATAAACCAGTTATAAGTGCAAGTCTCCTCCCCTGTGCCCTGTCCTGATACACGTCAACTACTTATAGAGAGGAAATGGGAAACAGACTTTATAGAATGTTACATCAAGGTCATCCTGTAAATTATGGCAATCTCCTTTCTCCAAATAAATAAAAAATACAAAACACAAGGAATTGTCCTAATCTGCTTGTTTAGAAAAATAAAAATTATTTGTATAAGTGCATATCAGCTTGTTTTAGTCTGAGATTTCCTTGTGGGGAATCTTCCCGGTGTTTCATTGGGGCTTGCCTGTATGCCAAATGTTGTATTTTTTTTCCCCAAAATGATGAAAAGCAAGAGTTGTTTAATACAAAAACAAGTTCAGCCAGGTCTATGCTGCAGTGTTCTGTCAGTCTACAACCTTTGATGGCGTGAGTTGTGCTAGAAGAATCCCTAACGTGGACACAGCTAACACTGATTATGCTGGTTCATGTTGGGGAGATGATGCAGCAGAAAAACTTGTACTTTTACACTGGATGCCTGGTAGGAGAATTGGTGAATATATCAATCCTGGCACAGCTTCTGGGGCTCTGAGTCACTGGAGCCTGCTTGAGATTTAAAATGATATTTATATATAATTTGTCTGCAGGGTTCAGCTCTGGGTATGAGTCAGAAACAGGGCTGTAAAGTACAAATTAAGCTCCTAACAAAGGAAGTCACTAATTATGAACTAATTGGTATTGCTTTCAAAGTTACTGTCATACCTTAAAATCCTTTGTGAATCCTTGTTTGCTTTGGAGGAAAAATTTTCAGGTGGCCTGAAATACAAGAAATTTGACCAGGACTCCAACAATAGAGAGATAGACTGAGTAGTTTAGATCAACACAGCAAATCAGAGCCGTTCTGTGCTCTTGATCTGGCACTGGAGAAGAAATGGCTGCTTGTAAAAGATGGCTAAATTCAAAGGACGGAAAATGCAGTTGCGGAATTAACCCGTTTGCTACCGCCACGTGTTTGTGCCTGGGAAGGTGGAGGACCAGAACACAGTACTGAGAGGAAGATGCTTGTCTCTGGATCAGTGGAGTATTTAATCAGCTGTGTTCTTTGATAATTCTGAACTGAGCACTTTGTTTCTCACTCTCACTCATACAGAATGCAAGCAATGGCCTTTTATTTAAAATGGCCTTATTTGTTTTAAAAGGTGTGAAGGATGGCCTCAGTAAGTCAAACAAGAGGTCTGTTGAGACTGGCATCCTGCTGCCACAATCAGTAATATACCGGAATATAAGAAATAATGCTTTACATAGATTAATTCTTCCCTGATCCAGTTTCCCTGCTTCTGAAGGATTCATGCTATAAAGTGATTTAATTACTCTTTTTTATCTTAGGGAAGTAGGGCTGGTGTTGGAGGGTATTTGAGGCATTTCAATGTTATTAATCCATGCACTTTCACTTCCAGGTACCACAAAGAGAAGTGCCTCATTAAACAGACTGAATAACAAAGTTCCTCTGCATTCTCAGCAGTCAGCACTCAAAAGTTCACAGGTGGAACAGAAAGGTGCAGGAAACCAGTTTGTTTTGAGAATATGGAGGGAGTAAATGGGATATTTGAAGTTGACTTTAAACCATGTCCCAGTTTTGTTATAAATATTCTTACTTGGGCTTTCACTGCTATGCATGAATAATTGGTTTGCACATTGCAGTGCCAGATATTGGGTAACTGTGTCTAGAAACCAGCCTTATTCCTCCAAAAAGTGGAAGGGGGGGGGGGGGAGAGTAGACAAATGGTAGCCAAACCAATTTAGCTCATGAGAAAATAGTGCTTCATAGTGATAGATTGCTGATTTCTTGGCAAAAGCAAAGCATGGGAAGGGCAGTTTAGAAAATCATATATGGAAATATCTTGTTAAAAATAATCTTCCTTACGCTTGGTCTCTAGGAGGAACAGAAAAGAAGAGGAGCACATCTTTGAATAGAATGAGTAGTAAATCTCAACCCTCTCCAGAACTAGAAAAAGTGAAAAAGGAAGAAAAAACAGGTGGCTGTTTCATAAAGCTGAATATTTCTTTTTAAAGGCATTCATAGTAAAGTTTAGATAGACTTACTTTCACTATTTTCTGTGGTTCTTAAAAGTTTTAGGACTTTTTAATGGCTTTTTAGTTATCCATTGGTAAAGATAAAACTGCAAATGGTAAAGATTAATTTTTTTTCCCTTTCGAGAAAAAAGAAATCCTGTATGAAGGACTTTGACTTTGTTAAATGGCTGTAGAAGTAGATAGTAAAATGTGTCTCTGCTTGAGAGATGCATTTGAAAGCTGGTAGGTTTAAATGTAAAATACAGTAAAAATGCCACTGATATGTTCCCTTAGTTAAATTTTACCTTTGCTGTTTAACCTCTCTTTCATTATTCCGTTTACAAGCAACTTCTCTTCCTGCTGCTAGCCTACACTTTATGTATGCAAATGAAGGAGGGAACCTGTTCTCCCTTCAGTCTCCTTCGGTTTGTGTGTTCCTCACTAGGTTACAAATAACCTCTCTTCTAAGAACTCTTCCTAAAACTGAAGACTAGCAACTTTTCTAACGTGTTTTTCCCTTTGAGTTAACAAATCTGAAACTTTCCTTTTTAGCAGCTGTTACCAACAGTGGAAATGACATTCTGCTTCAGAATCTTTCCTGTGTGGGAGGGTGATGAGTGCTGCCCATGTGAACTTGTCTGTGCATCTGATCCCTGATGATAACCATTTGCTTTGACTTGGAAGGCTTCCGTGTAATATGTCAGAACAGCCTTTCCTGCAATCTAGAGCATATACTGCTGAAGAGCTGAGTCAGAATTTTTTCATGTTTTGACTGACTTCAGCATCCATCTCTGTTGTGTGCATGCCAGTCTTTTCACATTTAAACAATTAGTAAGCTAAGGATGAGAAGTGCAACATAAGAGATTGTGGTATTTAACCCTTCTGTGCTATTCCTTTGGATTTCCCTCTCCATGATTTAAGTATTTTGCCTCTAAGGCTGTTATGATTTGCAATAATGCTCATGATCTTCCTTTGCTTTGTACTGCTTGACTATTTCATAATATGATTTCATGTTGGATCCTTTTTGATTTGTTCCCATCATTCAGCTCATCGCTCCCAGCTCAGTCCTCTGGACAGTAGCATAATCAGTCGTCTCCTCGCCCCCACACAGGCCTCCTTAGCTAGGAGTAAAAGTGCTGCTACACTGTCGGCTGATGGACGAGATCCCTCAGGTAATAGGAAGGCACCAAGGCCTGACTTTACACAGTTGCTCTTCAAGAAGAACTTACTTGATAGTCACTAACTGTGCTACCCTGAACTATGAATCAGACAGTTACTATATAATACTATTTATCCAGTATTTTCTTTGGTCAGCAATAACCAATTCATATGCAGTGGTGCATGTTTACTTTACAAAATCATCGAATAATACTGGCTTTTAAACTCCAGTGCCAGCTTACTTGCTCTGTAGAGAACCAGGTGATGGTATTCGTTCTGAGGTTTGTGTTTTTGTTTTAACTGACAGAGATCTGCATTTGGGTGGGCCCTCAAATGAATGTGAGACTTATTGGTCAGAGAACAGTGCTAGGGAAAGAAGGGGAAAAAAAACAAACATACAATTTCAGAGGAGGCTGAAAGGAATAACTGCAAAGCCTAAATTCCTTTAGGGGGAGAAATTCTTGTAGGAACATGCCAAAGGCGTTATCTTAACATAAGCACAGGGAGTCCTGAGCTGGCTTCATTCAAGCTGGTTGTAGAAGTAAAGACATACTGGAAGGAGAAGATATTGTAGAGGAACCCTGGCTGGCTCAAGCAATGTCATGTTGGCCCAGACTGAGCTGATAAGCCCACACTGTGGCTCAATTTAGTACTAGTGCAGGAATCTCTGCATCATGGGCAAGCCCTGGCTGCGTCCCACATGTCTTATAGTTGCTGTTGGTTGTAAGAATGCCCCAGTCAATGCATATCTGGAACTAACGTGGGCTCCTTTCTCCTCTCTTACCTTACAATTTGCATTCCCAGTTTTGCTTGTTTCCTCTTAAATATGTTCTTCCATCTTTATTTTTTATCTTATGCCACTTAACTTGGTCCTTGTTGGTAACGGTGACATTTCTGCACTGCTCCCCTTGTGTAATAATCATTTTTTACTTTTTTGGCTTGTAGTTGGTGGACATATTTTGCACACCTATCTATGTGCCACTTTTATTTTACCATAAATATTTCAGTTCATGTCATGTGGGGAAATTCCATCTTTTTCGCTGTTCCTGGCGGCATTCACTATTGCTGAATTAAAGATAGCTTCTACATTTTTGCCAGATTACTTAAAAGTCCTTTCTTCATTTCAGTAGAAACGTACCCGTGCTTTAGCACAAACTGTGCACAAACAAAATGCAGTTCTCCTTGCACAAATGCTATAAAAATAAAATGTATTTTCCATAAAGTTACTAAATTAAGTGCTGGCATCTCTCACAATTATTCAGACTATAGAAAAATCCAATATCTAGTTTCAGAAGTAGATTTTTACATCTATGTATGCTTATCCAGCTATGATTATGTTAGTGAAAGAAGTAACTAGAAGATACAGTTTCTTTCGGTATCTTACACGTGAAGAGATTGAGACTTAATTGACGCTTCAGGTAGGAAAGGTATTTTAGTTTAACAGTTGACCTCTTTGTCTTGATACGTTTCTTGTACACCGCTTATTTTGATTTTTTTTTTTTTTTGTGGATAAAGGGCACACATACATAGTAATAAAGGGGTCAGAGAGGGAAAGTAGAATAAAATAATGTTGCACAAGTGCTTATTTCATAAGAAAAGTTTTAAAGGAATTCTGCTTTGTAACTTTGTAACTACTCCTTGAAAAGAAGGAAGATTTCCTCCTTGAGTATGGGGGAAACTTACTTAAAATTAGAACATGTCATGAAAAGCTCATAAATACGCTAGACCATTAAAACTGAAGTATTTGTGATTAGATGCAGCTTGACTAAAATTAAAGTAACACTGGTGTATTGCAAATTTAGATGCTGTTTGGAAAAGCATTTTATTTTTATCTACTCCAGACTGCTGCTTTCAGAGTGGTTTTGTTCTTGGTGCTGTTTCTTCCAAGGTACTAATTGTGTGGTGGTGGTGGTGTCTCTGTCTGTCACCCATTACAGCGTGCACAGCTTGTGGTGTTTCTCTGTGCAGTTTCTAACACACACAATCTTTCTTTCTCTCTTTCTCCCTCTTCTCCTGTTCTTATGCTGTGCACTTGGTTCTTGTTTTGTGTTGTCAAATTCCTGACTTTTATAGAATCTCACCTCTGTCCTCGTTCAGCTTCAGCCAGTTCCATCAGTTCCCCAGTTCCAGCTCCTAAGGTGCCCGTGCGCAGTCGTAGCATCGACAGATTGAAGTCCTCTCTATCTTCATCTGATGCAAATTCACCAGATTCAACCCAGGTTTGTTGAAAATCCGCAGGAATTAGGTTTGTATTAATCTGGGTATTTTGAACAGCTCAGGAGTGGATCCTGTTCCATCAGGTTGCTTGCTTTATTGAAATATTCAATAGCACTAGTGTATAAAACATAGTATTGAAATCGAATTGTAATTTTATGATCCTTGATCTCGCTGGTATTTTAAAGGCAGGCTGTTTGCTGCTTGTGATGCCCAAAGATTAATTTAGGTGACATATTGACTGGGTCTATATTTTGGAACGTAAAGGAAATGCCAAGTACATCTTGTTGAGAAGTAGTATGTTTTCTGTAGTAGCAGTTCCTGTGGAATGTATTCTAGAGAGTGAGCATTATTTTATTTTTTTATATCTTAGAAAACAGAAAAGCCATCCCCAGGTTCTGGGTTAAGACACCCTCCCTCGCCATCTGTGTCTGCCCGTAGAAGATCCCCATCTCCTGCTAATTTGGTGAAGCGTCCTCCATCACCATCTACAGCTAGGTACGTTTCCAGGTTAAATTTCTACTTTTATTCAGAAGAAAATGAAGGATGCTTCCTGAGAGCTGTGCTGTTAGCGTTTGGATGACCTATGCTATGCCATGTTTATACGCATAAGGACTTCACTCTTGGTCTGATTTCATTTTTCCACAATAGAGGAGCAGCTCTTACTTGAGCCTTTGTCTCTTGTGCGAACAAAATTCTGCCTGGTTTTCTGTATGGTCTGTACAGGGAGCATGTGAGCTTCTGAAAAAGCTGATCTACCTGTGTTACTGTAGAAATTTTCTTGGACTGGAATAATAGGGTTCATCCTTGATGTGGAATAAATGGAGCTCTGCACTAGCGGACCTGGTTTGATGTCCACTAACTCCAGGAGCCCAGTGTATTGTGGAATCTTGTATTTGAGTTTTATGAGGAAGGCCCCAGGAGTTTGTGTGTTGATTTATTTTTTAAAGTGAGGTGCGTAATGTAAACTAACCAAAACAGACTGCTGTCCTCAGTTGTGTCTTTGAGGTTTTCAGTGTTAGCACTGAAAAAATATTCTGAAAAAAATATTCTTTAATCCAACAGACAAAAGACTCGCCCGCCTTCACCTGGCGTGTCAAAACAAAGGCCACCATCTCCTACTCCAGTCTCTAAACCTGCACCCATCCAACGTCCACCTCTGACACCAGGTGTTATAAATATCACCAAAAAGAAAACTGAAGCAGAGGGCAAACCAAAGGATAAGAGTGCAGAAGGAACAGGACAGGAGCAGGGTGCTTCACCAGCCTTGGACAGGGATGCAGTAGCAGCTAGCACAAAGACCAAAGAAGGTGAGTGTTCCTCAGGGACTGATGCACTCTTATTCCAGGCATCTCCAGTGTGCGCTAGGACTGGGGAAATAATTCCTTTATGGGGCAAACCACTGGAGGATAGGATGCTTTAAGGCGGAAGCTGGCTGTTGCTGATTATTTATATAGTAATTTTATGTGGTGTGATTTTTTGGATGTGGATTTTAGTGCAGCAGTTGATTTATTTGATTTGGAGATTTAAGTCAGGAGCTTTCAATATTATTGCTTATACTATGATTTTAAGAAAAGCAGAAATCCCATTTGCCTTTGGGACTTCAGCTGTGTTAGCTGAGGGATTTACTAGGCTTAGGTTTGCAGAATCAATAATTAAATTATACAAAGGTCTTTCTATCCAGCTGGTAGTTCTTAAAATTGCTTGTGTAGAGACCTGCTTGGAGGAAGAAATCAGCTGCTGTTGCACCAATTGGCTACTGGTACCAATCACAGTAGCTGATTTTTCAGCCAGTTTTCCCAAAGCTAGAAGACTGATTGTGGTGAAGGTATAATCATTGCTGCCTCAGGAGAAAAGGGTCGGTGCACGGGTCACACTGACAAATGTTCTCGGTAGATTAAGGAGAGCCATATACCGGATAAGCAATTGGTCTCCTAGTCTTCTTCATCATGCCAAGTAAGCACAGCCTCTGTCCCTCACCGGAAGAATGCCATCTCCAGAACAATCTGGGAGAGCCTTCTGATGAGGTCTGGCAGGCACTTCTCTGTGGAGAAGGACTTAGGGGAGACTTAACAGGAAAAGGAGGGATCTCTGGAGATTAAACTACAGCCAGTGGGCAGTGCTTGGGGGAGAAAATCCTTCAGAGACAAGGTAAGTGGGAACATGTGCTTGCTGCACGTTTCTGCATGTACTATTCCTCTTGTGCATTCCTCAGCCACTGTCTGTGATTTCTGAGACTCATGGACACCACTCGGTGTTGGATGGGAAACGGTGTTAGTGGAAGAACTCATTTATGGTGCAGTTCTTTGAGCATATGTTCCTCTAGAAGGAAGCCTGGAAGTCAGTCAGATGTGGATGTTTGTATGAAGTTGCATATTCGTGTTCAGTGACACATCATTCATGTCAGCAGTCGGAAAGTCCATCTCTTGATGTGCTGCATTGCTGTGATAAATGTCTTGCATGCCTCAGAGGGGGCATAATCAATTGTGATCAAAGTTATTGGTTGGTTGAAATCTCCATAACAACGTGTCCTATTTCTGTATCTTCCAGTTCTGGAACAAGAACACCTGTCCTTGTTCCTTGGATGCCCCACCTGTCTCCTCTCCACACTGACTTCTGGAACTGTATTAACCCAGTTTAGCTGTTTCCATTTTATTTTATGGCTAATCTCCAAGCTGGTCATCTCAGTAGTGATTTATACTGGGGCTGGGTGAAGCTCTTTTTCTTTGACGCGATAAGATAAAAGATAAGGAAATAGTGGACTTGTTCTTCAACATGGAGATGATTTAATTTATCTCTTTGGATGTTTTGTGTTGCTGCAATATTGCTAAATAAGGCAAAATCTTTGTTCTTCAAAAGAAAAAGTTGCTTGCAATGTTCATTTTACACATCTGTGTAGGCAGTTCCCCCTGTGGGTTGTTGCAATACCGTGATCAGACAGCTTCTGAAGTCAGAGCACACCGACGGATGGCCTGTGGCAAATCAGTCTATAGGTCTTGTAGGTTCAACCTAATTTCAGCTTTGTGTGCTTGTATTGTCGTACCATCTTTCTCCTTCAAACGAAGCTTGATTGACTGTTGCTGACAGACAGCAATCAAGTCTTTGTCTTGTTTTTTTTGTGTCTTCCTACTAAAATATGCTGTTCTGCAGTAAAACACTTTCTATTTTTCAGAGACTTGGAGCAGTTGTCATTTCTGGCAGCAGCCTTTCACAGCTTCTCTGAGAGTTAAAAGGCTTGTTTCAACTTAAAGCATAAGAAGTGCTCCTTCATGAGCTCTCACCTTATGCATGATGATAGGTAATAAACTATCATGGAGCCTCACTTTTTTCTGTCTGGGTAGTGAAGGCTGTGGAATGTGATTCCTAGATTAATTGTGAATAAATGACTTGCCTTGAAATGTGCTGGAATCTTCCCTCTATCCAACTAATACTACAAGGATGTTTGTGTTCCTGCTGTCAAACTGGAAAACAATAGTCCGGTAAGGAACTGACACCAGCTTCTCCTCATGTAGCAGAATTGTGTAAATTTTTTTCAGAAGATAGAAAAGAATGTTATGGATTAATGGGAGAAGAGGAGGAGGTTCAACTTCCACCTCTTCACAAGTTGCAGATCTTCTGCCTGCAGCCTACTCAGTTGATAACCAAATATTGCTGAAGAAGGAAGTGCCTAAATGCAGTTTGTATTCCTGATGGCTGCAAGGATCTTAATCGTGCCTCTTTGTTTCTAAACCACAGGCTAGAATTAAGTGAAGCCAACACATCAGCTGTCAGTCCTGTCAGTCCAGCATTTTACAACTGTTCTGAGACATTCCTCTTTCCTTTTCCCCCTTCCATTCCCCTTTCTTTGAGAAAAAGACAGTTCTTATCAGGAACAACAGTGGGAGTACAAGGAAAATGCAGCCCAGTGTAAAATGCTGGAAGAATCTTCTTAAGGTGTTCCAGGCAATCCTGTTGGGAAGTCCCATGTCCTGCCCTATGGAGGTGGCTGGTACAAGGGCTGCGTGGAGACGAAAGCACTGTTGAAGTAACCATACAGGAAAAGCTTCAGGAAACATCAGGAAAGCTTCAAAAAGTGAAAATGCAATGGAAAGGTCCCCTATAGACTTCCAGTCTCCTAGCCTCTCTTTGGTTTTATACCCCAGTGTCCTGAATCGTTACATCTAATTGTCTTCTTTTGGTTTTGATACCGGATGTTAATCATATTTCAAGCTATCATTATCATGCTATAACCCTAAAACCTAAAAGCCTAAAACCTTTAGCCTTTGTGCTGAGGATTAAGTCATCTTATTCAGCTTCAATTTTGAGGGGAGAAAATAGGTTAAACCTGACATTAAATGTCATCCAATTTTGGTATGACTGAAGTTCGAGTAGTGTTAAAACAGGGCTGCTGTGCTAGTCACTGTGCAAGTGCATAGTAGACGGTGGCCTTGGCTGCAAAACCTGACTAGTATAGACTGACAAGACATTCAAGGGGTGGAAGAGAACAGAAGAATTTTGATGTCTTCTTGTTTGTATACCGGCAACAGTAATGAAGTAAATGAAAAATTAAAAAGTTGCAGAGAGTAGGAAAGTAGGAAAAAAAGCACAGAGTACACGCAAGTCTCAAGTGGGCAGATCCTGCTGATGGTTCTTACAACTGCAAATGACTGATCTCTCCTGCTCAGAGCTCAGGAGGAGGAGAACCCCTTTTGTGACAGAACTCAGATTTGGGAGTATCGTGGCTGATTCTCATTTGTACCAAAATGACTGCATTTTTGCCCAAATGAGAAGCAATGAGTGTCCTGGGGAAGTGCTTCTTTTTCAGTGTTGGCTAAATCTAAATTTTAGAAAACTCTGTGACTGTGCTCCAAGTGTTGGAATGCTTTCCCTGGGACTGCAAGAACAATTTGTATGCAGTAAACACTGCCATAATTCAGCTGCTGTGGGTGCCCTCTGTGTAGTTACACCCTACAGCTGCAGGTAGGGACTTCCGCATCCATGGGGCTTGAGCAGCTTTTCAGGTATTAAAGTTGCTAATGATGGCATTGTGTTTTGAATGATTTGCCTCTAGGTCAAAAGCAAAATAACTGATGAAACCCTGATGTCGTTCATTAAAATTACCTTGGCCTGAAGGCTTTATCAATATTAAGCAAACATACATGTGCTGGTTTGTGAAATAGTAAAAAGAAGAAGGGCAGGTCCTCACCTACATCATGATGCTATTGCTCTACTGACACCAAGAGCTAATCATCTGAATATTCAGATGATCAGTTCTTCAGCCATATTCAAACAGTAATACATATTGAAAATAATACATATATTGATTATAATATATACTGAACAGTAATATATATTGAAAGAACACTGGTTTGTTTTTTTTAATAAAAATCAGTGTCCTTTCAATATATATTGAGAGCAAATGGATGGCAAGGGTGGGTTTATTCGTAATGATAATTTATAATTATATAAATAATAATACATATATATATAATTTATAGCACCTCTGACCATAACACCAGGCAGGATGTGAAGAACCATAAAATACCTACTAACCTGGTGTTTGGAGCTGGTTTGATCTCCTTGAAAATAGGAAAATGATTTGTTGCTAAAATGTGTAGAAGTATGGTATTACTGAAGTCACTGGTATTTGCCTTCAGGGCTAGGTAACATGGTGATCATTTGCACCCGAAGATACTCTGTAAATATAAAGGCATGAATGTTATGAAACAAGAGAAATTAAAAAAAAAAAAAAGTATTTCCTTTTTAGGGTCATGTGTGTTCAGTTTTATTAGAAGGAAGTTAAGTGTATTTCCTAAAGCAGTATTTTTTTCGGTTTTCTTCTAAGTGTTTTTAAGTGTTACAGAATAAACTTTTGTTTAGAAATAGGTTTTTAAGTACTATGGTAGTTGGAGATGAACTATATCATCTGGAATATGGCTGGATCAGTGGAGTTGAAATGGGTTGCTATTATTTCAGTGTCAGTGCAATATTGTGGCTCTGCATCTCTGTGGGACTGCCCTTTGGCTCTTGTGGGCCTTCAGATACGGGGTATCCCTGCTGAGTGATGAGGATTGATTGAAAAGATAGAGGGTCAACTGGCCAAAATGAAAATCTCATCTCAGAGTGATAACGTCTGTCTGAATTTTAAGTTACTGGTGCTTTTTAACAGCCATTTCTTTTAACCTTTGCAGAATCAGGGAGCAAAGCAGTAGCAGGGACCACCACAGCTGAAGAAGCTGCTAAAATCTTGGCAGAGAAAAGACGTCTGGCTCGGGAACAAAGAGAGCGTGAAGACCAAGAAAGAATTCAGAGACAAGAAGATGAAAGGTAACAATTCAGGAGAAGGAAGGGATGCTTTCAGTGGTGGGGTGTGGTTGGAGCGGATGCTTCAGCTGTATATGTTTCCTAAGCATTCATGTAACATCCCGTAGATATTGAAGCAGTTCCTGAAGCAGAGAGATGGTCATTAGCACTGCTTGAGATGGGACAGGTTGCTGTGTATATTATTAACCTGCATCTCACTATATATATAATGCAATGTCCCGGTGCAAATCACTGCTCCTTCCTTCCAGTGACTGCTGGTGCTTTTATTTCAGAACTAGAATGTGCTTTTTACACCCCTTGTATTTGTTCTGTTGTCTTGCCATAGTCAACCTCTCTGTTCAACTTTTCCTTTGATGAACTCAGGCAGTGGTTTGATGATGCATTAAATTTCACATTAGTGATCCTAAATCTGGATCAGAAACGTTGCAGTCCAGTAATTCAAATTGATAAATCAGTGTACCTTTGTTTCACTGCATAGAAGCTGTTAAAAATAAATTACTAACTTTATGCAGACTAACTTCCAGATCAGGAATATCACAAACCTCTCTGTGAACACTATTGAGCATTAGATTTTATCTGGTTTCCACTAATGGGTATAAAGTTGTCATAAACTTGCATATAGTCTGCTACAGATATTTTATCAGAAATACATGTCATCAGCTCTGTTGTGTGTGTCTGCATGATTTGACTGTACACCTTCAGTATATCGAATTTGGACTATAGAAGAAACAGTCTTTTAGAAAATCTAACTAAACTTATGTTTGATAGTGATTGAAAGCTTCATTCACGTCACGGATGCAGGTGGCATTTATTAACTAGTTGTCACTTAATCATTTATCAGTCAAAAAATCCAGTATTGGAGAGACCTGCCTTGGCCTTGACTTAATCAGCAAAGAACACTTAGGTACTCCTAGACAGTTTTTTCCAAGTTACTCTGCTTTTTCCTTTGATGGGTCAGGATGGTGGCATTTGGAAATCTACACCAGAAATTATCTTTACACAGTTATTCTGTGATTGGATAACTTACAAGAGTCTCGCTTTCCTGGTCTGTCTCATGCGTGTGCACGCTTTTAAAGAAATAAATATCCAGTTGGTAACCGTTATCTTGGAAACTCTAGGATCAGAGAAGAAGAAATGGCCAAGAAAGCAATTGAGGAAAAAGCACGATGGGAGGGGGAGCTCCATAAAGAGGAGGAAGAGAAGAGACTGGCTTGTGAAGAACAGCAAAGACAAGCTGAAGAGGAGAGGATCCGCCGAGAACAGGAAGAGCAGGAAAAGCTTGCTGAGCTTCAACACCAGGTAGGTTCAGCTGTGTTCCTGGTACAAGCTGCTGACATGTTTTCCAGGGGGCTGACCTTGATTTTCTTTCACAAACATTTTTGACAGATGTGTCAGGAAGGATGGAAAGTAGAGTTCGGCCTGTCTGAGATGGATTTGGGAATGTCTTGACATCCTTTCCTTGCCCTAGTCTATGTGATTTATTTATTTATTTTTCCACATTTGATCAATTCAAGTATTGGACAGAAGCAGATATTTTTTTTAGCCGTCTGGGGTGCTATTTTGCATGTGTGAAATATTTGTTTTGAGCCCACTTTACCAGTTTACTGCTGCAGATTATAAGGAGGTGGTCTGTCCAGAAAGTCACCTGGGGCTTGCTCCATTTCCTTTAAAAGAAAGATTGGCAGTGCCAAGTCTGCTTCTCTGGTTGCTAAATAGTCTCCCACAGCTAATCGCAGAATGCTATGGGGTTGGAAGGGACCTCTGGAGATCATCTAGTCCAACCCCCTTCCAGAGCAGGTCCACCCAGAGCAGGTTGCACCAGGAACGTGTCCAGGTGGGTTTGAATGTCTCCAGAGAAGGAGATTCTACCACCTCTCCGGGCAGCTTGTTTCAGGGCTCTGCCACCCTCACAGGAAAGAAGTTCCTCCTCATGTTTAGATGGAATTTCTTATCTGCAAGTTTGTGCCCGTTCCCTCTTGTCCTTTCACTGAGCACCATTGAAAAAAGACCCATCCTCCTGACACCCACCCTTTAAGTATTTATAGGCATTGGTCAGATCCCCCCTCAGTCTTTTCCAGACTAAAAAGACCCAAGTCCCTCAGCCTCTCCTCATCAGAGAGATACTCCAGGCCTCTCGTCATCTTTGTAGCCCTTTGCTGTCCCCTCTCCAGCAGTTGCTTGTCCTTGAACTGGTGAGCCCAGGGAAAAGTAGAGGGGGAGGATGACCAGCTAATATCTGTGTACCGTTACAAAGGCATCCTTATAGCTGAAGAGAGATGGTTTGCACAAAGTGGATTTTCTTTAAATTACATTAATTTTGAAAATTCAAGCAGTTTTACAATTAACTTCTTTGTATTTTGAAGAGCTGTATCTTATGGATAGCATTGAGATGGGTCTAAATTTCTTTAAAATCTTGTTTAAATTTATAACAATTATTCACAGTGTTAACTAGGCTTCTATCTCTCCAGTCATACTGGAAAGGATTTTCCAGTGTAGAGGGAACAGAAGATGCTCGGCAGCAGGTATCTTCATAGTAATACCTGACTACCAAATTTCGAAGTTAACCTTGCCACATTTAGAATTTAGTTGCTGTCTTGTTACTTTATAAGTTATCCTTCTGGACAAATCTTCAACCTGAAGTATGGTTTGAATCCTGAGTAGCTCAATTCCATCCAGAACATTTCCATAATCACAGAGTAGCCATGCACATAATTTTTCTTCTCAGATCAGTTTCTGAATGTCATACAGTAGCTGGGTATTTGGCATTTAGCTACAACATATGGTAGTATCAAATAGTGATTGTCTGATATTCCTGTCTACATTGAACCCAAAATCTCTGCAACAACTCTGCTTTGGCTCTTTGGAATGAGTTATGCACTGGGCTCTCTGTGTTTTGTTTTATTTTCAGAGAGAAGAAGCTGAAGCAAAAGCTCAAGAAGAGGCTGAAAGACAGCGGCTGGAAAGAGAAAGAATTATGCAGCAAAATATGCAGGAAAGGCTTGAAAGAAAAAAGGTATTACTTCTTTGAAAGCAGAGAAGTTTCTCAGCCTAAAATATTCTTCAGGTGTTAAACTGGACAGGCAGTCTCAGATGCATTTAAGTAGTAATGTGTTCCTTAAAAAAAAAGTCAACTCTGGCTTCTGAGCTTTAAAAATGGTGAAAAAAACCTGTAAATTTATGAAATAAGAAAATATATGATTGATGAGAATGTAAACCAGAATGCTGAAATACAAAGCTCTGTATGTCATTGCAAATATTTTTCCTCTTTTTAACAGAGAATTGAAGAAATAATGAAAAGAACACGAAAATCGGATCAAAGTGAATCCAAGGTACTTGTTTGGATCTGTGTAAGGGCAGAATAGGCCCTTCCCAGAGAAGGCTTTGCCTTGTATCCTGTCTTCCTCTGCTGCCATCACCCAGACTGGCTTCCACGTGAAGTGTGAAGTTCTGGTGCACCAGAATAATTTCCAGTAGCTTCCCATTGCCCACATCCTTCTGCTCTGCTTGTTCTCACCAAAGTCTTTGCTGTGATTTTGTTCAGGGCATATAGAAACAATGGGATCGGGTGGCATCACTTGCAGATTGGTTAAAAAAGCACTGCTTAGCAAGGGATATTTTTTTTTTTAGCTGTACGCATTCCACTGGGGCTGTTTGTCTCCATAAAACTTTAAATTCCTGGCTTCTGTTTACTTAAAGCAAATCTTGGATGCCCCTTGGATTGCTACAGTAAACGTGATATATTTTTGTTAATGTAGTGACCCGAGGCTTATGGTAAATTATATATATTATATTGAGGAGTAGTTGTTGTTCTCTGAGCATTCAAAGACCGAAGTCTTCATATAGCTGAAAATCAGTAAATTTTTATGGAATCACGGAATTGTCAGGGTTGGAAGGGACCTCTAGAGATCTCCCCTGCCAAAGCAGGGTTGCCCAGAGCACATCACTCAGGATGGCATCCAGGCGGGGCTTGAAGATCCAGAGAAGGGGACTCCACACCCTCCCTGGGCAGCCTCTGCCAGGGCTCTTCCACCTTCACCCCAAAGAAGGTCTTCCTCAGATTTGAGTGGAACTTCCCATGGTCCAGCTTGTGCCCGTTGCCCCTCATCCTGTCACTGGGAACAACTGAAAAGAGTCTGGCTCCATCCTCCTTCAACCCACCCTGTAGACACTTGGAAGCATTCACTAGGTCTCCCCTCAGCCTTCTCTTCTCCAGGCTAAAGAGCCCCAGCTCTCTCAGCCTTTCCTCATCATGGAGATGCTC
>JAOTQQ010000063.1:20368083-20393199 GCA_026546715.1 Gallinago undulata
CACTCTTCCTTCTGTAGCCCAGGATCCCATTGGCCCTCTTGGCCACAAGGGCACATTGCTGGCTCATGGATAGTTTATTATCCACCAGGACCCCCAGATCTTTCTCCTCAGAAGTGCTTTCCAGCAGGTCCACCCCAAGCCTGGTGACTGGCACACACCTTGGAGAAAAGAGGGGAAGAGGAACCCGGGAATAGTTCGTAGGCAGGAGATGAAGTGGGTCCCACCCATTCCTTTCCACGTTCAGTAGATCATATGTTGCTGGGTGACCTGATTGTCTCTTAGCGGGGCAGGGGATAGTGCAGTGTGGGAGCTGGGAAAATGCAATGTAGTAGTGAGCTGCTCCCAGTAACCTCTGGCAATTCAGTTGCAGAGGGAAGGGAAGTCTGTCTCTGAGGCGATGGAGGGAGAGGATATTGAAGAGGAGGAAGAGCTGGGTCTTGAGAAGACTGATCAGCCAGGTAAGGAAACTCAATGAGTCAAGTCTAAAGGGCATCAGCGTCTCAGGGATGTTTAAGCATTGTTTAAAATGTCAATGACTTAATAACATTGTGATGATCTGAAGTGCGAGTCCCAGAAATGCCAGGAGGCTCTGCTTGAGCAGAGAATGTATCACTGCCTGTTCCGTACTCCCAGAGCAGAATTTAAATGCAAAAATTATTTGAGAGTGAGATACAGCCAGTGTCTTTTCATTTTACAAGAGTGTTTTTAAAGATAGAGAACACATTTCATGTTGTTACGGGCATCTTGGCTATAGAGAAATGAATCTATTGAAGCCAAATGCTTAATGTTTTGGCTAGGAAAGGTCATTTTGGCATCTGTATTTTACTCATTTAGAATGAATAAAATGAACATGTTACTGAAGCTCTTTTTTTTTTTCTTTTCTGTTTTCTTTCTTTCTTCCCCCTCACTTTCAGGGAAGCTAAATGGCATTGAGTTACCCCAGGAAGCCAAGGGGGAGGCAGAGGGCTGTTTGGAGGCTGGGCATAGCTCGATCTCTGCAGGCTCCGAGGAACACGATGTGTCAGAGCTGAAGGCCAGCGAAGTATTTATGAATGGCAGTGGTTTGAAAAGAGATAATGGTTCCCTACTTTTTACGGAATTAAAAGATTCCAGGTGAGTCTGTGTAGGTTTTGCTGTCAGAGCAGTTATGTGTCACACAAGCAATCCCTCTCTATGTTTAATTTAAATTAAGGGTTGTATATAGTGCTGCGTGAGACACGCAGCCAGTAACGTGGCAGCATTACTCATAAAGAACAGCACCAGCTTGAAATATTTTCCCTTGAAATGTGTAGCGGTTCTTTTCATTAACAACAGATTAAACAAGAGGGAGGGGGACAACACTGAAAAGGAAGAATGACCTACAGGAAGTTCTAGAACAGTTTCAGTTGTGCTGAGACAGCAGATAAAACACCGAAACCTCCCTTAATGGGAATTTCTCTTAGTATTTCAAATTTTATCTTTTTGAACATGAAGCATTTCCATCTACTGCTGGAAAATCTGTGCTTTGATGCTTGTTCCACTTGTTCATCTAAATGATAATGATTTAGAAATGATGGTGAACTCTTTTTTTAAAGTGACAATAAATTCATTTTATTCCTCCAGTGATAGAATATAATGATTTTTCTTAAGACTTAATGAAAATTTATCACTGCTGACTTGGGTTTAGGTTTTGAATCTCTTTTAAGTATTGCGGGTCTTGTGAGGCTCAGATTTGTGTTTCAGAAGTCTGAACTGGAGAAAAAAGGAAAAATGCCCACTACTAATTTAATGGTGCAGGGCTTTAAACGTGTTGCTTTCTTATATCAAATTTCTGGAGCCAGACCTTAACCAAGAGCTATTCCTATAGTAAAATTGAGTGTGTGTTGGCGAGTGTTTCTTCCCCGTTGGCTCTTGGAGAGGGGATCCCGCACAGCAATTGGAGGAACTTCAGTGCTTTGCAAAGTATGCAGACTGCTAATTGGCTCTCCTGTAATGAATCTAAAGGTTAAATGTCCAGAAATTCTCTAATACAAGTATCCATTCTGGTTTTTCTAGCCATCCTGCAAAAGAAATGGTTATGGGTGACTTGGTAGAGCTGGGTGTTAATGAAGCTGATTGTACAGTTGGACTTACTCAGAATCTCAATGGAAAATCTGTTTCGTGGACTTTTGAGGAGTTGATTGACGTTGGAGTACGTTCCAAGTCAACCAAGCTGAGCTCAGACAGCATCTCTGCTGGTAACTGTCATCAAAACTTGAATGATGCTGCTGCAATACCTTCTAGTCCCAAATTGGCTTTTGAGGAAGATGGTGCAGTGAATTCATTGACCAAACCTATAGATGCTTCATCAGGTAATCTGAACTGATTTCCCTGTCTGTCTCTTCCTCTGGCTAGCTAATTAACTTCCCTGAGTTTTACTCTCCTTGCCTTAAGTTCAGCTTCTTATTTTCAGGGTACTTTTCCCAATGTGTAGAACGGAGGGAAAGCTCTTTCTTTAGTGCTTGTAACTTGTGTGCTGTCAAAAGGAATCACCCGCTTGGTGCCTCTTGAGGGACTTGCTCTCGACAGCAAACAAGGCCCAACATTCAGGCTCTTCCAAAGACACAGCCGGGCCCCTGTGAAGCTCCTATATCTCCTGCCAGCACTCAGGCCCATCTGTTGTATTTTTAGGCTTCTTCTAAGATGTCTTAAATGGCCCACGTTACTTTTGAAGATACTAACAGTCTAAAAGGTGTCTGATGTAACTCTACAGACAAGATCTTTGTGCTCCTAGGCATGTTCTGTAGTTTTTTGATGCTGGCGTGCATGGTCTTACAAAGTCTCTTCAGGCTCTGGCAAGGTATTAGCTGTCCTCTCTACTTAGTCTTTCACTTCGCTGAGAAGGGGAAACGCCAACCTTAAATTCCACAGACAGTTGTATTACATTTTGGGAGGAGTAATAAAGCTGCACAGCCAATTTTCTGAAAGAAGTGGGGCTGAGTCTGAAGCCATATGTCCCTGAGAAGCCAGATGCTGATTGTGTGGCACAGTGTGTCAGAGAGGCCTCAGTAAGGGAGTCTATGTAAAAGCTAGTTTATGTAAAACTTACTTTCTCTGGTGTGGGAGCTGAACCCCAAATGGACGTACTTGCAGCAGGAGATCTCTGTCCATGAGATAAATGACTGCGTGAACAGGTTAAAAGGAACACTAGTGGAAAAAACAAGACTTTATACCCACTTTTTCTTTAAGTGATGTGTAGCACCTTCTTTTTTTTTTTTTTTAATTAAAGTGTAGCACTTTTCTGGACTGAATTGTTTCCTGAGTCTCCTCTGTCACTCTGCGTCTTGTGAATTTTAGTCCCACGGACTAGCCTTATTGAGCCGTTCTTGGGCCGTGGGAAATGTGACGTGATACTGCTGATGGCATTTTGTTCTGATCAAAACCATTAACTTTTTAGTGAAGACAGTGTTGTCTTTTAATTTTGAACACAAAAATGTTTAGACGTTAAGAATTATCTACATGACTTTGAAAACTAATATCCATATATTTAAAAAAAAAAAGGAGCTACTGTGCTGATTCTGGACCATTAAGTAACCAAGCGGCTCTGTGCTCGCTCCCTGGATGTAGACTCTGACAGTGACGGTAGAGGTATGTGGAATAGCACACTGTTACCGTGGTTAAATGTTTTCTTCTCTTTGCTCTTTGGACAGAACTGTGAACACTAGAGACCTGGAAATAATCTGATTGCACTTCAGTAATCCAGTTTTATCAAGTACTGAAGGCCTTGTTTTGAAAAGCTGCTTGTTTACCTTTATCCATCTTCAAGTTTGGAAAAAAAACCCAACCAACCACCAGGGGAGGGATGACAAACTTCTAGATTTGCACCTTGAAACATTTCAGGGAAACTATTGTGCTGATGTTCCTTTTCTATTTGTTTAGCTGATTGTTAGATGATATTTCCTTGTTCAAATATCACTTGTTTTACAGTAACCTGTTTGAGTCTTTTTTTTTTCTTTTCATATCAGTAGTGTGTGCAGCAATGTGCCATGGGAGGCTCCCCAGTCAGTTACTGGCCAGGTTTTGCCTCGTCCTAAAAAATGGCACTTGATGAAATAAAAAGTCATTGGGTGTGTGTTAAAGCTGAGCTCCCTTTGTGGTGTTCCAGAACAGCGCTGTCACTTGTTGGTTCATGTGCTATTTAAAAATGCAAAATTTAATATCTTTGATTTTGAATGAGAAGAAAAATTCCTTATTTTTCTACTGTGAAAATATTGGCAGTTTCAAAATGCAGTATTGTACCATCGTTAATGTGTTTTAACCTATTGGCAAACATCAAAGCGATTTACAGCATATGCACTAATAGACAACAGGACTGTTGAGTACCTAGATACGTCTGTCACCCTGTGCTTTTAAACATGTTTTCCTTTTGAATTACTTATTTATCTACAGTCATGGAAGTATTATTTTGTGTACATAACAGTATTAGTCCACTGAAGTCATGTTTTGTTCATGTTAATTATTCTGTGTTCCTGTTGTAGCTTTATAACTGTGGCTGCGTATGTATTTCCCTTCCCCTAAAGTCTGCAGTAAGTCATCTGTTTAACCTAAACTTGCCTGCTTTTTACAGCATGAAGAGATTAACTAAGCATCTTCTGAAAGTCGCTACTACTAAAAGTAATAAAGCAGCCTTGTTCTTAAGTCTCCTGTAACAGATCCCACAGTAAAGAATAGCTAGGACTAAACCTGTTCTTTTCCTCAACAGCACAGTTAACAACAGGAAACCCTCAGCCTTCTGACTCTGTTTGCTCTTCAGAATACAGTAGAACTGGTTTAGGCTTTAGAGCAGTGCCTTAGGTAAAAGGAAAAATGTATTTTTGTATGATAGCTGTTTCCTCCTGGCAGAGACAATCACTCTGACTTTTTCCTGTGCTGATACTCTTTGTTGAATGCTCTGTTACAGCTCTGTGTAAATATGTGCACACTGTTAAATAAACTTTGCAGTTGAACAAGGCTTTATTTCTGTAAGGCTAAACGTCACCTTACTGGGCATCCCCATACCCCACTAACCACTCCTCACTGCATATTCCCAAAACCAGCATCCTCTTTGGCATTGAGTTGTGAGGTTGGGGAGGTATTTGTACTAACACCTTCACTCGGGCTGTGTCTGTCCGTGCTGATGTGTTCCTAATTAATTCTTTAACTTGCTTTTCACCTTCTCCTTTGCCTTTTCCTTGTAGCCCTGGCATCTTTATGTTCTAAGGGTGAGTCTGGGGGTGCTCCATGGCCACAGCAGCGTAGCGACCATCAGGAATACAGCAAGATGCTGCCTTTTGTTTTTCTTGTGAGGATTCTTTGTTTCCATTTCACTGACCAGGAACGACTGGAGCAGCATCCAGTAGATAAATCAACTAACCTGAAACCAGCATTCCAGTTGCTGAAGAGTAGTGGTAGATCTGGGTATGGCCAGTGGTTGTTATCCAAAGGCCTTTTTCATGCAGGCTGTTCTTGGCAGACAGTTCTGGTGTCAGTTTTATATTTAAAAAAATAGTTTATGGAACTTGTTGCTTTGGTCCTCGGCTATCTAAGGGCACTGTGGCAGAACAGGTGCCTCTGCTTTGCTGGTGTATTAGAGAGATTTCAGGAGCTGAGCTCTAAGAGGTGTCAGTGGTGGAAAGTGGCAAAATGAAACAACAGTTTTCCAAGACTGCAGGACTCCAAGCAGGCACTAGTCTCATTTTTATTAAATCATAAAACATACACTGTGATGATAAGAGAGTTATCATTGTCTGAGCTATTTTTTCAAGGCACTTCTAAATGCATGTGCATTTTGGTGTAGTTGAAAGATTTACTTCTTGTTAATGGATTAATAATTGTATGTAGACAGCCTCATTTAAACAATGATGTAAAAAAAGCTCATGAGCAAAACTTTAGGGCAAACCATGCGGAAATTAAGATTAAAACAAGTTTATGGAAACTTAACTAAAGCCTAAATTGTACTACCAAGACATTGTTATATGTAAGATGAAGCCACTCCATACATTTGCTGCAATTTGGTGTGGTGCAGGGTAAAAAAGGTATTTATGGTTGTGCTGCTGTAAATGGTGTGATGTGTGTAATGTTACCTGCATTTGTAAAGCATAATAATGGATCTCTCTGATCCCAGGTGCAATTTTGACTTGTCAAACCTACTTCATTTAAGTGCTGAGTTTAAAACTAGCTTTGTTTTAATTTAAGCCACATGCAGGTTATGTAGTACGTGGCTCTCTAATGCTAAATATAATGGTATTTCAAGCCTTTTCACTAAGGGTTACTTGGAAACCAAGTTAACTTTTTGCAAGGCTACATGCTTTTTACTGCCATAGCTTCAAAAGTCACACCCATTATGCTGAGGCTACTTTAGTTTTTATACTAAAACAGAGAAAAAAAAATTAAAATTCTTAACATGCAAAAACCTGCTCCTTTACCAGGACTGTTTTGGAAAGCAGGGCTCTACAATCCATTTTACAGCAGTTGCTGTCTGCTCCTTACAGTCGTTTGGGACACTCAGCACAGTAAATTTTTCCATTATGGCGAACAAAGCGCTTGTTGGCCAGGCCACGGGCACACTTTGTGCATTTAAAACAATAATCGTGCCAGGATTCATCTTCGTAGTTAACCACACTGGTTCCTCTTCCAAATCCTGCTAGGAGAGAACACAATTATAGGACAGCGATAGTAGCTTTTCCCATGGCTGGGTTATCTCATCAAACAGCACAACCCCATCTTCCCGCCTCCTCTACTGCTGTAGCCTTGCAGACCCAATCTGTGTGCCTAAAATCCCAGCCAAAACAGCAATTAAACCACGCTGGTTGCTGCCGGGTATTACTGCTCTTAGGGAAACAGGCAGCTCAGCATAAGGCCTGTGGGGCTTGTCTCTGTAATAAGCTTCTTCCCTGTGGATCCTTTCTCTAGGAAACGGTCAAGCTGAAGGAAGGGTCAAGATGGAAGCAAGGACAGGTCTGGCTGAGCACCCACAGGGTTGTAACAGGCTCAGCTTCATGCTCTAAAACACAGAATGGAAGGCAAGTCTCGCAGGACTGACAGGATAGTGGGATAGTGCCCAATTTTGGGGCTGAGCTTTCTGAGCCAGTAACTGCGATGTGTAAAATATATCACAAGTGAAGCAATTGTCACTTTGGGGCAATACAACACTGCTCTCTTTAGACTTCAGGTTCCCAAACTAAGATATAGGTAGAAACACAGTGGGGGGAGGTTTTGAAGGAGGTAGATTTGAGGCATGGAAAGGCTGAACAGCTCAGTTACTAACTCAGGCTCTATCAAGCAAGAGCATGTGGTTTACATTTAAAGCAGATGGAAATTGTTGGGATTGGGTTTGGGATCCTAGACCTGCTTCTACATTGGAACATAAGAAGTTCCACCTAAACATGAGGAGGAACTTCTTTCCTGTGAGGGTGGCACGGCCCTGGAAGAGGCTGCCCAGGGAGGTGGTGGAGTCTCCTTCTCTGTAGACATTCAAACCCACCTGGACACATTCCTGTGGGACCTGCTCTGGGTGGACCTGCTCTGGCAGCGCTAGCTGATCTCTGGAGTTCCCTTCCAACCCCATGTGATTCTCTGGTGCCTTCTGAACTTCATGGTTTGGGGGATCCCTTGCTCTGACCTGAAGCACCCCTTGCCCCTAAGCTTCAGTTAATCCAACATACCTGTGATGGGGTTCTTGCAGCCAGCGCACTTCTTGGCCACGCACTCCTTGTAGCATTCCACACAGTAAAACTCATCATCTACAGCTGTGAAGCGCTTCCCCCCCAGTTGCTTCTTGCAGTTGGAGCAGATGAAACACTCGGAATGCCAGGGCTGTTCCTGGTAAGTGAGGCCTCCAGAAGTGATGGGCTGTAGGAGGAAAGAAGCAGAACTGCAGTTCAGAAGCAGTAAGGAAGAAGAGACAGTGCAGGTGTGGGGTGTAGGAGGGGAAGGCTTTCTCATAGAGAAGTCTTGAAAGTCTTCATTAAAATTAAATCGCATAACATCACTTGAGCTCCTCTAGCCTGAAATCCTACATGCCTGGAGCTTTCATGATAGCTTGTTTTATCTGCAGTGTCTCTGCAATCCTACACTAATCAGTTGCAAAAGTTGTGAAGCAACTGCTTTATAAACCAATGTTTTACTGCTGGAATACACACTACCTACTCTGCAGCTTAAACCGTCCCCAGAGCAAGTCCAAGGCTGGCGCCCCCTTGGTTTCAGCAGAGTTGCCATCAGATAACTACAACCCTTCCTCACATGCTGTAACATGCAAGAACAATTAGTGTGCTCGTATTATTCGGTACACCACCAGCTGCTTGCACCAGTTACTTCCAGGAAAGAACACAAGCACTAGTAGAGCTCCAGTGTGATCTCTCTACTTCTTCACTCCTCATTTCCATAGGAATGATGATGGCTAGCTCTGGCCCCTGCCTGTGCCAAGTGGAAGGACTTACATTCTTGCACTTAGCACAGGTCTTGGCAAACTTATGCTCGTGGCAGGAGACACAGTAGAAGTCATCACCCTTGGGGAAGAAACTCCCAGATCCAATCACTTGCTTGCACTGGCTGCAGGTGAAGCAGTCCTTGTGCCAGACCATCTTCTTATACTCAACATTTTGGTCTCCTGCAACAGACAGAAATAACTTGTTAAATGGGATTTCAGGCTTGTGACAAACTCCCCACCCTGTGCAATGGGACACAATTGCTGGGCAGAGGCAGGGACAGGACTTGCCTGCGCTTCAGTTGTAATGTGGACAAGGGATGAGCTGTTAATTTCCATATCTGACTTTAGCCAGGGGATTCTAGATTGCCTTCAAATAGTTGTCAGACAGGTGCCTGAACCTCTCTGAAAAGACCACTTTGATTTATGAAGCAAAGCTTTTGGTAGGATAGGATGACCATGAGCCAGCAATGGGCCCTTGTAGCCAAGAAGGCTGATGGCATCTTGGTGGGCATCAGGAAGAGTGTGCCCAGCAGGTAGAGGAAGGTCATCCTGCCCCTCTGCTCTGCCCTGGGGAGGCCCCACCTGGAGCACTGGGTCCAGTTCTGGGCTCCCCAGTTAAGAAAGACAGAGAACTGCTGGAGACGGGACAGCAGAGGGCTACAAAGATGATGAGGGGCCTGGAGCGTATCCCTTACAAGGAGAGGCTGAGGGACTTTTTAGTCTGGAGAAGACTGAGGGGGGATCTGACCAATGCCTATAAATACTTAAAGGGTGGGTGGCAAGAGGATGGGGCCAGTCTTTTTTCAATGGTGCTCAGTGACAGGACAAGAGCAAACAGGCACAAACTTGCACATAGGAAGTTCCATCTAAACATGAGGAAGAGCTTTCCTGTGAGGGTGGCAGAGCCCTGGCAGAGGCTGCCCAGGGAGGTACATTGAGAATGCACCTGGACACGTTCCTGTGCAACCTGCTCTGGGTAGACTTGCTCTGGTGGGGGTTGGACTGGATGATCTCCAGAGGTACCTTCCAACCCTATGGGATTCTGTAGATATGGTTCAAGACTAACTATGAGGGTGAACTCTCCCCAGGCGGGTTACCTGCAGAGCAGCCTTTCAACACTGGAATAAAAGGGACAGGTGAGAGCAATCTTCACAACCTGCCCCATTTTGTGGTGCTCCAGCCTCCTGCTGTGATGCCTGTACCCTTCCCTGCAGCCTCCACAGCCTGATAAACACCACGGCTTTACCCTAGAGCAGAACCTGGCAGTTGCACTCCTGTCACTGGGACCAGTACCTGCGATAATGGGCTTGAAGCAGCCTTTACACCTGGGAGCATCCTCCTTAGCGGTGCAGTCGCTGCACCAAACCTTGTTGTTCTCCCGGAGCATGAAGGGCTCGTTGACCAAGGAAGTGTAGCACTTGAAACAGCGGAAACAGTTGTCATGCCAGTAACGGTTCTTGAAATGCAGCTCCTGAAACAAAATGGAAATGGAGTAAGCACGCTAAGCATGTCTGCCTTCCGTGGCTGGAGGAGCATCTCATTTGCAAGCAGTTAAGCGAAGGACATTTAACCAAACTCACTGACACTGTCACATTCACTGGCGACTTTGAGATTTTAAGTTCTGCAAGTGTGGGCTGCTTCGGCTGGGAAGTTCCATCTAGTTCAGGTGTACCTTATTATTGCCATAAACACGAAGCACTAAACATTTGATAAACTGACAAAAAAAAAAAAACACAACCCACCAGACCCTAGTTTTTCTGAGTGCTTTGCCCAGAAGATGAGTTTCCTAAGAGTCCTGTACAGGCTGGATCACCCACAGCACTCTGCAGGACAATTCAGCACCTGCAGCAGTTCCTGTGGCTCAATCTAGATCCCAACATTATCTTCTGGGCCAAAGCAGCCCATTGTGACCGTCCCTATCACAGCGCCCCAGAGCCCCTGCCTCTGTGCCCACGAAGCATGTGGCCCACCAGCCAGAGGAGTCCAAAGAACTTGTAGCCACACAGATGCTCATAAACAGACCAGAGCCAGGAAAACGAGCAAGTGAGTTATCAGCATCTGCCTGTCTTCTCATCACCCATTGAACTGCCGGACCCTCACCTTGGAGTCAGCCCCGATGGGTTTCTTGCACTCGGTGCAGGTGTTGGCACAGAATTTCTCAAAGCACTTGACGCAGCAGTGACGACCCTCCTTCTGCACGTACTTCTTTCCATGGAGTGCGTCGCGGCAGTAGTGGCAGTCAAAGCGCTCCGACATGGTGCCCACCGTGTAACTGCCAGGCCCTCCTGCAAGAGGGGAGAGGATGAAGTTACAGCCTGGATAACAGCTCCAGCTTCTGTCTCTATGCAAGCTAGAAATATCAGGAAGATGGTTCAGCAATGAGTATATGGTGGCATCACGCTCTTCGAGGGGCTGCTGGTAGAGAAAGCCGCTTCCCTGCCAGCACTGTTAGGGCAATTTGAAGGTAGGCTTCCCAGCAAGGTTTCTCAGCCTGGAGAAGAGAAGGCTCCAGGGAGACCTTAGAGCCCCTTCCAGTCCCTAAAGGGGCTCCAGGAAAGCTGGGGAGGGACTCTGGCTCAGGGAGGGGAGCCATAGGATAAGGGGGAAGGGTTTGACCCTGAAAGAGGGGAGATTGAGATGAGATCTGGGGAAGAAGTTGTTGGCTGTGAGGGTGGTGAGACCCTGGCCCAGGTTGCCCAGAGAAGCTGTGGCTGCAACAGAAGAGGTCTGGCAACAGAGACAATTTAATTATTCTTTTCCTGGTAGAGCTGTAGCACCAGTGTGAAGCAGGAAAGGGAGAAGGACGTGGTCAGTAGTATAAATTGCTGCTGCTTTTTCCTGCTGTGAGGTGGAAGGGGCCATTAGCACCTCCATCGCATAGCCTCACCTCGGACCACCCCACCAAGCCCTGGAGTTTAGAGGCTGTTTTGCTGCCTGCTCCTGATGGAGCTCAGTGACATAACAGCTACCCATTCCAGACCCAGCACAGAACCCTTATCAACTGGAACAGAGCTTGTGGTTTTTGGGGTGTAGAGAGGCCACGCTGTTCCTGGTTGGGTCAGTGGGACCACATGGGGCTCACCTGTGGCTGCAAGATGCTGCATGGGAAGAAGTTTTTCCACTTTGAGGGTGGTGAGAGCCTGGCCTGGGTTGCTCAGAGAAGCTGTGGCTGCCCCATCCCTGGAGGGGTTCAAGGCCAGGTTGGAGGGGACTTTGAGCAACCTGGCCTGGTGGGAAGTGTTGGTGCCCAGGGCAGGCGCTTGGAACTGGATGGTCTTTAAGGTCCCTTCCAACCTAAACCGTTCTACAATTCATAGATTCTATGGCTGCCATGTTGTTATGGCATGAGGACCTGTTTACACAGTTTGTTATCAGACACCTGCCCACCCTCATAACTCTAGATTTACCATCAACTGCCTGTAAGCATGAGAAATCCCCCCCACTGGCATGGGAGGCCCCAGGCCGGAGGGATGGCTGCTGCTCCTCAGAGCAGCAGTGCAAGTTCACCTAGCCAGACGAGTGCACGTCAAACCTAACAGGTCCTGAGTAGGGCACAGCCCTGCCCCGCAGGCCCAGGCACCTCAGCAAGAAGTGGCTGCTGTCTTCCACATCATCTTCTGCCTCATCTCTGGGGTCAGGGAACTGCTGGGTGGATGGCAGCAGAAGATGCTATGGGCACTGGTGATGAAGGAGCTGATTGCCTCCAGTACTATCTGCATGCCAAGGAGGGACTGGAACAGGACACAGGAGAGGGGACTCACACTGTTATTTTGTGGATTTTAAAATCCAAGAGTCACCTCACCGCCTCCTCTTTCCACTCGTTTGATAACTTCAGAACAAGTTAGAGCATTTCTTTCCCAGAAAGCAAGTCCTGGAGAGGAGCATTGCACAGGGAGGCTGCAGTAGAGGTGAGGACACGGTTCACACTCTTCCACTAAAACTTACAGAAGCTGGAGGCCCACCTGGCAGGAACTGCACTCTGTGGGGACCAAGGTCTGGAAATGCCACCTTACCAAGCTCAGGAGACGGCCATGTCCTGCTGACAACCATGCTGAGGGTGGTGTTTGTATCGGTTCAAGTAAATGAAACAAATAAACAGCTGGGGAACATGGAAACTATGTGAGCCACGGCCAGCTCTGCAGAGCTTTATCGAGCAAGTGAGTTTAATTTAGAAGAAATGCAGTTACACAGAGTCCAGGGCAAATGGTATTGAAACGTTCCTGCTCTCAGGTTTAGGATTGCTTTCAACCAGAACACGTAATCGTGAATATATGGCTCAGAGAGTAACACAATCCCATGGTCCCGTGTAACGCATCATGTGCTAACGTGAGACAGACATTTATCACAGCAGCTCTAGAGGTCCATAGAAAATTAACAGTGGGCCCAGCAGCCCCAGGAGCTGGGCTGTACACGCTGATGTGCCAGCTTCTGCCTACCTTGTGCCACCTCATGGACCAAAAAGCCCCTCTCATAAATAGCTGAGGGCATGAATTTGCTTCCAGCTGCTCGTGGCGCTTTCTGCCCCCAGCAGTATCATCCCTGATCTTGAGCTGGGACAGGCACCTCTGTTGGTACATCTTCTGCATTGAAGATGTACTGACCAGGTTGTCCCAGCAAACGTGCTGGCTGCTCATAGTCTCTGCTCACCCATGCCCTGCTGAGAGCCAACATCAGCCAGACCCTCTCCTACAGCCCTCCCACAGGAGCCCCGAAAGCTGCCAGCCCATGGCAGAGCAGGGCCCCGCACTGGTAGTGGCTGTGCTGGGACCACCGGATCATTTTCCCAGAGTGGAGCAAACATCCAGGAGACTTCAGACCCCTGTTGCTCTGGGGAAGAAACAGCCTCTTGCCTGCTGCTCCCTTAAGGAGTCCAGTCTCCCCTCCTTGAAGGTAGACAGAAGAGGTATTTGTTGTGCTCTGTAAAAAAATACAGAGCAAACATACAGAAAAAAAAATCTTCTAGACCTTGGTTGGCAGCAGATCATGGGTTTGGAGACTTTTATCTCCTTAATAACCCCTGTTCCCCCTTCAGCTGCACCACATCCCCACAGCTTAACTTTCCAGAGCTTCCAAGTACATTAATCCTGGCCTGATTTTGCTGCCTCGAAAATAGGCAAATCAAGAAACTAAGGACGCATGGAAAAAACATGATTCCTCCTTGCTCTTTACTACAGTGCAGGCTCCATACCTTCCCCACACAAGCTGCGGGGCAGCTGCTGAGCACACAGTGGGGATTCACTCCGGTGGTACAGCTACACCCCAGCAACACAAGACTCTGTGCTCAGGGTAACCACTCATCAGACAAACAACTACAGCCCTAAGTGCTTCATTTCACAGTGGAGTGCTTAAAACAACAGCGGTACATGCAGGTGTTTTAGACTGGAAGTTATTTGAATGTGGTGTCTCTGGCTGTACCTTCGCACCAGACTGCAGTGTCTCCAAGGTGGCAGCCCAGTGAAGTGTCTCCTGTTCAATCCCTGAGGGGTTGAACACTGATCCAAACCCCATTTCACCTTGACTCTGGGGCCACAGAAGGGGATTTAGGAAACAGAGGAAAAGTATGGACAGCCTGGGACTCTTCTCTGGCTCAGGCTGATGTCCATACGCAGAGGGTGTTCTCCCGAAGCGAAGCAACTGAGAAGAGAGAGCACAGGCTGTTGGGGAGAGGGGTAAATGGAGTATATGCCCATCCTTAAATAGCCTAGAGAACCCTCAATAAAAATAAGAGCTCCAGAAAAATCCAGCACTACTTCCAGAAACTAACCCCCCTCTAACCAAGGTGTCCCCCTCCCACCAGCCCTGGCAGGGCACTATCTAAATGTAGCTCCCTGATGGATTTGGCTACAACAGGAGGGTAGTTGGCCAGACCAGTGGCCTTCTCGAGTATCAGGGTATTTGGCATGAAGACCCATTGGAATTCAACCCTAACATTTACCTGAACCACAGAGGTGCCAGTTAGCCACGTGTCCAGGAAAGATCATCTGCTTTTCAAAAACAGCCCTTGGACAAGCACGCCTTCCAACTTTCAGAGAAAGATCTCAAATATTGGGGCTCCACCAGCTCCCACGCACGTCAAGTTACGCTGCCACTATGCTGTAGAGCAGTCACAGGGCTGTCCCAGTGGTCACAACTGGGGCTATGATATATGTGTACCCTGCTACATGGCAAGTTTCAGGATGGAAAGGAGGGTACGGACCTACAAAGTGCCACCCCACAAAAGCTATTGCACCAACACAACACCATGCCTCTCCTGTCAGTTCTTGTCTCTAGTGGCCCCTGAGCTGGTTCCTCCCAGTTCAGGTGTCCACAACTCAGCACCATGGTCATTTGCGCAACAAAAGAAACTGAATCACTCTGCAAAGTGAGCTGAAACAGCTGACAAGCAGAGCACTTAGCACAGGATATGTGTTAATGTCTCTGGGGAATACCACCAAGGAAGAACTTGAAGTGTGGGCTCTGAAAACAACCAGAGAAACTGTGCTTAAACCTTATGGACCATTCTGACACTTAGGAAACAAGATGAGGCTGAAGGTGTTACCCCCCATGCCCTATGTGCGGCTGCAAACTCTATAGTGATATGGAAGGAAAGCAGCAATTGCTTTTTGACTCTCTGTCAGTTTTATTTTTCTGAACAGACTGTGTACACACAGCCCCCACACTACGAGGCCTGGATATATCTGCCTGTTCCAGCTCAGAACCTGGCATCGCCTGCTCTCTCACCTGAGTTACTATTCTCAGCTTTTCTCTATGCATGGTTTGCTATAAATACCAGGAAATACCCTTAAAAGAAGGGTCCCGTTAATGTGAAATGCAAAGGGACCCTCTGGACTGCACCTCAAGATCACTGGCACACTGCCCAGAACAACAAGGAAAGAAAGCAAGCAATCGCTTGGAGGTCTTTTTTGCTGGGAGAGCTGGCAGTGATGAGTGGAGAGCTGTGCTCTCCCATTGCCACGCTGGGGCACGTGTGAGCCTCACACTCTATAATTCAAAAATTGGTCTGTTGATAAAATGGAAGCTTCTTTATTTAGAAGAAGAACGGCTCCACGTTCCTCAAGCGGTTGCCAAAAATATTCCCTGTGGTCCTATCGACACCATGTCTGAGCACATCCCAATCATTATTAAACCTTCACAGTTCCCCAGGGAAGCAGGGACATGCTGTTAAAAAAACACTGCTCTAGCCCTGCAAATATGTCCCCAGGGTTTGCTTTTGCACTTAATACAGAGCTCAGCTAAGGCTAACGAGGCTCCCTTAGCACAGCACCAGTGCCTAGGGTAAGGCTGAGTGCTGAGACAGAGTTTAAGCAGTGAAGTCCAAACCTTTCAAAACAAACCAAAGCAGCCAAAGCGAAAATAAAAAAGTCCTGCTCAGTAGCTAACTCGCTCTGTGCCAGCCTTGAGTTTTGGCCTTTTGAGACCCCTTATTTACATTCCCAGCTATGCATGGATCTGCCCCCACCTCAGTAGAAGGATGCTCTTCTCACGCCAAGGTGCCCCTGAGAGCTAAATGTGAGGCTTTCTCCTGTGGCAGGGAATTCACCGCCCTGCGGCTGCCCCACAGAGCCAGGTTCCCCGCTGGTTACAGGAGCGGATGCCATGCTATAGGTTGTTGGTGGCAGTGCTCCAACTGCAGCATCTGCTCAGAAGTCACTGCAGCGTTTTATATTACAGCACAACGTCAAATCCGGGGGTCCTCGCCCGAGAGCACACCTCCCTGGGGAAGACGAGGAAGAAAAGAAAGATACAGCAAGGAGTATAATGAAAGGACACTGCAGCATCACTCAGTTTCGTGGGGTGGGGTTAAAAAATAAATGTCTTCTTAGATTTTAAGTGAATGGATTGCTCTTTTTAAACACCTTGGAGATGTTTAAAAATGATGCCACAGAAGTTGGTTTTTAGGCGGACAGGTACCTTGCATAGTGTGTATCTGCATCACACAAATAAATCCTAAGGAGTTACGTGACGTGCAAGAAGCCACCTCGCCATGCCCTGTCCTGGGAGGCCAAGTGTGATGTTGAACATCACACTGTGACTTTCCTCCCCAGTTCTGAGGAAGGTTGATGTTCCCAACAGAGTCTCTTGAGCACCACTCTCCCCTGGCTCAGGAGTGTGTGGCAGCTCGGTGTGCCCCAAGCTTAACTCCCCCTTCCCACGGCACTGCCATTGTACCTTGTGGTGTGGGGCTGTTAACACATGCTGGACTCGAACACAAACACAGTTAGATTCTAAGAATTGGATAAGCCTTTAAAAATCCCGAAGAAGTTGCAATTGCCTGTAAATGGAGGGCTGGAGAAGCTTAGTGACAGACGGGAAGGCATAACACATCTACGTGCCATGGGGGACACACAAAACACGCTCCCCAGATTCCTGTCAGTGTTAATGTGAAGGAAAAGTTACCATTTCCCTATCATTGGTGAGGGTCAGCCCGTTTGATCTACAAGGCAAACGCAGAGAAGAGGGAGTGAAAACCAGCTGCCCACCAGAGCAGAGCAAACCATCTGGGTTTACACACTGGGCTTTGGCACTCTCCCCTCTGTGGTACCGGCAGCAACTGCCACAGCAAGCTCCCTGTGGAGCACAGCACCCCCCATTTTCACCTAGTCTTCCTCAAAAAATGGCTGAGCCCCAGCCCTGCCACAGCAGCAGATACAAAAGCACTGGCCAGCCAACCCATTTCACTGAAACACGAGACCACTGCCGCCACGTTCCCAGCACCAGTCCCACACAACTGGTGATAAGCCCATTTGCCGCCATTAGTTGCCGCCACAGGTTGCTGAGGCTCGAGGCTGCCCTCAAAAGAGTTGTTGTTTTGCTGGTGCAAGAGCCTGTTAGTAAAACCCTCCTCCCAATTTACCAGGCATGGCACATGCAGGGCTTCTCCCACGACACTCCCGCAGTGCATCAGCTTTACCTGTGTGCCTGTGGAAAGCCATGATTAGCAGCCCAGAGACACCAGCAGCCCCTCGGATAACAGAGTTCACAGCCTCTTGGCCGATTAGGAGGTGCCCCGTTTGATAACATACATTTAAATGGAGGCTATTAATATGGACAGGACTCCTACCAGATGTCCACTCCCCTCCCCAGAGATCACAACCTTAATCCCCCTTGAAAATTCTTACCATTTTAGGTGATCTGAGGGAGAAGAATAGGATCCAGAGACCTCTAGGTCTCTGTAGACAACATGTAAATACCTGCCTGGCTACTCAGCACCCAAATTAGTTCCAAAGGCAGACTGTGCCTCAGGAACTTGACCCCATGCTAGTACTATTTGGCCTTGGCTTTAGAGCTAGATTGTGTCTCGTAACAGTCCCAAGCTAAATTACAGACCCGACATTAATTCGGCAATGCTGTTGCTGAAGGGAAGAGGTGGGTCACAGCCCCATGGGGGCCGAAGGGGCTGTGGTCCCAGGAATCAGCAAGCGGTTGTCCCTAGATGTAGGGCCTGTAAATGCCATGGGTTATACCCCTGGGGACACAGCTGAGCGCCTGCAGAAGTAATAGAAGATACCTTCATGAGGGAGGTTAACGGTTGAAAGCGAGCAAGCCCCTGAACAGAAGTGCTTAGAAAGCTTGGGTTTGTGATTATGGGGCTTCTCAAACATCTAACAGTATGGCTGGGCCCATTCTCCAGCTCGTGGTTTATAGAGAGCACTGGCTCATGTCTCTGTCCTCCTCACTCAGGTGTCCACGGAGCTCCCTGGAAGACCCCCAGCTCCATGGTTCCAACTGACCTATTTCTACCCAAGTCACAACAGGGAGCGGAGGGAGCTCTGGTTCAGGGTTCATTCCCACAGGGATGTGCAGGCTGTACACCTCCATGGCCATGCTTGCTCTGGGTCACGCAGTCGGTGGCAGCACACATTCAGGGCCAGTGGCCAGGGACACCCAGCTGCTAATCCTGCCTCAACACTGACTCACTGTGTGGCCACGGGAAAGTCACTTAACTTCCCTGACAGCCACCGGGAAGAGCCAATGTTTATCATTCCTTCCACAGAGCCCATCGTAGTGGTGTCTGGCCTCTGAATAACAATCAGCACAGACTCATAGAATGGTTAGAGTTGGAAGGGACCTTAAAGATCATCCAGCACCAACCCCCCTCCTTGCCCCGGGCAGGGACACCTCCCACCACACCAGGTTGCTCCAAGCCCCGCCCAGCCTGGCCTTGAACCCCTCCAGGGATGGGGCAGCCACAGCTTCTCTGGGCAACCTGGGCCAGGCTCTCACCACCCTCACAGCAAAGTTCTTCCTGAGATCTCATCTCAATCTCCCTTCTCTCAGTTTAAAACTGTTACCCCTTGTCATATCACTACACACTCTGATAAAGAGCCCTGAACGCCTTCAGCCCAAGTGGCCTTGCTACAGCCAGGAACATCTCTGTGTCTCCCTTGCAGAGGTCCCAAGAGCTCCTTGATCACCTACACATGGCAGGGAATGCACAGCCTCCAGCACCGGGCTTGGTGACCTGCTGGGCCTTCACACCCATCTTAGGGCTCCCAGGTGCAAGGTCAGCATCTCAGCAGCATCGCAACATCTCCAAATTTCCTACATGGCCTGGAAAAGGCCACGCTTGACAGCATGCCATCCCAAAAGAGCACAGCATAGATCCACTTCTGTAGCAGACTGAGGCTGGGAAACACGCTAAAACACTAGCACACTGAAACACTTTGGCAAGGAAAAACCCAGCGTTATTCTGCCCCAGCTCCTCTATAGACTCAATCAAATTGTTTGCATAATTCAGACTGTAACAGGAACCCTAACAACTGGTATTTTCCTGTGCTAATCTTGCTGCACGCAGTGTAATATTTACAGACATGAGTTCATTTTTGGCAACGTGCATAGAGTTTGCACCATTAACCATTCTCATTCCTTTCTAGTTCCCCACACAAAGCGCTGGCACCCTCCCACTCAGGCAGTTGTTTCCCACTTCCGCCGGAACACACTCCCATTTCAATTAGAAACAGTAACCTTTCCTCCCCATCCCGAAAGGCGGAATAATATTGCAGTGCAATGTCAGCAGCTGCCATGTCCCACCCCAGAGGCAGCTGCAGTTCAGCATCAGTTCGACTGCATTGTGGAGGCATGGGGAGAGCAGGGACGGACACTTGGCCATCAAAATATTTCACATGTACAAATGGATGTGTTTGCAGAGTGGCAACAGGCACAGGCTGGAGGACGTGGGAGAAGGAAAGCTTGGCCAAAAACCAGGAGGAAGACCCAGCCCTGCTCACGGCTGTGAAGCTTCACCATGAAGCTCCCCAGAGCAGCACTTCATGGCTCAGCTCACTCTGCAAGGTCTCCAGTGATTCCCCAGAGCAGTCTGCAATAAAAAGGCTGTTTTGTTTGAATTTGTGTCCTCCTGGGCCAGCACAGCAGGGACAGGCTGGGAAAACAACCCTTGCTGAGAGGGCAGGGATGCCCTTTGTTTCTTGGCTGGCTTTTGCCACATGACCTTGGACAATTCCTGTCTCCTCCCCAGGCCCCTCTTGGTCTGCACAATCCCAGGTGATTAAACACAACAATGGTGCAAGGTATCACACAAGTGCCAAGAAGGGACACCATTGCTCTGTGCGACATGGCAGAGAGCAGAAAACTCCAGGAAGGAGAGGGTGGCCCAGACAGGAGGTGTGCTAGCCCTGTCCTAGCCATTCTCTGCTAGCCAGCACCATGCACCCACAGGTCTCAGGGGAGAGAGAACTACAAACACGTTGATAAGAACACAACATGGCATGCAGGCTTGGGGGTTTCATGTTTTTAATATTAAACCCGTTCTGTAGGTTTTCAGGACTCCATGGAACTGGTCTGGACACACTGATCCCACCACACAGGTCTGACCGCAAAGCAGCATGGCTGGGGCATGGTGTCATCCACTCGGATAGACAAATGATTCACGTTGTGGTTTCCAGGGTATTTTCTTGCCCTAACAATCCAACCAGAAAAGGTCTGGGCGTCTCAGCTTGCTCACACATCCTGCTGTCACTCAACAGACAGAGTCCTAAATAGAGCTGGTATAACCCAGGCATTGATGAGCTATTAGTCACTATCAGCAAAGAGAGAAGCAGGCAGCAGTAAGTAGGAGCAGGAGGGGGGCATGTGCCCACCTCTTCAGGTAATGCTGTACCTTCCGCTTCCATACGCACCGCACAGTGAAGCTCCACAGAAAAGCACACCAGGCATTCACCGGGCTCCCCATAAAGCGAGAGGCCCATATCACTCCCTTTCCTCCTGCCGTAGCAGGCATCGGACTTACTCCACACTCTCACTCTGTGGGACAGTAGCACAAGACCAGCACGGTCCCATCGGCCAGGGCTGCTCCAGGCAGCCTGGGATTTGCTTTTCACATCCAGGTTTGCTCCCACCCACCATTTGCACAAACACTTCCTTCTTCTCAAGCAACAGCAGTTTCAGGGATTTTTTTTTTTTTTAATTACCAATTTATCTTAGGTTGCATGCAATGTGTGTTCTCCCACAGCAGAGAGCACTCCTTCTGCCCAACCTATTGCAGACCCCAGTTAAACATCCCTTCATTCTTCCAAGGCAAAAACTAAACAAAATATGGTTTTTAAAACTTTTATATATGTACCCACACCTAGAGCACAACCAGCCAGACCACACCTGCAGTGACAGAGGGGATGAACACAACAGCCACGTGGCAAGCCCCATGCCCTCAGACTACCAGCTCAAAGGGGATGCCGGAGAAGGAAACAGGCAGTTCATGGCAAAGGCACACAGGATGTTTTCCTTTCTTCCGTGCTGAACTCCAGCCCACAGCTGGGTGGGATCTGTGTGCTGAGCCATGGGAAGCTTTTAGGACCAGCTATGGAGGTAGGGATAGAGGAACTGGGAATACATTTATAAAGAGGGCAGACACAGGCTAGATAACCCTCCATGAACTCAGATATAATGCAAGTAGAAATAAAAAGGGGAAAAGAGTAAGGATGAGGGTGTAATAAACAGGAAAGAGTGGTCCAGAGATAATGGAACTGGAAATAAAGGCATCTGAAAAATAGCAAAACTGGGAAGACATCTAAACCGGGTTTTTCCATCTGCCTCCACCCGCCGGCTGGACTGTTTCCAGGACTATTCCCATGGCAGCTCCAAATTTATTCCCCTGCTGCCATCTGCTCCGCAGCTCTCCTTCACACATGGTCCCGACTGGCACTTCTTCCCCTCACCTGTTGCTGACACGCAGACCTCCAACTGCTGTTGAAAGCCAAGTGACACCAGGGCCTGGGGGGAGTACCTGCACATCAATCAAGAGCTGTTTTGTAGACCCAAGTCTTTGTCCAGCTCCTGTGCCCCCTCCAGGCTATGTCAGGGTTAGAGAACAGAAGCTGCAGTGTGGTGGGGTGCAGGCACCATGCTCCATAGGCTCCAGAGAGGTGAAAGGAAGGTGCAGCAGCACAAGGGGCTGCACAGGGTTGGCTTTGAATCAGCTGCACCAACAACGTCCATTTCCTCCTACCCCCACTCCCTCTTCCCTGGGGCTCTTTGCCAAGATTATGCCTTCCAGCAGCAAGGATGCTGAGTGCCTGCTGTGGTCCCTACGGTTACATTTGGCCCTACAGTACAAGCTAAAAATGTCCCAAAAGGCTGAAGATTCTTTTAAAAATCTCTTGTAAGACATTATTAGTATTAGTCCTAAATGCACCTAGGCCATGTTTCTCTTTCCATCTCTGTCTCATCCTTCTGCCTCGACTCAGTCTGCAGAGGGGACTGAGCAGCAGACCAGCCCTAAGGGGATACTAAGGCTTCCTATGCTCCTCCTGGGAGGAAGATCCGCATGTACTGCAAAGACTGGACTGATTCAGATGCCTCGTAAGAGCATCAAGCCCATAACTGGGCTAAAAAGCCTCAAACACAGTGTTCACCCCTTCCTTCCCATCATGAACAGCTCATGAGCACCCAGCAGTGCTCAGTTTGAGCAAAGCCACCCCAATGCACTGCAGCCAAATGGGAATTCCTCCTCAGAGGCCATCTGCCCTGGGAGGAGCAGAAATCAGCCAGTTCTTGCAAGTTCATTTACCATAAAAGAGCTGAGGGTGCAGGTTTTCCCAGGGAAGAGAAGCCAGCAGACATGGGGGAAGCTGCCTGCATGTCCCCAACATGAGAGCAGTGGGGAAGGTCTCCAGGTTAACATCTCAGAACCTCAGCAGCACCACACACTCACCCACACTGGCCAGTCCCCTGAAGCAGAACCCCTCTGGGGTTTCTGCTCACTGCAATGCCTGGAGCTTTGGCTGTGGAGCTCCAGCATTGTGCCCTCAACCGTGGCAGGGACGTGACGCCTCTCCATTACCAACAGAACTCCCACCAGGGCCACCGTGTTCCTCAGAGGAGCCCTCCTTGGGGCCAAGCAAGCTGCACCACAACTCAGTTATTCCCCAAATTATTACCCCAAAGCTTCATGCTTAGGACAGGGGAGCTCTTAAGGGCAATCTTGGCCAACTGCAAGTTTTGTTCTTTGTTCAAGTTGAGATGCAGTCGCATGGAGAAGGAATGACTGTTGGAGTCAAACATGAGGGAGAGTTTGCCAGTCGCAGCTTTACCCCCATGGCTTAGCCCTGGCTTCAGAGCTGAGAAACATAACTCCAGTCCCTGTCAAATAAATACCACACTGATCCCAGCCAGGCAACACGGCAGTCTCTTCCAGGAAAGATGATGTCTGATGAACACTCACAGGGATATAATTCTACCATACCCACACAATAAATGCTCACATCGGGGTTTCTCCAAGTTGTTGCTAAGCCATCGCTGAAATAATATTTCACAACCTCCACTATGTTCTCTGCGCTCCTAATTGCTTTCAATTATTTCTCATAGGCATGGCAACTGGCTGTGCAATGTTCTCCCCCAGTTAAACAGTTAACAGCTGTGTAGAGTTATGGAAGGAGGTTCAACTATTAGTTTGCATCACTGCCTGAGAGCTAGGTCATTCACCTTCCCTGGAAACCTACCCTCCATGAGTCAGAAACTAGCAGCTACCCGGACATCAGCTACAACACACATGCTCTTCAGCATACTCGCCATGGGTTTCTGGTGGCCCTCCTGCGTCCATGCAACAGGACCTGGCAGCAAGAAGGACTTTCAAGGCTGCAGGCTATGCCCGAGCTCTTCCTCTGAAGGCTGGGAACATTTCTGATGTGACGTTTTCTAGCAAAACATCATGTTCCCAGGAAATTGCTGGGCAGTCGGTTCTGCAGACCTCTTTCCTCTGCCCCACAGCACAGTGAGCCAAGCCAAAACCCTATACAAGCGGTGCTCTGCAAGACCAAGGAGCCTTGGTCTTTCCCCTTAAAGAGCTTTATTTTCAGGGGAGAAGAAGAAAGGACCGTTTGTAGATGGACTGCAATTCTGGCAAAACACCCTCCAGAAATTCAGCACATGGGAGACAGGATAGAAAACTTCATCTCCGGTGGTCAGAGATGGGTAACGTAAGTTCTTCTCAGATGAGGGCTGGGCAGAAGCATGCTGCCTGGCTAATGGTGAAGACAGGCCACCGCTTCAATGAGAAGGACATGCCCTTCCAAGCATTGGCATGCCAGTTGGGAAGACTCCCTGGCATCCAGCACACCATCAAAGCACTGCCTGAACTTGGCACAGGCCCCAGGGCCATGCCCCGAGTGCTGATTTGAGCTTACAGGAGCCAGCCCTGGCATACAGGATTAGCAGGACAACCAGCCCATCACCCTGGGCACAGGACAGTCGCCTTGAGCAAAATTAGCATTTGGCTATCTACATCCTGAGTTGCTAGAGGGCAGAAAGGACCGACTCACCCTTGTTACATGGACATTTTAAAAATAACCTTTTCCAGAGCCCCACAGTGCATAACCCTGTGTCTGTCTCAGCTCTGAGAGCTGAAGGAGATCAGCTTTCAGGGCTGATGGGTATTTTTGGGCATTCTGACTAATTGTCAGGACATATGCTGGGCATACTTTACAAGGAAAAACAAAGCTGCAAAGTTCCCTCCGGTGAGGCCTATGGGGTTGGATTAGTCACAAAAGTTATTCTCAGAAACCTCTGCTTTGGGAGGGTTTGATTTCATTTCCAGCTTCAGATAAGTGTGTTTTAAAATGGAGGAAGGGGTCAACTTCCTTGCACCCAGCCAGGCTGGTGCCATTGCACCACCACCACCAGGGGCAGGAGAAACGGAAACCCTTCATCTTGGAATGACATCAAATCCACAACTGCTTTTTTGGCACCACATCACATGCGCGCTCACTAGCTGTGACAGGGAACATGCTCCCGGACATGCAGCTGCTGCAGGATGCGGCCCGCAAAGAGGCCCTGACCCAAAAACAGTGACACTCCCCCCCCCCAAAAAATATTGGGGGGACAACCCCTCCCCTCACACCTTTGGGGTCCCCCAAAAAAACCTCTGCCCACCCCACCCCCCTGCACCCCTCCCCCAGTGCCTGAAATAAAAAGGACTTGGGGGTGCTGATGGACAAGAAGCTGGCCATGAGCAGGCGGTGGGCACTTGCAGCCCAGAAGGCCAGTCACATCCTGGGCTGCATCAAGAGATGTGTTGCCAGCAGGTCCAGGGAAAGGATTCTGCCACTTTGCTCTGCTCTGGTGAGACCTCATCTGGAGCACTGTGTGCAGGTCTGGAGCCCGCAAGAGGAGAAGGACATGGACCTGATGGAGCAGGTCCAGAGGAGGGCCACAAAAATGCTCAGGGGGTTGGAGCCCCT
>JAOTQQ010000063.1:20403210-20441787 GCA_026546715.1 Gallinago undulata
TTTGACACAGAAAGGGTTCTGAAGCCTTGGAATGGGCTGCCCAGGGCAGGGGCTGAGGCACCATCCCTGGAGGGATTCAACAGCTGGGTTGACCTAGTGCTTAGAGACATGGGTAAGTGATGGGTTTTATCAGAGTTCAGTTGATGGATGGACTAGATGGTCTTAAAGGCCCCTTCCAACCCAGACAATTCCATGATTCTATGATAATTTCAGAGCCCAAGTTTCTGCAATATTTTTGCTGAGTATGCAAGCTCCCTTTGGATACAGGCGGAATGTTAGCAGGGAGAAACCCTCATCACAGTACCAGCATCAACCTCGCAGATGCAGCTTCGGTGATATCCCCAGAGCTGGGTGTGGGTTGCCTGTCTACAAAACACCACAGTCAAAGCACATCAGGGAGTCAAAACACACTGGGCTTTATCCAGTTTCTGAACTCCAGAGAAGACCCAGTGCCTTTGCTCCTACACCCAGCCAAGTGACTGCAAACAGAGTTTTGCCCAGGCCCAGGGATAAAAGAACTGAAGCCAGAATATATGGCACAGTCCTTCTAAAACAATGCTGCAGAAGTGTAAGCATGCATTTATCTAAGTCACATTGAATCCTTTAGAGTCTCAAGAGCCATCTGCTTAAAACTCCTCTCCAAATCAGGGTATCTAAATGAAACATGAGGTCTCCTTCTTCCTCCCACACTCCCTCCTCTGCCAAAAACCAGCCACAAAATGACTGATCTCAGACATTTCTGCTTTCTTACTCTCCCTGTCTACATCTTCTGTAACAGAGAAATAAAAAAAAATAAAAATTCCAATGAATCAAGCTGAAGTATTTTGGCTTACAATGTTGGGGTTTTTTTATATACAATAAAATCATTGGTCGGGTCTAGGAAGGATTATTGCATAGACATTATTTCCATTACCTTTCCAAGCAAAAGTGATTCCACATAGCTAAAGTTACAGAATTGCATCTGAAATTTCAGCTTTGTTACCTTCGTGCTCCTACACTCAGAGAGCAAGGTGATAATGGCTGGGGTGGGAGGGTGAGAGGCAGACACTGGCTGGGTGGCTCAGCACCTCTCCCCTCCCCCCAACATCTGCTGGAGACACCTGCATCTCCACGTGACCAGCAGCCAGAACTTGGCCATCACTCTCCAGGAAGCTGCTCTGATTTCAGAGCACACCCAAATCCTGAGCAAACTTTGCACATTGGTGGTGGTGAGGTTCACCTTGCTGCATTGAATGCTATTGGGACTGTGGGTCTAAGCAGGATCATGAAAAGTGCCAAATATAGGCTGGACTGGATTGTCTTAGCAGCAAAGATCAGAGGAATTTTCCAAGGTTCTTTAAGGAATTGACACCTAAATCCCGCAGTGCATCCCTTGGCAGGTGTTGCATCCCTTGGCAGGTGTTGCATCCCTTGGCAAAGTTACAAGGACATCATTCACATAGGCTGCTGCTGAGAGGACAATATTATTCCTCGCTCACATCATTAGTTGTCACTGAAGCACTGGAAGTTTCAGCCACATCCCAGCTCCCACTCAGTGCTTGGACCTGTATGTACTAACAGTGAGTACGTGTTTCCAAGACAGAGATGGGGAAGATAATCACAGCCATGATACCCAAGAACCACACCAAAGGAGCCTATGTTTCCACCAGCACACACATGGCACAGGAAGAGCTGTGCAATATCCTGTAACATGGAACAACCTTCTTTCCACATAGGTGTAAGACAAAAGGAAGTTGCTTCCTGGGGCCAAAGAAGACAGTTATTTAAAGCTTTTGTTATAACCTAGTGCCATGGGTGTGGATGTAAGTCATATTCATGGTCTATGGATTTAGATCAGAGATCAAGTACATCCTACAGCATCAATCCCCTGTTCGTGGGCAGGACAGGAACCTGACAGGGCCCCCACCAGCTGCTTCATACCATATGTCCGGATTTTCCACTCATGGCACAGTTTGATGGAAAGACTACTTCCGAAATAAAGGGCAGGCAAGATGGGCTGGAGAGTGTTTATCTTCAAGTGTTTGAGTGCCCTAAACATTGTCTCCTTTGAACAGCTGCCATTATTTACATCCAGGCAGAGAATTATACCAGTATACATGGAGGCAAGCCATCGTTCACAGCAGGGAATAACTTCTCCTGTTGGAAACACTTCAAGAGCCCAATCCTACAAACCTCCCCAAGCCAAAACTCCAAAAGCAGTGCAAGTCAGAAATCAGCTGTACAACTCCAGCCCTGAACTGGTTTCTCAGAGCCATACTCCAAAACCTCAGCAATTAACTCTCTGTTCCACTGAGATCTTGAAGGGGGTTCTTTTCCCCACACTTGCAGTGCGGTTACCTCTGAAACCCCTAAGCCACATTTTTCTAGCAGGTATTATTCAAGAAGGATTTTTTATATACTGAGCTCTTTAAGGAGAAAGTATTCAAGAATGCTGTACTGGAGGGGGCGGGGGGGGGAAGGAGTGGGGAGAAAAAAAAAAGAGAAGGACGTTGGCACTGAAGTGACCTATGTGGGTGCTTTTATCATTAAAAAAGAAAGTTTAAAGCCATATTTGGCTGCTTGATCATCTATTGTTTCCACATCATGGCTTAAGAATTTAATCAGTTGTCTTTCTGAAGTTTTTGTTGTTGTTTTTTAAAAACACTCTTCCTCTCAAAACAAGGTAAAAGACTAATTAGTATGTGGATTGGCTTAATCATTTTTTCTCCTCCCTTTCATGTACTAGATTTCAGTGATTTAAAAAAGCAGCCACATCCATTTCTAAACCACAGACCACCTCCTGCTTACACAATACAAACTGGACTAGTCACCAGCATTAACTTATCTTTTGCCTGGTGGCTAAAGAAAAGATTGATGACAGAAACACCCATCTTGCAAACACATGGGTGAATAGTTTCACTCATGCAAAGTGATTCCACAAATCACTTTAAAGGTGTTTGCATTCAAGTGGGAAAAGCTGTGGGTGAAGCTCGTCAGAAACCCTGCAACTGCCCAATACACCATAATACAGAAAGAGCAAGATGTGATAATTATTAGGTAAAAGCTTGCATTTCCATATTCCCCAATTCTGTTACTGCCAGCCAGCTCCCACAATTCAGAGGGACCTCATTTTCCAAGAGCATCACATCACCTGAGAGCCCACAAAATAGCCACTGCTTTAGGTGTTCCCTCCCCAGCTGTCATTAAAATCTTCAAAGAAGCACACCTCATCGCCTGCCTAGGAAAACACACAGCTGATAGCTCTTCCACAGCTCTGTACCTCTGCAAACACTCCTTAAACACCCACTCAGCCAGGAAGCAAAGAGAAAAAGCTATATTTATAACCCAGTGGCTGCCTGTGGTTTCAAAACCACCACCTTCCAGGAGGGAATACATCTGTGAGAAAAAAGAGAAATCAGAAGCAAGAATTTAGATAAATCGCATCCCCAAGGCACCCCACAAAAAGCAGAGGCAGTTTCTGAGGTTAATTCAGTGATCCATGAAGAAACCACTTGCTAGAAAGAGTGTTTTAGAAGGACACTATACACTCACAGACCTCCCATTTCCCCCAGCCCTGCTCTCACAAGCCCTTCCCCAGCAGAGCAGTCGCAAAGCGCAGCAAAGACTCAGCTCAAGCCTTGAAGGACAGAGATCCGCAGAGCATGGGATGCTGAAACGCTCCGTGCCCAACCAGATGATGCTTGAGAAGGAGAGACAGAGGCATGTGCTTACTGGCTGCCGGGAAGCTGCTGTGGGGCGGCTGCTGCCTGCAGGAAGGCAGGGATGGACTGAGCTCTGAGCACAGCACCTCAGCCAGTGGGATGGACCTGGGAATGCTCCAGACCGGGGCTGTGTCTCCAGTCGCAATGTGCCTGGGCTGGGGTGTCCAGCTGGCAGGTCAGCAGCTGCTTTGCCACTTATAGCAGGGAGGCGTGTTGCAAAAAAAAAAAAAAAAAAAAAAGAAAGAAATTAATTAATCCAGCCAATAGCACCGTTCCTGCCTGGGGAGCAGCTGGAGCAGAGGAACAGCCTTCTCCTCCCAGGGTCCTTGCAGGGTCTGTGGGGGAAAACCCACCCAGCGACAGCATTTGGCCAGTACTGCTGTTCTGCCACTTCCCCCCAACAGCGAAGTGCTGTTACTGGGACCTGTGGGACTCACCAGGCTGCACAAAGCCCTGCTGCCCACAACGTGCTAGGAGTTGTGCTCCCAGACTGTTTCACACAAGGAAAACACGGCACGAAAACTTCATTTGTGGGTGGATTTGTCACCAGCCTCTCATCGTGTCCAAGCTACCCTCTCCCAAAGCTAAAGCTTTTCCTGGCAGTTCTGTTACAATGTGCGTCACCTCCAGGTTCATAGACAGAGTTTTCAGGACAGAAAAAAAAAAACAGAAGGGATCCATTTCGAGTCAGCAGCCAGCAGGGAGGGAAGGAACCCAGCTGAAGGGAGTACAGCAAATATGATGCCAAAAGAGGTGTATTTTCCTCAAAGCAGACATGAGAGAAAGTACGACCAGGTAGCAAATTATTCCTATTTTAAACAAATCTGTCTGTTTGTGCTGCACCACACCAGACAAATCTGACAAAATTCACATCTGTTTTCTTTTCCCCCCACTGTTCTCCATCCCTTATTCCCCCATCCTATGGGGGATTTTTCTGCTTTTGTCTCTTTCAAGTTTGTCCCCACTTTCTTCCATGCTTCTACTAATTGGGTATGTGGTCCAGCAAGTAAGTAAGTTTGTCTTTTAAGAGGAGGTTGGAGCTCTTACACTACAAACAGGCTTTTGTGGTGCCCTGGAGAGACACAGAGCTGCAGACTAATGGCTGGAGAGCCCGGGCATCATGGTGGGTATGCTGGATACACTGCTGGTATCCCTAGAAAGCAGATCATTATGTTTGGGCCAAGAAATGTCTGTTTCTTTTCTAAAATGAAACAAACATCGCATAAGAGCAGATATACACTCTTTTAACAGCTAAGTCCCAGATTCTCGGGCACCCCGTCATCCATATTAACAACGTTCCTAGTAGGGATGAGAACACTGGGTTGCCCCGAGGTTCAAGGCTCAGACTTGAGCGTTCAAGAGCGACTTCAGGCATGCATAAAATACAGATGTAGAACACCATCATTATTTATCATTACAGACTGAAGTTTACATTTTTTTTTTCAAAGGAATCCAAACACCCACTTCTAGCTCATTTTTCCAACAGCTTTCCCAACAACCATAAAACTTAGTTACTATCAGCAAGAGCTTTTCTCTAATGACCATCTGTCACCAATAATCAGACCAACAAGAACATTAGCAAAAGCCCTCTGCCCTCAAAGCATGATATTGCTTACATGATTGCAGCTGCACAGCTTTGGGACTCATGAGAAATCAGAGAGTACCAGGTTGGAAGGAACCTCAAGGATCCTCTGGTACAAGCGAAAAGCAAAAACACAGTTTAGGCAAGATGGCCCATCACCCAGTCTAGCTGAATCTTAAAAGTGTCCAATATTGGGGAATCCACTACTGCCCTGGGGAGATTATTCCATTGTTCTCATTGCGAAAAGATGTCCTCTTGTGTCCAATTGTAATCTCCCCAGGATTAGCTTGTACCCATTACCCCTCATCCTTTCCACGTGACTCCTTGTAAAATGGGAGTCTCCACCTTCTTTGTAGCCACCCCTTAAGTACTGGAACATGGTGATAAGGTCTCCCCTAAGCCTTCTTTTCTCAATGCTGAACAAACCCAATTCTCTCAGCCTTTCTCATACTGTAGGCTTCTCAGTCCTCGGATCATCTTTGTGGCCCTTCTCTGGACCCTCTCCCACATCTTTTCATGTAGCAGGGACCAAAACTGAACACAGTATTCCAGGTGCAGCCAGATGAATGCTGAGTAGAGGGGGATAATTTCTTTCTCTCTGCTGGTGATGCCCTTCTGGATGCAACCCAGCATTCTGTCAGCATTCATAGCCACTGCAGCACACCATTCACTCCTATGGAAATTGTTTGAAAAAGAACTATTGACCACCACCCTCTGGGTGCAGCCTGTCAGCCTGTTCCCCACCCACCACATAGACCACTTGTCTAGACTGCAACACATTAGTTTCTCTAGGAGAAGGCTGTAGGGAACCCTATCAAAAGCCTTGGAGAAGCCCAATTAGACAACGTCCACTGCTCGCACCACATCATCCGATCTACCATGTTGTAGAAGGTGATCAGGTTTGTCAAGCATGATTTTCTCTTGGTGAATCCATGCTGGCTTTTCCCAGTCACAGAGGATAAGGTGCCTCAAGGATGGGACATGTAGACAGAACATTTCCAATTAGATAAATCAAGCCAAGAGCTCCAGGAGAATCATGAATTGCAGAGTGTTGGGACATAAAGACAAACATGGTGTTGCGCAGCTATAGGAAAATGTCACTGGGACAAGTTACTCTGCAACCACCTCCTGCAGGGTTTCTTCTTTAAAAGCAGGAGCCTTCCTGCTTCTGGCAGCAAGCAGGACATAAAAGTAGCATGGGTCCAAGAGCACCTGTACCAGTGGAGCTTCATTAATGCTCCTTCTCCAGAGACTGGTCAGTGTCCCTGTCACCACATGGGTATTTGGGGACTGACCCCACTGCATCTTGGAGGAACATGACTGCATTATACATTCTGGAGAAGGACAAGCACACTAGTAAGTGAACAAGCTCAATGGTAGGTACAAAGCCCACCAGCAGAGTAAGAAGCATCCCATCCCAGGGAGCATCCTCAGGCTGCTGCCAGGATCCTCTGCCTCTTATTTAAATCCACATACAACACAAACTAGAGGTTTCACTGCTAAATCCCAAAGACCAGCTACCATCACAACCAACTCTAAAGCAGTATATGTCTGTCGGCCTAACAGAGTAGCGCCTAAATAACAAATTGACCTATTTAACGTGCCCCTTGCTGATTGCAGCAGAGCAAGTTGTTAAATGATCAAATCATTGCTCTCGTCAGATTACAGCTCAAGGCCTGATCCTATACTTGCTGCATCCTCCAGATCCCCTTTGCCTTCCCTGCCCCATGGGCACAATGTCCAAAAAAAAAAGCAGCAGAATAAAGGTGTGCAAAGGCACAAGGTGCAGAACAATCACTCTGCCCCACCTTCAATATCACTGCTCCTGACAGCAAGTGAGCGTTTGCAGGATCAGACACTACCCCTGGTGATGGCCCCCTCCTCAAGCTGTCCTTTGACTTCTCCAAAGGCTGTTTTTAGCCCCAGGAGCACAGGGGAAGTACTCAGGGCCCTGCAGTGAGTCACTTCAAGAGATCTGAGAGGGAAAGGAGGGACGGGGAAAAAAAGAGGAGAAGAAATAGGGAAAGAGATCCAGCAGCATCCCACCCCTTGAACCATCCCACCATTTTATTGCCACAGGGGAGAACAGGCCAAATTGAACCTCCCACCCTGGCTAATTACCTCGCAGGCCATTAGCAATGGAAAAGCTGAAACATTTTCGAGTCATTCCTCTCAAGGAGTGAGGGTGGAGCTGTGGTGGGGCTAAAACATCAGTGATGTAAACCCTTTTTTCATGGAGTTCAAACACAGAACATTGCTGCAAATAAGAGTATTGCAACGTGTCCTTGGTGGGGAGCGGTCTGGCTGCCAAGTGCTTGCTGGCAAAAACCAGCCATCAGCCAGCTCAGTCTTGGTATTTGCTGTGATTCTTGCCATCAGTGCAATTTGGAAATTATCTACATGCACAGGAGTGAGGGGTTTACATTGCTGCTGAGGGGCATCGGTGGATCTGCCTTCACCAGTGGCTGAGGAGGAGGTTCTCCTCAATTTAGTGGGCAAAACAGTAGTAAGACATGAAAAAAAGGGTTGTGGTTGTAGTGGGTGACATGCATAAAACTGCTCAGCTCTCCACCAATTATGTCAAAATATGTCTGCAGCATAGCCCTGCAACGCCATCAGCAAGCCTGGATCAACAGATCAAAAGAGGTTTTCAAAAACTGGACAATCACCTGCTGAAATCCAGCCATCAAATCAGCCAGTGAGTAATTGCTGGGAGAGCATTATTCAAGGCATTGCCACTACTCAGATTTTCCTGAGTGACACCAGAACCTGCTCTCTGAGAGAGGATCCAGCTAGAGATTGTCCCCACCTTCAAAAAGCAGCTGCAGGGATGGCTCAGCTATCAGATTAAGAGGAGCAACCGTGTTAGCCCACTGGGTGTCCTTTGGCCAAGGCCAAAATGCTTCTCCCAGTACAAGTTGCTCCTCTCCTGCACAGAAAATTACACAGGTGACTCCCATTTATAAAAGATGATGTACCAGGGCCCTGCAGAAACAGACACATCTGTTGGCTCTCTGGCCCCAGCAAGGCTACAGTTTGAAAAGGCAACCGAAACAAAGGTTTCCACATGTCTTTCCAGCAACAATATAAGTTTTCAAGGAATGTTGGCAGCAGTTGCAGCTATTTATCTGCGGCCTGCAGGGGGCTATTCAAACACACCAGCTCTGCTGCCAAGGGTAGGGCTTGAGGTTTTCTGCTCCACAGACATTTGAACCTCAGCATTTCCCTCCACGTTCTATCGCTGGGTCCCGGTGTTGTTTCCACTGCCTGCAGGCTCGCAGGCAGGCATGTGGGAGCAGCTTGTGGGCACGGGCATCGCTCCGCCTGGGCACGCACCCATGGGACATACTAGCCCCATGGGTGCGCACCCCTCTGCCTCCCCGACCCTGCACACCAGCCTGATTTGGTCTCATGGTTTGTGTAAACCCTGTCTAATCCTGAGCAGAGCCCACAGACTGAAGCATCTGGGCAAACAAATAACTTTTCTCCTGCGGAACTACTGCTACGACTGAAATTTTTCAGCCACTGTCAGTTGAAATCAAGTAGGTTTCCATTGACTTCATCAGCTGCTGGGTCACAATTTGCTTAAGTGTTTCCAGACTTTGGCCTTTCCAGCAAACACCTTGGCCAGCTGTTAAACAATAACTGAAATCCATCAAATATTTGAATATTTGCATAAGCAAAACAGATAAAATTCAAGATGAGGTTTGGTTCCTGGTGTTTATCTGTTGGTCAGCTTGGTCTTTATCAGTATCTATTTCGATAACTGGGTGGATACATATCCAGAGAGATTTAACAAAGGACACGCATATCAATGAGTTAAAGGAATAGCAATATATTATACTTTTTTACTTTTAACAAAGCAAAAGGATTAGTGATTGTATGTGTTATGGATACCTAAAATATGTTTATCTTTATCTTACTATATATAATTACCCTAACAGTGGTCTTTTATTTGGAGTCAGGATCACCAGGATTTCCATGTTCCAGATCCGAAAAGATGGCTTCCAGGCATCAGACTGACATTAGGCCCCTTTACTAATTTTAGCTTTAAATTTTAGTCTCAGAAAAAGATTAATTCAAGCTATCCACAGGCTAACATAAGTGAAATAAGTGTTTTGATAGCAGAGAAGGTTTGTGAAGCATGGCAGATTTCATTTTGCTTGAGTCTGCAGCTAAAATCAAATCCATTAGAAATCTGAGGACCACGAAGAAATACAGACAACTGGATTAGATGGTTGCAATGAACAGGAGAAGTGATGGATGCAACATGGGCTGGGACTTACATCATTAGCCTTCAGCTCAAGGGACCAAAATTAAATTCCTTATCCAGGTACAACCTTCTTCCTTGACTTTGGCTGAGTCATGCAACTTCTGTCCCTCAGGCACTACCTGCCTGGCTCCAGGGCTACTGGCTGCTGGACATACTCCAGAAAGGAGAACTTAATGTTCAGTGCCCGCTGCTGGTTTGCAGCTGCCTTTACCCTGTCTACACCGCCAGGCTAGAGGGCTCCAACTTGTGCCTCAGGATCCTGTGTATATAAATAGACCTAATAGCAATTTTTGCTTTTCCTAGGGAGGTGTGTTATCAAAAATTGTGAGTGGTTTGGCTTCTGTTTAAAATGGAAGCTTTGCAACAGCAATGGACAGGTAGAAAGAGGACAAGCAATCAGACATAACAGCACCCTGTGGAGAAGAGTCGGGTTCAAAAAGCAGAGCCGGAGCAAGTGGTTCCCATGAACCTCCTCTGTGGCCACAGCCTCTTCCAGACTGCTCAGACACAAGAGTCACACCCCAGCACCCTCCACCACTGGCTCTCAGGGTGTTCACGTTCTCTCTGAAAGCAAAGCCTTGAGCTGGGGACTCTTAAATGTTCTGCTGGGTCTTCACATAGGGATTTTGCATGACTCACAATTAATGTCAATGAAAGTCTCATTTAGCAAGATAATTAATGGCAGCTGAAGCTTTGCAGAGGTCTTGGTGTGCTCCAGGGTACCAACCCAAACTGCCCAAGTGGTACCTGTGGCTGCGCTGTGGGCAAAGTGGAGGACCCCCTTGTCCAAGGACACGGCTGTGATCTGTCCCAAGGGGCTGGAGCTGAACTCCAGGCCAGATCCCCAGACTTGCATCCTGCTGGCTAAATCAGAGTCAAGTCTTTTTCTTGTATATAAATGCTCCAGGAATCATACTTACTACTCAGGGCTTTGCTGATGATAACACAGAGAAGCCAGGTCAGACCTTTCCTGCTTGTTCTGCTTGTTCCATTTTTACTGTCTCTGTCAGATCAACTTTCCCTTTGCTAAAAATGATTGTATTAAAATTATAAGGCTATTTATGGAAGGTTTAGTCACAAATAAGTTTGGGGTTTTTTATTCCCCCTCCCAAACAATTTTTTACTCCCTATGTCAAACCAATCAAGTGACCAGTATCTCCTTAAACTACATATATGCTTCGTGTTAGCTTCATAGTTAGGCAAAAAGTAAATCTGTGTGTGCTTTTCCAAGGCTTTGTTTTACAAACAACAAAAAAAATGGAATAGTCATGGGAAAATTACAAGCCGTTTGGCACTAAGGAAATTATGAATGCAATTTCCTGAGCTCAGGGCGCTGAAGGAGCTGCAGTAAAGAGCTGTTTGGCAGCTTTCTCTACCAAAAGATTTTAGACATGATACCCGTCTGTGAAGGAGATTTGTCTTGTGCTGAATTTATGCTCTCCTTCCAGTTCAGATGGGATTTTCAACTGATTTAGTTCATCTGGCACAAAGGGAGCATGGGTGTGTTTTCTTTGGTTTAAACCAAGTTTTCTGGGAACCATCTCTTATGTGAAAATGAGAGAGCTCACTTCTTTGCTGCATTCTGCTGACAAAAAGGGATTTAAAGATGGTTTGAAGTCAAAGCTGAAAGAGACCCAGGAGAGAGATCTCACATATATGCATGGATAGAAAGAGGCTGTCTTCCTGCCACTTCCAAACTGAAATAAATATCATCAGTAAAAAAGAGATTGTGATTTTTTTTTTTTTCTCCTCAGCAGCTCAAGTGAGGGTTGGGAACAGAAGAAACTGAACTAACAGTGGGGAAAAATATTTGGCATTTGAGACTCTGGATCTGAGGAAGAATGTGAGAGTTACGCAGAGGCTGTTTAAATTTTGGTGAAGGAGCCTCTCTCAGAAGAGCAACACACTACAGTGAGGAGTCACAGAAGAAGAAAAGGGCTCTTGGTGCAGCACATTGGCTTCCCACCTCCCTCAGACACCCCTGAGTGGAAAATCCTGTGAGACTGACTTTTGGGGGGCTCATCAGTGCCTCATGTACTCCTTCCCAGAACCACAGGATGGGATGCAGGGGATGCGTGGGTGTTGATGTGATGTGTCACCTCAGCCAGAACCAGCTTTCGCTGCCGAAAGGAGCTGGGGGTTTGCCCTGGGTGCTGCCAGGCTGACCCTGCTGCCTCAGGGAAGTGCCACAGCAGTGCCCCTGGTTCCTGCCAGAGAGGTTTCTGCCCCTCGAGCAACCCTGCCAGTGTCCTTGGCAACTCAGAGACACAAACATCAAGTGGTAGGAGAAAAGAGGGACCGGCCAAACACGAAACCTGGTAACTGGGCTATAAATATTTACACACTGTGCCTTGGCTTTACTCATCCTGCTGCCTCAGGAGCAGGGCCAGCCACAGAAGTCCAGGTATTAACTGTCCTGCTTGTCGTGGTCCAGGACTTTCAGCCGGACCATATTCCCCACCGTCTCAGTGTCCTGGTTCAGATCCACTCCCAAAGGGGGCCAAGAGATTCTCCTCATCCCAGCCTGAGGTGCCAAGGCATCCAGCTGGGGTTATGGTGATCTGCCCCCCCTCTCCCCAGAGCAGCAAGGTCCAGGCAGCCCTGTGCTGCTGCAAACACGGCTGCTCTGATGCCATCTGGGCATGACTGTCTGACCCCCAGCTGGGCTCTCCCCCTTAGGGCAGTGGAATTCAGTTTTGCAAGCATTGCTGAGGCCCAACGCTGGCTATGGAATCTCAAATGAAATGCCTGTGAAGCTGGGATGATCCATTTTTTCCAAGGAATTTTTTACTCAACCCCTACACCCTTGTCACAAGTGCCATCAGTCTATTATCAGCTCCGTCATAGGAGCACAGTCAGATTCCAGCTGAAGCAACAAGTTGCTAATGGAGCTGGGTTTAGGCACGTAACTCTGCCAAATGGCACTGGCTTCACTGCACTGGGACAACAGCATTCAGCCCTTTAAGGCATCTGACCCAGAGCTAAGGCATTTTATTGACAGCAAATATCTCAGCAACAAAGCTCCAGCTGGTGAACCAGCCCATGCAGAGCAGAAAAAAAGTCACGAGAGAAATTAATTTGCCTTTTGTAACAATTTGGGCATTTTCATGTGAGCAGCAGGCCCAGCTCTGAAGTCCCAGACACACCTTGTGTATTTGCAGCGTTGCACCTCTTAACCTGCCTTGTCAGAGGAATCCTTGATTTTGCACCTTGAAAAATGGACACCAGTGCAAATAGTGACTTCAGACCACTCAACCAGACATCATTTAGCTAAATAGCTTTGGGATGTTCATGTCTATGCTGAAGCTAAAAAATATGGCAGAGTATCTGGTGAAGGGAAGAAGTTTGCATTCAATCTGGCACTTCTGTCACTGAGATCCAGAGGCATTTCCAGTTCTTTCTTATTACAGATCTCAAAAGCTTCAGAGGCTGGGAGAATTCACACAACATATCCAAAAGCACCAGTGATTAATATTAACTGCCTGGGAAAAGCAAGCAGTGCTGCATCTGCTGTTCTCCTTACTCTGGCACCTCTGGGAGTTTTAGGAGTGAGCCATATCACAGAAGAGCAGATTCAGCCATACATCATCAAAGGGTGCAGAGGAGACACTTTGAGGCACTGCAGAGGATAAGGATGCTGCCGGGGTGCGAGAGACATAACTGCCCTTTGCTGTTGATAAGGTTATGCCCTTGGAGCTACTAAACAGAAAAGGTGCTTTTTGATACAGGCCAGTGCTGCAGGAGGGGCAAGGGAGATGCTGTAGATGGGATGCAGGTGCACCCCCTGCTTTTCTCTGATTAGCCCATTCTAAATCAGGCAAAGGGGCTGCAGCTGGCATAGGGGAGAGGACGAGGTCAGTGGGTTGCAGGACATTTACTGCTACCAACACTTAAGGGTCCAATACCTGCTCTTGCTGCCTCCGGAGAATGAACAGAGCAGGAGGTAGTTGTGGACATCAGGTTACAGAAATGAGGGGAAGGGAGAGGGAGACAATATCACTGGAAGAGGGATCAGGCAGGATTCAGGATACAGAAGTCCCTTACAAACAAAGAGGGCTCAGAGGTAGCTGTCAAATACTTGCAGCTGTCAGATGTAGTTTAGCAGTGGTAATAGGAGGATAAGAGCAAGGGAAAATATTTCTGCTGCTGCCTGAGCTGAGGCACATTTACATTGTGAAATGCTTTGAAGCTCGGCTGGTTGGTATTTTTCTATTCACAAAGCATCCTCTGCACTGTGGTGTCTCCCCAGCCCATCGCCGTGTGAGGAAGCTGGAATAACTAACCTTGCTGCTGCAGGTAGGGGAGCTGACACACCATGTAAAGCTGATGGCTTTAATTTGTACACTTTTGGTCTTTGTTCACATTCCTGGGAGCTTAGGCATACGGGAAAGGGAGCAATGTTCACACATATCCTTAAAAGTAGCTATGACCACACTATTCTGTGAAACATGCGGGGTTAGGAGATTGCAACCATATATGGGCTCCTTAGGGCTGGAGCATCGCTGGCAACCCTCAGAGGAGGACAGCTCGTGGAATTTCCTATGAAAGGCCAATTAATAAAGACCAAATCCTTTTGTATATATGCCTGTCTAAGTATTGGACAACAAATTCAAGGCTCTGCTACTCCAGAGTCCTGAACCTTACAGAGTCTCCTGCAGTCATCAAGGTATCTCGTCGCCTCTGACCCAGGCTCTAAGTGCCCAGTATGGGCTGTTAGGGCTGGAGGAAGGAAAAGCACCAAGATGAGCTGTGCGAGGGCTGTGTCTCCCAAAGTAACATGCTCTTCATTCCCAAACTCCATTCTGAGAGCAGAGCTTTGCACACACACCTTTGGTACCACTGGGTGGTGACAGGCTGGAATTCTACTTTCCGTGACTTTGGGCTCTCCAGCCACAGCCTCACCCCTGACATCCCACCTCTGCAGCAGCCAACCCACCAAAACTTTGCCTTGCTTCTTCCCAGGCTTGTCTGAGGGCCAGTAGCCTTCAGGGACATCAGACTCACAGCCCTACTGTGCTGCTCTTCTTTCAGTCATGGCAGAGAGCTCAGGGGACTGGGAGCTGGGCTGTCCCCAGTGCTGCTCCTGCCAGCAAGGTGCAAAGCAGCTTCTGATGTTAACATGGTTGAAGGCAGGAGTTGAGTTGTAAATGGCTTTAGATTAAGTGACCCCCCCACATTGCTCTTTGCTCAGCAGAGCAGAGGAGGTGGAAAGCAGTGGGCACAGGTGGTGTTTGAGCTGAGCAGTGTCGCTACCCTTGCACCAGCCACAGAGAGCATGCAAACACCCCCATGGCCTCTGGGCTCTCTCCTTGGCTTGGCATGTTTTGTTATGATTGTCAGCAAGGACACCATATCTTCGTTTCCCTTTCACTTGCCTCATCTTCCAGTTAACCTCCAATCACAGACGCACATAGCCAAAAGATTATTTGCAATTTAGTATTATAAGAATATATTTGGGTCCACTAGCATCCGAGAGGCACTTCCACCCTTGCCTCCTCAATCCTGCTAAGATATTTTCTGCAGAACCCTTTCCACATCTGGTGACAAACATTGTTTTGGGGGTGTGATGAGCAGGAGCAGAAAGAAAAGTCCTCTTGCAACAGTGCAAACAGCCACCATGACCACAAACTGGCTGCAGATGACAGCAACTTATAGTGCTAGAAATGGCTTAAAGCCCAGGTGACACCCTACCTGTGAGAACTGGGGTGCCTGGAAGGAGAAGCATCATGGAGGAAGGTGCCCTTGCAGGCTCAATGCTGCGTGTGGGGTTTGAACCAGCTCCAATACCTGTCAGCAGCTCCAGCAAGGGCTGCAGCTTGTCTCTGAGGGGCTAAAACTGATACTACAACCAGCTTGTGACCACTTGCTTTAAACTCCTGGTTCTAAAAGCCTAATGGAGGGGCAGGTTGGGGGACACAGGAAATGCCAACAAGCAGCTGGCCTTAAAGTCGAAAGGAAGATGTGGGGTAGTGTACAGTCTCCGAGCACAAGGTCACCTCAACAGCCCCCAGACTCCTGTTTTCCTGGTTGTTTGAGAAAGTGGTGGCTTCTGCAAAGGGGCTCAGGCTGCAAGAGCAGTTGCTGTCGCAATGGAGTCCCTTCTCCTTTCTGCATATAAAGACTTCAGATGATTGGTGCATAAGACATGTGAAGATGGCAGGGGCTGGAGAGGGTCTCTGGAGCAGGGTTGGGCTGGCAGCCTCTGCACTGCCCAGACCTGCAGGAACACAACGGTGAGGGACAATTACTGTCCTTTACAATATTGCCATCTAGAGGACCCAGCAAGGACAAGAGGTCCTTGCAGGCCGTGATGAGAGAAGGAAGAAACAAAAGGTTGCTTTTTAAAAAAATCTTATCTCACATAGGATCACAGAATGGTTCGAGTTGGAAGGGAACTTAAAGCCCATCCAGTCCACACACACACACACACCCCCCGGCCCTTGGCAGGGACACCTCCCACCACACCAGGTTGCTCCAAGCCCCCTCCAACGTGCCCTTGAACTCCTCCAGGGAGGTTGCTTCAGCTTCTCTGGGCAACCTGGGCCAGGCTCTCACCACCCTCACACCAAAGAATTTCTTTCCCACATCTCATCTCAACCTACATAAATGCTTCCTCAGCATGGCATGGAAATGGAGAACTGAGTGCACAGGACTGTCGATGCCTAGGGCATGAGAATTCAGGATTGCTCTAAGAACAGCCCTGTGATTTCTCTGAGGCTATAGATACCCGGCATTGGCCCATTTCCCAGTGCTTTACTGGGGATCACCACATGAACGTGGCCAGCTGGTATGATAGCTTGACTGAAAACTGTCCCCCATCAGCTGAAATTCAACTGAACCAGTAAAATGGGGACTAATCACGTTCTGTGCACCTACCTGGGGTGCAAGTCCCACTCCCCAGCCTATGCAGAGATCACAGAGTCACAGAATGGTTCAGTTTGGAAGGGACCTTAAAGACCATCCAGTTCCAAACCCCTGCCCTGGGCAAGGACACCTCCTACCACACCAGGTTGCTCAAATTCAGCCTGGCCAACCTGGATCTCCCTCGTGCCTTCTTTTGAGGGTTTGCAAGGGTAAAGAGCTGCCAAAAGGCATTTGTTCAATTGCTACGTCCTTGTTTGGTTTAGTTACATGCCCCAGTACAACCTAAGCCTGGGCTGGAGGGCATCCGTTCAGTGGGATCTGTAGTGTTTATGCTGATTGTCAGGATTTTGAGGTGTGACTGTGCAGGGTGAAATTAGCATCATTCCATAGTAAGAAAATAAACACTGTTGTTGCCTGTCCTGCTCCTGCGAGTTCCAGTAGCACGGGCCACCCATGACCAGTGTGGCACTGGGCAAGCCCTTCTCCCTTGCAGGCTCGGGTACTTTCGTGAGCTGCAGCCAAGGCTTTGGCAAGGGGGAGAGCTCAGGACTTGCCATCCCACAAAAGGACCACAGTCCCTTTAGAAAGCAGTACAGACATCCCCTCCATCTGTCCGCTGCTATGATGGGAAATAAGTCTGTTTAACTGGGGTTTGGGGGGCTATCCTCCCACAATCATACGAACCTACGAAGAATGTACTGTTATACCCTTTGAAGGGTGAAGGTTGGCCTTTGTGAATCAAGGCCCTCAAAACCAGATTCCTGAAGTCTCTGAGGTGCCCTCTGTATCAGAGGACTGTAAAGCATTTGAACAGCAAACCTCTTCAGCTGCTCCAACAGCACACAGCAGCAAAAAAAAAGGCCCAGATGAGAGAATTGCCACAAGCCCAACTGCAAATTCAACAAAAAAAATGCGGCTTTTTTTTTTTAAAATTGAAGCTTAGGAGCCTCAATTTTGCAAACACCCCGCAGCAATGCCTCTCAGGCAGGTCCATGCACTGCCCCAGGATGAGGGAGCAGCTCTGCCCTAGCTGGGTTTTGCTGCTTGTGGAAAAGCCTGGGACCTGCAGAAGCTTTTAGCAGACATCAGAGTCTCGGCTCCCCAGTGCCTGTCCCTGCAAGGGAGGATGGTCCCAGGGCTGGGCTGTGTCTCAGGAGCAGAGGCAGGAGTGTGGTCCCCAGCCCAGCTGCCCTTCAGCCCTTGGGATTCAGCATCAGCATCCCTGGCTGCTGCCGTCCGTACCCGCTGGCCAAAGGCCATGAACAAACTGGTCCGAGAAGGTCAAGTGGCACATCGTCAGTTTGCTACAGATTTATTTCCATGTGAATTAATGATACAGTACACACAATTCCAGAAAAAAAAAAAAAAAAGAAAGAAAATAGAATTTTATAGGCCCATAATCCTTCTTTCACAGTACAACGCAACAGTAAAGGATTTAGTCAGTGTAAACAGAAGGTCCAATAGCGATCATCAGCTATCACAGATCAGCTGCACAAACACCACAACTACGGAGTTAATGCCATTACTGCACAAATCTACAGTATTAGTACAAATCATAACTTTACCTACAATGCTTTTTCATGTGCAAAACCCATGAAAATTCAATATACTGAAGCAGGGCACCTTCTCTAAATCTTTGCAGCGGCTGTAAACTGCCTCCTCGGGGCTGTTTTATCTATTTGGCAAAAGGTCTCAGGGCCGATTCTCCAAAGTACCCTTAACTTCACCTGCAGCACTCGAGCCACCAGGGCTCTGCCTCTGAGCACATTCTCTGCTGCAGCAGGACAAAGGAAATAATCAGTGGAGGATGAATGTGAGTCGTTTATCAAATCACTCCTGAATTTCAGCTTAGAATTTCATTCATTCACCAAGACTATTCAAAACAGTCCTGTCTTTATTATGTACGGATCATAAGAGTTCACAGGTAACTCATAAAATCATCATTTGTTACCTTTTTTTTTTCTTTAACATACTAACTGAACTGTCACTGGTGTCAAAAGCTGAGGCTTCTAGTAAGGTGTTGGCAAGCTTAAAGAAAGTGGATAAATTGAAGTTGAAGGGTCAGAGGAAGAGAGGAATGCTACCACAGCTACAGTAAAACATGATGCTGTTGCCACCCCAGTGACACTGGCCCCTGGGGGGGCTGGGGATGGCCCAGGAGGGAGCCCTGCGCTGCCCTGACGCTGTGCCGGTACTGGCAGGGGACCGAGGGGACCACGGGCTGTCGGGAAGGGAGGGCAGAACTGTTCTGCCCCTCCTGCTGCACCAAGGCCAGCTTTGTAAATTGAATTCATAGTCAGATTAGACAGGAAAAAGCAAGAGGTAATTATTTATCATACCTCTTAAAAAAAGGCAAAACGATGTAAAACAGGGTGTGGAAGTGATGCAGTAAAACCTAAAGTCAACAGGTACCTAACACGTTTTTTTTTTTTCCCTTTTTTTTTTTTTAAACACACGAAGTTACAGACATCATATAAAATGCACACTTTATGGAATTCCTGCATAGCAGGAAACAAAGAGGCTAGCGCTAATCCAACAGCTATGTTAACAGCGAGACTGCCATTTACTGGTGCAAGGAAGATGCCCTATCTAAATATAAACAGAGCGTTACCCCCCTTCTAGAGAAGTCCTATGGCAACACTTAGACATTTTGTTCAGAAGGAAAAAGAAAGCATTTTCTTGGGGATAAACTGCCAAAATCATTAGTCTCACATCTGTGAATTTAAGGCTCTGTTACTTAGACCTGAGAAAATAAAATAAAAAAAAAAAATTCTCAACTATACATATACACTCAAAATTTCAGTATTTCCTGGGGAAAACACCCATGGGGACACTGCTCTGAGCTCTCAGGGTTGGATCCCATGAGTACTCAGACTCACACATCTCATTTTTGTATATTCTCTTTTAAAACACCTCTGTTTAAGCTCTCTGGAGAAGATTAACTCCAGAAAGGGACCTGTAGTGTGCGGACAACCCTGAAAGGTTTGTACAGCAAAACTGCAGCTAAAATAGACAATAAAATTACATACAGTGAATTTCTGTGATTCACCCTTTTCAGGAGAAAAAGGAGGATGTCAGGGTTAACAATTTCACTGCACTTTTAGCTATTCTCCTAACTACAGAGTAAATCCTTTATCACTGGTGTGAAATCACAAATTGTTCTGTGCTCCTCCTTGGAAAAGAAAAAATAAAAATTAAAAAACCAACAAAACAAAGCAACAAATCAACTATAAAAATAATCAACTCGCAAACATTTCTCATCAAATGGTAAGAGACACAAGAGAGATGGGGCAGGGTTTACAGACACACAGCATGCTACAGAGTTATTAAACAAAGTGCAATGATTTTTTGACTATACAGGAGGACGGACAGATGGACGGACAACTCCCCTTCAGTACCACCTGGATGCTGGGAGCCTCTGGAGAGGCCCGGGAGTACCATGTCAATCTCTAGCCGTAAAGCTCGTGTTTGAGGTCGGCCGGAGTCCCAGCTGTCAGCTTCTCCTGGTGCCTGCCCTGAACCCGCTAAAGTAGGACTTGGGCAGAGGGGCACGAAAAAGCAGAAAATCTCCAGCTCCCAGCTAAAGGTTTCCCACAAAGCGAACGTTTATCACCGGCCGCTGCCCAGCGAGAGGGGCAGTCTCTTTTGCTGAGATTTCAAACGTGGCTATCCAAAGGTCAGAGACCAAAAAAAAAAATCACAATCTTCATCTGAATAGAAAGCGATTTCCAGTGCTCACTGGAAATCCTCTCCTACCCTCCTCTCCCTACCCTCCTCTCCCAGGCGCGAGGGATGAACAGGGAGTCAGCTTCTTTACCTACCCTGCTGGGAACTAAACCCTTCGCCGAATCACAGATTAAAGAAGCTCACTGTGTGCAAAAGACTCTTACGCTAAAACAGTTCCACCCTATATAGTGCAGTCAACACAGTTTTTAACTTAAATTTGCAGCTTGTTCTTTACAAGTGCTTGGCAGAGAATACTTATATTCTTCTGACACCATATAAATAATATTTATATAGCTTAGACATTTTGAGACATGCATTAGACTTTAGGTAGTACATATTTCTTGATCATATATGCAAATATTACTGTCAATTAAACCGAGCAACCTTATGCTGGACCGTGTCTTGCATTATCCAGGACGTTTGACGGTGGCTCTGAATCATCCATGGGAAGGACCAGGCGCGTTCCTCGGATTACGAGTTCGTGGTCCCCAAAAGCAAGCTCCCGATCGAGGGCATCTTCAGAGCTGTTTCCCACGAACCGCCGCGACGTGCCGCTGGATGCCACGGAGTCGGTGTTGATGGTGGAATCCCCATAGGTCAGACTGATGTCCCCATCGTTCAGAATGAGGTCGGAGTCATCATCCTTCAGCTGCTCTTGATTCTGGGCAACAAAAAGGAAAGTGCTGTTTAACTCTGCCTGAAGAGCTTGAGTTTGAAGTCCCACAGTGGCAGCTAATGAGCAGAGAGAGGCACCGAATCACAGACTCTCCTGCACTGTCACCACAACCAGATGGGCCACACACATATCTCTGAGCCCACGAGACTCGCACAGCACACCAATTTCTCTGCAGACAGCTGAAGAGGGCTCTCTCAGCTCTTCTTTCTGATGCCAGAGCCAGACATACAGGGAAGGTGGTTTTGAGTGGCTTTGTCAGCACTAAAATACCTACGACGACAGGAACTGCATCGCCGACCCATCAGAGCCATCTCTATCTGGTGCATAGAACCTTATGCTGATACTTTGTGGGCAGGACAGGAAAACTGCTGCTGCAAGGGGCTCCTGGGCACAACGATGCCCCAAGTGCTGAGGCCGTACCGGACAGCCCTGCTGACACCATTCACCCCCAGAACCACGGGAGGACAAAAGCCTAACCAGCAAACCCTGCACCTCAAAGAGCATGGGTGCACACAGGCTCTGCAGCGATGGTGGGAGAGGGTGCTGCCTACACGCTCTTCAAAGCTGCTGGTCACCTCCCTGCCCTTCTGGGCTGCTCAAACAAGGGCTCATTTCAGGAGCAAATGTAGTGGGAGATGTCCCTGCACAGGGCAGGGGGTTGGAACTAGATCATCTTTGATGTCCCTTCCAACTCTAACCATTTATGACTCTGTGAGAATCAGCCCTGGTTCAGATGCTGGTAACCTTTTTGGTTGCCAGTGATGCAGCTGAAGGCAGGCTGCAGGAATGGAAGTAGGGGATGGGGAAACTGTGTGTCCTCCCAGCTGGGGAAGGGGAATGGGAAGGAAACCCATGACAGCTTCAATGAGACCATCACTGAGGAACCACCATGAATACACCACAAGCCCCTTCATGACTAAACAGTCAGCTAGAAAAGCAAAATGCTCACGGGAATTATCTCATCCATCAGCCCCAGCACCTGACCTCCCCCCAGGCTCCCAGCTCAGTACTGCAGAGCAGCATCCAAAAGCTGCAACATAAACATGTCAACCCTCACCGACACCATAACAGAAAGGACACCAACGGACTCACTTCGTACGCCTGTGGACTCGTCAGGCACCGGGCAATAGGCCCACAGCACCCTGGGAGCGTGGTCGTTAGAGGAGGACCGCTGTGCGTCAGCAGGGGCTTTAGATAGCTACAGAGAGGGTTAAGGAAAAGAATAGGGTGATATCGGCAGATCAAGGGGTGGGATGCCAAGGCAGCAAGGGATTCAGTGTCTTGAAATCACTGGAAGGAAAGAAACACTAGTCCCTTGAAGCACAAAAATTCTAGGGATGAGGAACATGAATGCAACCAAACAGTGGGACATGAGCAGACCAGGGCACAGTCCCAGTAAGAAAAGGTTTGGCAGCATCACCCTGTGCCTCTCAGCCTGGTAAATTGCTCCTCCTCTAATTGACAGCATAGCATAAATTTTAGTGAATGGCAAAGCATCTAGTGAGAGGGTGACAAATGAGAAGACCCTCTGCCCTTTCTGCTCGCCTGCCACAGGGATCGAGGACACCTTGGGCTTCCAGCCTGGGAGAGCCCAGCTTTGAATTGAGCTACTGCTGCACCCCCAGTGAATGGTGGATGGAAATGGTCATTCCTTGCAGCCGCAGACACAAGGAGGTGCACATCAAAAAACAGCAGTGTGACAGGAAAGCAAACCCTGGCTCCTCTGCTGAGCAGGGAGCGAGTCACGCTCCCAGTCAACGGAGTTGCTCGGCCAGACGGGATTTGGCACAGCACGTGCCAACCTCCATCCAAGGATACTTGTGATCGAAGTTGTACCACATGCGGAAGAGCCAGGCGCTTTCTGCCTTCGTATTCCTCCTCTCGCTCTCTGGGACACCCTGTAGGAGAGCAAGACATTAAACAGCAGCAGGGCAATGTGCCATGACCTGGGTCAGGCCCCCAGTTACCCCCATGGGGACATAAGAAGACACACAGCTTCCCACTGCCTCTTCAGAAGAAACCTTTGGGTTGCAGTGAGTGCAAGGACGTTGACAGCATGACAGGCTGAAGGTGCTTCCAGCACTGCACTCTGCATTTAGCAGCGTACAACAGCCTTAAAGAGGTGGCATCAAAGCACAGAGTGACCACTTTTCTGCTAAAGCCTTCCAGCTTCTGGCCCCAAGGTTTAAAGTCTCTTGGGGCCAGCGGCTGCACCCAAACATCACGTTTAATAGTGACTGACATGTCCAACCTCCATCAAATCGCGCCTGAGAATTTTCCATGCAAATAATCATGTGTTATGGGGACTCCTGGCTTCTGTTTGGTCAGAGGAAGAAATATAGAACTGTTTGGAGGGGACTATGAATATGAGTACATACTTCACAGAAATTTGGCTTTCAGATTTATAGCTCTTGGGCTGTCTTTAGTATTTGACTCTTTCTCTCCAGGAAGTGAACAGTTCAATAAATGGCTCTGAATAAAATGAACTCCCACGGTGCAGGATCCACACTGAAACCAAGCAGAGCTACAGCCACAGCATGGCCAGGCTCCAGAGGCACAAGTTACCAGGCAGGTCTACCAGGCAGGAAAACTCCTGAGGACTCCAGGACTCCAGCATTTATCTCAGTGCAGTCAGTAGTTCCTGAGCTGCCATGTAACTACCCAAAGGAACAGGGTGGCAAAAGAGAGATTATCTGTGGGTGACAGAGCAATGGAAGATGCTACATAAAATGGGCCAGTAAATGGAATTTCTGTATTGCCCTGGGTGCTGGGATGAGCTGGAAAGCCTCTGTGTCGTGCACATTTTGATATTTATTTCAGACCCAGCAAGGGAGAGACTGAATGTACCACGACAGTAACATGGACTGACCAAACAGAAAAGCCACGACTCCTGCTGACTGCTGACTCCAGAGGAGCTGGAAAGGGAGTGGGGCAGAGAGGGGCATTCACAGGGTCTCCATGGAACCCTTGTACCAACAAATGCAGCACAAATTCCTCTACAGAGGCACTCACCACATTCTCCTGATCCGCGTCCACGCCAACTCTGCAGAGAAGAAAACAAGGACGGGGTTAGCACAAGCAACACTAGGGACATGCCACAGCCTGGGTGGAAAGAAAGGACGCAATCTTCCTCTTATCTCTTAAAATTGAACACCTTAACACGAGAGGTGGACAAGGGGGGACAAGAGCCCCGTGAGTACCGCACTTACCGGATATTCAGGCAGGACAGCATGGCTGTGGTGCCCCCGCCAAAAACCCACACCGTGAAGAAGACGATGAGGAGCGTTGTGCTGAACATCATCTGCCGGGCATAGGTGGCCGTGTCACGGATGGCCAAGGCGAATGCCATGGCTCCTCGCAGCCCTGCCAGGGAAGGGAGGGCAGAGGAGTGTGTCAGCTCATGGCACAGGCAGCTGCCCCCACTCAGGATTTCCCCACTCAGGATTTACATCACATTGCCCCACACAGGGTCCTGTCCCTCTGTTGGGACATCCACCACCAGAGGAGACCATAGCACTTTAACAGTGATGATTTAAGTTTAAGCATATGCTGTGAAAGCTGGGGTTATCACTACACTTTTCCAGCCCAGAATGGCAAACCTTCCTCCTGCTCCACACTGTACACTCAAGCACAGGGCAGAAGGAGCTCAGTCATAGCATCATAGAATGGTTTGGGTTGGAAAAGACCTTAAAGACTATCCAGTGCCACCCCCTGCCCTGGGCAGGGACACCCCGCACCACACCAGGGTGCTCAAAGTCCCCTCCAACCTGGCCTTGAACCCCTCCAGGGATGGGGCAGCCACAGCTTCTCTGGACAACCTGGGCCAGGCTCTCACCACCCTCACAGCAAATGATTTCTTCCCCACATCTCATCTCAATCTCCCCTCTATACATTTAAAACCACTCTCCCTCATCCTATGGCTCCCCTTCCTGATCAAGAGTCCCTCCCCATCTCTCCTGGAGTCCCTTCAGATACTGGAAGGGGCTCTAAGGTCTCCCTGGAGCCTTCTCTTCTCCAGGCTGAACGCCCCCAACTCTCTCAGCCCCCCTCCCAGCAGAGGGGCTCCAGCCCCCCCCAGCATCTCCTTGGCCTCCTCTGGCCCTGCTCCAACAGCTCCATGTCCTTCTACTGTTGGTGGCCCCAGAGCTGGAGGCAGCACTGGGCTGGGGCAGGTGTCTCCCCATAGCAGAGCAGAGGGACAGAATCCCCCCCTGGCCCTGCTGGCCACACTGCTGGAGATGCAGCCCAGGGTGCAGGGGGTTTCTGGGCTGCCAGCGCAGGTTGCTGTGGCATGTTGAGCTTCTCATTCACCAACACCCCAAAGTCCTTTTCCTCAGGGCTGCTCTCAATCCATTCTCTGCCCAGCCTGTGTTTGTGCTTGTTCCTACATCTCAAAACCAAGGCATTCACACCACCGATCCTTAGGAGCCCTCTCCTGCCCAGCCTCTTCTCCAGACATTGCCCATAAAAGATTTAGAGTTGAATAAGGAACATTTCCAGGTGCTCATGGGGCAAGGAAGTGCAGATGGGCCACATGGTTGAAGGCAAGGATGCAGTAACATACCAGCAAACATCATCATATGTTGTAAATTTGTTCCAATCTTATTCCTTCTCCCCAAATTCAGTAAAAATGACAGTGGGTAAATATTGGCAGCTCTTCCTAGGAAGATAGCAAGCTGTATTTGCACATGTTAAGGAAATTGCTCTTCCTATGTCTCCCACTGCATCCCACCTCTGCTCACAGAGCCAATTTCTACTGCCTGACAGAAACATTGGGGAGCCTCAGAAACATGGGTCCTCTGGATGCAAAGATAATAACCCAGCTCCAAGTGGTACAGCAGCCTGGGGAGGGCATGCGACTGCCTCACCAAAGCAAAGCACACATTGCAATTCACCAATAGCACAAATAAACAAGGGAAACGCTGAGAGGACAGGCTGGATGAGTGAGGGGAGACAAAAAAACCCACCACGTCCCACTATCAGCTCTCCCCTGCCAGGTCTGTTTTCCACCCCAAGAATTATTTGTCCTCTGCAAAGCCCAAGTTATCACAGCTACCACAACCCCTCTGACATTCCCAAACTTCACAGCTGGGTTTGAAACTTTAAGCCAAGTCCCATTCCCAAAGATTATCCAGCAAAACAAAAGCAGCAGCACAGAAGGAAAAAAAAAAAAAAATCCTAATACTTTTTCTGTTTTCATAGCCTGCGAGATACAAGAATCACCAGCCCCTTCATATTGCTTTTTATCTTTGAAGCTGTACCTTTTAATACCAGCACCCAGATGGCAAAAATAATCTTGGAGCCAGTATTCAGTGCAGCCTTGAATAGTATGGAAAATGCTTCCAGCTTTTACGTTCTTTCCCGAACATCATGAATTTGCGTAAGAGACATATTTCATGATCTCTCCCATGAATGAACTATTTCATCAGCAAGTTAGCTGGTTCCTACTGAAGAGGCACAGCACAAAATTTCAATCCAGCCACCCCAAAAGGGAATTTCCCCTGCTCTTCTCTGCCTTCACCCCACCGCAGCCCCACAAGAGCTCAATGGGGGGATTCAGCAGACCCCAACGCAAACCCACAGGCCAGCACTGGCAAAGGTAACAACATTTTATTTACTGGCATAAATCTGCTTCATTGCAAAGGGCTTCCCTGTGATGGGAAAAAAATTCCTTTAAAATCCTTGTTTTTCTGAGACCTATCAGATTCTGAAACAAGCTGATAGCTTGTTGCCATTAGCATCAACCCGCAGAAGGGGAAATCCTTTCTCATAATATCATTCAGAGGCATCCACTGTGGCTTTAACTGTGCCACTTGACAAAAAAAAAAAAAAAAAGCTTTTTTCAGGGTCGAACAAAAGGAATGGCAGAGAAAAGAGGAAATAAACAGCTATACTAGGCAGTCCCCTGGTGCCACACTACCACGAGACAAAGCCCAGCACTTTGGCACCACATTCACACCAAATGCAGAGTCCCTGCAGCAGCTAATTCCAATGCCCACAAAAAGAGATAAGATGGGGGGGGGGAAAGGCCAAACAGAAAATCTGGGAAAAGAATCTCCATCTTCTTAAAATGACCAGCAAAAAGACTACTATACAGGAAAAAAAGAACACCTTGTAAAAATAAAGTTAGACTGGCTGAAAAAAAAACCCCACGCATCTGAATGAAAAACACAACTTAGTAATAGAGGCACCTCTCCCCTTTCTTTTCTTGTTCCATAGAATGGGCTCCAAAGGATACGAAAGCCCCCACCACGAAGGTAGGGTTAAAGACATGGTTCTGGAAGGTGAACAGAGCAAGTCCCATGTAGGAGAAGATGAAGTTTTCTGCCAAGAAATTCAGAAGCTCAAACAACTGAAAGAGAAAAACAAATTAAAAGCAAGTTAGACATAACATAGATTTAACAAGAAAAACATGTTAGTCCATCCATCCCACAATAAGTGCTTCTGCAGAAGCAACCCTAGTAAAATCCATCTGTAGAAAGACAGATGCACCTAATTCTGGCTAGAGGGAAGGAAAAAATATTGAACCTGAAGTTCGGAGAAGCTAAAGGAGGCTGAGGAGCTCTCACCTGCTTAGTTCTGTGTTGGGACTCTGTAGATAAGTTGTTATAGGTATAATGGGCCTGTGTGATCCCACAGAAGAGCACGGCCACCACACCTGGGGAGCAGAGCACCACATTAGATCCCTGGTGATGAAAAGGGAGCTGAGCTGCACCCCAGCAGTGCAGGGAGTTTAATGCAATAACCCCAGAACCCAGAATAATTAAACTTCTGAAAGCAGAGGGAAAGCCCCGGCTGAAATTGATGCTGGGAGAAGCAAAACTCAAGAGGCCCATGGTCCCTGCAGATCTCCGTCCCAGACGCGGGGCTGTGGTGGAGCTTGCCTGTAAAGCCACACGCTTCGGCCAGCAGGAATGTGCTCCAGGACATCAGGAAGAACAAGCCAGTCTCCAGCAACGGGAACTCCCGGAGTTTAGTGAACTTGGTGACGTTGCAGATGGTTAAGGACAATGTAGACAGGAACCGTAGGCTGACAGGGTATCAAATCCAGTTGTGTATCACAGCAACACTACATAGCCTGCTCTTAAAAAAAAAGACTATGGCATTGCCTTTCATTGATTTAGGCAAAAAAAATCATGAAACACTGGGTCTGGGTGAAATGCAGTGCAGACAAAAGAGAAGCAGTTATGCAAACACTTGGAAACAACAAAAAGGATATTAAAGCTGTCACAACTCCAGTAGCTGCTCCCATGGCAAAAGATCCACTGAATATCCCCAGGAAGATCCCGATGGACTTAAACATCGCTGTGACATCAAATGTGTGACTGTTGTCGCCCGCCGGCTGGTATGCCACGATTGAACTGAAAGAGGGAGGAAAAGCACACACAGGAACAAAACAGTCCTTAGAACAGAGAGAGAGGCACCTCCACGGTGCCACCTGAGCTCTGCAAAGTGCTACCACAGCCACAGACACCAAGCCTGAGCAATCCCGAGATTGCAAATCCTGGACAAAACCCAAGACCCACAGTGCAGTCCCCCTGAGATGGCAGCACACAGCGGCACATTCCCTCTCCCGGGGAGTTTGGGATTCCCTTTGCTCCTGGCTGGCATTCCGCTGTTCAGCCACCCCTCCAAGGCACAGCTCTGCATCTGCTCCTTCCAGACTTTAGAGAGCATCAGCTCAAAGTCCCTCTCTTGCATGATCTCCGGCAAATCCATCTGCCAAGCGACAGTCATAAATGGTGATTTATTATGGTATTATGGGGGTTTGGCATCAGCTCTCTATAAAGTCAGGCAGGCTGGGACCACGAGGCATTCAAGGAGGAAGCCTGCATCTCTCCACTGACTCCACAGAGGCGGCTGATGTGAATAAGCCCTGGAGAACTGTCAGTTGTGCCCTTCTACCGCATTTATTGTGCACTACAGTGATTTTGCACTGCTCCCAGTTCTGAAGACAATATCACAGGGCAGCAAGGCTAGGGTGCCAGTTCACTACAGCAGCGCTGTTACCTTCATCCACCAAGATTCAACAGACCTCGATAAGGATGGAACGCTGCACTGATGCCATCTCTGAACCTGCTCCCTCCTCACTACCAAGCCTTGTACCAGCCATTACACTGTTTTATTTGGAAAGGCTGAGGAACAGCGGTCCCCATGCAATCTCCTAAATCCCATTTTAATGTCAACTTCTTATTTCTTACATCACTTTCTTTGATGTAAGCTTACTGAAAACATCAACTTCCTAGTTAGCAATCCCTCAGCTGGCTCTGTTAAAAGTCTTGGATGTGAACTTAAAACGTTTGCTGTTTAACCTCCTGAATTGTGACAGAATGGAAAGTTACTGCCTTGCACACATATCCTGCAGTTTTCTCCCCTGACTACACACCAGTGTTTTTCTGCAACAGGAACGACAATCCTCCCCTTTCCAGCATGTCGTGGGTCACTTCCCTCGCTAAACTTCCCTGCTTTTAATATGTTTCGTATTCCTGCATTATCTTTTACACTGCAAGCTGCAGATTTCTCCCTGTGATTTAGTTTTTTTCGTCAATCCCATCCTCTCCTTCCCATTCACCAACGTGCTCTTATTCTGGGGCTTAGGTTCTTGTGTATATTTTTTTAAATCCAGACTGGTTTCATTTCCCCTCCATAACCAACTGTCTGGATGTCAGTTTTGTCTTTTAACCCCTTACAGTCGTCCTTCTGGTTTTGCTTTTTGCATCACTAATAAGACACATTTCCAGCCACCCTTCGTGCGCTTTATTTCCCCTGTTCCTGCCCATGGGGCTCCCTGTGGCATTTAGCCCCTGTGGAAACTCCCTCCAGAAGAGGCGTGTAGAGACCCTGTGGCTGCATTTACCCCCCCTGCTCATGAACTGCAGCCTTGGCACATTACTGCCCATGGGCTTTCGGTTCTGGGTTCAATTCCTCTTTATCCTCCACCCGGTTCCCTCCTGCCAAGCCAGGCCAGGCCAGGATAGTGCAAGGCAGGAACAGAAAGGCATGGATCCCACTCCCCGGGAACGGACACGGACTGAAAGCAGGGAGGAGAGGAGCTTGCAGGGCACCGAGCTCCTGCAGAAACTATGGAGGAGTCCCAGCCCCAGCTCCTTGTCCTCCCCCAGTGCCTGGACGATGCCCCCAGTGCTCGCTTTCACCGAATGACAGAATGGGTTGGAAGGGACCTCTGGAGATCATCTAGTCCAACCCCCTGCCAAAGCAGATCCACCCAGAGCAGGTTGCACAGGAACGTGTCCAGGTGGGGTTTGGAATATCTCCAGAGGAGAAGACTCCACACCCTCTCGGGCAGCCTATCCCAGGGCTCTGCCACCCTCACAGGAAAGCATTTTTCCTCATGTTCAGATGGAATTTCCCATGTTCCAGTTTGTGCCTATTACCTCTTGTCCTGTCACTGGGTACCACTGAGAAGAGTCTGGCCGCATCCTCTTGACACCTGCCCTTTAGCTATTGCTCAGCATCAGTGAAATCCCCCTCAGTTTGCTCTTCTCCAGCTGAACAGCCCCAGGTCTCTCAGCCTTTCCACAGCAGAGAGATGCTTCAGTCCCTTGATCATCTCCGTAGTCTCCCCTCTCCAGCAGTTCCCTGTCCTTCTTGAACTGGGGAGCCCAAGACTGGACCCAGTGCTCCAGATGGGGCCTCCCCAGGGCAGAGCAGAGGGGTAGGATGACTTCCACTGACCTGCTGGCCATGCTCTTCTTGATGCCCCCCAGGACACCATTGGCCTACTTGGCCACAAGGGCCCATTGCTAGCTCATGGGCATCCTGTTGTGCACCAGGACTCCCAGGTCTCTTTCTGCATAGCTGCTCTCCAGCAGGTCCGCCCCAACCTGTAGCACTGCGTGGGGTTATTCCTCCCCAGGTGCAGGACCATTGGCAAGGAGCTGATGGTGCTTCCCCAGGCAATCACCGAACACACACACTCGGCTGGCCACGGCTGGAGCCCCTCTTCAGCCTGGGCACGAGGCAGCAGCAACACTAGCTGTCACCCCACCCACCAACACAGCCCGCCCATCCACCCAGAAACCCTCCAATTCTTCATCTTCCCAACTCACCCCTACTTCTCCTAACTGGGGAGCAGGTCTTCTGGTTGTGGGAGCGGAACCGTCCCTGTGGGGTTCCCCCACTTACGCCTCTGCTGTGAAAAAGGCAAACGCCAAACTAAATTTAAAAAAAGGGGAACCACGAGTAGGAGCTCTGAGCTGCTCTCAGAGGAGCTCCCCTCCCCGGAGCAAGAGGTCCTCACCTCCTTGCACCCAAGATGTGGTTCTGCTTAGGTGACTCGAGGCTGCCCGCAAGATACCTGCACCAACTGACCCCTGCTGTGCTGACCGAGGATGCCTTATGGTGACCATGAAAACAAAGACCATGGTGAGCTTTAGAATGAATACGGCCTGACTGCTGAGAAGCCCTTGAGAAGTCAGGATGCTGCACAAGTAAATAGGCCTCGCATCAAAAGAGCTGCTGTCTGCAACTCAGGGCTGCTGTTTTGGTGCAAATTATCTCATTTCAGGGAAGGGGAGCAAACTGAACTCAGTTTGTAGAAAGAGGAAGGCAGGAGATCAGAGCAAGAGCTATGGAGATGGTACTGAAACAGTGCAAGAGGCAAACCAGTGCGCACAGCGCAGTCACCAACAGGCATGGAGACCCACCACAAATTTCACTGCTCTGCTGCTGAACCTACCCACTCCTACCCAGAACCTCCCAGCAGGGGCTGGAAGGTCCCGTTCTCCTCCCCGCTCAGGATCACATCTTAAACATGACCAGGCTGTGTAGCATCTGCTCTCACACCAGCAGAAACACCTCCAGCATAAAAGCCCGAGCAGGAAATACAAACAGTTCCAGAAACCTCAACAGAAACACTCAATCCAGTAAATACAACTCATGCGGGTGGCAATACGAGCTCACAATATGTTCCTTGCTGCCTTCACCTCAGTAAAGCCCACGCAACCAGCACAGCGGAGTGACAAGTATTCCACAAATATTTTCTGCATTAGTCTTGGCTATACGTTAACCCATCACCACTGCAGATATTATATATTTCCAAACAAATTCCTGTGATGACAACGCAGCGAAAACACAGATAAAATATTTCCTGTGTACAGAGGACATAAAATACTAAAGAATATAAAGCATTGTTTAGAAAGTCAGCAAGTTTCCCATATATTTGGTCCAGGGTATTAAGTCCAGCTGTAAGAAATACCATCTTCTTGATGCACAAAAAATTTGGAGAGAAGGGAAACAGCTGCTTTACCAACTACTTCCACCTAAACAAAAGCAGGTATCTGTGGGTGGGAAGGAAGACAGGTAGGAGCAAAGACATCAGCAAGGGGTTGAAGTGGGATACTGTGGCTGAAATGCAGACACGATGCTTTTCCCTTTTCCTTCTGGCTGGGTCAACTGGTCATAAAAGCAAAACAAATGGTTTTGTTGTAAGAACAGGGTTGTAAGAACAACCTGCAATCCCAAGCTGCAGCGTGCAATGAGGAGATGCATCAGAAGGGCACTAGAGCTTCTGGGGACACTTAATATGGAAATTTGCTCTTGCAAACACCAGTGGTCCTATTTCACAAGAGCAAGGCTGAGTGACTCCCCCCAGTGCCTGACATGTAACATACATAACAATCAAAAATAAAATCAGAGCACACTTACGAAGACAGCACTATGGCAACGGCATCATTGAGGACGCTTTCGCCAAAGAGAAGGGCATACAGCTCAACATCAACCTGGAGTTCATGGAAGATGGCAAGAACAGTCACTGACAAATAGAAAAATAGAGAGACATTCAAAAAGGTGCCGTTATTTTGGTATAATCCAAGACAAAACGCCCCTTTTTAGAACGCTGCACGTCTGTGCCACTCTGCTGCAATGGTGCCAGTGCCCCCCGTGCTCCCTTTGAGAGTCTCCTTTCAGATTTGGATTTGCTTTATCATTTCCCTCCTCATTTTACTGAAACACACCCTGGGCATTAGGTCCATTGATTTTTTTAGCCAGCAGACATGAGCAAACTCTACTCTGAGCTTCCCTGAGGCTCTGAGCTCGTGGGCTGGCCTACAGTACCACGCTGACATGAGCCACCCAGCTTTCGGGATGCTGTTAGCTCAGAGCATCAGGGAGAGCCTGCTTCCACCCGCAGAAGGCCAGGACACAGCCGTCTTTTTCTTCCCTCTCTGACACTCCGAGACAAATCCTCTGATTCAACACAGGTTGACAGACTGGAAGTGCCCATACAGATGCGTTAACATTTCAGACCTAACCAGAAAAACCCAGGCATCGCCTCAAACCCCGCTTGGGGCTTTCTTGTGATTTACGGCCACATGGCAGAGATGAGAACACCCTCAAGCCCTTCCGCAGCCCAGCGGCTCCAGGGAGATAATGAAAACACAGCGGGTTTTGTGTATCACCCTTGCAAAAACATCACAACATCTAAAGCAAGCGAGGTGTAATGAATGGTACGTCGTGCACAGCTCAGGCTGAGCTAAGTCCAACCAACTTCTGTGAAAGTCCTTTAAAAAAGCATTCAGGGACTCATCTGAGCACACTGAAGGGGGTTTGGCCTGTTTATGCACAATCTTCTTGTTCCTATTCTGAAGCATGAAGAAGGGACACGACACCAACAACTACGTGTTATTCTCTCTCTGCCCCGTCGCCATCACACCTGTGACATGCTCCCCAGTATGTGCCCCCCTCTTGATGTCGACACCCCAGCTAAGCCACAGGGAGGATGCTCAACCTCACAGGTTGAGCTAAAGGAACTGGTGGCCTGAATGCACACCCATCCAAGATACGCTCAGAGCAGCTAGGAAATCACTATAGTTTTTTTTTTAAGCTTTTTTTTTAAATAAAAATATCAGCAGTAATAGCCACACCACCACTTGGCAGATCTTTGGGAAACATCAAAAATAAGTTAATAAAAAACTCATGGGGAATGCCCGTCCACCTGGCAGACAGATGTGGCTGCTACCACGTTACGCTGCAGGTTATGTTCTGCGGTGTTATTCTTGCAAATATGCATATATGAACAAGGCTTCTCATTTTGCCTTTGAAACCAGAAATGACTCATCATTAAGATAAGCAGGTAAAAGTCCCAACTCATCTGAAAACGGCAGCCACTGGCACTTGTTTCAAAAGTGCAGAAAACTTGGCCTACGCGGGCATGCAATCTCTCTCTTCCTGGCAAAACTGACTTCTGCACTTCAAAAGATCCCCCAAAGCTCCTGTAATGTCAGGAGGGGGGCTAATGCTGCCAACCCCCCTAAGGGCTCCAAAGGAAGACATTTAAGCCCTGTTCAGCACAGGGCAGGAGGAAGGAGAGGCCCTTCTGTGGTCCTGGGCTTTCAGGTGAAGCTGGAACGTGCAAATAAACAGCTACTGTGTAAAAATAATTAAGAACTATGTGAAATTCAATCAGACCAGGCATGTTTTTCATAGTTTTGATTTACAAAGTGCTTCACCAGACCAAGCTGTCACTACTGTCCTTGATGCTGCTCATTAAAAGCAACTTTCAATTAGATTAGCACCTTCCAAAATACCACCCAAACAGAAGTGGAAGGAAATCAGCTCAACTAACTAAAACTGTCAACGGAGCCCTCCCCGTGTTACATGTCCTGCTCTGCATCAGCCCTTGGTAAAAGATGACAGAAACACAGTGGGCCTGTTCCCAAAACCCAGGAAAGTCAAGAGAGAGACAGCTAGGACTTCACTGCCAACAAAGACTTTGGAAGCAGAGGTCTGGAAGGAGTATTACACAGAATTGGAAGGAGAAAGCATGGAGACAAACCTCACCTCTGGGAATGTTGCAAATAAACTCCGAAATTCAGAAAGAGGGAACTTCCACAGGGTTCAGACTTTCTTCCCCTCTTCCCCACAACTCAAAATGGATCAAATAGGTAAAATGTCGGGGAAAATAACCATATAGCATACCTGGGTCAGTAGCCGATACGATGGCCCCGAAGAGGAGGCAGTCAGTGAAGTAGAAGTCTCCCCCGAGCTGCCCAGTGACTTTCATCAGTGCCACGCAGCCATACACGACAGAGCTGGTGATCAGAAGAGGCAATTACTCACCTCTGCAGTGCATTAAAACAACATTCAAATGGGCTCGATTCCTCTGAATTTGCCAGATGAACCCCCCAATTAATCTGATTAACCCCAGATTAACCCAAACATGGGACACAGGATGGGCTGAGACTGGTGAGACCACAGGGTCACGCTCTGGAGGCGAGTGCAGGACCACACGCACCAAAGCACCCGCTGCATTGGACCACAGACACGGCACCAGGGAGGAACTGGGACCCAAACTCCTCCACAAGCCTAACACAACTAAAGCAAAAGCTGGGCTCATGGGCTCTCGTGATCATTTTTCAGCATCTCACATTAAGGTGTCTCAGCGGGATGACCTTGGCTTGACTTTGAAATGGCCAAAACTTTCCCCGAGCAACAGAAAATGAGGATGCTGAGTTTTGCATGAATCCACTGGCCTCCCCAGGGGAAAACACCCTACGCCAGCCGGCACGCTACTGTTGAAAGTAGGAATCATCCAGCTATGCACAGGGATAAATACTCTGAAAGGTAATCAGCACTCGCCAGGCACCTGCTTCCAGCAAGAAAGGACAGGACACGTGTTTAGGATCCTGCTCTCACGCCTCACACTTGCTAGGGCCGTGCTCTCAATAATTTGAAGTTACTGACTGCTTTTTCAGGACAGCCTTCAGAGAAGTGTGAAACTTTCCTCCCCGTGTATATTCCGCATGGGATGCTGAGAAAGCACTAAGCAATTAGACAGCAATTGCCTTGCCCACACAGGGAAAGTCTGGACAGTAATTAGCGTTATTTGTCACTGCTGAGCGGCGGGAGCAGAGAGCCCGTGCCATCTTCTAGGGCCGGGATTCGCATCCACAGCTCCAAGCTCAAAGCACGGCCCCCGAGCAGGGCTCAGGCCTCGGAGAAGAACCAGAGCAGCTCCAGTGACTCACCCGATCACCAGGCAAGAAATGGCAGTGCCCAGAAAAGCGTACGCTAGGATGGATCCCAAGTTTCTGAAGAAGTGCCTCTAGAAGGAGGAGGAAAAAAAAAAAAAACAACAAACCACAAACCAACAAACCCACTGAATTATATTTTACTAACTATTTCAATATTTATATTATTTTGACCCACACAGCTCGCACCCAGTTCAAATGCCACGAGCTGGACAGGAACAGTGCCCAGCACAACAGTGTACGCTGCCAGACCAGCAGATTTTAATACAGCATTAATAAACATGAATGTACCATTTTCATGTACCTGCATATTTAATAAGGTGCTGTTCCGAGTCCTGGGAACTGATTTCCTAACCCAGCAGCATTCCTCCTTCCTTTTCCCACAAGCTAAACAGGATTATTTTCCTCTCCTTCCAAAGCAGCATTTTGGAGAGCTGCTGCTTTCTAAAACCTTCTCACCCTTCTGCGTGGTTCAAAAGCAAGGGGTGGCTGAAATGGCCCCACTGACCTCAAACCTCTGCCCAAACCCATGCTGGAAATGGTTGAAATTGCTGACCCTTCCTGGGGCAGGGGGATGGATGAGACCAACCAGGGCACTCTCTGCCCTGCTTCCTACAGCCCCACATGTGCTGGGGGAAACCGTAGCCAGCTCCACAGCTGTGGCCTGCTAAGCAAGCGTTAAAGCACTCTCAAGTATTAAAAATGCTCTGGAGGCAGAGGAACTAAAACCGTAGGCACTGTAAAGGCACGTACCCTTTTCAAGCTGTAGCCTGCATAGAATATAATTGGAGGAAGCAAAATGTTGAAAAATACTTCAGGATCAAAAGTCACCTGTTAAGGAAAAAAAAAAAAGAAAAAGAAAAAACAACCAACAGTCAACTGGTTTGTTAAGACTTTGCAAGACAAAACACAAGTAAGAAGGTCATATAAAATATATGGAGGGAACCCTGTACTCCCGCCAGATGACATGGTGTCGGATGAATGCTGAGGATTTGTCCAGGACCTTTGGAAGACAGAGCCCAGAGCCTAAACAGTTTCAATTAAGATCAGCTGAAACTTGGGTTCCATTATGTTGCATTCACTTACACTTTATAGCTGATCACTATCTGACTGAAGTTAAAAAAAATATTAAAAATAATCACTTAATCCAGCAGATACAGGATCAGTCCCCATGGAGGGAATGGGAAGCATTGCTCACCTTTCCAGTCACCACCTCCCTTACCTTTCTCAGCATTTCGTTGTCCTGGACATTATTGAGCTCCTGGGCGCTGATTTCCCCCTTCAGGGTGTACTCATAGTACTTCCCGCTGACATTCACCAGCAGTGTGGCGGGACTGGTCTGCACTTGGCAGCTCAGTGTCACGTTGTTGACGTCTCTGGGGACATGGATGCCATAGCGCAGGACCACGCCGACCAGGACCCCTGGGGAGGAACACGTGTGGGTGAGACCAGCCACGGCAAATTCCTGGGACCCATCTCTTTGAGCACGGATGCAGCACCCGGTGTGCTGGGATCCTGACCCTCTGCTCAACCACCATCCAAATAATTCTCTACGTGATATTAAATCACCCGCGTCCTCCCATGAGCCAGGCGAATGCTCCATGCTCATGCAGGCTTCCTAACATCAGCCATGGACTGGGCCTGAAGGCTTTTAATTACCCAGCAATGTCAGACCCTTGCTTTAGAGCGGTGAACAGTCGACATCGAGGGCATGCCGGCTTTCTTAGGGCGAGGACCCTGGCATTGCTGGAACATAGCTGGGGACCTGGGCAAGGCTGCTCATACATGCCCAGACTATGCACGTTGCACCCAAAAACCTGACAGCATCACATTTTGCCCCTACAGAAATACATTAAATCCGTCATTTTTGTAGATCAAAAAAAGGTACCAAGCAACTACCACAAACGCTCTGAGGATGGAGAGCATCCTTCAGAAGATGCTGCAGCACCACAGGGCCTCCTCCCACACTGGGGAGCTCTCACAGCACACAGCAGCAATCCCCTTTTTCTAAAAACCATGGAAGTTTCCCAATCCAGGCCGACCAACTGGGTCTGCTCCTCGCCCCCAGCAAGCTCCAGCTCTGCCCCAGGAGCTGCAGCCCCAGGAGCCAACAAGGCTGCCTCCAGCCCAGCTGCTGTGCAGGACGGTGTGTGGAGGGGTTCATTTGCAAATCAGCAATTTATACAGCACTTCTCATCTGCAGCACAGCCGATGAGCTGCGCTCTTGGGTCTTGCACCCAGATTCATGGCATTTGCACAGCGCAGGCTCCTCTGGCTCCTTCTCACCCACCCGGTGTGCTGAGGGCTCTCCAGGCTGAGCTTTCTGATATCTGCAGGCTGGGGAGGAGGGACGTCACAGGGGACACCCTTCCATGCAGCCTTCAGCACAAAAGGGTTTGGAAACTCCTCGATTAAGGCAGCGCCGAGCTGCCACAGAAATGCTGGATGTAACCCCATCTCTGAACCACACGTTTATGAAAGGGTTTCAGACACGTGGGAACTAAACGGAGACTGCAACATTGGGAAGACTTCTCCATTTGCCTCCCAGGACGCTCCTGCTTCTTCACTGTTGCCTTAATTAAGATCTTGCTCTGTGCTTTCCTACAGGCAGGGCATAACCCCGACCAAAGGGAATCACAGACTCACAGAATGGTTTGGGTTGGAAGGGACTTTAAAGCCCCCCCAGTCCCACCCCCTGCCCTGGGCAGGGACACCTCCCACCACATCAGGTTGCTCCAAGCCCCCTCCAACCTGCCCTTGAACCC
>JAOTQQ010000063.1:20447067-20465533 GCA_026546715.1 Gallinago undulata
GGGGTGGGGGTGGGGGTGGGGGCGCGGGGGAGGCGGGAGGGTCGTGCCCCTCACCGTAGATCATGGCGAGCCCGGTCTCGTGGAGGAAGCGGGCGCGGCGGTGCTTGAAGAGCCAGATGGTGAGGATGGTGAGGGTGAGCAGGAGTATGAAGATGAGCAGGTTGGCGCTGTCCTGCCGGTGGCTCTCCTCCGCCGCCTTCTCCGACACGATCTCCTCCTCCAGCGCCCCAGGACGCGCCGCCGCCAACTCTCCGCCCGCCGCCCCCCGAGCCCACAGCGCCGCCGCCGCCAGCACCGGCCCCGCCATCGCCCCGGTACTGGCCCGGGCCCCGCCGCCACCAGGAAGCGGCGCTGGGCGCAGGCGCCGCGGGGCGGGGACAGGCGGCGGGAGCCCGGATAGGGCCGGGCCGGGGGACAGGAACAGGCGGCGGGAGCTCGGATAGGGCCGAGCCGGGCCGGGGCCGGGGAGCGGAGCGGGAAAAGAGGGGGGAGGCGGCCCCGGGAGAGGCGGTCGGTCGGTCGGTCGGAAAGGCGGCCCCGGTGGCCAGGGAAGGCTGGGGCGAGTGCGCAATGTGCGCTAGTGGCCCAGAAAGGCGACCGCGTCCCCAGCAGCGGGGCCAGCAGGGCCAGGGGGGGATTCTGCCCCTCTGCTCCGCTCTGGGGAGACACCCCCCCCAGTGCTGCCTCCAGCTCTGGGGCCACCAACAGCAGAAGGACATGGAGCTGGTGGATGGGGCCAGAGGAGGCCATGGAGATGCTGGGAGGGCTGGAGCCCCTTTGCTGGGAGGGGGGGCTGAGAGAGTTGGGGGGTTCAGCCTGAGGAAGAGAAGGCTCCGGGGACACCTTAGAGCCCCTTCCAGTCCCTAAAGGGGCTCCAGGAGAGATGGGGAGGGACTCTGGATGAGGGAGGGGAGCGATGGGACGAGGGGGAACAGTTTTGAACTGAAAGAGGGGATATATTGAGATGAGATGTGGGGAAGAACTTCTTTGCTGTGAGAGTGGTGAGAGCCTGGCCCAGGTTGCCCAGAGAAGCTGTGGCTGCCCCATCCCTGGAGGGGTTCAAGGGCAGGTTGGAGGGGGCTTGGAGCAACCTGATGTGGTGGGAGGTGTCCCTGCCCAGGGCAGGGGGTGGCACTGGATGGTCTTTAAGAACCCTTCCAACCCAAGCCATTCTGTGATTCTGTGAGTGCTGGGAAAGGGGTTGCATGGCTACCAAAAGGGGGTTGCAGAGGAAAAAAACACTCCCCAAACAGACTCACTGCAGTGAATAAGTTTTGCACAGGCCTTGGCTTTGTACAGCCACGCACCGGAGTGGTTGGGGACAATGAGGAAGTTGTGCGTGGGTGTGCTGGAGGGGTGTGCTTCAGGCCACCCCATCCCAGGCACGTGGGGAGCCCTTGCTGCTCGCCAGAGCTGGTGCGGGGGGTGATCCTGGGAGGTGGCGGTGCCTTCACACTGTGACAGTGCATGTGGATGGTGCCAGGAGCCGTGGTCCGCCCCGAGGTGGGATCAGGGTAAACTTCACTCCGTTTACCAAGAGGATTCGTGCAGCCGGTGGAGCGAGGGCTGCAATAAATGCCACAGTGCTCAGCTTACAGGTGATTTACTGACACCCCCCCTCAGAGAACTGCTCGTGTGCCCCTCATCTTTGTGCCTTAAGGGTACGGAAGACCCAGGCTGCATGGAGGGGAGGGAGGTTTGGCCATGCAGGATGCTCCGGTTTCCTTGCTTTGCTCCGGGGCTCACTCAGGGAGTCTGTTCCGGTGCGTCCCTTGTGACTCCGTTTTTTCTCTCACAAGTTCCTCAAGCGTTTGAGGAGAAATCCGTGGAAAATGGGAATTACCCCCGGCCCCCGACGGCCCCACGCTCTGCTTTCAGCCGGCAGGGAGCCGGTGGCTCGCTTCTCCCTCGGCGGGTGCCCCGGGTACAAGCCCAGCGCCCGGGCCCCCTCCCGGCCCCGATACCGCGTCTTTTCGCTCGCTCCCGCGTGCGAAAGCGGCGCCGCGGCCACGCCCACCCCCCTTCCGGCGCCAAGAGCCACGCCCCCGGGCACGCAAGTGACGCCCCTTCCGGGGTGGGGCCTGGCCCCGCCCCCCTCCCCGTGACGCCATCATCGTGCGCCGCAGTCGGCGGGCGCCCCTGGCGGTGGCGGGACGAGCGGCGGCGATGGCGGCCGCCTCGGTGTGGAAAGGGCTGGTGGGGCTCGGCCTCTTCGCTCTGGCACACGCGGCCTTCTCGGCAGCGCAGCGTGAGCGAGTGGGGGGACCCGGGGGTGATGGGGTGGGGCTGCGGCGATGGGAGATCCACCGGGCCCCGTCACTCCCGCCTGGCCGCCGGGGGGGGGTGTCTCCGGGCCGGGCCGCGGCAGCATCGTCACCATCATCATCCTTCTCATCGTCATTATCATCGTGGCCGGGGGGAGCGTCGCCGGCGGGAGGGGAGGGGGCTGTCCTTGCGGGTCAGGGCAGCGGAGCGGAGCGGGTCCCGCCGCGGGACCTCACCCCGGAGGGAGGAGGGCTGCCAGCCCCGGCCTCCGCCCTCCCGTCCGGGCGGGGGCTGCCCGGGAGCGGGCGCGCAGCGGAGGGGCAGGGATCGGGGCCGGCAGCGGGTTGCGGTGGGGGTCGGTGTGTACCGGCGCTGCGGGTGGGTGATGCGTGTGTGTGCGCTTCTGTTTCCCAGATCGCTCTTACATGAGGTTAACAGAAAAGGAAGATGAAACGTTGCCCATAGATGTAAGTCTGAAGTTTTCATGATGTCTGGGAGGTATGATGCAGAGGGTGTGGGGGGGGTTCAGCCTCTTTCGGTATCCCAGTTGCTTTTTTTTTTTCTAATGCAAGACTAAAGCTGTAAAGTAGTTTTTAAATTGCACTTTCATCCGAGCTCCCTCTGTAAAAAAAAGAACCTCCTTTCCTCATCCCAGCTTCCTGCGGCACATTATCAGCCCCCCCGGCTCCAGGCCTCCCGCTCCTCCTTTGGAGCTACCCCAAAGCCTCTGGCCTCTCCCCCAGGGATTCCCTAAGCACGGCTGGGAGAGCCCCTGCCTTCCTCTCATCTTTTCCAGCATAAACAGCCTCCTCTGCCTTTATCAGCTGACATTTGTTTATCCCCAGGGGCTGTGCGCCCCTTTGATCCCACCACAACCTGGCTGGGCTTTGGTTTCAGTTGTTTTTTTTGCTTACTTTTAAAACTCCACTTCCATTCTTATCTGTCCTGTTTTTGCTTAATCAGGAAGGTAAGGAGGTGAAATGCCCAGGAGAAAGGCAGGCTTGGGCAGCCAGCTCCTTTCTGGGGGGAGAGTGTTGGAGCCCCCAGTGCAGGGGAACGTGGTACTTTGTTCTGAGGATCTTGCTGAGCGCAAATCAGTACTATTCAGGCAGCTCAGGCTCTTCTCAGCTTCTTCCTCACTGTTTAACCCCTCCTGTGCCTCAGTTTCCCTGCTGTTGCATTGCCCACCTCTGTAAAGCACGCACTCTCAGAGCATGAAAAACCCAGGAGATGCTGAAAATGAGATTTGTTGATAAATATTAAGAATATTAAATAAGATGTGCGCTGCGCTGTGCTTCCCTCCGTTACAGATAGTCCTCCAGACTCTCTTAGCCTTTGCTGTCACCTGCTATGGGATTGTACACATCGCAGGAGAATTCAAAGACATGGACGCCACTTCAGAACTAAAAAATAAGTACGTTTTATTTCTTCTTTTCCTAATATCTGCTGCTCTCTGGGCAAACTGAACGCTGTGAAATGGCTCACTCTTTCACTTGCTGCTTCTTCAATGCATGTTGTAGGTACTCGGGAGAAATAGCCCCTGCACCAGGACAGGGTGGGGGTGACCTGCTGGAGAGCAGCTCTGAGGAAAAACACCTGGGAGTCCTGGTGGACAACAGGATGCCCATGAGCCAGCAATGGGCCCTTGTGGCCAAGAAGGCCAAGGGCATCCTGGGGGGCATCAGGAAGAGTGTGACCAGCAGGTGGAGGGAGGTCATCCTGCTCCTCTGCTCTGCCCTGGGGAGGCCCCAGCTGGAGCAGTTCAAAAGGAACAGGGAACTGCTGGAGAGGGTACAGCAGAAGACCACAAAGATGATGAGGGACCTGGAGCATCTCTGTTATGAGGAGAGGCTGAGGGATTTGGGTCTGTTTAGTCTGGAGAAGAGAAGGCTGAGGGGGGATCTGACCAATGCCTATAAATACTTAAAGGGTGGGTGTCAGGAGGATGGGGCTGGTCTTTTTTCAGTGGTGTCCAGTGACAGGACAAGAGGGAATGGGCACACACTTGCACATAAGAACTTCCATTTAAACATGAAGAGGAACTCCTTTCCTGTGAGGGTGGCAGAGCCCTGGCAGAGGCTGCCCAGGGAGGTGGTGGAGTCTCCTTCTCTGGAGACATTCAAACCCCACCTGGACATGTTCCTGTGCAACCTGCTCTGGGTGGACCTGCTTTGGCAGGGGGTTGGACTGGATGATCTCCAGAGGTCCCTTCCAATCCCCTGGGATTATGTGATTCTGTAATAACACTTGAGAGGAACAGTCACACCTGGGAAAGCCAACAAGGTCTTGAATTTCAGAGTTAGGTAATGGGAACAAATGAAATAAACTTCTTGGCTTTTTGTTGCCCCAAACCCTGCTGTGCAGGGTTGGTAGAGGGAGAAAAGGTCTCAGTGGGAAGTAAGACCTTGGCAGTTGCAAAGCGCTGTCGTGAGAGTGCCTCGTACTGGGGGCTTGGCTCAGCCCGTTTCTCTTCGCTTCTTTGCAAGAGGCTGAATTACTCCAATCTCACACTGAATGATTCAAGGCTGAATATCTGAAAGTGCTTCAGAAAATAAGGGATTTCAAATTGAGATTTTGAAGAAGATATGAAATTGGATGGACCTCTCTGGCCATTTTCAAAAGCACAGGGGGGAGTATAGAAAGTAAACAAGTTGGCCTTATTGTATTTCACAGCCTTTACCTAAAAGCTGTAGCTTCAGGCCCAGAAAGGGCTGGAAAGCTGGCAGTAAACAATGCCGAGATATTAAGACAGGGGACATGCAGTCAACCACAGCCTGTCCCTCTGCCAGAGGAAGGAGGTGACGTTTGGCTGTGGGGGCTGGATGACCTCTGCCTATTGAGCAGTTGGTATTTTTCACGCTTGGCTTTGTGTCCCCTCTGTGGTATGCTTTAGGAAACATAAAGCGAGCAAGAGTTTTAGATTCAAAACTTGTCTGTTAAAGCTGGTGTGCCCTAAACTGCTCTAAAACCCCGAGTATTAATGTTGACCTTTTACATTTATTTTGAAGGACGTTTGACACGTTAAGGAACCATCCGTCTTTTTATGTATTTAATCATCGTGGTAGAGTATTGTTCCAGTCCCCAGACACAGTGAATTCTTCTTCAAACCAAGATGCTTTGTCATCCAGCTCATCACTGAAATTTCGAAAACTTGAACATCTGCGCCGCTAAGACTTTTACAGATTATAATAATAATAATCCTGGACACTGAGATATAATATTCAAGTCGGGGATGTAAACACTTTTTTTTTAATTTCTGGAGCAGTATTTATATTGATCTTCCAGACTTTATAGTGTGTGTATATATATATATATATAAAAAAAAAACCTAAAGACCTTCTTTGTACACTGTTAACAAAAATGACTGAATTGTGAATTGGCAATGCAGTGTAAATTATTCTACAGTTATGCTGTGAACCACATCTTCAAGTTTTCATATATTAAAACCAATTTGCAGCTGGCTTAACTTCAGTTAAAACAAAAAGCAAGCTAGTTTTCACCCTGCAATTAATGTCCTTTGACAAGAGGGAATGACCGAACACTATTTATTTTCTTGGTTTGCTTGTACTACCAGTTGAGGGAACTCCTTCAGAAGTGCTGGGTGCACGGCCTCCCCTTCCCAGAGAAAGGGGCAGAGTCTCCTGGACCTTGAACACCTCCGGGAGACCTGTGTGGTGTGGGCACAGAAAGTCAAAAAGGTTGCTTGCCTTTTTTATTTTTTAACAATGCTGAAAAATGGTTGCCTGAAGGGGTTATTTTGGGTTTTTTTCCTAGTTTTTCATTATCATGTTATTTCCTTCTTGCCCTCCTTTGTTTAAATGGTGCAAGGCTGCTGGGATACAGCTGCAGGTTCAGTGCCTGCACGGGGGGAGGCAGCTGAGGTCCCCATCGGGCAGATACTCTACCAGCTCCGGTTGCTTATTTGGTGTTTCCCTTCCCTCCGGTGGGGAATGGCCATCCGAAGGCTCAGTGCTGTGTTGGCACCAGATACAGGTTCCCGAGAAGTATTTAAAGTATTGCTAAGAACTACCCCCCCAGCAGCGCAGCGGGAGCTGTTTGATCAGCCCATCGCGGTACAACCACCCCCACTTCTGCCAACACAGCCTTTCAGGTTGATTTCTTTTTTTTTTTCCAGCTGAGCCCTTTGTTGATTTAAGATTACTGTCTTGATTTCACCTATTAGGACAGACGCTACAGTCCTTAACTCATAGTGATATTAACATTCTCATCTCCCTGTCAGGGCTGAATTAATAATAAAGTTCCTGCCAGTCTGGCATTTCACCCACCTGACGCAGCAAAGGGAGGGTAGGTCCAGGTGCTGATGGGGCCAACTAGAATTTTTGCCTAGTTTGAGGATGTCTCACTGCCACTCTGGAAAGGCAGTGTTTTGTCCTAGCATCTGTTTTGGTTTTTTAAACATGTTAAGAACTGTCCCAGGCAAAAAAAACTTAGCAAAAATACAGTGTAAACTGAAGCCTTTTTTTTCCCCTAGCTCTGCCCATCCTATGGAGCGGGTGCCCCAATGCTTGAGCAATAGCTGTAGCTGCAGCTCTACACTCTTAAGCAGCTGGGCTTGGCTGGAAGGGGTTACTCTGCCAGCCAAAGGCGTCTGAGCTGCCAGATTACTCCCTAAAGTGGCCTGGTTGCCCCCTAGCTGGTGTCACAAATGGTCTCCTGCTACCTGCTGTCACCAAAGGCCTGAAAAATAGCAAGTGTAAGTCAGCTCCCTGTTGCGGAGCCAGCTCTTTCGGTGGGCAGGAGGCTGCAGTGGGGCAGGCTCTCTGTAGATGACAGGGTTGGATGTTGGCCAGGTGATCTCAGGAGGCGCAGGGGAAGGAAAGACAATTAGTGGTGGGAGGGTGAAGCGTGGCCGAGGGTCTGTAACCACTGTCCCAGAGAGTGAGCTGGTGGCAGAGTGTCTCTGAAAGCAAGGCCCCTGCTCTCATAAGAAGCCCCCTTTGCTGCCACCACAAGGTTCTGTGGAGCTGCCCGAGGTCAAGGTGCTGTGTGAGACAGGGCAAGCAGATAATGAATGTCACCTGCTGCCAGGAGCGGGTCCAGCTGGGAACACCCTGTTGGCTGCATCAGCCTCTTGTGAGGAGCAGCCTCACGCTTCAGCAGCCATGGTTATAATATCACAGAACTGTACAAATTATTTTTTCTTTTTGATCTCACACTGTCCAATAAAAATTGATATCCTTAAAGCTTTTGGGAGTTTATTTGTTTATTTCTGACCGTCCTGGCACCCACTGCAGCAAATCCCTGATGATTGAATATTTCAAACTGCCTGCCTTGCACAGAAAAGTAGCAATTGCCTTAATTATGGTCCCTCCGTGTGAAAGCTTGGACCCAGCCTGGTGTCCATTACTGGGAGATAATATCAGTAGGGGAAATCAAAATAGCATGCTGCAAGTAGCTAAACAAAACAGGAGGGAAATGTTACCTGCCTGCCTTCGGGATTCCTGCTCATTGGATGTGGCAGAGTTGAGGCAGCTTGTGTTTTCCATTTAAACCAGAATAAAGGCTTTTCTGACACATTGATCTGCCAGCCCATGGCCAGCCCCCTGTGAGCTCCAGGAATGCTCAGCCTGCTCCCAGGGCTGGAGATTGTTAACAGCTTGGGCTTGAGCAAGATTGTTTGTCGCTCCCTGGGCTGCTTTTCCATTGGGGAAGGCTGAGAAGTGAGCAAAGAACCTGAGGAGTTTGCTCAACTTCAGCCATCCATCACGATTGCACCAGAGACTTGCCCTTGGCCAGCTCACCACACTGCTGCAGCGCTGCCTACGAGGGTCTGAAAACACAATAGATCAGTGTTGTAAGGAAGGGAGAACCGTAAGTAGGTCCCAAAGCTGCCTTGTGCTTACCTTGCCGGGTGCAGTTCTTCACAGAGGAGCTTCCCTTTTTCAAAAGCGAAACAAAAGTTGTGCCAAGAGCTTCTTGGATTAAACTGAAGAGGAAGAGCTTCCAGCCTCACCCAGTGCATGTTTGCTGCCATCACACCTCAGACTGCTTTGGCTACAGGATGAGATGTTTCTACTACATTAAATACTAAAAAGGAAAAAAAAGGTGCTGATAATTTGCGTTTGTTGCTGGGGTAGCGGTTGAATCCACGTTTTTCTTTCTACTCTTCACTGGCCAGTAAGAGTTCCGTGGGGAAGGTTTGTTTAAAGCCGAGAAGGGCAGGGGTTGTTGAGGCTGTCACAGGGGAACGGGGAACCACGGTTTGTCCCAGGGAGCACTCACTGGCCATACAAGCGGCTGGGCTGGGGGCGCAGCTGGCAGAAATCTCTTTCCCTGGAGAGTTCATCCCGGGCTGAAGCCTCACATCGCTTGTGCACAACACTTTTGTTGTGTGTGGTTTTTTTTTTTTTTTTATAATGTGGTTGGACTCAATGATCGAAAAGGTCCCTTCCAACCACTAAGATTCGGAGTGTGATACTCTGAGTGTAACTCCTGCTCATGCTGGATTAAAGCTTTCTGGGGAAAGCTGGTGGCTCACGGCCCCTTCCCAGTGCTCCAGAGCACCAGCACAGCCCCCACCCCGGAGGCAATGGCAATTACTTCCTACTCTAAAATGATTTTTGGCTTCTTTATCACTCAGTCTGGGTTCCCTAGCCCTTCACCATGCTCCTCTCTCTCCCAACACCTTCAGTGAGGACAAAGAATGGAGATTTAGATTAGATATTGAGATGTGGAGAAGAAATTGTTTGCTGTGAGGGTGGTGAGAGCCTGGCCCAGGTTGCCCAGAGAAGCTGCAGCTGCCCCATCCCTGGAGGGGTTCAAGGCCAGGTTGGAGGGGCCTTGAAGCAACCTGGTGTGGTGGGAGGTGTCTATGATTCTATGACATTAGCTGGGGACAATCCAGCTGGATCCTCCCCGCTCACGAGTGGCACTGTTTCTGCTCCTTTTTGGGGGGGGGGGGTGTGTGTGTCACAAAAAAGGCAACAGCTTCCCAACAGGCGACTGGGGAAGGCCGAGGCTCACCCCACTTTCCCTTGGGAACCCCCCCATCACCCACCCTCAGCCTTGGCAAGGCAGGAGTCCCAGCCAAAGTGCCTGTGCCAAGCTGCCTGCCTGCCTGCACAGAGGGGAAGGGCGAAGAAAGGCTATTTTGAATGTTAAACAAGCAGGGGGAAAAAAAAAAAAAAAAACAAACTTTGGTACCAGCTTTCCACAGTACCAGCAGCCAGTACCAGCAGCTATGGGAAAACACTCCTTTGACTTGGCCTTGAGGTTCACCTTGAAGCCGTAATCACCCTGGGGGGAACCATTGCGGAAATAAATCTGGCATTCCAGCAGGTACAAAGCCTTTGTGATCAGCTGCACCTTGCTCTCGGTGACACAATGCCATTCCAAACCACTTCAGACTGCAACAAAAGCTCTGGCCTTAAAATGGCAGCTAATTAATTTTCTCCTCCTGCTAACTTAATCCTTTTTTTCAGCCGAGAAAAGGTAAGCAGGAGCTCAGGGAGCAGGGAGACGGCCAGGAGCCCGGCAGCACTTGCAGGAACACAAGCCCTGAGGCTCTTTGGCAGGGACTCAGGCCATGTCACAGCTTACTAGCCCATTCCAAAGGAAAGAAGGAAAAAAAAAAAAAACAAAGCAAAAAAAACCCAACCAATATCAAAAAAGGCAGTATTTGGATTATCAAACCATCCCAGTTCATCCCATACTTGTGGTCCCAGGGGACCTGTCGTGTCCCCCCCCCCGCAGGGCTGCTCCCTGTTGGCAGCCCCGGTGCTGCAGGAACACTTCAGTTGGGAAAGGGAAAAAAATTCCCCCTCCTCCCCCAAAGTATTTCTGCTGTGTATTTTATCACAGAATCAGAGAATGGTTTGGGTGCCCAGGGACCCAGGGGAGAGTAGTGCCATTTTAACGTCAGAGCTGCCACCGCCACAGAGAAGCAGGAACGGCTGCCGCTGCAGCACCTACTTGGACACCGCATCACAAAGGAAAAGCCACCGCAGAGCGAGATCCCCCTTCGTCTCAGGCGGCAGGGACCCACAGATCCCATGGGGTGCAAAGGGCTTGTTAATAAACCCAGGTCTGCTGCAGGTATAACTTCGGACTGGCGGGAGAAGACAACCTCTGAAAGGGACAGGAGACATCACCTGCCTCGGCACAATGTGAGCAGTGGTCAGGGGACATCTGCAAGGCCCTCCCTTCTCACGGGTAACTGCAGAGTTTGACAGGGACAGAAATGGAGCTTACCCCATTGTGGGGAGAAGAACACAGGGACGCTCTCAGCCAGTGTGCAAGTTAGTACAGGAGCCCTGCGAACACCGAAGTGAGTCACACCAGGTGCAGTTCCAGAATGAGCAGAGCAGACGTCCATCACGGCACCAGGATGCCCTGCTTGCAAGATACCAATGGCAGCTGTGCATGATGGCATCCCCAGAGATACCATCTCCACCTGAGGAGCTGTCCATCAGCATGTCTATGCCAGGGATGGATGGGGCAAAGGCTTTCATCACCATTTTCAACCTCTTCGCAGAATGCCATGGGGTTAGCAGGACCTCTGGAGATCATCCAGTCCAACCCCCTGCCAGAGCAGGGCCACCCACAGCAGGTTGCACAGGAACGTGTCCTGTGGGTTTGAATGTCTCCAGAGGAGACTCCACCACCTCCCTGGGCAGCCACTTCCAGGGCTCTGCCACCCTCACAGGAAAGAAGTTCCTCCTCAGGTTTAGATGGAAGTTCTTACGTGCAAGTTTGTGCCCATTCCCTCTTGCCCTGTCACTGGGCACCACTGAAAAAAGACCAGCCCCGTCCTCTTGATATGCGCCTATAAGCATTGATCAGATTCCCCCTCAGCCTTCTCTTCTCCAGACTAAACAGAGCCAAGTCCCTCAGCCTCTCCTGAGGGAGAGATGCTCCAAGCCCCTCATCATCTTTGTATAACCTCTGCTGTACCCTCTCCAGCAGTTCCCTGTCCCTCTTGAACTGGGGAGCATAGAACTGGACCCAATGTGCCAGATGTAGCCCCCCCAGGGCAGAGCAGAGGGGCAGGAAACCTCTTGCTGGTTCCCTGCCGTGATGAGAGCAGTCCCTCTCATTTCCCTGGTTTCACAGCCCCTTCTCAACTCCAGCAGAACGGGCACAATAAGCCCAGGGCTGGCAGAGGGAGGAGCCCTGAGAGCAGGGATGCCCGAGGAATTTAAAAACATGCTTTTACATGGTCAAGAAAGAGAAGGCGCTGGAGCAGCTCAGGTCAGAAGGAAGATCCCGACTTTAAAGAAGAGGCAGTAATGCCACGAGCACCTACAGACTTGGGCAACTTCTCTAAAGCCTTCCCACCTCCCTCCTTCCAAGCTCCTGCTTTTCTCCAGCTTCAGTGAAAGGCCACCTCCTTTTACCCATGAGGAGCCATCCCTGTCCCCACCCCACACTCCCCCCAGGCAGGAGCCCACCGAGACATACAGGAGCCCAGCTGCAAGCATGCTGTTTTCAACGTGGAAGAAATAATTCAGTGTACAAAACCAAATTAGGGCATGGCTTTTATAATCATCTTCGCTAGTGACACAATATGTGACCTTGGGTAAATCCCTCCATCCGTCTTTAACGAGTCTCTCAGAGGAGTGCCACAAGACTTTAATTAGCAGCCCTGAAAGTACTGGAGATAGTTTTGTCTCTTTTCCAAAATAACCAACTGCAGATGAATTGGAACAACCTTATTTTCGAGTTCTGCAAGCACCTGGGATCCAGGCTGCTCTCAGATCAGTCACTTCAACAACATCATCAAAGTTAAATGCACCAGCTGTGCATGGAGGATTTTAATATGCTGCACGGACTGGAAAATAGCTTGAAGAACCAGCTTTTTCCCTGGCTGTCACTGTCGAGCAGCTGCATTATAATCATCTGCAATTGGCAACATGTCTTTTTTTTTTTTAATCACTTCTTAGTCTTGGGGAAGAGGGCTCATTTTTATTTCTATCCTACTTAGGAAAGGCCCCTTGAATCCTGAGGCACCGACTACCAAGAGACTGGGCAACTACTACAGCACCACAGACAGATGAAAACACCTTACACTGTCCACAGTCAACCCCCAATGAGACTGACAGGTTCCCAAGCTTTAGAAGTTGTGACCAGACAGAACTGCTCACACCACCACCACCTCAAGAAACACTACCTGCATTTCCACAAATCCAGCAAAAAACCAGCACCAGTTGCCCATTGTCACGTGTCCAAGATCTGGGATGGCTCTAGAGCCACATCCCTTCCCAGAGACAACCTGAGCACAGCCCAGCATTCTTCTCTGCAAGGGCCACCTCCGCACAAGCAGACAGGTCACAGCTACAAGGCGAAGCAAGAGGACAAGTTTCCAACTCCACACTTAACAAAAGACTGAAACTCCCTTTGATACAGGATCACAGAATGGTTTGGATGGGAAGGGACCTTAAACATCATCCATCATCCAGGTTGCTCCAAGCCCCATCCAGCCTGGCCTTGAACCCCTCCAGGGATGGGGCAGCCACAGCTTCTCTGGGCAACCTGGGCCAGGCTCTCACCACGATTATACCATATGGAACAACCTTCATATTAAATATTTACAGATAAAATGTAACATTAAAATACGCACCATTTGGGGGAAAATGACAATTAACAGCCTGACCACACAGATAAACCTTTGCTCTTCTGCCTACCGAAAGGTTTTATAAACCTCTCCTCCCATTTCACTGCCCTGCAAGGTAGCAAGTACTTCGTGAACGGGCCCACACCATGAGAATGCTTTGCAAAATCACTTTCTGTCCCTCCTACTGGGAGCACTGGGATACAGCAAATCGCCAGAGGCTCCCAGTATTTCAAGGGACACGATGCAAGAGTGTTGGCATTAAAGAAGCAACAGTGATTGAGCTGACAGCAAGCATATATATATATATATATATATATATATATGCCAAAGATCCAGCTACTTCCACTGCTGTCGGAGCTGATCCAGGAGCAGAAAATAGCTGTAAAATTTCCCCTTGCAGACATGGAAATGAAACTTCCCCAAACTCTCTCTCAAAAAAAAAAAAACCCAAACAAAAAACCCAAATAAATCTCCAGCAAAAATCTGTTCAGGGATTTCCATTCCAGTGCCTTTCCCAGGCCAAACTATTACCTTTGCACTTCAACATAAATTCTTCAAGAACTTCAGCTTCAGCCCAGGCTCAAAATCTTACAAAGCACAGCTTGACAGCTTCCCAACTCATGGTAAAGGGGGCTTTTTATTTTCTTTACAGTGTCTCAGTGGCCACCACTCCTGGCTAACTCAAGTGGCTGCCAGGAGAAAAGGCACACACAGGTACATGAGCTCAGCGCAAGGTTCTACCAACAGTTTAACTCCTTCCTTGACATGTTCTTCTGCTGAACTCCAAATAATCTGCTGCTGGTTATGAGATTTGCACTCCTAGCCTCAAGAAGCAACTCATCAGCTTTAAAACAGGAAGGCTCTGAAGTGGAAGAGATGAAGTTGAGCTTTCACAGCACGCCAGCAGCACCTGCTTTTCCCACCAACTCTACTGTAACCTCTACCCCTTTCAGCCCCTACCAGGAGACAGTCAAAAACACTGGCAAGACAGAACAACAGAAGGAGAACTACCAATACTGAAGCCTACTTCCTACTTTCAAGGAGACAACAACGTGCCAGGTTGCAGCGGAACTGAAATGGAGAAAATCAGAGATGCCCAGCCTTTTGTGTTAGGCTTTTCCTTCCCTCCCTGAAATGACAGCATAAAATAAGGTGGTCAAAAACTGATCACACAGTTGAGCTTTAGGAACACAGTGTAACAATTCCTGCAGGCCACAGATGTTTGCTAAATCCCAAGGCGATATTCTTCTCCAGTTTCTTCCTTTTCCACTTAAGGTAGACTTTGGTTTGTTTTTGCACACCTGAAAGCAGCAGCTCCTTTTAAATCCAGTGACTAACATCCTTCCTCACCATCTCTGCCAGAACTGAAGCGTCTTCAACCTTGTTTTCTGCTTAACTGCATTGTTCATTCTTCAAGACAAACACTCTAGAGTTCATTTGCTAAAGGTGGGATGTTGCCATACCGGTATGAAACACCATAGTTCAGCCGTACAGGGTTTTTTTTAATAGTTTTCTTTCCTCTTTGCCAACACATTTCCACTTGTATTTTTCCATCAGAAGTTTCTCAGTAGATATTAAAAAAACAGAACAAAAGGAAAACAAACTCAATAACCTACATCACTCATTTCAGCCAGCTTAGAGGCAGAACCTGGAAAAAATTACAAGATAAAAAACAGAAAGAATAAAAAAAAGGTGGTTTTTCTTTTTCTTTGGTAGTTTCCTGTAAAGGGAATTCTACAATTGCTTGACCACTGCACAGTCAGTTTTTATTTTGGAAGACGACCATCGATTTCTGATGCTGGTGAAGCACGGGCAAGTATACACTTGCTCATCACAAACGCTCTGCGCACACGAATTGGGAAGAGCAGCACCTACCAGACACCTGCCACCAGTGACTGGACTGGGAGCCGCATGGCTGTGGGCTCTTTTTAAGAAAGAGGAAAACTCCTTGGGGCTTAAAGGGGGTGTGTGTGTGAGGATACCCAGTTAAGAGAGGGGCAGGGAATGGAAGAGGCAGACTACATATAGGTATCCAGATTCCAAAGGTCCACGCAGCCCTTCTACCTATGTCAGGAAGTGCTTAATTTGTTAAGTCAGATTGTTAAACAATGCTCCTTAGATCCCCACTTCCTAACGTTCTAGTTTAACTGTGCCACACTATATTCAAAAGTACAAGTTTGAGCAAAACACACACAGCTTTTCAGATTTCTTCCATATCCATATGTATCTGTGGCCCCACGCTGTCTCCTGAGCCCTTGTTGAGGAATGGGCGATGTTCTCAGCGAGGAGGCTCCTGGGGTCATGGGCTCTACCTAGAAAAGGCAGGGCTGGACACCAGCCTCAACTCTCCCATCCTGGTTTCCCACCAGAGTGAAGCGTCCATTCCCAGCTTGTGCCTTGTTCAGCGCCTGTTCCGTCCACATCCCACACGGCTGTTTGTCTAATGACCACTCATCTCTGAGAAGATCCTCCTTAATGCAGTTGTGGAGCTGTTGCTGTTTCCTGAGCAAGCAAATGTTTGTTTTGTCCTCCATTTGGGACACAGGACTGGGCCACTCCTTTGGAGTGCTGCCACTCCTCTTCCTTCACCTCTTCATAGACATCACCCAGGAGGACAGCACATCTTCCTTCCTTTTCTGAAGACTCATGTCCAGTGAACTATAAGGTTTCTCCCTCTCTTAATATTCTGATCCAAATTCAATTTCATCAGGTAAAGGAAAATTCTCACTGCTTGTACTTGGACTATTTTATCGTTTCTGAGGCATAAGATTCCAAACAAGTGAATGAAAGCCATCAGTTTCCTGTAGTTAATTTGGCAGCCAATAGAATCACACCAAGAGAGCTAACAAGCACACGCTAACAAGGTCACTAGTTAAAAACTCAGCCCCTGCTCAGACATATCACCAAGTGAGTGTCTCTGGAACCAGGAAAGAAAATGAGATAGCTCTCTTCTATCTAGTCAATAGTTATCTCGACTTCAAAAATAGCATATTACATTCAACTTGATGCATGCAATCCTTTTAAAACAAGGTATGCACAGTATATCTGACCTGCTGTACATAAATGCCCTTTTAAGAGTCCGTCATTAGGCACAGGAGGTCTATCATGGTAACACAACGCTTCCATGTAGATTCTGAAGGTGTGAATCCCTCTTTCGTATCATTCCAAGGTATTTCTGTGTTTTTTTTTAAAAAAAACAAACAAAACGTTCAACTGTACAGATGAATAAAAGTTACTCCCAGGAGAAGAATTAGGAGGCATTTATAGTAACACCTTTCCCGGTGTCACTTCATTCATGTAACACTGCGACAGAGATTTGCTGTTGCTGGGTTTTATTTCCTTCTTGAATTTCACTGGTGCGATTCCAATGGTCAAACTGCCTCTTCCAGAGAGACAAGGCCCCTGCTTCAGAGCGGACGGAAAAGATGTCTCACAGGCTGGCTGGTACTATAAATACCAGCAGGAACAGAGAAGTACAGGCTCACCAGCTAAAAATCTGTTTTCCTGCCTCTCACGCGCTGGCTCGTCAACCGGAATCCCTAGCCTATTGGCAGTACAAGGTGAAGAGCTAGTTACCACGAGGCACAACTGCCACCTGCCATTAAAAGAAAGCTGTTAGAGGACATTACGTGCAAACAACTGAAAATATACAAAAATCAGAAGGGCCACTTGCTGCTGACACTGGTACTGCTTTAAAGGGAAAAAAAAAAATAAATTACATGCAGGTGCTTCAGTCTTCTTGGTATGTTCTGCGAGATATAAAATTACCGTTGGATAAAACAGTAAGGGGAAGGGAGGAGAGGATACCAGCTCAGTAACCAAGAGTTTGGTAAATTGGAACTCAGTGCCTTTAATATGGAGTAAGGAGGTGTGCCCCACACAGGCTGAGTGATGGGGCAGGTGCTCCAGGGTACAAACGTTCTGCAACTCTTAACTGCGAGCTGTGGCAGAGGGCGTGCAGATCAGGTTCAGCCACAGCACAGCTCCACTACTCATTGCTTTTACAAAAATACTGGCAGTCTGCTGGTAACAGACAACTGGAGGAACACAGTGCTGCCTGCTACAGACTCCTCAGATTAGCGCTTATTAAAAATTAATAAAATGGTTTATTTTATATATACATATGTTCAAAAAAATTTATACAGTTAAAATATCAAATTAGTGATCTGGTAACAATACTGTTCAAAATAATCTCTTTTGTATGAACATTAAAATACACATTTTTAAAAGCGTTTCCTTTTAGTGCTTCCAAAGCACAGCGTGTGCCAAGGCCACCTGAAGAATCTCCGTCCTCCTCACAGGATGAAAGAGAACTGAAGTCGGGGACCTGGGAAGCCTCAGGTGCACTTTCATAATGTCTGCAGACAAAACAGAAGAGAGTCTGAGGTAGATTGTTTAGTGACCATCAGGTGGTAACAGTCACAGGGCTGTCTTTAGCTTTCATTAACACAATAGCAGTTTCTTTACTCTCAATCTACACTGTATCTCAAGTTTAAAGGCATGGCTAGCAGTTCTCGGGAACAAGACCCTTGTCTCTGTGGTGGCAACATGCAATTTTACCAGTGCAGGTGTTTCTGGGAGGGTATTTTTTTGGGGGGGGAACACACGGGCTCTCTCCATGATGCAGACAGTGTGTGCATTCGACAGTGCCCCATTTTAGTGCAACCTGCTGCCTATAGCACGTAAATGTCTAATGACAGCGTTCAAATGAGTAAATTCTCATCACCTGCAGGAGGGGCAGCAATGGTTATTTTCTTCAGCCTGTTGAGCAAATAGCACCCTCCACAGGAAAAAAGCCACACCTTTCATAGCAAATCCTTAAGGTTATAGCTCAGCTTCTGCCGATAGAGGTTCTTAAAGTTAAAGCTCCACTGCTTCTTCTCAGACTGTGACAGTAAAATCACTTGACGGCCAAGATGGTGAGGGCAGCAGCTACATCCTCTTCCACTCTTCTGCGGCACAGCAAACTCCTTCCTGGTCCATATTTGTCTGGCTGGTTCATTATTATCTACTGTTGACGTGATTAACTCTGTTGGGTAGGCTGTTCAACTCTACTTCCTCTAGTATTCTCTCTAAGTGTTGTATTAAGACACGTTTTTTAAACCTAAGAAAGAAAGGGAGAGCAATTTAGACATTTTTTTCTACCAAAAACACAGTTCAACTACTCAAGACTATTCAGCCATGATAAAACGTATTACCACAGGCTCTCTGCTTCCAGTATGGAAGAGCTTGCTTTATTTCTGGCATTAGTATGGCCAGAAAATTCCAATTATAATAATTGAAATATATCAAAAAGGAAAACAGAAAATACTAGTACTGGAGAAGTTTGTGATTTAATATTATGACCCAAATTAACATTTAATTTATATTTATACAAACCTTGCTGCTTCCTTGATAGCAAATTCAATGAAATACTTCTGAATTTCCATAGGTCCTTGCACCTCCTCAAGAAGAGTGAAAATTTTTTCATAATCTAAAAAAAAAAAAAAAAATTAAAATCCAACCATATCTTGAAAATCTTGCAAACATGTTTTTATTAAAGTTTAACATCCAGAAAAAAAAAAAAAAGAAAGTCCAGAGTTTCAAGCTTCTGTGCATGGCAATAGATAGAAGGCAAGAAAAAAAAAA
>JAOTQQ010000063.1:20472606-20486219 GCA_026546715.1 Gallinago undulata
CAATAGTAAGAGAATAAGTCTTTAAAAAAAATTTATAAGATCAATTACAGGAAGCTAAGGCACGTGGATTAGTGCTCTAGCTTTTCCACTTTTGGCCACTACAATTCCAGTCTATTCAGATAACATGTGATGTGAGTTTGGCAGTCTAACTAGCTTGCAATGAACGGTCTGCCACATTACCACGACACCACACCACGTGGTGACACTGGCAATTTCCACTCAAAGGCTCAGTACCAGAATAGCCGGGATGATGCAAGTCCATAGTGAGGTGCATTGTCCAAGCTACACGTAAAAGGTGACACAGTGCCTCCCCCCACCCTTTCTTTGGCCCAGCCACTTCACTTTGTAGCAGCTTCCCAAGTTCTAGCACTTCACCCACATTAATAAACAAACAAATCTGCATTGTGCTTATCGCATTACAAAATTAATGCCAAATTTAGTTTCTCTGAACAATCTGAAGTAATTTAGATTAAGGCTTCTTTACTATTTAATTAATAGCAAATACATTTAATATCTTAATATAGTTACTATTACTCAGTATTACTAGGAATTTATTTATCTCTTAAGAATGTTTGATCTCATCTACATACCTCTGCAAAGCAAAATGTTTACTACCTAAAATGTCATCATAATTACATAAACAAAGGAAGAGGTATGATGCAGAGGAATCTGGTCACACCAGCCATTATACCCGGGAGGATGAAATGGGAAAAAGAACATACCAGTAAGTAGTAAGGAGGCATGGTTTTTAAGTAGTTGTCAAAAGCCTGTCGCCACTTCAGATTTGGCTTAAGTTTGTGAACCTTAAACAAGTCATCTGCAAGAAGGAAAACAACAAAAGAAGGTTTCATTTATATAGTCCCAAACCATCAGCATTATCCAAAATTCAACGTGCCAAGCTTCCCCCCCTTTTCTTCTCCCTCTACCCATTTCCCAACGGGGCTTCCCCACAAAAACTGTTCTTAACCTTAGGTTGGAAGGCTTGTGAACCCCCAGTCCTAGCTGCAGCAGTAAATCCAAACCAAGTCCTCATTACAGGCAAACTTACAAGGAACACCAGCCTCAACCACCACACACAACTACCAGCAGTGTGGAAGGTGCGACAGATCAACCTGTAAAGAGTGTCACCTCCCTTGCATTGTCAGGGACTCCCTCTAGCTGATTAAAACAAACAACACTCATTTGGTTCCATTTTCAGCCCAGCTTTCTCTTGTTCAACCTGTATGACGAATTCTGGTATCCAATAAAAACATTCTTGGGCATCAAAAGGAAAGGAAAATAAATATCAGAGCAAGGAAATCATTTTGGTCAGCATTGTGGGACTCCGCTGCCAAGAGGAACAGCTGGTGAGAAGGGGTGCACCTCCAGCCAGAACAGCAAACTCATCCCCAGATACAGACAAGAGATAGGAATTAGCTACAAAAACTGCTAACCTCTAAAAGAAGGGCAACCAGACAGATAATTTCCTTCGGTTAATGTTTTAGAAACACCTTGCTCACACTAGAGGTGTGCATATTGCCATTTAAGAATCACTGAGCTGAAGCATGTACCTATTTGCTGCGCATGCTATAAACTGTGACAGTGATCTCGAAATATCAAAACCGAACACAGTATGCTGCAACATATCATTTGAAATTATGGATTAGCAATTGAGATCAAGTTTCTCCTTGGTAGGGCTGTAACAGGCTGGCAAAGTGAGGCTGATGGAAGGATATGCGGGACTGGAAAAAGGGATGTCCAAAACTGAGCTGCGGAGAGCTGCAGGAGACAGAGATGCATAGCAGAGGATGTAGAAAAGACAGATGCAGCAATGAAATAATTTTCTCCAGATTGAGCTTTCAGGAAGATACACTTGGAGAAGCAAATTTGACTTGCACAGGATTCCGCACAAATCAAGCAGATGTTAAGATACGATTTTCCCAGTTCTCGTAGTCAAACCACACTTAATTACAGGTATTTTCCAATCTAAATGAATGCTGTATCACATATAACACCCACACTACAGATACTAATCGTTGTCTTTCCTGGCCTGAAGGAAGCAGGATGGAGTTGGAGAGGACAAGTTAGAACTCCATTTAAAATACCACATGCTTAGCACTATTATTCAAAAGAACCTGTGATGGTAGCATGACATATGGCAAATATAAGGTAACATCCATTCTTATAAGCCATTTAGCTTTTTGCAGCAAAGGGGAAGTTAAACTATACCTCTCCCAAAATTCAAAATGGAAAAAAAAATTAAAGTGTAAAACGTTTAGTATCGTGGTATGTCCTAATATTTTAAAGTCTCTGAGTTGGCTATGACAACAGCTTGACCCTTAAACCCCTTATCAGCACTTTATTAGTGCCTCACGCCCTGCAGCACACAGGTTGGACCAGTGTATAAGGCTTCGGTCTGAGGGCACAGCCACTCTCCAACGGCACAGACACTCGCAACACCCAGCGAGCCACCATTCTTAATCCTCACCAGAGTTGGACTCTGAGAAATCACATGCAAAAGCCCCTCTCTGACCTTTGCTATCCAAATAAGAACTTCTCAAATCTAAGTGGAGCTTCAGCAAAGATTTGTCTATTTAAAACGAGAGCTTCCCTGCAGCACGAACTCACTGCAGGGAGTCTTGCCCTCTACAAGGAAGATGGTCACGGTGGGAAACAGCCACAAATTTCAGAGAACATCAACATCTTACCTGCCTGTACTGCAAGAGTTTGAGATGTACACTCTCAGCAGATTGCAACACAGGCACTTGAAATGGACTTTTTCCTCTGTGCCCTGGGCTGCACATAATCATTTATATAAATAAGAAAACAGGAACCTAGTTAACTATGTCCTTCATAGATTAAACCCCAATCTTTTGTAGATAAAATCCAAAAGTATTGAAAATATCCTTTCACAAATTAGTTTTAATCCAACCTATTAATTGTCAGACACTACTCTCTGCATAGTCCACTTAAGGCAGAATTCTTCTTACTTCTAAACTCAGAAAGAGCTAAAAGCACTGGATAATTGGAAACATGGAATTAAAAACCACTAAAAAAGGGCTACAACCTGCAATGATCCAAAAGATCAGGTAAAACTAGAGACAGACCAGTTAATTTAAAAGGTTGGTGCAAAGTCATTATCCACTTCAGATGGATGTAGGAAACAACCAAATTGTGACAAAGAGGATACCGATACACATCCTTAATGGCACTCTCAGGCTCAGTGAAGAGTTAATAACAACAAAAAAAAAACGACCCAAGAGAGTATAAGAGAGGGAATGGTCACCAGGTCAGCTGGAGCCTAATTATAGGAACAGTTCATGTGACAAGTTTAGCTGTGACAGCCTGCACCATGTACCTAAAGTAAAAACTTGCATTTTTTTAATCACCACTCACATGAAATTCCACCTGCACAAGTACACCACCCTTCCCTGCTGGCTCCTGTCGTTCTCTGAGCTCTCTAATGCCTCTGCACTAATAGATATACTCCTTTGTTTTAAGCAGTAGAGACTCATAAATTTACGTTCACAGAAATATCCTTCCCTGCAAACAATCTAGCCAAAAATAAGGCACCACAGTGTAAAATAGTATCCACTATTAAAAAAAAGGTATTGTGGCACACTTTTTCCATTGACACAAAATGTCTGGCTCGCCCTCCCAGTGCTACACCTGCTACCGTCCCATTTGTGAGAAAGACAGCACTCGGTTTCCAAAATATAAAATAAAATCATTACTTGCAGGTTCTCTCAAGGAGCATGTATAAGCCTCACAAGAAACTGTCCACGTTGCAGTCCTTCATGGGCAGGCGTTTCCCAAATGCTCAGTCTTCTGCATATTTAGACCCACAGAGAAAGGCTATTACCCACCTTCTGGTGGTATTTTCCCCACGGCTATTTCACTACTGCTGCTTCTGCTGACATTCCCAATGGATAATCACTGCCATTGCCCAGTAGCAGCCAAGGAAACACCCCAGGCAAGGCAGGGCACCCAGAAATGAACCTCATCTTTGCTAAGCTCTCTCTCTAACCCCGTGTTGGACCTGGCTGTACAATTGTTTTTAAACACAGTACCAGAAGTACAATAGCATTGCTAGTATCTGTTAACGGCAACTACCATTCAAGAGGAGATTTCTATAATCCATGGGTAAAACATGTTCAGCATCAGAGCATGTCAGCATCTACCTGTGAAACGTTCTGTTTTCAGAGCTCTGCCTCTCACTGAGCAATAGGAAGCCAAGAGGAGAACTGCACCCCACCTCCCCAGTTCTCCAAGCAAACCGTTGCCTCAAGCTCATCGGGGTGCCTCTCAAGGCTTTCATGTGAGAGCAAAAAGGAGCTGCTCAGCTCATCCCACATGGTCTGTCTTACCTCGGTACAAGATCTAGAGACCAGAATTTTTGTCAGACAAGCCATAGTGCATGTGGCAACTTAATGTATGGGCTGTGTGGCTACACTGCTTTATGAAGTCGCATTAATTGGCTCCTTTCCTTACAAAGCTTCAGATTCTAAAAGCAAACTCATTAAGTTACAAGGTAGGAGAAGCTACAGCATTCTCAAATCCACTCTTGCAGAAAAGGAGATGTAAATCACCAAATCTACAGCATGTGATACAATTTACCTCCTTCAGTCACAGACCACTACAACTTGTTTCAGTTTGCTCAAGCATCACTGCAAACTTCTTCATGCACACCTATCTTACCCATCTTCTAGGGCTGTCTCTTACATTATTTTCCAAAAATAGAACTATAACTTCTCCTGCTCAAGAATACTAAAAAAATTCTGAAGCATCTTGCTATCTATTTATAAGGCTGAACACATGTAAGCCACTTGATAAGACAGTACAAATAATGCAGTTGTGAAGTGGTTTTAGCTTTGTCTGAAAGAGTCACTAGAGGGAAGGGAGAGGGATTATCCTCTGTACTATCCCAAGACAAGTCCCAGTCCTCCAATAAAATATTCCAGCAGTAGGGCAGTATTTGATGCATCAGTATGGGTGGGTAGTAGGGGCTGAATAGAGCAGACTTCTCCTGGACTTGGAAGTTCTCACATCCTTTTTAATGTGGGTGAGAGTAATGAAAGATTGGTTTTACACCCTCAAATCAGTGCTCTACATCACCATCAGTAACCTGGTATGCATTAAGACAGACACAGGGACAGAGTTTAAAAACAGGAACAACTCCTATCTAGAAACACAGAGTTAGTATTTTTTAAAACATCTATAAATAATTCAACAGGTAAGCTGCTCATCATCTTAGTCATTTTCTGTACTGCTAAGGAGAAAAGGGGGCAGATCTGCTTTCGTGTTTTATCTTAATTCCACCATGCCTTAGAGACCAAGTATAAATAAAGTCCTGGAAGAAGGTGTATGCATTTGTGTTAACAATACGGAATGCAGAGTATTTGCGTTCTAGAGAAAACATCCACTTTAGAACTCCACTAATGTGGAAGCTCCGCATTTCCCTTTAAACAGCCTTCAGAAATTTAAGATGCGGGATATCAAGTGAGTAAATTGCAGAATAACACTGCCCATACTAAATAATACCTTTCCCCAAAGAGTAGGAAGAGCTTTGCACCCCTGCAAAAAAAGGCAGGGAGGAAGACAAGAGCTGCCAGGGAAGACACAGCAGAACTGCAAATGTCAACATCAAAATGAACAGGGAAAAATCAATGATGGCTTTTCAGCTGGTGGATCTCTGGTGCAATAATTCAGTAGCCACAAACTCGGAGAAACTCTAATTTAATCCAGAAGTATCCTTTTTGTGCACTTTGGGACAATTATTAGGCTACATGGATGACTATGTAAGACATACTTAAATTATGAGCAAGCATAGATTTATTTTTTGGTTATGACCAGGATTATGAAAAAGCATTCCTGAACTCTATTGTAGGTTTTTTTCTAGAAACAAATAGAAAAATCCTGTGTAAGACAGCAAGAGTCAATGTTAATTCTCTTGATCTCCACTACTATTCTGTCTCACTAAACACACCCACAAAAAAAAAACAACAAAAAAACAACAAACAAACCAGAACAAAAAAGCTTTACAGCACCTGCAACTAAAAGGGTTAGTAGCACCCAGGAAACTCTTCTTTCTGCCACTACCTTTATGCCAGAACCCAACAGCCACAATTATTATGGCAGTTATTCACACAGCACCTTTTCATACTGTCTTTCATGTAGAAAGTAATTTCATTGTGGGAGAAAAAAAAAACAAAACACCCACTGGTCCTTTGGGCAGGGAAAAAGTGTAGGCTGTTTCACTCCTTACTGCTCTAAACTGCATCAGGGAATTCCCTCTTCCCAACACCCGTGACAAACACTGCATCTCATCTTCCAGTAAAAAATTAGCTGCTACAAGAGCAACTGCAAAACCTGGATACACCACACCCTAAATGAGGGAAAAGAATGGAGGTTGAAGCTTACTCCAGGTTAAGGAAGAGGCTACGTGTCTAGGAGGTGAACAGCATCAAACATGCACTGGAAGCAGGTAGCTCTCCTCCTCTGCTGGAGAGAAAAAAAAGGAGAGGGGGTATGAAAATCCTCTCCTCCCGAATTATGTTAAAGAGCTTGCAACATTCTCTATTCTCTGATCTCCATTACTTTATAACGTCTCAAACTAAGGCAGAACACCAACCATTATTGTTTTTCTTTTACTCTGAAGCAGCTGCATGGGCAGTTCAATGTAAATGTATTACCTACCTAACAACGGAAGTAAAACAGGGTAGTTGTAAGGCATCACAAAGAGGTTTACACAGGTTAAAGTAGTGCTTGCTTTTAAATACCCAAACGGGTGGCCAAGTTCGCTGTATTTTCCACTGCTACTCACAAATACCTGATAAAGAATAAAGAGATATCACTATATTAGAAGAATATGAAGAATATTAAGCATGGGGCATTTAAAAAGTGAAAATCAATCTGAATCCAAATGCATTAAGACAGTAAATTATCAAGAGCAGCCAAGTTTGAGGTTGTACACATGGGGATGAGCATGCACTTACATTCCCCAGTCACACAAAACTGAGACATGCAACATTTAGTGTACCCCCAAGCCTGTGTGGAAATGCTCTTCACAGCATCATTTTCAGTGTTTTAGTGAAACTACTTTTAAAATGGGTTAGGGGACATCTGTTGAAGGTACGCCAAAAAAACAAAACAACAAACAATCTGTTTGAGATTAGTCTTCCAATTCATACAACAGCATGACTAAAATTTACACCACCAATAAAAGAAATCTTTTTGAGCATAGAAACTAAGGAAACCAAACAAATATTCAAGACACATCTTTTCATTATGCCAAGCACCAACATTCTTAACATTGACCTTTTAAGCGTGTATGTATATTGGGGTATTAACCTTAAAAAACATGCAAAACAACTACTTATTCTTATTGGGACAGTCAAAATAACACGCAACTAACCAGAATTTTTTTTCCTAAAAAAAAGTAAACCTTGCAGTAAAAAGGAAGTGGCTTTTTACCCTATTTTTTCAAAGTGTAAAGAGCAGGGTTTGTTATGTGATTTCTATGACAATGAGCCTATTTCTCTAGTTTGTAAGGGTCTGACACTAAACAGGGAGAAGAAAAGCAGTTTTTGAAAAGCAATCAAGTAATTTTAATAATTTAGTCAAATAATGTACCTAGGAATGTGTAAAGGACATTTTTGAAATTAATTTAATAGAAGCACCTTCAATTTTTCTTCTGAAAGATGAAGAAACAAGTCACTTATCCAAAAATCACAAAAGGAGTATGTGACAGAGGATTTCAGCAACAGAACTTTGACCTCTTCAAGGCCAATCTAGTCAAAAAGATCAACAGCTCCCATGAAGCAGCAGTTTCAACCATCTAGTGGAAATTATCTGCAGCTGTTGATGAGGTATCATGATGGAAACTAGTGCTCTAGTGCTAGGTTTTCCTTGTAACCAAATGGAAGCCTGGAGAGAATTTCAATTTGGAGGAAAATGGAACCTGCGGGACACATTTCTTAGCAAAATGAAATGGACCTAGAAACAGAATTAAATGAGATTACAAAGCCTGGAGAGGCAACTCATTCTGACTCCTTGATAATTCTATTAGAAAGAAGGTAAGGGAAACCTTGACACTCTTCTTCTCATCGGCTGCAGAGTCAGCAACAAGACCCCAATTCTCCAGGCTTACAGTACCTTAGGACAACCATTACATTTCCAGAAGCAAATAAAGGGTAGATACCTGCCAGCAGGTATGAGGAGACTTTCGTTCCAAGATGTACTGTGTTAAGGGTGAAGGCTCAAGCTCATACTTGTCAAAAGGAAGCTTGTCTATTACCATCGGCTCACAATCAACACAGGAGAACCTCACTACGGGGTGAGCTGTGCGTGGAGGCTGAAAGGAAGGGTGGAAGAAAAGATACCAATGGTCTGGTATTTACAGCAAACAAATCAGTTCTCTTAAGAGGATTCATACGCATGTATTTTACTGTCCTATAGGCATAAGCTCTCAGTTTCTACAACTTCCTTCAAGAGATAAAAAGATACAAGCTCCCACAATAGAATATAGATTAATGAATTAATTCTGTAACTTGGAAAAGAGAGAGACGTTCTTGATAATTCTATTTCTTCCCACCAAGAGAAAAACAGGGTTAGTATTCAACTACTTATCTTGATCCTCCATGCCAATGAACCTATAATACCACAGCTAGGTTTAAAGAAAAGAAACTTTCAACTCTGCTTCTCAGCCTGATGTTCACAGAACTACAGATGTGAAACTGTGCTCGCTTCACAAAGGATATCTCATGATAGTCCCTGTGAAATCTTATTTTTTTTCCTCTTGAATCACGGGGAAGACAAAAACCAGTATCTTGAGCATTTGCAGGCAAAAGAGAGCTGTTTAGAAAAGCTAGTAAGACATGCCAAATGTATGATCATTTCAGTAAGAAAAGGAGGAATGAATGTTGGTTTTCCCTCATTTTCTGAATGCGGTAACTCTTCCGTTTCAGTTTTAATTCTTCCTGCTAATGAAAGAGTAGTCCATACATGAACTAATACTAAGCAGAGAAAACACAGTGAACGTATCAAAACCAAATACTCCTTTTTCCATATAAATGCATTTTATAAAGCTTTGACTAATATTTAAGAAGTTCACTATGATTTGTGGTATGTTAAACAATTTATAGTTAAATTTTATAATCCTAAAAAAATTAAGTTAATTAACCACGTACATGGAAGTAAACCTTCCAGATGCAAAAAACCATCACTGCATAGAGTATCTACATTAAATTATACCATTCTGTGTTAAAAATGGCTTTAAAAAGGTAGTTAAAACTAAGTTAGATTACATTAGTAAACAGAGAAAGTAAAAAGAAAAAAAACCCAACAATTACTTCATTATTCATTTTCAGTCTGTTTTAGTAGTTGTAGAATCCTTTTTTCAGTTCTTATTTTACTTACCAGTGTTGGTGAATTCTGATCAGGCCAAAAAGACTCTGGGATTGGCCAATGACCGACAGGAACCCCAGTTTTAGGGTTAGGCCGTACATAAATGAGTTTATGACAACTATGCCACGGTTGAGAAGCAAATGAATTGATGGGCCTGGATGAATCAACGAGTCCATCTAAAATTTGAACAAAGCAAAATAACAACAAAAAAAAAAGAAAACAAAAAGCTACATGCATGCGTATGTCTTTCTGTATTAGCAACCAATAAGGTGTTTCACTACAATTGTTTCAAAGACATACGCATCTTTACTTCAGTGGTTGAAAAGAACCTAGACATCGAAACGTAGTAGAGCATCGTCTGAGAAACACCGGTAACATTTACCCACATCTGCCCTTCTGCTCCTGTGGTAGATGAACGAGCACAGCAAGACATACTGGCGTATAGAAAACGCTATTTGCTTACGCTTAGTACTTTGACATAAACCTGACAGGCAACAGCGATCCTATTGGTTTGAGTTCTGCTGCGCCTGTAAAGATTGATAATTTGCATTTACAGCCTTTCCACCCAGGATGCAAAGCACTCTGACTGATGCTGCCACCAGTGGAAACTGGAAGTGAAGAAAAGTTTCGTGGAAAAGTCACATGCATCTTGCGGCATTGTCACCTTTTTAATTAGTAAGAATTCACAGATCACTTAAATCCCGCTCTCTACTGGAAGGACCAGTGTGCTGCAGTCTACCAGTACAGACTCCCCTTCACACTCAGGGCAAAGACCTTTGTAGCAGGATGGAACCTCAGCATTAGGTTTTAAATACTGCTCTTCAGAGCAAATGGAACAGCACAGATCACCCATTCAAAGACTCTTCTTCCCTGTCCACGTATTTCACACTACTCATTTTCCCTGCTTCAGAGGGCTGGCCATTAATACTATGCAAAACACCTTTCACATACACACCAGTTTGGTTTCTCTGCATTATAAGCGCAGTGATTTTTCTAACATTGTTAAATCCCATCAAAATTCTCTCTAGTTTAGGACTTTCTCAATTCACATAAGGAGGGAAAGTCTCAATATTTTTGTACATTCATAATACTTACTGCATCACAACTTAAGTGTGACAAAAATAACAACCCAATAACAAATTTCACCAGCCTTTTTGCCACCTGGGAGAGTACTTGGGCCAGCAGAGACAGGAATTTGCTGAGGTGCTGTCCTGCAGAATATTATAGGAAAGCCTTCTAATAAAACGGCATTTAAATAAGCAAAAGGAGAAAAAAAGGAAAAGGTGATCAAAAAATGAAAGCAGGAATAAAGCTGGCTATGCTGGGAGGCTCAGGGGATCCTAAAAGCTATTGTTTCTGACATTCCAGAAACATCCTCAATTCCTAAACATGAACTGGTCAGGTCTTTATCCTTCCTTTCAGCCATGAATTTCTGCACATCTGAAAAACCGCTCCATGCTAAGAGTGCATTTTCCTCTCCCCCGTTATACTTTACTTGCCACAAGCAAACTCCTTGTTCTCTGCACACAATTCTTCGCTTGCAGCCAAGAATATTCAACCGAATCTTACTGTGTTCTGATCAATTAGCAGAATTAAAATGTACAGAAAATTAAGCACTGAGGTTACTTTGGAGATGTTTAAGTGTTTAAATACGATACCTCTGGATTTAACAATTTTAAAATTAAGCTTTGACAAGACTGTAATTCAAACTTTACTACTTACTACAAAGATTCCCTTCCCCCAGTCCTCCCCCAAAAAATAGACATTTGCATGCATACTAAACATCTTTTCTTGAACTTTAGGGAAAAAAAAACAGTTGTCATACCTTCTCCAATAGGAGCTGGATCTGGTCCTGACTTTTCAAAGTTAATAACAACTCCACTTTGGACTTTTTGAACTAGAGATTCTAAACACTGATTCAACATTCTTTGTGTCCGAACACAGTAAGAACGACCTATGCAAGGGAGAAATTACACAGGGAAAATACAAAAGCAATTTTTGAGTAATCTTAATTAAGGAAGATGTTTTTTTACAGAAGTCACACTACCAAGGCTTTCAGTTTTATCCAAAATAATAGCAACAAACTGTACAAGTGTATGTAGAAGGCAAAATACTTTTCAAACGCAATACAACCAAGGGAGAATAAAAAATACCCCAAACTGCAGAGCTTTTACTCATTAGTAAAAGAGACAATTAAGGCTAAATCAAGCTGGTCCAGAGCCAAGTTTATAAACACCCTCAAGAATGACCAATTTCACCAAGTCTGTGTTACCTATCTGCTTTTGTCTACCCAAACCTTACCAACTCCTACACACTACCAAACTTCCACCTCCCAGACAACATTTTTTTCAAGCACCAATTAAAAAAATGAAATCTCATTAACATCTCAAGGAGCAGGCTCCAGAATTAACTTTTAAGATTAAATTTAGCTAATTAGCCCTGGTGCAGAACTAACATCTCGATAATACCTGTCCCACCCAATTCAACATCTAAGTAACAAATCTCATGACTGAGCAAAGGCAACCTCTGGAAGGTCAATCTAAGGAATTTTACAATCCCTCCTACTGGTGCATTAAGAAAATTCTCTCACATCTAGAAGGTCTGAAATAGAAATATTGTTTTATTTTAAACCAAACTCAGAAAACTCCACACATATTCACATGAACACTGAGTAATTCAGATGGAGAAAACAGCAAGAGGTGAAGTTGAATCAAAGGAAAAGAAATACTTAAAACAAATTCCAAATGTGAACCACCGCAAAGTAACATCAAGTTACCTCCTGTCACTTCACACATCTGTGTGATAGCAGATTCATCAGTAGGCACACTCCCAAGCTGCTCCGGTTCAGCAGAGGCAGCTCCTGGCAAACGCAGCACTAGAGCAAACAGCCTTTGATCCCAACGAAACGGTTCTTTGGTTAGTTCACTTCCAGGCAAAGGAGAATTCAAAGGAAGATGAAGCTAGTAAACAAAGATTTAAGGACATTTTCAAGTACTTGACAAACCAATACTCAAATTTCTTCATTACTCTGTAAAAGATCCTGTTTCTCTCCTATCCACTAACTTATCTGAAGTTATATCATACAAACCCACGTGAGCTATGGCTGAGCAAGGATAGCAGTTAGTTCCTATTCTTTATTATAAAACAGGCTGATGAAGCAGAAGTATTATCAGCAGGAAAAACAATTAATATTAATCTCAGCATAACATCAAATTGCAAGATCATAACTTAAAAGAACTTAATGCAAGTTTACCTCCTCTTGAACCCCAGCAGTATTTGTCAGTTTGTTTCCGTCTGTGATGGTAATCAAAATAGATGGCTCCAAAAAGAATGGATTCCTTCCCTAAAGACAAAAGCACAGGAATGCTTACAGTAACCTTAACACTCAGTTAGAGGCTTATATTTTTGTCATTATAAAATAAACAGCGAGATAAGCCATCTTTCAAAATAATCCTGTAATTTTCTTTCAATAGGTATGGAGCTGCACAGAACTACGCAAGATATGCTACTCTGTGCACAGGGTTTTTAGAATTACTAGTCTTTTCCTCCAGTAACAGTAATCCCTCTAGCCTATAAACGCAGTATATAAACTGGCAATAAGACAGAGAACTCAGAATTTCATTAGGACAGTGGGGCAAAAACTAGAATAATTTTAACCTGAGTCTTCAGATGTGAGAGGGGAGGTCAGGACAGAATCAGAATCACAGAATGCTATAGGGTCGGAAGGGACCTCTGGAGATCACCTAGTCCAGCCCCCTGCCAGAGCAGGTCCATCCAGAGCAGGTTGCACAGGAGTGTCTCCAGGTGGATTTTGAACATCTCCAGAGAGAGAGACTCCACCACCTCCCTGGGCAGCCTATGCCAGGGCTCTGCCACCCTTACAGGAAAGAAATTCCTCCTCAGGTTTGTGCCTGTTCCCTCTTCTCCTGTCACTGGGCACCACTGAAAAAAGACCAGCCCCATCCTCTTGACACCCACCCCTTAAGTATTTATAGGCATTGGTCAGATCCCCCTCAGCCTTCTCCAGACTAAACAGACCCAAGACCCTCAGCCTCTCCTCATCAGAGAGATGAGGAGGCCCCTCATCATCTTTGTATAACTTCTGCTGTACCCTCTCCAGTTCCCTGTCCTTCTTGAACTAGGGAGCACAGCACTGGACCCAGTGCTCCAGCTGGGGCCTCCCCAGGGCAGAGCAGAGGGGCAGGATGACCTCCCTCCACCTGCTGGTC
>JAOTQQ010000063.1:20486319-20496757 GCA_026546715.1 Gallinago undulata
TCTGCCCAACTCTCCAGCCTGTCCAGGTCTCGCTGGATGGCAGCACAGCCTCCTGGTGTGTCAGCCACCCCTCCCAGCTTTGCGTCATCAGCAAATGATGATCCAAAAAGGTCACTGCCATTTCTATGCATGTATATAAATGCCTGGGTCATTTACACTACTGCTTTATTTGTAGCCCAATAAGGCCAAAAGTGCTTGAATACTCCAGGGTATGTTGAATGGGTGTAATAAAGAAAAAAGAACCACTAAAATCCCTCCCCCACTATAATTTCAAAAACCAGAGAAAAACATAGAAGACCAAAGAATACAAACAGATTTGTTACCTGTCCATAGTTGTCTATTCCAGACACTAATCTATTGAGATTTAACAAGTCAAACGATGACCTGAGTGCCTGACCAAGGGTTGTTAGTCCTGAAGCCTGAAGATTTTTCAGTTCATTCATAAATGTTGCATGGTTTTCCTTCCATCCAGCCTATTAAGTAAACAAAAAAAAAAAGCTTATTAATTATTTTAGCAACAGACTGCAATCAACTGCAAATTGTTGTTTATCTCCCTTCCCATCAAAAATTAGATTATATTCCTGATTAATGGATACACGGCACCACTTACACGCTACGCACATCTAATCCACGTATGCACAATTTGATGTGAAACAACCAGTTGAGCCTCACAACACACACACACACTGTCAAGCATTCGAAAAATTTTGCCAATACCCAACTCTGTTGAAACTGCTGTATAGGTGATGTAATTAATTGAAGTATCTGGATTAAGCATGTGAATATTTTATTAGAAGAAGCCATCAAATTTTCAAATCAGAAATGCAGTAATTGCAATAATAAAACAAAGATACAAACAGTATGATATTGCTTATTCTGACGTATACACATCCCCCTTCCATTCTTTCCTCCATAAATTGGGGCTGGAAGGAGAGATAAATTTGTAACACGTACTGATGCGAGAGTTAAAAATCTAACAGCAACAGTTAAATTTGAAAGATGAAGTAGTAATAGTAACAGTGACTGCCATTTTTGCTCCCTACTCACATCCTCCCTTTCCCATAACTGCCCCAAGTAGGAAGCAAGCACATATTAGCAGAAGAAATATTAAAATAAAATTATAATTAGCTATTTTTAATATTAGATGACTGTTGCACAATGTTTCAATTTTTCTTACACTTGCTCCCAGCCGAGCCCCCCAGGCCCACCTTCATGCCTTTTAACATACTATCAAGCCCCCTCTCTCCCTTCTCTCAAACCCTCTTACCTTTATCCTTCCTTCACCTGCCAGCCCTAGAATGACACCCTTCTTGGCCCTCACCTCCCAACATAAACTTTCTATGGAGTACCTGCAAACACTCCATGTAACATAGAACCACATCACTGGTGGTTAGAGAGTCCCACCAGCACAGTCTGAAATTTTGGAGGTCATTAAAAAAGCCTGAGAAAGCCTGCAGAACATTCAAAGGACCAGTAAGTGCTGAGGATGGATCAGCCCCGCCAAGCACTCTGGATCCTACAGTAAGCAGGGCTGACACCACTCAGCATCAGCTGTGATCCGTGCACCCCTCTCTTCAGAAGTGGCGTGCTGCAAAGCTCAGAAGTTTTTATAGAAAACACTATCTCACTGGAAATCGGTGCAGGATTTAAGCCACCTCAACTAAAACTCCAGATATTCACACAATTATCAGCCTTGCTCTCACATCGTACTCTCCAAACTGTTCTTGCAGAAAGCAGGCAGAGGTTTATGAACCTAATGAGGTTCAACAAGGACAAGTGTAGGGTCCTGCACCTGGGGAGGAAGAACCCCAGGCACTAACACAGGTTAGGGGTGGATCTTCCGGAAAGCACTTCTGAGGAGAAAGATCTGAGTGGGGGTCCTGGTAGACAGTAAACTATCCATGAGCCAGCAATGTGCCCTTGTGGCCAAGAGGGCCAATGGGATCCTGGGCTACAGAAGGAAGAGTGTGGCCAGTAAGAGTGGGGCCAGTAGGTAGAGGGAGGTCATTCTCCCCCTCTGCTCTGCACTGGGGAGGCCACAACTGGAATCCTGCGTCCAGTTCTGGGCTTCCCAGTTCGAGAGACAGGGAACCACTGGAGAGAGTCCAGCATAGGGCAACAGAGATGATGGAGGAATTGGAGCATCTCCCTGATGAGGAAAGGCTGAGAGAGCTGGGCCTCTTTAGCCTGGAGAAGGCTGAGGGGAGACCTTATGAATGCTGACAAGTGTCTACAGGGTGGGTTGAAGGAGGACGGAGCCAGACTCTTTTCAGTGGTTCCCAGTGACAGGATGAGGGGCAACAGGCACAAGCTGGACCATGGGAAGTCCCATTCCAATGTGAGGAAGAATTTATTTGGGGTGAGGGTGGCAGAGCCCTGGCAGAGGCTGCCCAGGGAGGTTGTGGAGTCCCCTTCTCTGGAGATCTTCAAGCCCCACCTGGATGCCGTCCTGAGTGATGTGCTCTGGGCAAACCTGCTTTGGCAGGGGAGTTGAACTGGAGGATCTCTAGAGGTCCCTTCCAACTCTGACAATTTCGTGATTCTGCAATCTGGCACCAGAGACATTCCTGTGCTCCACAAGGAATCCCACTTAGGCAGACACAAAGACAATCACTGCCTGACTTTTTGTGGGAGAACCTCCACATAGGCTGTCTCTTCTCTGGTGTGCTGGGCTCAGCAGCAATCACGGGCTGACCATGCCATGCTGTGCAAGAACACGAAAAGCCAGGATTTTCCTCTATTTTTAACCAGGTATATCCCTCTGCTGATCTCTAGTCCACATTGCGGAGGTGGTCATAGAACTGACAAGTTCAGAGCCATAAATGAATATAAGAATGGAGTAGAAAGGAAGGACATAAGATGGTCAATGTCCCCACTGAATTCTTGGGACTAAGATAGGAGGGCTTCTTTGCAGAATGAGGAATAAATCACTGCCTGACTTTTTGTGGGAGAACCTCCACATAGGCTGTCTCTTCTCTGGTGTGCTGGGCTCAGCAGCAATCACGGGCTGACCATGCCATGCTGTGCAAGAACACGAAAAGCCAGGATTTTCCTCTATTTTTAACCAGGTATATCCCTCTGCTGATCTCTAGTCCACATTGCGGAGGTGGTCATAGAACTGACAAGTTCAGAGCCATAAATGAATATAAGAATGGAGTAGAAAGGAAGGACATAAGATGGTCAATGTCCCCACTGAATTCTTGGGACTAAGATAGGAGGGCTTCTTTGCAGAATGAGGAATAAATCATAAGGAGATTCAACAAAAACAGGTTTTGCTCAAGTTTAGCTCCCTGGCCCAGTTTTTCAAGCTTTACATTAATTAATGCAAGGGAGACAGAAAGAAAACTCTGCAATGGGACAAAGAACAGACAGACTTTCCGCAGGCCTGGGCCAGCTTTGTCACCAAAGTGCACGCGAAGCTGGAGGGAGCAGCATACTGCCATTGGCCAGGAAATCTTCAATAAGCCCCCCTGGCAGCCACAGCTGAGCAAAATACAGCCTGAGCCCCCTCCTCCCTACACACTGTCAGCCCCAGGCAAGGACAAAGTACAAACACAGGGTCACTGCTTTGGAGTAAAAGTGATTTAAGTTAATAATACATTTTTTTTCCCCCAGAGTAAAAAAAGTACAACAAATCCCAACAGGACGATTCATAATATAATAATAATAAAATATGGTGGTAGTAATAATAATAAAATAATATTTTAAAAGTTTGCCTTAAAACAATTTAAAGTGAACAATTACAAAAGTCGTTTTGCATGAATTCTGTGAACCCTTAGATGTAGGTGATGCTTCGTTCTGTCTGGTAAGAACACCCATCCCATTACTCCAGTTTCATGTGAATAGCTGGTCTGTAGTTCAAAACCTGTTTTCCAGCAAAAACTGCTGTTTGAGTTACTTTGTTGCAAAAGCACATAGTGGGGAATAAAACATTTACAAAGGAACCTCTACTTCCAGCCTAGCTCTTGATTTGAACTCCAATGAATTTAAGAGTAATTCTTAAAAAACAGTAACGTTCTTCAGTGATATTGGGAGATTCTGCTATTTTTTCTTTTTTTCTGAAAGCATGTGCCTGGCTTCCATCTCCTCCAGGGTTTGATCCAGCTGCAGTGGGGTCATCTGCCTGCAAAATACGCTGCTGTTTTCCTGTTGCAAAACCAAAGAAGCCAAAGGCAGAAGGAACAGCTCACCACCACTGCTTTGCCTTCAAAGAAAATGGTTTTTCATCTCACAGCCTCTCACAGGATCTTTCAAGATAAAGCTGAGGAGAGCTGTACTTTTTAAATAGAGTAATACTGAAGGACTTCTTATCCAGTGAACAAGGGCAGCAAATGCAAAATTTCCTAATTCCATACCCAGTTTTAAACAAAGATCTGCTTAGTTCATGCAGTACCTTCTCTAGCTTATGCCCAAACAAGCTTTTTGAATCAAAACAACCAAAATTAATGACAAGAAATTATACTTCTGAAAAATGTGGTGGTGTTTTTTTTTTTCCCCAGGAAGACCCTAGCCAATGTATGCAATTAAACATGTATTTCAGGGACAAAAACTAAAGCCCCAAAGAACTTATTCACCTCTCTGTACCTATGATACAATCATTCTTATGGCAGAATAAAGAGAGTAAAGTACGTAACACACAGCATATGCATAGAGAGTTCAACAAAGCACTTTAACGTGATTAAATAATACTTCCAAAATTCAAAATACTGCCACTTAATCGTGCTTAGAAAAAAGGACTTTTATGTAGCACTACTTCCATTCACCAGCAGAAACACTAACAAAGGAGGAAAAAACCCCACAACCTTAGAGGACCAAAACCAAACCTATTCTACAAAACCTATGTGTCCTCTACAGGTCAGTAATTATGAAGTTAGAACTAAACATTAATTATTTCAGTTGTTTACGAACCTAACCTTGTGAGTAATTTCTCATCAACTTCAGTATTACATTCCTACATAGTCACTTTTATGCCTGGAATTTATTAATAGCAATCTGAGCAGCCTCTGTCTTCCCACTACGTTACCAGCTTCTCCTTTGATAATTTATATGAACAAATAATTTTAGCCTGTACACACATACCAAGAGACTTTCAAAGATAGCTGGGCAAAAAACCCCATGTGCTATAAGCAATAATCTCATCCTGTTTGCTTATGCCAAGACCAGGCAAAAATGCAGTGTCATTTTAGTCTTCTGTGTTTACATCTGTAAGCTTTGGATGCCATCCTAGGGAATGGCATCCTGAGATCTGAAAGCAGCACACCACCTTCCAGCTCCTGCCTTCAGCCTTTGCAAGCAAATCATACTGAAAAAAAACCAAACCAATAATGGACTTAAAAAGCAACATTTTTTTTCTGGTGACTTAGTTTTCAGACAAATTCATGCCCTGCTCTATTTCACCATACAGCTATAGAAGCATTTCAGCTGCTTCAAGAAGCAGGTAAGGACAAAATTGCCTTTCTTCAGCAGCAGATAGGCCCAGATCCTCTAGAATTCTGACAGATGTCAAGGTCAAAAACATAGTGAAGAATAGGTTTTATTTACCCCAACCAGGACTAACTGAATATCAGAAGGAACATAGTTGAGCAGCAGAAGAAAGTCTCATTCAGAATCAGTAGCTTAAAAATACCTTAAAGATATTGGAGAAACAGCAGCAGTAGATCTCCGTTGCAAGAGGCAGGAAAGAGTATCTCATAAAATGTCTTTTTTAGGGGGGAAGCCACTATCTTCATCACACAATAGAGAGCAACAAGTAAAACATTACCAAGTTTTGAATATGTGGCTAACACACATACTGTAATCTCAACTATACTACCTGTCACATTTACTGGTTTTATTGCTGTCTGGTTGGTAGGTTGTTCAGTTCTTGGGGTTTTTTTTAAACATTTTTGGGGCAGATTGGTTGTTTCTAACTATTTCTAAGTATGATTTGGTCAGGCTACAGAGGCAGAACCAGAGGCTGGGCATTAAAGCACAAGAATTCCAGGTCCAAAGCAGGGTCTCCCGAATTTGCCAGCTTCACAGAATCCAGGAGGCCAGTGCTTCTGAGGCTGCACATCTTCATCTTAGTGTTTCTCCAGGCAATCCCAAAAGACAGAACTGCAGAGTTTACTGTTCACCAGAGTGCTTTCAGATTCAAATAAAAAATTATAGCAATACTAAAAATAACCTTCCAAGTAAGAAAACAATTTGCAACCTAGTATGATAATCACAACAGTTTGTGTTACAGTAAGTTCTCAATATTTAGTTAAACATACAGATTTTTAGAGTTCTGCTGACATTGGCCTAGAAAGCTATTAGATATTACAAGTTTCTCAATAATTCAAGCTATTATTAAATAGACCCACCTAAGGAAAACCAAGACTACTTCAGGATGAGAAGCCTGTGACGTGCTAGGTTGTCCATAACATTCATTTGGAACAAAATAAGGTAAGAAAATAATGCAGCTGTTGAAATCTGAAACCCTTCCTGCTATGGAATTTCCAAGTGCTGTGTGAAGACAGTGAAACCAGCAGGGCATTTCGCCTTCCAGCCCATCAGAATGGTTAATTTTTAAGTTACCCTTCTGTACATGTGATCACCACAGAATCAGAGTGCTATGGGGTTGGAAGGGACCTCTGGAGATCAGTCCAACCCCCTGCCAAAGCAGGTCCACCCAGAGCAGGTTGCACAGGAACATCTCCAGGTGGGTTTGAATGTCTCCAGAGAAGGAGACTCCACCACCTCCCTGGGCAGCCTCTGCCAGGGCTCTGCCACCCTCACAGGAAAGAAATTCCTCCTCAGGTTTAGATGGAACTTATCTGCGAGTTTGTGCCCATTCCCTCTTGTCCTGTAACTTGGCACCACTGAAAGAAGACTGGCCCCATCCTCCTGACACCCACCCTTTAAGTATTTATAAGCATTGGTCAGATCCCCCCTCAGTCTTCTCTTCTCCAGACTAAAAAGACCCAAGTTCCTCAGCCTCTCCTCATCAGACAGATGCTCCATGCCCCTCATCTTTGTAGCCTCTCTGCAGTAGTTCCCTATCCTTCTTGAACTGGGGAGCCCAGAACTGGACCCACTGTTCCAGATACGGCCTCACCAGGGCAGAGCAGAGGGGCAGGATGACCTCCCAACCACTCAGACCTGTTCCTGGCTCTGTGAGAATCAAGCAGATGTTTCTTTTCTAGGGAACTGGAGTATTCTTTTGGACCCCTTATAGGGCCAGAAGCTGCTTCTCAAATGCCAAAATATCTCTGCAATGCAGCCCCAGCATTGTTCCATGGGCCCTGCACAAGGAATACCCTACACAACCTAGAGCCCTCTTGCCCCAGCTTCATCTACTCTACAATGGGAATTCTAGCGAACACCCAGATTATACTGGTCATCCCAGTTTTGCTACAACAAACCCCAGCAAAGGGGGAGAGGTCAGCATACCATGTGTCCCCCTTCCCCATGAAGAACAGGTTTATGCTGCTTGTTGGTACAAAACAGTCAATGCCCCACAGGGCTTATCTGATCTACAGAGATCTACTAGTTAGAAATAGCAGTAGGAGGGCACTGACTATGCTATAAACATTGTAGACAGTTTTATTTAACATTTTAAAGTCCTAAAACAAGTCAACATCACACAGCCTACAAATTTCAACCTCAGAGGCATTTGTCTGCACTGTGCAAATGGGGCAGGAGGAAGAGCTCTAAGAGACGGTCATGGACTCCCCTCCAAGCACTCACGAATGCCATTTTGGAGGCAGCAGAACTCTCAGCTTCTGTCCATGCCCTGGTTGCAGAACAACTCCTCTCTCATTTCACTACCTATTGCTCTCTAGTTACTTTTACACAACACACCAGCCCCCCTCACCACACCATATCAAACAGCCCTTAATAAAGAAATTCTTAATATCAATTCTTTTCTGTTCTTGGCACAGGACAGCATTGCATTGCAATGCCCATGTCTCAGCAGATTAGCACAGAACCACATTGGCCTGAAATCAGCTTAGCACTGAGGCAGTGCTGAATGCTAGGAACCGGCGCGGATCCAAGTCGTGGATTTGGGAACCTGGGAGTGCCGCTGGAGGTACATCACATCTTACCGCTCTGATGCGGAGCTTGTAAGAAGAGGAGGAAGGTTTGATGGGACCAAGGCAGCTGTGTGCAGTTGCTGTGGCTGTGTTGGGCTCTCCAGCACGCAGGAAATCATTTATATTACTGGTTTTATTCCCCTCTCTTTCAGCCTCCCCTTGCCTTAGCTAAGGGCTTGAAACACAGACAGCTGCTACCTCTGTCCTCTGCTGTAACAAAATAAGATTCTAGGGCAACAGCGGATGGAAAGACAAGTATCTTCAGCTTTTCACATGGAAATCTGCTTTGGCAAAGCAGAACAGAGTTTCAGGGTAAAACTTAGCTATGGCCCTGCTGCAAGCACAAGAGACACAAGCGCAAGTGTAATGCTGCTGTTCACTGTGAGATCAGCCTAACTCTAAGAACTCTCAGCCTTCACTCTGAGATCCACCTTTTCAGTTCTCATTTGAGGAGTATTTTGATGGCCAGCAAATTCACAGGTTTAAACTACTTCCTCAATGAGCCCACAGAGCATTCAAGTACACTGAAGAGTCTACAAGAGCATCCATCATCACCTGATCCTCCTTATGCTGGAGCTAGTGAGCAACAGGTTAGCATTTTAAGGCTAAAGTGTTATAAACAGCAAATGAACTGGACCTTCCTGTCGAATTATTACTGCTGGTTTTGTAGAACGCTCAAACAGACATCTACTAGTCAAGTGCTTCTTGAAATCCAGAGTGGTCTTTTTAAAAATTTTATTTAAAAAAAAAACCCCACTTGTTCAAGTTCCAGTTTCAGAAGTTTAATATAGGTAAAATATCTCCAAGAGAATAGAGAAGCATAAACTGCTTCAGGTCTGCAGCTTGACCTTGAGGTGCAAAGGAGAGCCCCCGAGTTGTACATTTCTAAGCCCAACTCTCCTGTAGATGCACCAAAAGACATGTATAATATAGACTGGAGCAGCTTGTTTTCTAAAGCATGTATTAGTGAATGCAAACAATAACAGAGCTGCATTGTAGTGCGATATATAGCTGTTACTGACAGGGAATTAACAGAAAAAAGTATTTCTCCATGACATCTCAAAAAAAAATAATAAATCCCACACCTTTCAGGAAACAAGCTCAGTCAAAACATACCATGTGGGTCAGACCCTTTAAGAGCACTTCGACATTAAAAAAGGTACAGAAATGTTTTTCTACCAAGAAGAATTCAAGGTGTTTATGTAAGAACTCCTCATATTAATCTTTAAGCACAGTATCCATGGAAAACACTAGTAGAGAGGCTTCCAAACTCCAGTTACAAAATGAGCATTGGGGCCTGCTGTTAATGTGGGCATTTATAAAGAAGCAGTACCTTCACCTGTTAGAAATGTCAAATAGATGCTGAAAACTACAACTATGTTTGGAATGAAGTGATAATAATAATCAATGCCAAGCCAAAAAAAAAAAAAAGCCAACGCTCTGTTTTTATTTATTACCTGCTGATCCTGCATTAATCATCTCTGGATTTAGCTTCTTGGTCAATAATACTTCATGTGTTTTGACAACTACACTCACCACACTTTCTGCTCTACAAGGGTGAAAGGACTACACATGAAGAAAGGAAAGTATAAATACCAAAGAAATCATGGTATCAGCATTTCAAAAAACATTCTTATTTAAATAAAGAATGTTATCCAGTTAAAAAAAAAAAAAGGAGAGAAAAAAAGACATTTTTCTGAGAAAGGCTCGACAAGCTAGGATGTTGCAGTGCAGAGTTGAACCAGAATGAGCTAAGTCTTACACAACAGCTAAACAGAGATGGAGCACAGATGAAATCACACAATTTGCAGCTCTAGTACAGTAAGCGAAGCCAGAGGTTGAGTGCTCCGTCCAGCAGCATAGCAGTCATTTCAGAAATACCATTATAGGGGCATCTAAACCAAACACCGTAGAGAGGGCAACAGCTGAAACACAGAAGATTCAATCAAAAATGTGCGTTTACCCAGAGTGCCTGTTCCTCCTCTAGGCCATCGAACATGCTTTCATCACCAGTCAGCTCCCAGGTCTGTCCTCCTGGGCCCTTCCTACTCCCAGCACAGCTGGAAAAGTCATAAAGAATAAAGGCAATGGCGAAGACGTTACAGAATCTGTGCTATCAGCATAAGGGATTCTGCATGACAGATTTTTGGGAATAGAGTGGAAGAGAATTACAGATGATCCTTTAGCTTTACAGCCCAGTGCTGAGACGACACAGCACGATCCACATTTTGAGAACAGTCACTTTCCTTCCCTCTCCTTCTATCACAGGACTAGCTCAGCACACCAAAGACCTACATACATTGCAAATTTACTTTGCATCTCGAAGGTAACAAATCTAGAGGGGGTCATGTAATCAACAGTTTTCCAAATTCACATCTTGC
>JAOTQQ010000063.1:20497654-20522675 GCA_026546715.1 Gallinago undulata
GGTGGGGGGTGGGGGAAGGGAAGCTATTTAAAAGAAAACAAGGCTCTGGTTTACTTATCTGGTAATAAGTAGGTCAAGTTTCAGAGATACTCGTAAATGCCAGGTCTTACACCAAAAGAAACTTTGTCTTTCAAACACTCTGCAGAGCGAATATACCAATCAATGCAAGCGTCTATAGGCTACCACAGATTCTGAGCTGCAACATAATCAAGTCTCATTACAAGAATGTACTTTTTCCTCGGCACCTTACTAAAACCTTAGCACATGCTGCTTGCAGCTGGAACCAATTACTACACAACTATTTTCTCACTATTCTAAAATTAGCAAGAAAAATGCAAAGCAAAAGATTCCTTTAAGTTATTACTACCTGCTATATTTTTTTTTTTTTGGGGGGGGGGGGGGGTAGAAGTACAAGAGTTACATAATAAGTGGTACAGTGTAAGAACAAAGTTTAAGAAGAAAAAATTCCAAGACTCTAAATCTACAATAGTGAACTAATTAAATAACAATTTGCATTTGAAAATTGTAACAGCAGCAACTCTTCTTTGTGCTGCCAGGGCCCTTGGACTCGTATTGCTCTCCCCTTTCAGAAGCACCGATCTCGAGAAGACAAGTCATATGGCACAGAAATTACCTTTTCCTATTTGATTCCAACTGTCTGAAGTATGAAAACACTGTAGGAGGCGGCACTAAGTTTTGTCTTTTCTTCTTCACAATAAGCTCAGAACATCATTGTCACACCACTGCTGCAAATCACAGATCTTTCCAGCAAGCTTTTTTGAAAAATATGCAAGGGTGAACACTGTAGAAGTGTCTACAACATTAATTACCTTTCTCCACTCTGACAGCGTACGACAATCAGCATTTAACACAATATTAGTTTTTCATGAAGTTTAAATTGTTTTAGCTACACCACAGTGAGTGTATGAATTTAATAGTGACTTAAGTCTATCTTTTTTCCCAGCAGTGCCTTGGATAACATTTCATAGAATCACAGAATGGTTTGGGTTGGGAAGGACCTTAAAGCCCAATCCACCCCACACTTCCCACCACATCAGGTTGCTCCAAGCCCCATCCAGCCTGCCCTTGAACCCCTCCAGGGATGGGGCAGCCACAGCTTCTCTGGGCAACCCAAGCCAGGCTCTCACCACCCTCACACCAAAGAAGTTCTTCCCCACATCTCATCTCAACATATCCCCTCTTTCAGTTCAAAACCGTTCCCCCTCGTCCTATGGCTCCCCTCCCTGATCAAGAGTCCCTCCCCAGCTTTCCTGAAGCCCCTTTAGGGACTGGAAGGGGCTCTAAAGTCTCCCCAGATCCTTCTCTTCTCCAGGCAAGATGTGAATTTGGAAAACTGTTGATTACATGACCCCCTCTAGATTTGTTACCTTCGAGATGCAAAGTAAATTTCATCCAGTTCTTCAGTATTATATTCCTTTTTTTTTTTTCTTTCCTCCTTCCAATAACGCTCAGCTGGTAGGTTCACTAAGTTTGTATACCACAAAGCTAGTTACAAGGCCTAGGCTGTCTTCCGTAAATACCAACAAAAAGGAAATATATTTTAAAAAAATACCCCACATGTGAGACTCAAATACTAACAACACAAAAGGGGAGGAGGCAGCCGATAAAGATTACATGTGGCAGAAACCACCAACTTCACAAAGCACCTTCCTTCTAACAGAACCTCTCACTACAAAAATACAACTAGGGAGATGCAACTCGACTGTCTGATCCCACATTTTAAGCTTCTATTTTTAAAATAAAAGCAACCTCTGCACTGAGGATGAATTAATCCTCTTAGTGCAAACATATCTACTTTTGTCTAGTTTATCCTGTAGTCTTAAGGGCTTACATCTTTGAATGTGTCCAAGATCAAATAAAGAACCAAATAAAAAGATGAAAAAATAAATTGCTACAGTGGCTATAAACAGCAGATGCTGGTTTCCATTCAAGGCCTCTGGCATCTCATCAATAGTACAAAGCAGCAACACACTTCAGGTGAAAAACCAAGCTTTTTAGTTTGCAGATTCTTGTAGGAACAGAACTAGTTAAAATATTTTCACTAAGAATTAACCTAACAATACAGACTCTCCCTTCCCGTGAAGGTAGCAGGTAGAGGGTGAAAGAGCAAGTTCAAGTATTTAACTAAATGATAAAAATGGACCAAACTCTGCTTGGCTGTCACCATATCTATCAAGAAGTTAATTTCTGAATTGGCCATCCATTTAAAATCAATTCTTTTCAAACCTTCATCACCACCTTCTTGCATGAACTTGAATTTTTACAAGAGACCTCCATTTCAGAACACACTAAACTATCTTTTAGAAGAATGAATCACTGATTATTACTGGTTTGGGGCTTGTTTTTCCCCAAACTGAAAGGTACATTACTATGGCCAAAATTCCTTAATATAATGTTTTTTCCTCGTCACACCAGTTCCTGCAAAAGGATGTTGACTACAACTCCCAAAAGGCAAACAGCAAGCAGCAGTGGCTCAGGACACGAAGAACCACGACTAGCATGCTTAGGCATGTTCAAAAACATTTTAACATGTTTTACACTACCCAGTATGTTATGTCTCAAGAAAGAAAGTATGCTTTTTAAAGGATGCTCTCTATTGGAACCCATTTAGTACCTTTATAAGCTAAAAAAGAGCTCCAATACTTTACGGTGTACTTGCTGCAGGGATGCCAACCCTAAGTTTATTTAGTAATTTATTTATTTTTTAGATTCAGAGACACATGCACTACAGTACAAAAAATACAAACTAGTTTTGGCCTTACTTGTACAATTCCAAAACATGATTAAAAAAAAAGGACCTTTTTGCATACATGCACACAGACCACACACCTTCATTCAAAGACTTCAGTGATAAGGCAATTAAATAAAAAGGAGCAGGTAAAAACTGTTTGGTGGAGGATTCTCAAACAATATTTAGTGGATTTTGTTTTGTCCTCAGAAAGAACTAGACAATGAGGATTTGCATGAGTGATCCTTAAAACAATTAAGTGACTTCCGTTTGTTTTCTTAAATTCATTGTGTTTAAAGCCAGCAATTGCTCTTACTCTGTTAAACTGTCATTTATGCTGAAAGTCGAGAACACACAAATTCCATTACAAAGCCCAAACCAGTCACATGGTGACACAGTGGAAGATGTATGGCAAGACTGGAGGGGAGGTGTACTTAGTACTTCACAGGCAATGAGAGCTGTTAGTGCTCAGAAATACAAATATTGCCATGACTGACTCACAACATGTGAGGCAGTAGAACAGGAATGGCTATCTCTCCTGGCTAAACAAACATAGAATGTGTTCTCCTGAATTAGTTACCAAGAACAGACACTGTGTATCCTACATTTCATCCAGTTCTTCAGTATTATATTCCATTTTTTTTTCTTTCCTCCTTCCAATAACGCTTGGCTGGTAGGTTCATTAAGTTTGTCCATAATTTACAGCATATCTGGAGAGAAAGATAGGCCTCTCCCACTTACCTCAAGCTTTCTCTCCCTTTTGCATCTCTCAGCTATTGCTTCCCTCCTGCCCCTGCAGCTCCTATCTGCTTCACACCAAACAATTCAGCCTGGATGCCTCACGACCAGCTTCTAAACCTCTGGCCCTACTGCCAGCTGCTCACACATCCCTTCCACAGCATGGGTTCACACCACCAAGGACCCGCATTTGCCAAAAGCCAGACCTTTTACATATAAAACTGACGGGCTGTGGTGTCTCAAGGTTCCTGTAAAAGCTAAATTGATTTAAAATCATTCTGTGGATTTGCTACGAGGTATTCCTTTGGTTTTCTTCCTTGACAAAAGTTAAAGCACACACACACCCCTTTGTTATCACCTCAGGCAGCTTTCCTGAAGCCCTCTGCCTCAAACCCAACAGATTTCAGGGCCAGGTTTCTCTGTCTCCCTGCAGCTCAGGGTCAGGAGTTCACTTCATTTCTTCCAGAAAGAGAAACATAGATGCAACATCTCAGTCCCCTTTGCAGAGTCATAGGTAACTGGTGGCATTCTACACCAGCACATCTCCTATGTGAAAGCAGAATTTAAAAATGCAGGGAAGAGCTTTTGTGCCACTAAAAAAAAAAAAACAAACCAACAACCTCAACAAAGAGACAGCAAAGTTAGTCTCTCCAAGTCTGACCTTATGAACTCCTGGTTTTGAAGCATTATTTTAGTACCATAAATAGGTCATTTACATATTAGTAAGTAAGTACTCCTCGACAGAACCTTCTACAAATTCCTATTCCAGCCTCTAAAGTATCTCAATCCAACACCAAAATAAAGGTCATCAAGCTCAACCCCTTATGATTTCAGGGAAACAGAGGAGGTTGCTCAGAGTCCATCAGGAAGAGCTGCTTCCACAAGAGAGCTCTTTAGTGCCCAGACATATGTTCAGACTAGCAGGGACCTGGAAGGCATCCCATCTATCAGCCCCAGTTTGCATTTCTCAAACAGTAAAACGGTTTCAAATACATCGTATTTAGAATTTTGAGCTGCTTCTCAAGAGAGTTACATACACATTTCTACTAATTAAGGGAAACTGACTCTTGAATTCAGTATAACGAATAACAGAGGAAAATACATATCATTTCAGATTCAGCAGAGTAAACATAACTTAAGTTCTCTCAGTTCTCTGACTTGTGACCAGATCATTTCTGAAGCTCGTATTAGTCTCACAAAAGTCGTATTTCTGTGACCCTACCATAAATAATACTCCGGAGCAATGAGGAAGGGCCATATCTCTGCTAGCAGGCAGCTATTGCTCACAAGGGAATGGGGCAGTCCAGTTCATAACTTCACATAAGACTACCACCAGTTTTTTCATCTGAGCCTGAATGAGCCATTTGCAGCACAAACCCACAAGCAGACCACAAACTGCAGGAAAAATCAAGAATGGATAAAAACCAAAGAGCTAAACCTTGCTTTCCTTTTCAAAAGCTCTTTTCAGGCAGAGATTTCAGTATGAGCTCCACTTACAGAGCAATCTAGGTGGATCATGCAGAAAAGGGGGAAGGAGGTTTCAGCATCCCTGGAAAACAGGGAAAGCGTGGGGCAAAGGGGCAGGTGAGAAGACTCTTCCCTTCTCCCCATAGTTACTCTAGCAGCAGTACTTCAGAAAAAAAACAAATAAAATTTAAGATTTCATCCATTTATATCACGGCATGTACTTATGTGTGGAGAAACAAGTATATTTGGCAGAGGGGAAAAAAACAAATAAATTCCAAAACAGCTGAGGATGCTAAAAGTTTGATAAAAAAAAAAAAAAGCAACTGGGAAAATATATAGAAAAAGCCACCGATACCGGCATATAAACCCTAGGCATGAGTCTCTGAACCTGCAGACTGTTGGAGACTGGCAAAGTGCTCTGCTTGGCCTGTGTTCTCCCTCCTCCCCGCACATTCAATACCCTTTTGCAGCCGTGTTTTGCAGCCAGAGGTGAGGAAGGGCGCACACTCCTCCGGAAGGCTCTGCAACACCAGGTCAATGCACCAATGGGCCAGAGCAAGCTCCAAGTTCTAACAATCCTTTACTATAAAGTCTTGTAATAAACAAGGACACATCAGGTACCATCTTCGTTGATTCAGATAACACATTTATCTTAGCTAGAATGCCAAGAACATCAAATACTGTGCCAGACAGCAAGGCTGTTCCCAAACCCATTTTTCTCACCAAAGAGAACTGGATCCACGTGGGAAAGTTAACTTCTTCAATACCCAAATTTGAACACCAGTGTTTTAATTGTAATAGACACCTGACACATGCTACTGAATGAAAAGGAGTTTGGTTATAGGTATTATTAGCTTCCCAAGCATGCCAAATACCCAAAATTCAGAAGAGGTCAAACACTCTAACTTCATGAAATAACATGCCGTTTTTCCCTCCTAGTCCATAAAATGAGAATGTGAGCCAACGTTCAACAGAACTTACAGGTATCTTTTACAGGGTCATGTCATTGCACAGCTGCAGGTTTACATGTTTCGTAACATGCATTTAACATTCTTCTTATTGAAGAGCATTTTGGAAGCAAAGCAAGTTGTAAATAATCCACGTCATAATTACTGCCACAAATCACCATCTATACATTACATAAGGAACTGGAGTGAAGCAGCTGAGGAGGTTCCAGAGGCGTTTGCTGTGGGAGTGGAACCCAGATTCCCCCCATCTCCCTGTCCCACCCCACCCAGGACAGCATCCTGCCTCCTCTTCTGACACACGCCACCACAGCTCTTTGCACACACTGCAACCTCAGAGACTAAATAACCCCCATCTAAAAAGTGGCATAAAGAGAACTACGAGCAGTTAGTAAAAAACAGGAGTGACTGGGAAAGTGGCCACAGGTCTCAGAAATAAATACTGAACTCCCCATACTGAAGACAGTTCCAAAAGACATCCTCGTACTTGTACAGACCTTAGCAAAATCATTTGTGCAATAGCAGAATCCTTTCACTTAGCACAACACCATCGTGCAGGTGATGTTTTCTTGAGATATTCTTGTCCATCACACTGTTGGTTTAAAGTACTTTAAGGCTACAGTTTCCCCTGCTCCAAGCTGACCCTCCCATAATAGCTCTATCTCCTGAGTGGTCTCAATACCACAAGATTATTTCTCTCATTTGCTTCTCTTGTAACCTTAAGAGCTATCTGTGAGATTATATAATCGAATTTGAGCAAATTACAAAGAAAACAAGGGGATAAAGCAACCACTAACCAAAACCAGCCACCACTGCACAGACTTTGAAAGCAGACTTGCAAAATACCTTTACTTTTCAAGTTTTCTCCTCTAAATCAAGAGAGATAAAGTATCTAACTACAATAGCCTTAGCAAAGAAACTAAATTTTATGTGAATTTTATGTTTTGTAAGACATACAGAATCTGGCCTAGACCAGAAAGTTTTCCTGGCATAACTATGGTTATTAGAAAACACAACACAGGGGCATCATAAATACCAGTAAGAAGTCTTGAGAACATGTCTTCAAACTGGGGAAGAATCACGTTGTTGCTGTAAGGCTTTCTCTGCTCCAGTAACAGCCAGGATGACAGCCTGGCCACGCTGATTTCTGCCACCAAGCCTTTATGTAATGGTTGGAGTTGTGATCATAATTACAGTAAATATGTATTTATTTGATCTGCAGCCTGTTCTAAGCAAGTTACTACATTTTAAAATATTAAGATTGTTTAAGGTCCAATTTAAAAATCAGCATGCTAAAGGTAGAAAATAAGTTTCTAAGAGACATTAGCCACAGTACTTTTTCTTTCCATGGCTATTTGCCATATGTCAAACGTGATTCAATACTATGATGGGAATCACACAGTCCCATTTATTTTAATTACTATTTATTAAAACCAGGAACACAGTCAGATGCTCATTAGCACATCAGAATGTACATGATGCTCATTAGACATAAGGATCTTCCTTTGCAAATCTGAGTATATATACATGGTAATAACCTGCAGTGTTACCATGCAGACCTCCAGCAAAAGAGTAATTTCTTTATTAAATCCCCAGCATCCTTGCTACCACTGCAGTGAAAAGGTTTCTTCCTCAAACACACTTGTAAAATATTTGACACAAAACAGGGAGAAAAACACCCTTAACACACTAAGTCTACAGCTAATACTGCCACAACAAAGACTGCGGACTTGCATCTAGCCAGAAACATGGATGGGGAAAAGAACAGGTGCATTAGGTCTTAAAAAAAAAAACCTCAAACGCCTTTCCAAGGCAGACCTAGGGTTTTTTGACAGATAGTAGATTTCTGAAAGTCAAGAAGAATGGTTTCACAGAACTAGGGCAACTTCTGCACCTTCTGAGGAAACAAAAGGGGAAGGTGCAATAATGAACATAGTGACTCAGTAAATCACTTCTGTCATTTCAGAAGGCAGGCTGCACTTTTTGGCTCATATATATTGCTGATTAAAGGAGCCAAGATTCATAGCTCTTGATAATTAAGTTCTCATTATCAAAGATGTAATTAGACAACATCAGTAAGCACTGGTTTTTTACAACTTCTCCTCAAGAAGTTTTAGCTGGGGGATCTAGAAAGGGTTCTCTCTTTCTCCGAGATGACTAGCAACTAATTTTTACATTAATTTCTTTGGCCTCCATAGCATGGGTCTAAGGCCCAACAGTTGTAATAACTACTATATTGGTCATAGCAAACACAGCCCTAACCCGGGTCTGTTCATGAGGATTCTAAAGCTCCCATGGCATATGATGTGCTCTGTGGTGTGCTTTATTTAAGTGTTTTGAATTCAGCTGGAAGTTTCTATCAGCATGTTGAAGGCCATAGTGACAGAGGGCCCCGTTTTCCTTTTCCTCCTGCCACAACCTCATGGCGCAATCATGATAGAGGGCATGGCCCTGATGGCCTCGGTCTTGGGAAGGGAGCAGAGGGGGCCAGGAGAAGCCAAGCCAGCCCAGCAAACTCCCGCTCACCACAACCCTGCACCGACATGTCCACCCGGCCAGCGGTCACCAGCACCTTACACAAAACCGGTGTGTTACCGTGCACAGACAGAGGAAGAGGGGGGGCGTGGGGGGGTGAACCCTCTTCTTCTCGCCTCGCAGAGGCGGAAAACAGCCCCGGGTGCCTCCATCCCCAAAAGCCACAGTCCTGCTGGGGGGAAGGCGGCGGGAGGCTGCGGGGGTCCCAGAGGGGCGAGGAGGGCGCTGCCTCCTGCCCTAACCCCGCGTCCCCGCAGTCCAGTCAGGGCAACGACCTCCGCTACCGGGGCAGGGGTAAATGGGCCGGAGAGGGGTCGGGGCCCGGAGGTTGAGGCGAGGCGAGGCGAAGCGAGGCGCGGCCTCCGCCAGAGCCACCGCCTCACGGGAGGCGGGCGAGCAACGGCCAGGGAGGGCGGAGCGCGGCCGCCCGCCCGCACCCCCCCCGCAGCGGGCCGGGGCGGTGAATCACGCTCCCGTCCGTCTCCTCCTCCCTCCCCCTCCCTCCTCCTCCATCTCAGCAGCGCCCTCAGCCCTCTCTCCTCCATACAAAAGCAAAATGTCCGCCATCTTCACAGGCTGCTGCTGCTGCCGCCGCCGCGCCGGACGGGGGCTGCGCCGCGCCGCCGCCACGCCATGACGGCCCCGTGACGGGGCCTGGGCGGCGGCGAGGGGTTCGGGGCGGCGGCGAGGAAGCGGTTATTACCTTGACGCAGTAGGGCGGCTCGTCGAAGGTAACCAGCATATACCTGTCGCCGCGGCTGGCCGGGTCCCGGGCCCGCAGCTGCGGAGAGAGCGGAGAGAAGCGGCATGAGCGGGCGAAAGGGGCGACCGGCAGCGGCGGCCCCACTCGGCCCCGCACTCACCTTCATGAAGATTTCCACGGCGCCCTTGGCAATGTCCAGGTAGCTGGTGCCCAGATACGCCCGCTGGTTCATGGAGGCGGACGTGTCTATGAGGAAGAGAAGGATCGGCATGGTCCAGGCAGAGCCCCGGCCCGCCGGGCACCCTGGGGGGAGGAGGGGGGGGGAGCGGCTGGCTGGCTCACTCGCTCCCCCGGCCGGCCGCCCACCCGCCCCGGCTGGAGTCGGCTCCGGCTGCGGCGGCTCGTTACTGAGCTGCTGTGTGCGCCGAGACTCAACTTCTCTCCCCTCAGCTTCCACCAGCACCATGTGACCAGCGCGCACGCCATTGGCTGCCAATTATACCTATATTTGCATATTCATGAGAGCGAGCAGGGATGGGGGGGAGAAGCAGGGACGAAGAGTAGGCGGCGCCGCCGCCGTCGTCGCCGCCGTCGTCGCCGCCGCCGTCGTCGTCGCCGTCGTCGTCGTCGTGTGTGTGTGTCTGTGTGTGTGTGTGTCTGTGTGTGTGTGTGTGTGCGTCTGTGTGTGTGTGTGTGTGCGCGCGCGCGCGCGCGTCTCCCCCCCCCGGCACCTGTCACCCCGCCCCGCCGCGGGGCTCCCCGCCCCTCGCCACAGGGGCAGCCCCGCCGCAACTCGCCTCACCGCCGAGGTTCCCCGGGGAGGGCGCCCGGTGGCGGCCCCGCTTCAGCGTCCGTTCAGCCTCGCAGGGGCCTTCCCCTTGTGTCCGCCCGCTCCTCGGTAACCGTCCGTCCCTTTCCTGCGGCTGAGTCACCGCACACCGTATGTCTCACACCTGCCCGCCGCGGCCTACTCGGCCCGGCCTCTGCCCTCGACGGCACCCGCCGGCGCTGAGGGGAGCAGGCAGGAGGTGTAGGCTGGCCCCGGGGAACCTCGGCTAATCACCTGGCGGTGTAATCGTTCCCTTTCTGGTCTTCAGAGGTGTCGCTTAAGCACTAAATCCTCAGGCCTCCACGTGCGGTTGTTTCCAGTCAGGTAACAGCCGTCTTCCGAAGGCAGAGGTGGGTGTCCCACACGACCTCAATGGAGGCAGGATGGAAACAAATTTACAAAATCGATAAAACATTGGATTATTTCCTTCTCAGATAAAAATAAAATAAAAATTAAAAAGCTGGTCTGAAAGAGGTGTCCTGCTCTGAGGAATAAAATGGAGGCCTGAGCCCTGGAGCAGGCCGGGCCAGGCCCCATCCCGCATGGGCCCAGCAGCTGCAGCCAGTGGGAACTAGGTGAGTGGAAGGAGGGCGAGGAGAGGTTCAGCAGCACCAGGGCTGCTCCTGCCAGCTTCCAGGACCCAGTCCAAGAAACACAAAAGCAGCACTGTCAACATGAATCTCGGCTTAAAATAATAAGTAACTGATAAGAGTTTCTAACGTTTTTACATTCAAAGGCTTTTTCCACAGGTATGTTTGGGGGTTTTGGCTGTTCATTTGAAAAACAGGCAAAGAGTCTGTTTCAGTTTTCACTCCCTTTTTGGGAGTGGACAATATTGCCTCTGGACAATACTGTTTTGGGGGTTTTGGCTGTTCATTTGAACAATAGGCAAAGAGTCCGTTTCAGTTTTCACTCCTTTTTTGGGAGTGGACAATATTGCCTTTGGACAATACTGTTTCCACACCACCACAGGTGAATTCCAAAATCCCCATTACAAAGCATTATGAGATATGAATGCTTGCAAAGATATCGTTACCCACCTTGATCAAAATAATCAGAGATGTAAATCCCTTTAATTGAGGGATGTTCTTGTCCCTTTTTGTCACCAGAAAAAAAAAAGCCAGCATCTAAATACAGGTCAGTGGCAAACCCATGGTTTGCTTTTAGAAAGAGGTTTGTTTTTACAAAAATCTTAGCTTCTGCAAATACTTTTCATATAACATCATTAAATTATTTGATTTTAGTGAACCATACATTGCTAAATTAATAGTTGAAAAGCAGCTAATTTTGAAAACAAATATTGTCAAACTTGAACACTTTCCATCCTGTTATCCAGGTCCTCTTCATAAGTTGCGTATGTGTGAGGGGAACTGCGATCAAGGTTTCTGATTTTTTAGCAATCATAGCAGAAATTCTAGGAGGGATAAACAGATAAATATTTTTATGCAAGTGATTAGTACACATGAATGGAGCCAGACTGAAAGAAATGGGATTATAATCTCTATAGATAAGACAAAAATGCAGATACCATATTTTTGTAGTGCTGCACATTAGTCTGGCAAGACAGCTCCTGGATAGGAACAGATTTGCAACTGGCTAAATGGAAACTAAACTATTGGTAGAAGATGCCAGCTAATACCGCTAGGTCCCAGAGCTGAGAACTTAATGAGGCCACCCATGCATTTCTCTCGCATCAGCCGGATGAGGTCAGAGACTCACTTTTGACTCCAGCTGACCTCAGCCAATTCGAACTGGCAACCTACAGGCCCTGCACCCTGCAGTGTCCTCAAGTCAGACAATACAAAATGCTAAACAATTACAGGTTCATACTCGCAACATATTTTTTTTCACTCCAGACTGCCAGATCTGGCAATTCTCTTACATCCAAGCATAGTATTTAAAGGTCAAGACGAAAGTCTCTTGTTTCCCATTTCAGAGGTTGACCTTTCCAAGGGCAGCAGCAGGCAAGGTTCACATACTCTCCCCCTCTCTCTGTTGAGGATTTTGGCTTTTGGAGGCTGCTCCTACTAGACATAAGAGCTGAAGTCTAGCAATTTTCTGGGCACAATGCAAGATATTTATTTAGTTCAATGAGACTTTTTTATTCCTGAAAAGAACATATACTACAGTTGCTAATGTGCATGAACACAGCTTGAGTGAGTGATTCTTTACTGCTCCTCCATACAGTTTGTGCTTGCAGCACTGATCACCTGGAAGCTATGGCAGCAGACATTTGCTACACCTATAAAGTTCAAACTTTTCTTATTTTTTTAATTGAAATTACACTCATCTACATTTCTTCAACTGCAATAGTTAAAGAAATTGTCTCTATGGGGAAAACAATCGGAACAGCTACTGCAGATAAAGCTTACCTATAATTAAATAGTTTGAAATAGCTCCTGTGAAGATATTCTATCCCACAGTAAAAAAGAACATAATTCTGGAAGAATCATTTCAGTCAATTTTTGACCAAACAGATCAGTGGTATTTCTCCCTGATGTGCTGATAACTTATAATTTTTCTGTTCCGTGTCCTAACACGGGTTACCATCTAAGCCGTTGCCTCTAATGGGATTTTAGTGCTAGCAATCTTCCTTTCTTCTTAACGCTTTTGTATTGCTTTATCTGTTTCTTTTTTCTCACCTAGCTGCTTTCTGACCTGAACAAGTAATATACCTGGAAAACACTAGCCATGCTGAAGGAAGTCAGCTTTGGCACTGATTAAGCATCTGAATTTGGGACACACTTGATACCTTACTCGGAAATTATCTACTTAAAATCTGGATCAACAGCTAAACCTTCAAACCTGCCCCTGCTTCCATGGTTCCCTATCTTGGTCTTGTAATACAGCTGCCCTGATGACTTTCCTGCTTGATTTCAAAGGCTTCAAGCCAGAGCAAAAATGGTCACTGCTAATTCACTATGAAAATACCAATTAATCCATCCCGTGAGTTGGGAAGCATTATCCCTATCATACAGAAAAGGGGCTGTGCCACCAGAGCCAAGGGACTCTCTTGGCACCACACAAGATGCAATTTTTGGTACCACAGTGAGAATTCAGAAGTGTTCAGCTCTTAGCCAGCCAGAGTTCCATTATGGCCCTTTCTGAAAGATTAAATCCCCTATTTGCATTTTTAAAAAAATTCTGTACAGCTGAAGTCCAGTATGAAAAGTAAGAAACTGTCCTAAACAATAACTTCTCCTTCCCAGCTCCAGTAACTACAAGGCAGAGTGAGAGTAGACATAATTATATTCAAGATGGCAGAAGCTGAGAAAGTTCAAGTCCTTTGATATTGTCTGCTGTATCAGGGCTAAATATTCCCACTCATCAGCAGTTACCTGCTCTTAAGAGGCCTAGAAAAGGCCAGGCTGCTTCTGCCAGGGTGCCACACAGCCCCTTCTGAAAAAAAGAACAAACTAGTATTTTCTAGGATATCGCTCAGCAACATCTTTTCTTTTTCCCCCTTTATTTTGTAACTACACTGCAAACTTCCACAAAAATGTGACTCACGCCTTAAAGATTTCTGCCCCTTTCACTCACTCCTTCTCCTTTCTGCATTCATTCCACTGAAGACAAGCAAGAGTTTTGGAGTCTTGTCCAAAACCTGCCTTTTGGGAGTCTGAGTTTGCAGATTGGAGGGCAGTAACAGACATTACTATGGGCCACCAGACTTTGTGTAAGTCTCCCATGGAGATGAGCACCTGAAGTTCTTTTCACAGGCTTCAGCGAATTCAAGAATTCTGTTTTCAGCTAAAGTATAAGGAACAGACCTCAGATATATGCCCTGACTGCAGCACGTTTTCTGCTGATTTATTGACTGTGCACAAATACTGCACTGTAACTGTCATATTTAACCACAAAAAAGAGAAAGCTGGATGCTCAGGAAAATAATTCAGGGCAACTCTGAGATTTTCATCTGTCTTCCACGCACTTCAAAAAAAGAGGCCTATTAGCAAAGGGGCAGAGTCCAGCCAGTGTGATGCCCCCCCTTCCCCAACTTGAGTTAACCCTTTGCTGTGCAGGGTACGTAGCACCTTTCCACTTTTTGCAAGGTTTTTATGCAAGCACAGCTAAAACTGCCCTTGGTCCAAAGGTGAATGCCTGTTCACCAGAGCCTGCATAACAGCAGATGCAGTTTAATTTCCATTTTGCTTTAAAGACCGATGAAAAGGGGATGAGGAAGTGATTGGTTGCCTAAGATGGTGGAGCATTTTGCAATTATGGTAGATAAGCAAAATTCGGACAAAATGTCTCCCAGGAGACATAGAAATGAATACACGAAAACAAACCAAGATGGAACAAGCTTCCAGGCAGGCAAGGCTTTCCATATGAGAGATGGTTTCAAAGTCTGAGACTCTCTCCAAAGAAGAAACAACATTCAGAATAAAAGTTTGAAAAACATTCAGGCTACTGAAAGAGAAACTGAAACCCTCTTAGGAAATTTAGCACACTGGAGAAATGAGTTACTCTAAATGTGAAGATGAGAAAAAGAAATTAAAATCATGCACATACGCATGCATATAAAGGGAGATACATACAAAACCAAAAATGGGTGCTTCGGTTTAGTGCATCATTGCGATCAAACAGTAAATAACATCAGATCAATGGGGTGGGATCCCTAGCTTCAAGACTGTACATGTCCCACCAAGTTCTCCCCACATAAAGATTCAGCATCTCTCTCTTATAAACACTGGGAGACAGCAGAGATTGTTCTGGGTGCCGGGGAGGGGAGGGGAGAAGAAAAGGAAGGGAGAGGGATTCCTGAGAGAGTAGAGATTTGCACCAGCTATGAGAAGCAGGGGCTCACGGGCCAGGGATGCTCTGACCTGTCAGTGCGTTTGGGTTGACAGCCAGCCAAGAACTGCGTGAAATTCCCCATTACTTCTTTTTACTGGTCTTATGATAAGTGTTGCTAGGCTGTACCTGGGAACTGGGCCAAATCAGCTTGGAATCTTCAGATGAAAGGAATTACTAAAAAAAACTAAAATCCAGAGTGTTACCCATGTGGAAAGCAACAATATGAATTAAATGAATGTGCAAAATAGCAGGATTTGGATTTTATTACATTCTACAAAGTAAAATATAAAGACAGCCTAAAAAAAAAAAAAAAGCCTCTTCTGATGAAAATTACATCCTTTTGCCTGGGTTTCTGAGAGGAAGAGTCATAAATGCAGAGTATCATTACCAGAACTAACACCTGAAAACACACATTTTTAAATAGACCGGAGCCAACAGGGACTGGTTAGGAAAGGCATTTTCCTAGGCTAAGGAACACAGGTTTGTGAACCAAGTGAACAGGGCTTCAGCTGTTACCTATCAGCATTTATTTTATGACAAAGAATATCCTCATAGACTGGGGACCTGCTCTGAACTGACAGGATTCATCATAAGGGCAATACCGCTCTTGGTTCTTTCATTTCTGGCCACAGTTTGATTTTTTTACTATATCTAGGGCTTGCCTGCAACAGCAGTTTTCCCTTACAGAGTCCAAAGTATCTCCCCCAGAGAAGGTTTACCGAACCTGACAGTGCTCTCTATGTCCTGCTTGTGCCTCATTCAGAGGGGACCAGACCCCACTGCGAGTCTTGGGGAGCCTCAGCCATCATACGGACACATGGCTCTCCAGTTTTGGCTGTACAAGTCACGTTTCAGCCCACAGCATCTTTTCTCTCCATCAGGAACACCCACTGTCCTCTGCTGACATAGCGCTTTGGGGCTCAGAAACCGAAAAGTTAAGGACAGTCTGCAAAATCTGGAGAGATGCAGCTCCATGGGATGTTAACTCTGTGCTGAGGTGCTGAGAGCACCTAAAATTGAGTTACTGGTCCCGAACTGGAAATCTGATGTATTATTTAGGGATGAATGTTAACATTTCCATTATCACCTTAAGATATCATCATCACCTTACTGAAACTGAATTCTTTCATGCCATCAATATGTTTATTTTATCATCATTTCATTGCCAAAAAAAAACCCAAACCAAAACCCTAAAGCTACTACAGGAAACGCTGTGGAATAAAAGTGTTGCATTTTACCATAAGTCACAAAATAATTTTTTTTTCCTCCAAAGGAATCCAATATTTCAACCCAATGAGTATTCAATCATTGAAGGCAGTTACAGAACTGGACAGAATTACCTACTTGGAGCACAAGCTTTGGTGCCACACGAGCTCCTGGTGGCTCTGCTACAGGCCGTCACTAGCATCTTCCACAGGTATCTGGCCTCCCTGCCTCAGTTTCTCCAACTGCACAAGGATTTATTTTGTTGATTTTACTGTTTGTTTTGGGTTTTTTGCTTGTTTGGGTTTTTTTCCAAAACTGTGCCAAGCCCTCACTAAAGAGGCGAGAGAAGTCAACCCTGCCCTGTAGTTCTCACAAGCTAATTTGAGACATGATCTAATGAGTGGGTGGTAACAAGACAGCACGGCGGGATAGGACAGAAAGCTGAGCTTAGAAGGAAACTCAGCAAAAAGCAAGTGCACAGGAGAACAAGACAAAGATCCTTTTCTTCTTCAATATTTATTTTTATTTAGATAAGTAATGTGGAAGAGGAAGCAAAGGCTCATCTCCTGAGGTATCTGGTAGGTGTTTGGAAGAAACAAGTTTCCAGGAAGAGCTTAGGCAGGGACACAACCTCATCTTGCGAGAGCAGCGCTCTGCCTAGTGGGATGAAAAAGAGGAAGTGGCAGGAGCAGAAAGCACAGTGCAGCATCATTGCCAGCAGCACACACCAGATGGGAAACTCAAAGAACTGAGACGCGGGAGCAACAGCAAAAAATAGGTGCGCAGAGTTCTGAAGAGTCAGCTCGAATGTGACGGGGTTGGAAAAAAGGGCAGGAGGTGGAAGAGCTGTGGGACTTTGCCAGGCTGAAAGGTCAGCAAGGCGTTCCCCACAGATGCTTGCACCTGGATCTGAAGACATTTGTCTCTCTCAAATGGGGTATTGATGCCAGATAAAAAGATAGAAATTTAAAATAAAAATGTGCTATGTCTTTTACTCCTCCATCTCTTTAGATTTACACATGATAAAAGATATTGTGCTTATTCTGGACTAAGTAGGATTAAAAAAACACCCTTTGCTCTCTCTGGAGTTGCTATCTTTGTTCCTGTTTAGCGCTGCCAACCTTGCTCAGAACAGGCTGAATTACTGAACTTCCTGATCTCTCAGGTGCTGATTTTGTCACTTCCTTGCACTCACTCGAGTTTTGTGTATTCAGTTTGAAGATTTGTTGGCAGCAAAGGAGAACTTCGAATCCAGATACTTCTTCTGTTTACTTGCTGCATGCTCTTACCTCTTTTTGGGTAGGAAGGGAACCTCAAACTGGAGAGGGTTAAAAGAACAAAGTTTTCACAGCCTTTCAAAAGCTTTTGGCAGTTTCTAAGAGCTGAAAACTAATTATTTTGGCACAAAGAGACACCAAAGAATCTTTTAACTATGGCATTCCTGTGTAAGGTTTTCTTGACGCTTTTCTCTGAGAGATAAAAGAAGGAGAGGGGTAATAATAAGCCCACATTTATCTTATCTTTTTTTGAGATACAGAACAGCTTCACTACAAGAAAAAATTAAATAGACGAGCTCTTCAGCTTGGGGGAAAAAAAAAAGATGACTGCAAAGGGAAGTGATAGCAGTCTATAAAATGCTGACTGGGGAAGGTAAATACAGAACAATTGTTCACTTTCTCTTACAGCACAAAAGCTGAGGGGGCATCCAACAAAGTCATTAAGCAGCAGGTTTCAAACAAACACACCCAAAAGGAAGTACCCTTTCTTACCATCCCTAATTGCATTGTGGAAGTCAGAGCCTCAGGAGGTTGTGGAGCCTGAAAACGGATTTTAAAAGGCATTAAAGAAATTCATAGGAGACGGTGTGATCAACAGCAAATAAACACAGGTGAAACTTTTGGGTTTCTAAACCCTCATCCAGCTGATTTCCCCAAGCTGGGAGGAGACACCAAGGGAAGATTATTTGGTACGTGGCTTTTTTCTTTATCGCTGAGGATCTGTTCCTGGAACCAGCGTGGCAGTTCCTGTGGTTCAGCTCTGAGCTACAAGGCTGGGTGTTGCACATCAGTAACGAGCAGCCGACAGTTCTCTGCCTTCTCCTGCTCAGCTCTTCTCAGTCTTTCAGCAGGAGGAATTCTTCTCAGGACGGGAGGTGCTGCTGGCAGAGCTTCACAATCCAGCCCTCCCTGCCATTATCTCTGCAGCAACCACACTTAGAATTGTGCAGCGAGAGAATATTGCATTAGCTCTTTCCAGTGAAGTGCAGATCTCAGGTTAAAACCAGGAAAAATTTAATCCTGTGCTTTGGTATTTAATTGTAGCCTCTGTGTCTCATACTCAAAGGGTAGAAAATGCAGCTCCATTCTTGGTCAAAAAGCTCCGTGGTCCCCAATGATATTTTGGTACTATCTACAAAGAAAAAAAAAAAAAAAGACAGACTAGGAGGCAACCCAACCGACTGAAACTATTCACCTCAGACAGCAAGGAAAAACAAACAAACAAAATGAAAAACCCAGAGCTCCACCCTGAAGTCACTCAGCTTCATTTTAAAAAAGAGCAAGTGCAATAAAAGATTTTATATGTAACATTTATAAGAGACAATAATGTCCAATTATGATTATACCCAGCCTTTTTTAAACACAAGCTATACTAATGCTAATGCTTTTCCAGAGAATTTCAGAACAGACTCAGAAACATTTTTTAACTTCAATTATTCCGTAGTTAGCTCAACCCATTGTGTTCGCAAGGAAAATCCAAATGAACAGGGAATTTGTGCCAGCGATTTCCCGTGTCACAACACACTCATTTGTGACCCCAACAGTCTCCAGCCTTGCACAACACACACCCTACAACGTCACTGAGCCAAGGCCAGGCAGCTTGGCCCTTACTCCCCCGGCAGCAATACCTTCTCCTGCTATGCCTTCCAGTTCCCACCTGCCATCTCCCAGTTCCTCCCAGTACACATGTCAAGATCCCTCCTTTTACCAGCCAGCAGCAAGGCAGGAAAGAGAGGAGGGAGCAGCACATCGTGGGTGAGCAGTGCTGTGCACAGACTTCTCACACTGACAAGAAAGGAAACAGGATTGAAAGTCCATGGAGAGATACCATAAAAGCCTAGTGATGGGCAAGGGCAAGTGTAGGGTGCTGCACCTGGGGAGAAATAACCCCCTGCACCAGGACAGGGTGGGGGTGACCTGCTGGAGAGCAGCTCTGAGGAGAAAGACCTGGGAGTCCTGGTGGACAACAGGATGCCCATGAGCCAGCAATGGGCCCTTGTGGCCAAGAAGGCCAAGGGCATCCTGGGGGGCATCACGAAGAGTGTGACCAGCAGGTGGAGGGAGGTCATCCTGCCCCTCTGCTCTGCCCTGGGGAGGCCCCATCTGTTGCTCTGTGTCCAGTTCTGGGCTCCCCAGTTCAAGAGGGATAGGGAACTGCTGGAGAGGGTACAGCAGAAGTTATACAAAGATGATGAGGGGCCTGGAGCATCTCTCTTATGAGGAGAGGCTGAGGGACTTGGGTCTGTTTAGTCTGAAGAAGAGAAGGCTGAGGGGGGCATCTGACCAATGCCTATAAATCAAGGGTGTGGGTGTCAGGAGGACAGGGCTGGTCTTTTTTCAGTGGTGCCCAGTGACAGGACAAGAGGGAATGGGCACAAACCTGAACATAAGTTCCACCTAAACCTGAGGAGGAACTTCTTTCCTGTGAGGGTGGCAGAGCCCTGGCAGAGGCTGCCCAGGGAGGTGGTGGAGTCTCCTTCTCTGGAGACATTCAAACCCACCCGGACACGTTCCTGTGGGACCTGTTCTGGGTGGCCCTGCTCTGGCAGGGGGCTGGACTGGATGATTCCAACCCCACAGCATTCTGTGATTCTGTGATTCTATGGTCTATCATGGTGGAAATCTACAACGAGCTACCCATGACTCAAGGTTTCCACAGCACTTGTATTGCCAGCTTTGAGGCACACTAAATCAAAACCAAGGCACATGGCACACGGCACACCTGCACCAAGGCAAAGGGGTCGTAAGATGTTTGGCGCCCCTGCCAATGTGGTTCTCCCAGGGAGGGGATCATTGGCGCTGGACTGGGCCCGTCAAGGGTTGGTATCTCAGTGCCAGCACTCTGGGGTTTCCTCCTGAGCACTCGCAGCCCCTTTGCTCCTCCCCAGCTGCTCATCTCTCCTCTGTGCTCACAGGCAGGAGAGAAGTAAAAACTGCAGGAGAACAGAAGCAAAATAGGGAAAAGAAAACACTTTGAAAAGTAGTCTGAGGAAAAAAAGAGGTTTAAATCAGAAGGAAGACAAGCACAGAGAGAAGCACAGGTTTAACAAGGTTCCTGTTGCTCTTTAGGAAGAGCCACAATTACACAGAATGCATAAATTAATAAACTGAAACCATAAATTACGCTTTGGTACAACTAACAGGAGTTTACCTGAATCATGTCCCAGGCAACCACAGTCACCTGATAAAACTAAAATGACCACAAAGTTAACTTTTTTTTGATTTAGAAAATATTATCAGTAATGTTCTTTCGCCATCAGATACTTAAAAAAAAAACCCAATTCATAACATTATATTACATCTCAGTGCATCCAGGCACAACACACAGCAACAACGGAAAAATCAGCCTGTCTTCTCAAGAGAATTTGGGTGAAACACAGCCATTTCAGTTAAGGGGCTCTGACTGTGGGTATTTCAGCTCTAGGCAGCCCAGCCTGGTGCACTTTGGGGTATCAATCACCTGAAAACGGTGATTCCCAGGGGTATCAATCACCTGAAACTCCAGCTGAAGTTGGTAAGATCAGCAGCTGATGCCAGTCCAGTGTCCTGAAATGGTTAATCCAACAGAGGCATAAAAAAAACATGAATCCACCAAGATTTTGACAAGCAGGGATTTATCTGTAACGAGACTAAGAGGGCAGCAGGGCCCTGAATCCAAGGATCCTCCCTGCGTCACCGGCAGAGCAACAAACAGAAAATAGGAAGACTTCTGTTGTGACAGCAATATCCAAACCGCAATATTCCACATGCTGCAGCCGCAGCTCCCCTGCGCGAAGGGCAGTCCCTGGGCCTGCAGAGAGCAAGAGGCACCTGTGGCTACCTGCTCCCACAGGGAATGCAGCCACCGCCGGGGCATTCCTGGCTAATTAAATACAAGCTGCCAGCCAATTATCCCTGCAACCATTCCATGGCCACGTTTGCAAGCCTCTGGTCATACATGAGCTAGGTGGAGAGCTCAGAAGGCAAGGAAACTCAAATGTAAAGCCTTGCTGCATACCAGATACAACCGTAATATTTTTCATGCTGTCCCGTGGACCCTTTTCCTCCAGAATCCAGGCCCAGCACATCATGCGTGCAAATTGCATGAAGTTCAACTAGGGTTGAACTTAGTCCTGCATCTGGGACATGGTAATCCCAGGCACAAATACAGGTTGGGTGGAGAATGGCTGGAGAGCAGTCCTGAGGAGAAGGACTTGAGGGTGTTGGTGGATGAGAAGCTCAACATGAGCTGGCAGTGTGCTCTGGCAGCTCAGGAAGCCCCCCACATCCTGGGCTGCACCAATAGAAGCATGGCCAGCAGGTCTCGGGAGGTGATTCTACCCCTCTGCTCTGCGCTCATGAGACCCCACCTGGAGCTCTGTGTCCAGTTTTGGAGTCTTCAACACAGTTGGAACAGGTCCAGAGGGGGGCCACAAAGATGATCCAAGGGATGGAGCACCTCCCCTATGAGGACAGGCTGAGAGAGCTTGGGAGGGTTCAGCCTGGAGAAGAGAAGGCTCCAGGGAGACTTTATAACAGCTTATCAATATCTGAAGGGGCTCCAGGAGAGCTCAGGAGGGACTCTGTGTCAGGAAGTGCAGCAACAGGACAAGGGGCAACGGTTTTAAATTGGAAGAGGGGAGATTTAGGTTAGATACCAGAAAGAAATTCTTTACAGTGAGGGTGGTGAGGCACTGGAACAGGTTACCCAGATAAGTCATGGATGCCTCATCCCTGGAGAGGTTCAAGGCCAGGCTGGATGGGGCTTTGAGCAACCTGGTGTGGTGGGAGGTGTCCCTGCCCAGGGCAGGGGTTTGGAACTAGATGTTCTTTAAGGTCCCTTCCAACCCAAACCATTCTATGATTCTGTGATCCCTAGCACCCGTGGCTACCCCTACCCAGCCATGTGGCAAACAGGGAGGGCAATGAAAGTGCAGGGTAAACTGCTCTACTTGCTGTAAGTATAAGATGGAAACTCCTGCCTTCAGTGCAACTCTTTGTCAAAGTACAAAATGAGAATCTTATCTTTTCCAAAGCTTTTCTTGAAACGCTCTACAGAACTGCCTGTGTGTGAGAATTATACTCAGCTGCTCCTTTTCCCAGCAGATAGGCAAAAGAGCGCTATCTGATTTTCTAGGCCATGTCTACACTATACCTTGTGTCTCACCATGGAGCTTTTTCCTAATGTCATTAAAATAAAGCAAGCCCATCTAAGAAACAGGACTCTGCAGACAGTGCACTTTAGGGTTTTGCTAGCTGTTCCTTCCTGTTGAGATTTATTTTCTCGTCTTAGCCTCATCATTAGTTTTACAGGGGTACAGAACATACACATAACTCAGCAAGGCAGCTGGCATGTCCTGTCTCCTGCCAAAATCCACTTGGGACTATCTAAACAAGCTTGGTAAGAAGCCTCCCTTTGCCATTGCTCTCCAACCAAGAAAGCAGCCAGGAAAGATTCTGTCACTACCATGTCTTCCCACGCACCCTACATTCACCTGAAGTTTTATTCATAGGAACATGCAAATTTCCTGTGACTTGGGCTGGAAACAGCTTCTGTCACATTTCCAAAGACACTGGAGGATTTCAGCGACAGTCACTGTGTCACGCAGACCATAAAACAACTTTTATCAGACAATGGTGGAAAAAATCCTGACCCAAGAACATACAATGCAACAAACAGGAGGAGTTGGAAGCTACTGTGCTGCTGGAAAGATATGATACAGTGGCCATCACTGAAACCTGGTGGGATGAATCCCATGACTGGAGTGTGGCTATTGAGGGCTACAGGTTGTTCAGAAGAGACAGGAGAGGAAGGAGGGATGGAGGTGTTGCCCTTTATGTCAAGGAATGGATAGAGAGTGAGGAGATGTCCCTAAAACCCTCCCTGCTGTCAGATGAGAGAGTTGAGAGCCTGCAGGTGCGGATTAAGGGGCAGGTCAATAGGAGGGACGCTATTGTGGATGTTTATTGCAGACCACCTGATCAGGATAGAGAAGTGGATGAGGCCTTTTACAACCAGCCCCAAGTAGCCTCACAATCACAGGCCTTGGTTCTTGTGAGGGACTGCAATCACCCAGATGTCTGCTGGAAAGGCCACACAGCCAGGAATATACAGTCTAAGAGATTCCTCCAAACTATTGATGATAACTTCTTAACCCAGCTGGTGGAAGAGCCAACAAGGGAAGAGGCATTATTGGACCTAGTACTGACGAACAAAGAGGGACTGGTGGAAGACATCAAGGTTGAGGGCAAACTCAGCTGCAGTGACCATGGAAAGATAGAGTTCAGGATAATGGGTAACATACAAAAACCAATAATAGGACTGAAATCTTGGATTTCAAGGGGGCTAACTTTGTCCTTTTGAGGAAACTACTAGGTGAAATCCCATGGGCTAGGGCCCTGGAAGACAAGGGGGCTCAAGAGAGCTGGGCAATATTCAAACATTGCCTTCTTCAAGCTCAGGACCAGTGCATTCCAAGAGCAAGAAATCAAGCAAGAGAAGCAGGAGACCTGGGTGGTTGAGCAGGGACCTTCTAAAACAACTAAAGTGGAAGAAGGAGGTTTACACCTAGTGGAAGAAGGGACTGACCACTTGGGAGGATTACAGAGATGCTGTAAGACTATGTAGGGAAGAAACAAGGAAAGCCAAGGCCTCCTTGGTATTAAAATTGGCAAGAGATGTCAAAGAGAACATGAACGGGTTCTTCAATTATATTGGAGGCAAAAGGAAAACTAGAGAAAATGTGGGCCCACTGTTGAATGAGTCGGGTGCCATGGTAACAGAGGATGCAGGGAAGGCTGAGTTGCTGAATGCCTTCTTTGCCTCAGTCTTTACTGCTCAGGCCAGCCCCTGGGAGCCATGGACTCTGGATGTATCAGAGATAGTCTGGACTAAGGAAGATCTTCCCTTGGTGGAGGAGAACCAAGTTAGAAATCAGTTAAGAAGGCTGGATATCCACAAGTCCATGGGTCCGGACGGGATACACCCAAGAGTGCTGAGGGAGCTGGCAGAAGTCATTGCAAGGCCACTCTCCATCATCTTTGAGAAGTCCTGGAGAACAGGTGAGGTGCCTGAGGACTGGAGGAAGGCCAATGTCATCCCAGTCTTCAAAAAGGGCAAGAAGCAGGACCTGGGAAACTACAGACCAGTCAGCCTCACCTCCATCACTGGAAAAGTAATGGAACACCTCATCCTGAGTGTCATCTCAGAGTGTATGGAGGAAAAGAAAGCTATCAGGAGTAGTCAACATGGATTTACCAAGGGGAAGTCATGTCAGACTAACCTGATAGCTTTCTATGATGTCATGACTGGTTGGACAGATGAGAAGAGGGCAGTGGATGTTGTCTACCTTGATTTCAGCAAGGCTTTTGACACTGTTTCCCACAGCATCCTCATAGGCAAGCTTAGGAAGTGTAGGTTAGATGAATGGACAGTTAAGTGGATTGAAAACTGGCTAAAAGATAGGACCCAGAGGGTTGTGATCAGGGGTACAGAATCCAGCTGGAAGTCTGTAACACGTGGTGTCCCCCAGGGGTCAGTACTGGGTCCAGTCCTCTTCAATATTTTCATCAATGACCTGGACGAAGGGATGGAATGTACCCTCAACAAGTTTGTTGATGACACAAAACTAGGAGTGGTGGCTGACACCCCAGAAGGCTGTGCCGCCACCCAGCAAGACCTGGACAGGCTGGAGAGTTGGGCAGAGAGAAACCTAATGAAATTTAACAAGGGCAAGTGCAGGGTGCTGCACCTGGGGAGAAATAACCCCCTGCACC
>JAOTQQ010000063.1:20532488-20546091 GCA_026546715.1 Gallinago undulata
CCGCGGGCCCCCCCCCCCCCCCCCCCTCCCCCGATCAAGAGTCCCTCCCCATCTCTCCTGGCGCCCCTTTAGGGACTGGAAGGGGCTCTAAGATCTCCTCGGAGCCTTCTCTTCTCCAGGCTGAACCCCCCCAACTCTCTCAGCCTGTCCTCACAGCAAGGGGGCTCTAGGCCTCTGCACAGATAGCAGATATGGCATAAAAACTGTGATTCTAGATAGACAGCGGATACTGCATGAAATGAGTTGAAGTCCACAAGTAGATTACTTTAATGAAAACACATGAAGTAAGTAAGGGAAATATAGAACAAAGGTAAGAGCAAGAGAAACAGTTTACAAGAGACAACGTGGGCCATTGAAACTGTACTACTGCGCGATTAGGTGGTCAGGAGAGTGCGTTATACCCATTACCAACTTCCCCCCGCATTCAGACCTGGGGTGACCGGCGTCCCGTGCTGCCGGGGGTCTATCGGGGCCCGGCCCGCCCGCTGCGAGTGGAGCCCCAGAGGGTACAAAGGATCCTGAAGGGAATCCGCGGCCGGGCCTGGGGCCTGCGAGCCAGGACACTGCAGTCTCAAGGTCAACTGCCACCAACCCTTTCGGGAAGGGGTTATGCCTCAGAAACCATTAGTTAAGCTTAATTACTCTTAAAAAACCCGAATTCCTGTAGAAGCAGAGGGCGGGCCGGGCACAGAATCCCCCACTCCCCGCCGCTGGGCCTCCCCTCACGTCGCCGCCCGAGGGCCCCGGCCGGCCGCGCTCCCCCCCCCCTCCCCCCGGCGCCGGCAGTGCTTCCCCCCCCCCCCCCGCCGGCCCGGCCCGGCCCGGCCCGGCCCGGCCCCGCCCCGAAGCTGCCGGTGGCGGAAGGGCCCCGTGCCGCCTCCCCGCGGGGAGCAGGGCAGCCGCCGACGAACAGAGCCCCAATAGCAACAGCATCCCCAGCCCGGGCCAACATGGCGCCGGGATGTGGCGGCGGCGAGGGGCGGGGCCCCGTGACGTCTCGCGATGGCCGCCGGCGGGGGAGGAGCCGTCCGCCGCCGTCCCGGCAGCCGTAGCGACGACGCTACCTGCGGCGAGGGCGGCTGGCAGGGGGGTGGACAAAGGCGGCCCCGGAGGGGGTGAGTTCGGGGCGGTGGGGGCTGAGCGACACCCCCGGGACGGGGCGCGCTGGGAGGAGAGATACCCGCACCCTGGTTACTGGGCAGCGAGGGGCCTGACAGGCCGGGCTGGGTGGGGAGCAGGGGGCCTTCCCCCGGCGGAGCCAGCCCGCCGGCCTTTCTCTCGGCAGGGCCGTGAGGAAGAGCGGGGTGGCGGCCGCGCTGCCAGGCCCTGGCGACGCCTGCCCGGCCTGGCCCCTCCGGGCCGCGGGGAGCGGGGTGGCCAGGCCGTGCCCCGCCGGAACCCGGGGTGACCGCGGGGCGGCTGGCGGCGCTGCCGCGGCAGGAGCCGGCCCGATCCCTGTGAGGAAGGATCGCGGGCTGGGGCGCGCTGGGTTGTCGCCAGGGGCAGGGCTGCAGGGAGAGGCCGGAGGGGCGCAGATGCCTCAGCCTTTATCTCTGCGGCTTCTCGGTCCGAGGAGAACAAAGGATCAATTAAGCCTGTGCAGTTATTGTCCCGGCTCTGCCTCCCCAGGGTGCGCTCTGAGGGTCGCACCGGAACGGCTTCCCTCCCACGTTCCCTGAGGAAAAGGTGTTTTTCTCCCTTAATCTGGCATTTTGGCGCTTGAGCAGTGTTTGAACCCGGTCGGAGACAGGGAGGCCACGTAGCACTAACGAGCACAGTATGCGCTTAAAAACCAGGCGGCTTAGTGTATTCAACACAGCCTGAAAGTGAGAAAATAGAGTCAAAACTAGATGTGCCCTTAAAAGTCTTCCATAGGATTTTGCTGAGAATTACAGTAGAACGGATCAAAACCAACACATGGCTGTTATTTCAGTTTGCCCTCCTTTTTACGTGTCTCTTAGTTGTATTTGACTAATGCATTTGAATACTGATTTTTTTTGTTTGTTACTGTCATCTTTTCAGCATTTGAAAAAATAAGGGGAAAAATAATGTGGTCCTTATAAATCATGCTGACACTGACAGCAAAATTTATGCTTGTTGTAGTCATCCGTGCTAATGGGTAACGCTCTGAGACTGTTTCATTTTGCAGCATCCTGGAGACAGTTACTAATTATGTTTCTCGTCACCCCATAAAGAAGTAAACCAGGAGCGCGTTCCGGCCCAGGCTTTGCAGAGTGTCAGAGTAGTTCTGCCAGTTGAAATGTGACTATCCGCCTACTTGACTACTTTGCAGAATGTGTGCCTTCATAGATTAGCAAATTGAGGTGAGGTTAACCAACTTGCTCAAGGTCATGGGTGTCAGGGACGGAGTTAGCAAGAATGGAATCTGGCCATCCTGGCTGCTGGGGCTGTGCTCTCATCGCTGGGTGAGTCTCCCAAATAATTGCAGGTAGTTTAAACGTTGCTTTGCCTAAGTCCATATTGAGGCCTTCAAAAACTTTTCTGGAGAAACAAAAACGTTAATGGATCAGCTCACGTGCTGTATTTGCATGTAGCTTAAAGTAATGGCACTGCTTTGTGTAGGAGGAGGGAATTTTGCAGGATTTGTGGCTTATTTTGTAAATATGCATTCAAAAGGCATCAGTTTTATTGAGTGCATAGTGTAGAAAGGCTTATTGTGGTTTAGATTTAGATTTAGAGGGTAGATCATGAGATATAATAAAAAAGAGATTACACTGTAGTTAAGACTTTTTTAAAGTAATGCAGAGACTATGACTGTAAAGAGGTTATCATATATTCTGAATATATATAAATAATTTACCAGGTGACATTCTCTAGAGTTATTTGCAGTTGTTAGGGAAAAAAAAACCCAACCAACAAATGTGTTGGGAAGCTGTGGTGACGAGGCTGTTGGAAGTTGAAATGGGAACAAAAAACTTCCTCACTTGATTTATTTTTTCAGCAGATAACTTGTTAAGTAAAACCAGCTCACATTCAGTGTCATTTGTGACCCCAGAGAGACATTACGTTTCATATGGTGTTTTTTCTCTGTCGAGTTAAATTTATGAAGGAAGGCATTTCAAAGGAAACGCTGGCAGATCTGCGTGTGCTGTTGTGACACCAGCAGTATATATTTAGTAACTTCAGGGGGGAAACAGGTCCTTATTGTGCTAAAAAAAAAAATTTAAAAATAAATAGCAGTGACAATTGTTTGTCTGGACTTCAAAAAGCGCTGGAAAGCAGGCAGGGGTTGCTCAGGTGTTGGGCTTGGGCCCACATCCTGCAACGAGTGTTACATTTGGCAGATCCCTGCTGCTGTGGGCAGTTTCGGTGGCAGTACTAGGAGACGCCCGTCCATGTGGTGCAGGGCACGCAATCTCAGGTTTGGACAGATTGGTTTGTTCTCACCTTTGTGTTCTGCGAGTAATCCTGGCCACTGTTGTCTCCAGCATTTAGTGGTGGTGAGACTGCTGCGGTGCACGGTGGGTAGAAGAGTAGCAGCTGACTCTTTTTAGGTTTAAATGACCTGGCTGAGGTGCTGAAGGCTGCGTAGCCTTTTTCTGCTGCTTTAGGGGTCAGGGAAGTTCTGGTGATTGAGACTTCCTCTGTAAAAGTTTATCCAGTTTCTTGTTGATGAGTGCTGTATGAGGTGGGCTGTTATTAATGCTAAGCCATCAAATCTCCCCAGCATATGTATTGCTTATAACGCCGTCTTTGGGAGAAGTACTTTTACTGGTATTACTTGGTGAGATAGCCTGTCAAGGTGACTTTTGAGCCAAAATAATTATCTCAAAAAAAGATGCTGGTTGCTTACTTAGAAATCCAGAAATTCATACCCCCGGCTGCCACTGCTGTGTCAGCAAACGTGTCTGCTGCAGGTTGCCAGTCTGAGTGGTAACTTCTTACCCAGCCAAGTCAAATAAGAAAAGGAAGCAGTAACGGGGTGTACTTTGTAAAATCAGTGGCTTTCCACCTGCAAGTTAAGGAGTCCTGGGAGGTTTGCACGCTCTGGTGTTGATGGATGCATAAGGAAACCAAGCTTATCAATAGGCTTAGTGGCCCACACCTCCACTAGTGCTGTGATCTGTGCCACTGCCTGAGCTGAAGAAACTGGAGTTGTGGTCTGACACCAGGAATTAGAGTGAAACCTGCAATGTTTTAAACATGAAATCCAAACAATATGAATTATTATAAATAACGTTTTAAATTTTTTATTAAATAAGGTCACTGAAAATACCTAGCAGTATATAGTTTTGAAACATTTATTAACCCTTATTTATTAAACCCCCCCACCCGTTTGTTAATTTCAAAGATTGCCTGTATTTCTGGTACACCTAATGCATGCGGGGCAGATAGAGACAAGAACCAAAGGTTCTCCTGTGTGTTTACTGCGTACTGCATTAAGCTAACTTCTGTTAAAAAAAAATATATAATCTTCTGCCTATGAGAAGTTTCAAAAGAAGTTATTTGTATTCCTTTGACCTGGCAGTTTTTCCACATTAACTCTTCATATACTCAATATATTTGAATGAAATAGTGAATCTCGCTTTGCAATAGTACATAAAATTGTTGAAGAAATAATGCTTACACTTGCTGCACAAAGTTATTCCAGACTTTGTTAATTCTTATGAAACAAAAGGGATTTACCAAAATTCTAAGTGGCACTTGGAACCCAAATTGTGACTTAGAGAGCTATTTCTTTTTCTGGACTCTTCTTAATAAGGTAGCAGAACATCAACTTGGAACGCTATCATTGGGGATTTGTTTTCAGAATATTATTAGTAGCATTTCAGTGAATGGAAACAAACCTGTGCTCTGAAAAGAAACTGGATCTTGGGGAAAGACATTCCAGCAAGAGCTGTGAATTTAATTCTACAGGGATGATTTGCTATTTAAAAAAAATAAATATATTTAAAAGCTTAGTTGTGAATAAGAATCGGAGCCTGTAAATCTGAAGATATGGCAGATACACTCTAGTATAAACACCTACACTTGTGTCATGTTTCAAGTGTGAAAAATGTATCTGGTGCTGGGCAACGTGAACATTGTGGTGTTTAGAGCACAAAAATAAACATTTGGGTTTGATTGTTCCCAATGCTGGGGCTGTGCCCCGCCAGAAAGGTCAGAAACTGCACTTCTTAAGGTGCAACCCAACCCGTTTATTGGACTGGAGAACAGCTGAAATGGATGTTGTTTTATACAGCTTCGTTGGAAGTGGAAATTACTCCTAATGAGTCAGTAAGAACTTTTTTTCTATTAAGATTTCATACTATAGAATAAAGTTACACCTCAAGAGAGACTCTGAGTTTAATAATTAACCTGTAGGAGCTACAGTAAAATATGATGTTCTTGGAGGGGGAAAAATGTACGCAGCTGTTTCCCTTTATTCGGTGTGTGGTGTGTATAGTCAATGGTATGTACGCTGAGGAGTCTCGCCTTAATTTTATTGTATGAAATGTGTTTGGGATTGTTGCTTGATTGGGTCGTGGGTTCTGGTTTTAGTTCTGGAATGTCACTCAAAATAAAACAAAACTATGGGGGTGGCAGAGAGAATTATGATGGTCAGAGACAGTGGTGGTAGAAAACCTGTCTTATTTTTGAATTAAGTAGTAAATCCCAAATCTGTTTGGTATTATTCATCCCAGTTATTTTTCAGTTGGTAGCCGGTAACTACCATGCTATTGTAATGAGGGTTTAGTTTAAACAAGGCATGAAGCTGTTCCCCATTCTTTTGTTCTGAATCTCTGGGATTTGACATACCTGGGTGCCTGTGTGAGCAGATACCTGAGTTGTTAGACCTCATCCGGGGAGGCCACCACTGCCCAGAGATTCTTGCCTGAACGGTGACTATGGCTGCCTTTGGCCTTTGTGTTTCCTCAGTTCTGCTCCGTTTTCAGTGTTCTGAGGAAGGGATGGGATATCTCTCTGTTGTTGGTTGGTTTGTGATGCAAAGAGCCAGCAGAGGCAGCGCTTGTCGTGGACTGGGACCCCAAAACACTGCTGTGACACAGTGAAGAAGTGCTTTTCCTTTTATTTTATAGCACTTTGTTAAATAGATGGAAACCCGATGCAAATTTTTTTTCTATTCCCGTATTTTTGAAGGAATTTAAGTAAAGGTAGATTCATAACCAAGCTTCAATTTCTATATTTTTACACCTTTGTTGACTGCCTCAGTTTAGTATAGACTTATGGAAATAATCTTTTTGCCTTTTCTCTTTTTTTTCCCCTTTTTTCCTTTAGAATTGCCAAAATGCTTTGGAATTCTTAAACGATTCACAAACTGAAGTCTCTGAGGATACAAAATCATAAGAACACGAGAAGCAGCAAGGAGGATTCAGTGCCAATGCAGCAACAAAAAAGACAGCCAGAGTTAGTGGAAGGAAATCTTCCTGTTTTTGTTTTTCCTACAGAACTTATATTTTATGCAGATGACCAGTCGACACACAAGCAGGTGTTGACTCTATATAACCCCTATGAGTTTGCCTTAAAATTCAAAGGTGGGTTTCTTAGGTTAAGTTCTGTTTAAGGGTTAGTTGGTGATCTTGAACAGTTCCAATTATAATTCATGTAACAAATCATATTCGTGACAAAACTGAACTCCTGTCTTTACGTGCATCTTGATGCATGTTGATGAAGCTGGTGAGGCATTAATTCGTGAGTTGTTACCACTACTGACCTTTTCGTTGCAGTTCTTTGTACAACTCCAAATAAATATGCGGTGGTTGATGCTACTGGTGCTGTGAAGCCTCAGTGCTGTGTTGATATGTAAGTAAAAGTCATTTGTGATTGTTTTTTTTCTAATTTCTTGATCACCTTAATTTCTTATTTAAGATGTAGCAAATGACAGCATGCATACTATAAACTAAGTTGGATAGAGTTACAATATTTTCCTAATCTTACATGCTTGTGGCTGTCTGGTCTGTACTTTCACTCTAGGGCAGAGATATCACAATATTGGAGATATTTCCTTCTTTAATTTTGTTTTGAGGCATAAATAAAGTGGTAGTAACTGCATCCTGTAGTATTATTTGTAAACCGGCAGGGAGGGTAATATGAGCCTCCTCTGAGTACTTTTTTGTTATTTCTAACAAGAAGAGCAAGACCTCCCCAGGGTTGGGATTTCTTTATGAGAAATAATTTGTTTGCGGATGGGCGAAATGAAAATGAATGCAGTTCTACTGAGCACGATTTCCTGGGCCATGTTTAACGGAGTTACTTTTCCTGCCTTTCACCCCAAGTGCCTCCCTCTGTCTCAGATCTCTCTGTCTCCCCTTTCCATGTTTCTCCTGCAGGTCCCAATCAGTAACAGAGAAAAGGCAAAGACCGGTTAAGTGACCACAATAACGTGTAGTGTCTGTAGGCTGCTATAATTCGAAGTGGAGTAGGTCTATAAGCTAAAATAGCCCCATCTTTTTGATCTTCCATTTGCCCTATTATTTCTGTGCTGATGTACAGATACCGGTAAAGAAGGTATGAAGTACCAAAAAGAGCAGACTGAGTTTTCTCACTAGAAATTTGCGAACTGTAAAACGTCTTTGGGAATCTCTGGCTGACAAATGGCCATATACAAATCTGCCCTGCTATTGAATGATCTTTTGTCAAATAACTAATACTGTGCTTGGGGAATGGCTCTTTCCTATAGACTCTTTTCCTTAGGTGTAATTTGGAAAATTCCAAGGACTCACCAAATAGAAAGGAAGTTTAAAACATGGAACTGGAATTCTTAGTGGGCAGGGGCAACAATCCTAAAAATAGAACAAACCAGGTGAGGCTATACCAGTATATCAGTGAGCTATTCCTGCCTTTAGCAGACATTTACACAAGCTTGATTACATTTGGTTCACCTTAAAGAAGTGCCTTTTATTAAATAAAGGAAAATAAGACATATGTGTTTTTTCCAAGGGAATTTTTTGTGCAGCAAAACCCCCGTCCCATTCCACTGGTTGCTGTCTAAGGGCAGTGTTTACTGCTGGGATATGAGCGGTACTATGCAAGTAGGGCTGTTTGCCAGATAAACAGATATTCTACAGAGCTTCCAATTATGCAATGGTCTCTAAAAAGAAACAGGAGAATGTATCTGTTTATAAGGGTCTGCAGAAAACATCTCTTAGCTTGGCAGCAGGTGCGTGTTCTCATAGCACGGTGTTACATCAAGATTCTGTTTAGGTTGGTACAGAGAGTAGAAACAACAATTTAAAAGGAAGTGTTAAAGGAAGAAATGAGTTGAATCTGCTGCTCTGATGTGCTGAGGCTTGTATGAATTAGGATAGTCGGGGAGGGGGGGGGAAACTTTTGTTGTGAAGGCAGTTGCCCAGCCAACCCTCATCTTGCTGAAAGCCTGTCATAAGCACACTCTTTTTGCCTCTGACGTGACGTAAAACAATGTACATTCCTGCAGCCTTCTCACCTGGGGATGGCTTGGTCTGTTTCCTTGTTGAACAGTCTATTCAAAGTAGATACAGGCTCTGGCTATGTGGTAATGATTGTAGATACTTGATATACTTCCTTTAAATGAAGACTGAAACGCAAACATGTTTATTGCAGCAGTTTAAAGAATGTTTTTTTCACAAAGGCAGGTTTCTTGAAGCAGTTTTAAGGCGGCTATCCTGTCTTATTAAGGGTAGAATAATCTTTTTCCCCTTGGGAGATGGTAACCTTCTTGAAGCCAAATCACTTATATGTAGCTATTTTTTTCAGATTAGCTATTGTTATCTTAGAAATTTAGACAAGCCTCCCATAAAAAAAGGTTTCCACTTTGGAAAAATAATTAAAATCCATGTTGCCTCTAAGAGCTGATACAACTTCAAAATCTAAATGTTAGAACTTTTTAATGCTAGGTAGGTATTTTCACACTGGATGATAAATGCAGAGAGGAGGCAGTTGAGCAGAGCGCAGCTCAGAGGTCTGTATTGCCTTTGCTCAGTGTCATTTTAAAACTCCCACATAGGCTTTTTTTTCCCCATGAAATGCCATAAAAGTAGAGGGAATGCAACAACTCTCCCTGTTCTACCGTTGAAGCCATCTTGGGTTTCAATGTATTCAAACCAGTTGAGCAACAGAGCGGCTGCTAGACAGTAAGAAGGTTTACCAAGAAAATAACTTGAATCTTTAGCTCTAATTCAGAGAACATAGTTATGCTGCAGTTACACAGCGAGAATTGTGGCCGCAGCTTGTGTAGCTGCTCTTGGTAGTTGGTGAAGTCTTTGGAGCATGGTGCATTTCAGTGCAGGCTATGACGTGAGCTTGAGGGCGCTAGATTGATGAGCAGAGCTCTGCTGCTGATGCCCAGATTCCCTCATTGAAAGACAGGTGAGAAATGTTTGTGTAGATAGAGACTTGTCATTTTTACTGCACTGCAACACGCTCTTAACGGTGGGCTTCTGATTTTGAAAATCCCTTTGCATTTGCCTGACTCCTTAATGTAGAGGGAGTGAGTTTTGCTTCTGAGAGTGTAATTGTAGAGCTCTGAGCCTGGTTTCCTCAAGAAGCTTGACTTTAACCATTATCTCTCCAGGTGTTTGGCAGTCTTACTTTTCTCCTTTCCTGCCCTGTCTGGTCCAGTACCCCCCCCAACTTTTTTTTTTTTTTAAAATCATTGACCAGCATCAAACAACAGTGATAAAGGAGGAGGCTTCTTTCAGATAATTGATGTTTCATGCAAATTGGCAGCTCGGCCTCAGATTGAGGCAAATGTATTATTGAGATAAATAATTAACTGTCCTTTTTAGCCAGCCAATTGGAGCAGATATATTTGAGAACCAGAACGAAAATAGGGAGAGGAGAGAGAAGGCAAGATCTAATCTTGAAGAATGTGGAGCGATGGAGGAGGGAATGGGGATCCATACTATTGCAGTGTATCTGTGTATGGGGGAAGGAGGGGAAACATGGGGATGTATGGCGTAATTCTACAGATGTGCTTTTTATTAGTTCCTCTGTCTGAAAATGTTGTTTTCCTCTGCAGTGTGATTCGTCACAGAGATGTTCGGTCTTCTTACTATGGTGTGATAGATAAATTCCGTCTACAAGTGTCTGAGCAGAGCCAGAGGAAAGCATTAGGGAAAAAGGAGATTATTGCTACACTACTTCCATCTGCAAAGGAACAACAACAACAAAAGGAAGAGGAGGAAAAACGAATAAAAGAACACCTGGCTGAAAGTGTCTTTTTTGAGCAGACTTTGTGTCAACCAGGTAGCTAAATCTTTTACCCCTCCTGCATTCTGAATCCATTACAAAGAGCTCAAGTAACCAGAAGGCCTTGACTAAAATCTAAGATAATTCTTTTTAGTTACCTGTAAGACTGCTGTCTTTATCACTGGGGAGTGACAGTGCCCAAGAACCCAAACTATGGCTATTCTGCTTATGCTGTCTGGGTTAATGGAGACCCTTTGCTGCTCTAGGTTTGTGTGTCGTTCCTTGGAGGGTGCGTCCTCTGTTGCAGAGGTTCTGTCTGTTGCAGCCAATGGGAATTTATCTGCAAAAAAGACGGTAGTTATTTTTTCCCTTGGGCTCTTTCAGAACATACGCCCCTTCTGAGTTTGTTCCAAACACTTAATCCTCCATTTCCTGATGAGCAGGAAATATTGCCAAAACATATTCTGAAGTGCTCCTTGTTCTGCACCATCTTGTTTGTCTGTCTCACAAGTACGGAAAAGCAGTTTCTACCTGAAAACTCTTTGCCCGTTTCATATGTGAGGAATTGAATCAACAGTCTTGGACAGAACCTGGACTGACCAGTTAAACTGAGATGGTAGGAGGAGATATAAAAAGTATCAAGTTTTACCAGAACTGATTCTTGACTTGCATCTTGTCTACCGTCTTGTTATTTTTACCGATTTATACTGTGCTATTCTTGTCACTGTTTTGTTTTTCGTGGCAAGAACAAAAATTAATTGCAGAAAATAGATGTACCTGCTTGAGAATGTTCCTTTTGTTAAAACCAAACGGTTTCGCTATCTACATATAGTTTGTTGGCTGGTGAAACACCTTTTACTTACTTTTTTACTAAAAAAAACCCCTCAAGACAGGTATTAGTAAGATAGGGGGTAAAAGCAAACCCCCAAGGTCTCTGGGCTCAGAGAAAGTTACAATGATAGTGGTTCCAGTACGGAGAGTCTGAACCAGCCTGAACAATCTCATATTGGTCTTATACCAAATGCTGTTTCTCTGCTTAAAAATCTTGTTGACTGCACGATGTTGCTTCCTTACAGAAGAACAGCAAACAGAGCAACTGCAGCCTTTGCATGTAACCTGTAACCTAGAAATTAGAGATTTATGGAATTAAAATAGGACACATATGGCTAGTCACTGAGGATAGAAAAAACTCGATAAAAACATTGGCTAATTTCCAGTGAGTCTTAAGAATTTGGTTAGAGGTATCCAAGTGACATGTTACCAGCTCTGTTCCAAGATGACGCCGTGTGCCTTTGAGTAGTTAAGGTTCCAGCTGTTAAACCACAGTGCAATAAAGAATACGAAGGTTAGTTTAGCCATAGTTTGCATTTCCTTATTCTGCTGATAGTAGACTGTCAGACTGGTTCGTTCATACCAGTTTTTAAAGTAAGATTCAAGCATTTCTAATTGTGGCACATGAAATGGTTCTGGCAACCCTTAAATCCTCCAAAGAAAGAAGGATAATGTGTCTGGCCCCAAGAACTTGTGCTCTTGTCGTAGCCAGGTCTTGTTTTGGAGGGGGGAAGCAGAGTTTGTCCTAATGGATTACTAATCACTGAAGGAACATATCGAGGAATGGAGCTGGGATGTGTGGTGAAACCTCAAGAGCTGTTGAAACATCTAGCTGTCAGGACTGTGTAGATATAGCTACAGGGCCTGGCAGGCTCCCTTCCTCCAGGAGGGAGGGGTTTGGGAAATCATAGAATCATAGAATCATTCAGGTTGGAAAAGACCCTTGGGATCATAGAGTCCAACCCCCTGCCCCACTCTACAAAGTTCTCCCCTACACCATATCCCCCAACACCACATCTAAATGACTCTTAAATGCATTCAGGGATGGTGACTCAACCACCTCCCTGAGCAGCCTCTTCCAGTGTCTGACCACTCTTTCTGTGAAGAATTTCTTCCTAAAGGTCTAGTCTAAACCTACCCTGTTGCAGCTTGAATCCATTCCCTCTTGTTCTATCACTAATTATCATGTGAAAACAAGTTTCAGCATCAGAACAGGGAGCAGCCTTCTCCGCTGGAAAATGCAGGTTTAGGAGGGTGGGTTTAAGAGTTGTTTTCCACCCCCTTCAAACTCCAAAGGGAAAAGAAAATCTCAGGATACTGCAGCAAACATGTTTGCAGAATATGTCCTGCTTATATTGGGTGGATATTCCTTACAGTCAGTACTGTCTTGTTTTTCAGAAAACAGAACTGCCTCATCGGGACCTAGTTTACTAACAGTCTTCCTAGGAATAGTGTGTATCGCAGCACTAATGCTACCTACATTGGGGGAAATGGAATCCCTGGTGCCTCTCTACCTCCACTTAAGTGTGAATCAAAAGTTAGTAGCTGCTTATGTTTTAGGTAAGTATTTTGGATTTCCTAAGTGTTTTCTTACAACTTCTGCGATTTGGGAAACTCATCCTGTGTTTGCCAGTGGCTGACAAAGAACCATATTACATTTTAGTTTGTATCTCCAGTTATATTTTAACTTGCAGCCATCAGGGTAAATTAGTTACTGCAAGTATTTTAGACTAGATAGAGTTGATATTTATTACATACAGGCCCTGACACGTTAATGTCAGCTTCACTTGATGCCCAGCCAGCTGTAGTCATCTGCCAGTAAAACTAAATGGAACGTGCTGTTTCTTATTCTTGGATTGAAATAGAGAATTACTCCATTGCAGAAACTACATTTTTCTGTTATTTTACTTCTCTCTCTGACCCTGACAAGCTGGCCCCAAAGGCTCCATTCACTACCTTGTTGATAAGCAGTTGAAATGTGTAGAACTAAGTTGTTGTAAACCCTCCTAAAAGACTACCACCATCCCAGTTTGTAACTTTGCTCCTACATTAGCAAGCATAGAGAAGTCATGCACCTCATTTGTTATGACTATTTTTCTATAACTATTTCAGATTTGAAGAACAGTCACTCTAAACTCAATTCTCCTGTCCCACTGCCTAGCAGAAAGGAGGATTTAAAGGAATGGAGCTAGGCAGCTTCAAACTGATAGCTAGAGGTGAGGTAGCAGTGGGGAAAGGTGCAAGATTCCTTTGGTAGAAGCATTTCTAGTGTTCATGAAAAGATTCTTCTGCTGTAGGCAATTCTTGCTCATCTAGAGTTGATTGCTCTTGAGAAGATGAAACCACCTTTCTTCCACAAGGAAATACAACTGGATCGTGTAGCGCTGAACTGAAAAGGGGGGTTAATACCACACCAATTGGGTTGTACAACATTTGAGAAGTACTTGCTTAATTATTATTTCTTTATTTATTATTGTCTGAAAGTCTCTGTACAAAGGGTAATAGAATCACAGAATGGTTTGGGTTGGAAGAGAACTTAAAGCTCACCCAGTCCCACCCCCTGACCTGGGCAGGGACACCTCCCACCACACCAGGTTGCTCCAAGCCCCATCCAGCCTGGCCTTGAACCCCTCCAGGGATG
>JAOTQQ010000063.1:20546191-20563318 GCA_026546715.1 Gallinago undulata
TGGGGCAGCCACAGCTTCTCTGGGCAACCTGGGCCAGGCTCTCACCACCCTCACACCAAAGAAGTTCTTCCTAATATAAATCTCCCTTCTTTCAGGGTCAAACCCTTCCCCCTCATCCTGTGGCTTCCCTCTCTGATCAAGAGTACCTCCCCATCTCTCCTATAGTCCCTGAAAGGGGCTCAAAGGTCTCCCCAGAGCTTTTTTTTCTTCTCCAGGCTGAAGATACAGTCTGTTTTGTAGCTCCTTCCAGAAGCTTCTGTTCTTACCCACAATGATTTAGCCCATCCAAGCAAAGGCCTGCAGCAGTTCTGGTTGTACCAATTCTCTGAGCTAATATAGACCTTAAAGAGCTGAACTGTAATTCCTCTTTTCATGGATAAATTGCTTGTCTGATGAAAGGCAGCATTACAGCTCTCTGCTCTCATGCACCCATCTTCAAAATCTTCCTAAAGTAACTAAGTTAAAGCCGTGCATAGTGGCAGGATAGTAAAATAGTCTCAGAAGTGTCTTTATCTGTGGTGAGCTCTGTAGGCTCCAGATGAGCTCTCTGCAGTGAAAGGCTCTTATGTTATCATCGGCTGAGCCTGCAAGAAAGTCACATAGCTAAAGAACTGAGAAATTACTATTTTTCATAGAATTGTCTGAGTCAGAAGGGACCTTTAAGACCATCCAGTCCAACCAGCAACCCAACTCTGATAAAACCCATCACTAACCCATGTCTCTAAGCACTAGGTCATCCCTCCAGGGATGGTGCCTCAGCCCCTGCCCTGGGCAGCCCATTCCAAGGCTTCAGAACCCTTTCTGTGTCAAAACTGTTCCTAATCTCCAATCTGAACCTCCCCGGGGGCAACTTGAGGCCGTTTCCTCTTGTCCCATGGCCTGTTCCTTGGGAGAAGAGACCGAGCCCCCCCTGGCTACACCCTCCTTTCAGGGAGTTGGAGAGAGCCAGGTGTCCCCTCAGCCTCCTTTTCTCCAGGCTGAACATCCCCAGCTTCCTCAGAAGTTCTCCAGACCCTTCTCCTTGTTCTCCAGACCCCTCACCAGCTCCCTTGCCCTTCTCTGGACCCACTCCAGCCCCTCAGTGTCTTTTTTGTGGAGAAGGGCCCAAAACTGGACACAGACCTCGAGGTGGGGCCTCACCAGTGCCCAGGACAGGGGGACCATCACCTCCTGAGTCCTACTCACCTACTTCATATTGCAAAAGGTTGGAATTAAAGGAGCCCTGATGTTTTTCCATATGCGTCTGCCTCGTGCAGTGTAACTCATGGCTGAGAACTTGCAGGTTTTTACTTTTTCTGGTATCTGCACATAATTGAAGGAAACTTTTTGGTGTGCCACAAGTAGATCTAATAGCCCCATATTTCCTACTTTCATCTGATAGAGGTTAAAAACAATTAAAATCAGAGCAGTTCTGGGTTTTTATGTCTCTCTTTAGAGGTCACAACACACAGCTCCCTGCACAGACTGACAAGGAAGCTTAAATTTTTGTCTAAAACTCATCTTCCATCAGTTATTCTGCCCAGAATAGGAACAAAAATGTCTTGGAGCCTTGAGATGATGCAGCATCGGAGTTGCCCTGCCCATAACTAGCCTCTGCCTGCCCTGAAATCTGGTGATTCTTGTGCTGGTGTCACACTGACCCAGTCAAAACCTGAATGCTGAGACTTTCCAGTGGTGAGATCAATAACTGTTTGGAGTATTTACAGCTGCTTTGAAGTTTGGTTACTTGAGACACTGCACTGCGGTGTCATTTTTACACAGATTTTGACTACATCAAAATTTGGAGCAATACTTCCAATATTGAAGTGTATATTTAAATTAATTCTTAATGCATTTATGCACTTTGACCCTATTTTTTGGCCTGTGTGAGGGTAAACTGTCTTTTCTTTGGTTTAAATGTTTTATGAAGTGGTTTTATGAAAGTGTTTAGTTCTGAATTCATGTCTTTCAGGTCTCATCACCATGGTTATTTTGAGAACATGAGCAATGAGTCCATAGGATGTTAAACACCTTACTGTATATTCACATCATGAATGTGGACTGCCTTTTATTCCCATTTGGCTCACTAAGACGCTAGCAAAACCCTTCGGTGATTTCAGATACCTTCAGAAGTGTAATATATTTTAACTATGTATAATAAATGAAAGACTCAAAGCACTTTTGGGTGCTTCTGTAACAGACAGCTATGAAATGTTCAGTGATACCTGTGAAAATTAATTTGAAACAAAAACCTTTTATATCTACGCCTACTGTAAAAAAAAAAATCCTTATTAAAGCAACGTTTGTTAATTTTTAGTCTTATGTTCACATCAGTGCGTGATCACTATAAAAGCAAATTGTCTTCTGTAAAACCCCCCTTCGGTTTGTGGTTGTAGCTGGCAAGGCTGGTGCGGAACATGCATGTACAGACCGGGGGGCTGAGGGGCACGGCTAAACGGGGAAAGAAAATGAAAAACTATGAAATAAACCATTAGGTGAAGAAGTAATTCTCAAATTCCTTCCTTCTTTACCAATATATTGTGGAGCGCTTGTTTTCTTATCGGAGGGGAAGTAATTTCTGCAACAGCCATTTTGTATCATGACTGTAGACAATAAAACCAAGTTCTATAATCAGATTCATTCTTTCCTTAAGGATACATGTGCTGTGGGAATTAAGTGGCTTGAACAGAAGCTGAACTCCCACCACACACCACTATAACATTCTGCATTATTTTCCCTATTTTAGAGTCTAAACCACAGGCATTTCTCTACACCTTCCCTTCCCCCCCAGCCATGTGAGGGGATTTCTTTTGGGTCAGAAAGAGCCTGTTTTATATTGGAGGTGACCATTTATCTTGTTTAATATAACAACTGCTTCCTTTCATTTGATGTTTCATTGTTGAGACGTTAAGTTTAAAAATAACTTGTACTGAAGGGTTGCTGTCACTGCCTTTCAGTCATGCACAAATCTTCATAAGAAGCCTCTAAAATAGGCCCTGATCTATATAAAAAACACTTTGGAAATTAAGCTACCTTTCCCCCTGCATGTTATGGGTCACTTTCCTGTTTATGCAAGGACATACAAAGAAACCATGTGGAAATGAGTTATTTATAAAGAAGAAAAAAAAAAAAAAGGAGAAAAGTTGAAGTTAATCACTGTACGGTTTTTCTCATATATAAAATACAAGTTAGTCTCTACAGGGCAATAAAATGTTACCCAATTGGATTATCAGGAGGACTGAGATTGTGTCATCTATCAGTGTCAGATGATAAAGAAACAGTCAAACATTAACATTTGTTAAATAAATAAATGGATGTTCCTGGTTTGAGAGCTCGGCGCCCTGCGAGTGTTCCCAGAGTCACACGCTCCCACTGTCACCACTCATTCCTGTTTCCATGCAGAGGTTGAACCTGCTGCCTCTTGAAGGGCGAGGAGTCTGGACAGATGTTGGGGAGATACAACTGCCAGGGGTACGTGAGCCTGGCTCTTGCACGTTATCAAACCTACATTTTCATCTCGGCAGGACTAAACGCAAAGACAATATCTTAGAGGCCCAAAATGCTTCCCCCCCCCCATATCCCAGGGCTCCAGCCATGGCCTGGGGTGGTGTTTTGCAGCACAGAGCATGTCCAGGAACCACATCACCGCAGCCAACTCTTGCACCTTCATCCTGCAGGAGATGATTGCACACACACGGCTTGGGAGGAGAGACACAAGAGAGCAGAAACCCCTGACCAACAGCAGCCTGTCTCAAGGAATTTAAAAAGCAGCAACTGGTTTATAAAAACACCTTGACCAAAGAAATTAGAAACAAAAAATTATCAGCAACTAAAACATTGGACCAGTTCTTTTTCAAGGGCAAGCAAGGAGCAATGCACTGATAAAAAAACCCTGATTAAATGTGCAGTAGAACTTGGCAGATGCAGCTGAAGCTGGTGCTTGGGCAAAATCAGCATGAGAAATGTCAACTCTGACTTCTCTCTGCTTCAGGGAGATCCCAGCACCCACCATCATCACTGATTTAGTCCAGCGCTGGGAAAACAAGACCTGAGGAGGGTTTCAGTTCAGCGCCATGAGGGGGAATATATCGAATCGTGTTACAGCAGGCTCCCAGGGAGACACGGGTAACATTTCACCAGGTGGATATGCAAGATTTATATTTTCTGATCCATATATAGATCTACGGACACACGCACACACCTCCAGTGCTTAACAGGGCTATGAGTACCTTTGGAAATAAGACCCGAGACAGTGAATGTGCCTCCTCTTAAAAACACCAGGAAAAACAGTTAAGTGTTCACGTCATTTCCTGTTCCTGACTCTTCACACAAACAAGTCATTTCCTTGAAATAGGAAAGTATTTCCAGCAGAGCAAAGAGGGCGTTAGAAGCACCCAGTAGAAACCATGCCCTGGCTCACCCGGCACTCACTGGGGCAGCGATACCCCGTACAAGCGATGCCAGGGGCAGGAAACGTGATCTCCTCCAGGTGTCTGCACTTCTCTGGATCAGAAACTGCTGTTTTCTCTAAAGGCTGTTTCAAACTGCAGTGGATGTGGGTGTAACTGTCTCAGCACTCCAGGGACGGACGGAGCTTTCAGCAAATGGGTTCCTGTCCCCGGGGACGGTCCCTCCCCATGAGAAGCCCGTGCACGGAACTGTGCCTTCAGCAACCACCCACAGAAATCCCTCCTGGAAGCAACCAGCTCAGAATTGTCAAAGCCAATCGTGTGATATTTCATTTTATGTAGCGAGTATCTGATAACCCAACAAGCCTCCACTGGGAAGAGGCTGCCAAATAGGTTTGGCAATAAATGGCCGTATTTTAACCCTTGCTTGTCAATGTATATTTAAGATACCTGGCTCTCCTCCTGAATGCCAAGCTCCATCACCCCTTTCCTCTGTCAGAAACATAAGTCTTGCATTTAAGACTTGTGTGTAAGACTTGCGCACACTGGCAGGGCAAGGCTACAGAAGGGGACTTGCCTAAGGCCCTAAACTAGATCCAGGGATATTTTGTTTACAGGAGAGAAAATTCTCAGGTGCAGAGAGACATTTGCTTCATACACTTTGGTGATCCAGGGCAACCTCTAACTTCAGGGACCGAGCTAAAGAGGTCTTAAAAAACCCCAAACCTTAAATGGCCTTCTCTGTCGGGGGGGAAATTGAGTTCCTGGTCAGGTCCTGTGCCCTCTGTCCTTGTGTGAGGCCCTCCTGCTGAAGAAAAGAAGAAATAAGGGACCAGACTGTGATACAAAGTGCATGGGACTGAGTGATCCTGCTGTTCAGTCCTCCTGCCCACCTCTGAGCAGAGATCAGGATGAATGGCCATAAAAAAATGGGTTTTCTCCTCTGTCCCTGTGGAACGGGGCACCCCTCTCCCAACAGAAGTGCTGGAGAAGGTGCCACCTCCCCTTAGAGCTGGAGGAGACATGGCCAAAGGTAGCGGTCCTGGCAATGGAGGCGTCTTCCTCGTAGGTACAGCTCGTTGCCTGAGGAAACGGAGACAAACCACTGAAGGAGAAAGACGTCTGCTGCTGCGGGAGCCCATCCCTCCTCCACATGAACTAGCAAAGAATGGGGAAACCAGCGCTACATGGTCCAGCAAGAACCATTTAAAGATGACAAACGTATAAGGAAAGGGGCTCAGAGAACCTGTGTATCCTCAAAGAATTTCTGTACTGGAGGTACAAATACAGTCAGGCAACAGCCACAGTGTAACAGCTAAAGCCAGGTTAAGGGGATGCACTCGCTTTTTGGTCAATTTGAGTCTTTGACAGAACACAACCTTACAGAAGTTCTGCTGTACACTAACTACCCATTTAATTTAGATCATCGATACTTTACTTGACATCATAGAACCATAGAATGGTTTAGGTTGAAGGGACCTTAAAGATCATTGAGTCCCAACCCCCTGCCCTGGGCAGGGACTCCTCCCGCCAGAGCAGGCAGGTAATAGTTAACGTGGCGCAGCTCTTCAACAGCTGCCGAGCCACAGAACCACACTGACAACAGAGCATGGGGTTACACACAGGCACAGTAACGCACGCTGGTCTCCAAAACAGCAGACACACCGCAAAGGGATGATTTAAGCAATAGCACACTCAAAGCAGTGGGCGATCTCCTCACTACAAGGAGAGGCCAGAAGGCATAGACCAAGAAGGAACGAAGGTAACCGATAAAATGCCTATCAAAGATATGGAACAAAGAACCAAGAGTCTGTAATGGAACTTAATTCTTCTCCAGGAAGCTGCAGATGCTGTAGGTGGCTTGAGGTACACACAGCAAGGCATTAGATGACAAACAAGAAACCACCGTCAGGAGGCAAATAAAACTCTGCAAGAACCCTCTGGAATTCCACATTCCATAAACGTCACCAAACCCATCAGCACCTTACCAGCAGGAATCTGCCAGGGATCTCCAAAATCGCAGCCCACTGCTGAAGTGAATGCCTTTGAAATGAAAGCATCCTGATTTATTTTTAGGAAGAAGTTTCTTGCAGCAATTTCAATGCCACACGGCCTGATTTAAGCTGCCTTGAAAGACAACAGAGCACGCAATTTCTGCACCACAAAAAAGCAACGCATCATAGGTTTGATTTTTCTCCACCCAAGAGGAAAAAGTAATGAGGCCCACCTAATCACAAGACCCAAAGATAAATACCTTCAGCAACACCTTCTCCCACTTGAGCAGCTCTTTCCACCTAAGCTGGTGTCCGTCAAAATGTAAACATTTACATGCCGTTATTAGTCACAAAAGGAAGCCTTAAATAGTGAGCATTTTACAAGGATCTTATGAAGGAAATAAAAGAAGAAACTAAATCATTGGAAGAATTTTACATTTAACAGATGCCAGACTTTTCTGAGGAACCCTCCTGGGATCAGGACAGTCTCACCAGTTCCCTGATGGACACAGGGGACCCAGCACGCGGGCACGAAGGGGCTGTGTTGGGTTTTGGTTTGCACGCACTCACTTTCTCCCGCCTCTGAAGTCCCTGCTCCTGAGCCAGCTACTGAAAGTCAAGCAAGGTCATTCTCCTTCAGTCATTTTGTTTTTTCTCCTCTTCCTCTCTCATGCTTCTACCACAAAACCCCATCAAGGGAAGCAATCTCTCCCTGCTAGCACCAACCTGGAGGCAGCTTGGAGCCGCCCCATGCCAGAGGAAAGACATCTCCTGACCCAGACCTGCTCAGGGTTATCAAACCAGGAGGTGGGTACCAAATACACACAAATGTTACAGCTCAACCAACCATCCAAGAGATAGCCTCAGGAAACAGCCATGATGAGAGGTGATAATTTTTGCATCCAGCTACTGAAAAGGACTCTTGCAAGCCAAGTGCTCCTCTTTGGATTGATAAGGTTTTTAAGGTTTTAATTATTTACTGTAGCTGTAAACACTCAATTACATTTACAAATATTTTAGCTTGGTGCTTCCAGGAGAAGAGAGATCAATTTAAACTCCATCTGCCAGTTGGTGATGAGAAAGGTTGCTGAAAACAGGATATGAAGAGCTCTTGCATTTTAATTATGACTCCTGAAGATCTCTATTTTAAGGAAAGGAGTTACAACTCCAACATATGCAAGAACATGACAGCACAAAGTGAACATTTCTGCAGCGACTGCTGCCAAGAGACGCACAAGCTGTTCTGGGGCTGGGAGCTGGCCCGTGGCACCCCGGGGGAAACTCCTGCCTCCACTCACCTCCCCCACCACAAACACCCCCTGCAGCAGGGCTGGACCCACAAGGACTGCACTAACAACCACAAACAAACGTTTATAAATGGAATCATCTCGGTCTCAGCAATACAAGGCTTTGGAGATCTGATTTGTTTGTGCAGGCTGGCGACCGTTTACACTCAAGCCTTTTGAAGAAAGGTGAAAAGGACAAATTTAGGATGAAGTTCTCCTGATCCCTGGAGGCCATGGGTAGCTGCTGGATGGCATACCCAGCTCCGCTGGCTCACCGACAGCAGACGGGACACCCCGTGTGTCATTTATTTGGCCCAGGCACAGGCTCGTTTTTCCTGGCATTCGTACTTCACACTGCAAGAGAAGTATCTGTTCCTCTGCTAAATGCAGTCACCGCTGAAGCACTCCTTCCAAAAATACAGTCCCCCTGAGTGCTGGCACAGTTACCAACGTTCCCTCAGCAGCTACATCACCCTGGAGAAGGTGGAAGGAAGAAAAACACCTCTCAGTTGTCACGGAAGACAGGCTGGCCCCAGACCTGACTCAACCACCAACAAATCCGACAGGATACTTCGCAAACGGACACACCGAGTGTCCATCACAAACACAACTTCGGAAGGGTGCCATCCGAGGAGTGCCAGAACCCCAGAGAGAAACACCTGTATGCCCCAAAAAAGCTGCAGAATAAAACAAGGTTATATATAATAATATGCACTTACATATTATACTTAAAAAAAAAAAGAAAAAAAGAAGAAAAACATGATCATAATACTTCCAATATGGCCTGAGACCGGAAAGCTGCCCACATCTTCCTGGAGGAAGGCAAAGGCATAGACAGTTAGAATCATAGAACAGTTTGGGTTGGAAGGGACCATCCAGTCCCACCCCCTGCCCTGGGCAGGGACACGTCCCACCACATCAGGTTGCTCCAAGCCCCCTCCAACCTGCCCTTGAACCCCTCCAGGGATGGGGCAGCCACAGCTTCTCTGGGCAACCTGGGCCAGGCTCTCACCACCCTCACACCAAAGAATTTCTTCCCCAGATCTCATCTCAATCTCCCCTCTTTCAGGGTCAAACCCTTCCCCCTCATCCTATGGCTCCCCTCCCTGATCAAGAGTGCCTTATACACTTGTAATATAAACTCAGAACAATTCAGGAATGTCACCCACAAGTCCTCTGTGTGACAGGACACACTTCATCCAACAGAGTCTCAATATTCATCCCTCAGGAGTCAACAGGTCATTGGTAAAACAGAGGTAATACTAACAGCATGACTCACTGTGCGAGTACAGGGTTGATTACCTGCATTGAGTAACATCCTAATTGCCCGAATCCAGATATGTATTTTGCAAGATAATATTGTTCCAAAATCTAATGTTTAGTTTCAGTGGAAAAAAACCTACACATTTCCTGACTCCAGAGCACAAAACTGCAGCTCCTTGATGACATGGATGGACAAGGATTTGAGATGCCTTTTTCCATTAGTTCAGTCATTTCTGTTTTGCAAAAGCAGGGAAAGGAATGACTGCAAATGTGTAACTATTTCTCTCTCCTCCAACAGCACTAATTGCTCTTTTAAGGCAAACCACAAAGACTCCCCGCTTCTTCCCAGGGGGTGAGAGCCAACATGCTGCCTGCCAGCCCGCTGCAGCTTCATCTGCCGAACTATTTCACCACGGCCTCCTCTAGGCATAACCAGGGACACGTTTTGACTAGTAAAGTCTTTTGAAAATGTTTAGGTTTATTCTTCCGTTTTCCTAGAGCTGTCACAGCAATGTGCTAGGAAAAAACAGGAGTCTGCTGAAGGTTTTAAGGCAAACTTAAACACAAACTAGAGTGGGTGGAAGTGGGTCACAATAGATATCCTGATTTAAGAACATTTAATCACAGATGAAAACTAAAGTGCAGAAACAGTAAAGCACATTTCTTTTTCCATTTATTGGCACTTACTTGAAAAATAGCATAAATATTCAACAGAAAAGAGACAAGTTGATCCACACGCAACTATTAAACCCCTCTACTGATGCATCTCCTAAAAAGGAGTGAAAGAGACACCAGGAGGTTCATTCTCAAAAAATAAGAAAGATTTAAAAACAAACAAGCAAACTTTTGCCCTCACCACAACAGTGAAGGCACAGCAACTCTTTGGCACATAACCTGAAATCACGAAACAAAAAACTATGTTATATTAGAGAGCGAGAGCAAACAGGCATTAAACACAAGGTTGCCCACCCACCACAGGGTGAAGGGCAGCCTCAACTGCAAAAAAAAACCCCACCCTGCAATCAGGAAATTGACCATTAATAATAATTTAAGAGGAATCAAATCAGAAATAAACCATGTCATCTCTTGCTTGAACTGAGTAAAACTACTAAATAAGCTTCTATTTCCTTTCTACAATAAGGACATACGGAAACCAGTCATTGGTCCTCAGGTCACCAAGTCTTTGCGCTCCAAGGCATCCGTTTCTGCTTTTGATGGCTGCTGTCATTGAAAGCTTCATCAATGTGGCTCTTCCACAGCAGAGTTCAGCACGAGCTTTTTTCCTACTTGAGGAAGTCTCCGTATTTTTCTCACTTTATGACACATGATGAAGTTTTAGTGTTTGAAAAAAAAATATTTTGCTTCGTTATTAACCTCTCAGGAAAGAGGGCTTGAAAGCAGACAGTACAGATGGGGACCCAGCTGGGGAACCACAGAATGGTTTGGGTTGGAAGGGACCTTAAAGATCATCCAGTTCCAGCCCTCTGCCCTGGGGGAAGTTCAACTGCACAAGAGGAGTCAACAACCCAAATGAGGCTGCCACTGGAAAATCTGAAACAGCTCTCTGGTGGGCTTTGCAGACTTTTCCTCCTGTTTGGGGAATCTCAGGATGCCTCAACCCAGTGATTTTTCAAATATAGTACAAGAATCCCAAAACATCTCAGATGACCAAAGTCTACGCTTCCAATCAGCATCTGAAGTTTTCAACAGCAGAAATAACTTGATGCCATTGTTTAAGAAAGGGACATCAGGAGATTAAACACATATTAAACATGTTTGATTGCCTCAGCCTGTAAAAAGGCACTCAAGATTCCTCACACTATTTGTCAAAAAAAGCTCATACATGAGGACGAATACTGTCTGTTAAAATAATGTACTTCTGAAGTACTAAGTACTAAAACCTCAGGATTTAATGTTTGTTCCAAACATTATTACTATTTCTCCCTATTAAAAGACATTTAACAGAGCACCTACCACTCTAATACATCATCAAAACGAGGAAGGAAAAAAAAAATCTAATACAAAACCCCAGAAGAATGTTCCACATCTAATTTGGATTTAGTCACAACAGCAGTCATGATCATGAATAAAATCCAACATTAAATTTGACAATTCACCAGCTTGTTCTTTTGACATCTATCAGATCACAGAATCGATTAACAGCCAATCAGAAGTGAACACAAGCATCAATTCCCACCCCCTGATAGTGCCCCTTTTGTATGAAGAACAGAAAATATAAATATCTAACACTTGGGAAATAAAGTCAAATGAGTAACCTGCTTCATTGGGTTCAGACTGAAGACAAGTGTGAAAGTTATCTGCTACTGCACAAGCACCACCTTCTCTTAGGGAGGACTCTGCCTCATGGCTGATGGAAAGCCACATCTTCCAGGAGCAGAACGTACAGAGTAATTTCTAACTTATGGCAACACGATACCCATCATAAATCAACAGCTTGCTCCCCCATGTTAGCATCAAACACCTTTGCAATTCAAATGCTTACTGTATTTTAGTAAATGTCATACACTCACTAGAAACCTGAATTCCTCCTCAAGGAACTATTCTGGAAGTTTTCTAGAAATAATGACATTTCTGGAAGTTCCTATGAGGAACAGAATCAGTTACACACAAGAGAAAGTCTTATTGATATCCAGGATGTTTCTCAGTGTCCATTAGCAGACTTCTGCTTCTCAATTAATAGGTAACTTTGCTGTAAGATCTACTGGTAAAAAAGGCGATCTCAAGTCAGAGAGTGAGACCAGAGAGTCTGTGCTGGTGCCAACTTCAGCTGGTGAGTCACAGGAAGAGCCCACGCTGCTTGTGGTGTCATCAAGAGCGTGTGATGACAGACTGAAAGCAGAGTAACATCAAGATATGAGAAATGAGGTCCTCTTCCTGGTAAGCCTCAAATGCTACCTTTCATTTGGTATAAAGCCATTTTAAAAACAAATCATAGAATGGTTAGAGATGGAAGGGACCTTAAAGATCATCCAGTTCCACATCCTTGCCCTGGACAGGGACACCTCCCAGGTTGCTCAAAGCCCAACCTTGCCTTTAACACCTCCAGGGATGGGGCAGCCACAGCTTCTCTGGGCCAGGTCTCACCAACCTCTCAGCAAATAATTTCTTCCTAGTATCTAATCTAAATCTCTCCTCTTTCAATTTAAAACCATTACCCGCTCCTCCCATTGCTCCCCGCCCTGATCAAGAATCCCTCCCCATCTCTCCTGTAGCCCCCCTGGAAAGGCCATTATAAGGTCTCCCTGGAGCCTTCTCTTCTCTAGGCTGAAGAACACCAACTCTCTCAGCTTGTCCTCACAGCAGAGGTGCTCCAGCCCTCCGATCATTTTCATGGCCTCTGCTGGACGCACTCCAACAGGTCCATGTCCTTCCTGTGTTGAGGACTCCAGAGCTGGACACAACACTCCAGGTGGGATCTCACAAGTGCAGAGCAGAGGGCTAGAATCACCTCCTGTGACCTGCTGGCCACACTTCTTTTGATGCAGCCCAGGACACGATTGGCGCTCTGGGCTGACAGCGCACATTGCCAGCTCATATTGAGCTTCTCATCCACAAGCACTCTCAAGTCCTTCTCCTCAGGGCTGCCCTCCAGCCATTCTCCACTCAACCTGTATTTGTGCCTGGTATTGCCATGTCCCAGGTGTAGGACCCTACACTTGGCTTGGCTGAACTTCATGAGGTTCGCATGGGCCCACCTCTCAAACCTGTCCAGATCCCTCTGGATGGCATCTCCAGCATGCTGACCACACCATACAGCCTGGTGTCGTTGGCAAACTTGCCGAGGGTGCACTCTATCCCACTGTCCATGTACAACTCCAACAAAGATGTTAAACAGCACTGGTCCCAGTACCAACCCCTGAGGAACACCACCCATCACTGGCCACCACTTGGATACTGAATCATCGACCACAACCCTTTGAGTGCGGCCATCCTTGAAAATGATGTACACCTTTGAAGGAAAAGTAAGCCCTATGACTTGAAACAAATCTGCAACCACACACCTTGCAGTCACTTCCAAACAAACGGATAATTCTGCCAAATTTCCTCCTTCAGCTCACGCAGGTTGGAAGCATGGAGCTCAGTAATTAAAGTCCCTTTAAAACATTTATTTAATTATTGTCGCTGCAACGGGCTCAAAGCTTGTGCACAGCTGCGTACATCAGCCGAGAGAGATGCAAAAAGGACAAATGTGCTGTGAACAATCCTGCCTCGATAGCTGTGTGGGCACACCCTGGGTATTATTAACCTCTTGACTGAAATACTACATCAAAATCCCTTGCTATTTCCAGCTGTTATGATTTTTAACCTAGTACTGTTTATATCCTCCCAGCAGGGAAGGTCAGACAGAGGAATTTTCCTATGTGACTAAGAGCAAGAAAAAAAAAAAAAGACAAAACCCCAATCCACCTACAAGCATTTGCATTTACATTTGATTGCAACTTAAAACTAGACTCCAAAAATCACAAGCCATGAGGTATCTTTCCCTAAATACGCTTCAACTCCCATACACATAAATCAACTGTATGGGCAATTAACAGGCAGTCAACTGTGAAATTGCCCATTTACTGTGAGAATTTTGGTGCTGCAAAATGAGGGGAGGTCTGTATCAATAAAAAAAACCAAACCACCACCCAACAACTTCAAGCACAATCATTACTAGACGAAAAAAAGATTTGTAGTGCTTCTGATGAATTCAACATAATCAACAGCACAGCATTTACCATCCCCCAAGGTCTGCCTGATGTGAAACTTCAGGGGTCAGCATGTGGGAGGATCCTTGGAATCTTTTCGGATGATCTTCTATCTCTGTTACACCTTTGGTAAGGGATACAGAATGATAAAAATTACTACTAATTTAAACTAACATCTACTTTCAATGTACTGAGCAAACAGAACAGAGGTTCAAACTTGTTACAACAGATTGGATGATATCTTATATGCAAGACAAAGAAGTTTGATGCTGAAATTTTAAAGACTGCCTAATTTCTTGGAAACATTTTAGTCCAGGCTTCAGCAAAGTTTAGTGAGTTATGAACAGAGGTTTAGATATCGGATATTTATTCTTCAGTAGCAAATAATGATCTTTTTCATTCAGTTTATTCAGCTATCAGTTCACTGACCAGGACTAGCTCCACCAAAGCAGATTTCCTCTTGCAATCAATAAAAAACAAGGTCCAGAATTATCAATAAACTAATATACTGACTTTGACTTCCAAGTACACCAGAAGAAGAGAGGAGATAGATACACACTTAAATAGCTATGACAGAACTCAGAAAAAAGTATTTAAAAGCTGTCTCAGAGCCAGATGTTACAATGCTGAAGCAAGAAGATATAAAAGCAGGTGTAATAAAATAAGCAGAAGTTAAACTGGAAGAAAAACCTAGGAAGATAAACATTTCCCAATAAAGCCATTAAGTGTCTACCAGATCCCTGCATCAGGTTTTGACTTTGAAGGGTGATTTTTAAATCCACAGTACCTGTGCTCCTCAGTTACCCAGGACTTTGACATTTTCTATTTGTGAAATACAGCAATAGTTGTATTCCTTGTTTTGTTAAGCAGGTTACATTGGTTTCTTGTCAGATATACATGACTAGAGCGATGAAGAGGCATTTGAACAGAACAACTACTAGTTTTACAGAATAGTAAAAGCTAATTGTCTGTTTTATCCCTACAAACAGTTCCATTTATTCTAGTCACTCTTTAAATCATCAGCCAACTGAACATAATTATGAGGAGCAAAGCTACATGAATTATACCAACATGTTAGTTTTATATTAGCCAAAACCAAATACTGTACCTTTTCTTTTTATTGAGCCAAGAACACTTGGTCGAATGCAGTTAATTGGACTCTGGCTTCTCCTGCTAAGAGAAGGCATATGCTATACTGATATCGCCATTGATAAAGGAAGCCTGAAAACATGTGAAGAATCAAAGGACGTTCAGATAATAAACTACTAATTGGAAAACGCTAAAAAAATAGGCATTAAACACCTTATTCACAGTCAGTCTTTTTTTTTTTTTTTAACTTTACTGAAGGCCAACCTTAACAGAACAAGTTTAATCACATTATTTCACAACTGGGATAGTCTAAAAGCTCACATGCAGGCACTGACCTCAGCTGACAGGCAGAACTTTCCTGAACTGTTAGGGCCTAATAAAATTTAATTATATGTCCAAATCACTCAGGAAAAACATCCAATGCAGCTAAAAGCAGAATAAGTACCAAACCCTGAATCTGTTTGTTTGGGTTTTTCCCCCTTTAGACTTCAAGTCAATTACTTAATATGTGATTAAGGGCAACAGAGACCATACTGAGAAGACAGATGCCACAATGAGTCTACTTTCCCAATGTTATGGCATAAGGATTTTAATAAATATCTTAAAGCACTGTAAAATCCAAAGTTTACAGAAATGTATAAAGTTGCAATCAGAAATCAGTGATGTATGTCACAAATTCTGGTATTTCACAAGCCTGCTGTGACCAAGCGATGCCGATTTTCTATTGCTGGTATGATCTGGTACTTACCTCGAAAACCGCCTGGTTGGACTGGGGCTGGTACTGGGAGGTAACCCACTGCTACTCACCAAACTCTGCAAGGATGGCGAGAAACATTGCTGAAAGCAAAACAGTTTGTGTTAGTTACCTATAAACACTGTGTCACACCCACATGGTAACAACCAATGCTTATCACAGGTAAACAAGCAACCCACTCCCAATTTAAGCAACCAGTCAATATGGGTAGATATACAGAGATTCCACCTTTCTGTCACAGGTTCCATTTCCCCGCAGAATACACGCACATTGACAAGGATTTATTTGGATTTATTTCACTACAGTCTAAACAGACTACGGTTCATAAAATAAGAACATATGCCCCTTCCTCCTATTCCAAGAGAAAAGCAAATAAGGAATAATGTTTATTAACCACAGATTAACAGCTGAACACTCCACAGAAATTCACACTGACCAGAAGTGCAACTGCTCACTGGTATTTTCTGGTTTAGGGTTTTAGGATTTTTTTTTGCTTACTTTCTAGTTTCTTGTTTGCAGCTGAGGTAGAAAGGAGCAGGTGGCTTAATCTCTTGCTACTAATTTGGTTGGATTTATATAGCACCACTCAAGATAAAACTATTCTGATCACATTTTGCTCACCTTCCCTATTCCTCTGGTAGGTGAAGGAGCTGGAGAAACTGGGACAAAGTCAACTTGCTTTGGTGATGATGATTTTTCAAAATCATTGTCGCTCTATAAATAGTACACATAAAATTAATCTTATCAGCCAATACCTTAAATGAAAAGCACTGATTGGTGTGGAATTGAGTATGATTCCAAAGTTTTCATTTTCATAATTTTTAGGTAGCCATTTATGAGCTTAAGCTTAACAAAAAAAAAACCCAACCAAACCCCAAACAAACAAAAAGCCTTAAACATTACATGGTGAGTATCAGAACGTGGAAGAAGATACAAAATTTGAACAGGACAGTTCCTTTTGACAGCCCAAGGAACCCATATGTATCCTCAAACTGGTAATTCTATGCCTTGTTAGTGTGAAAAACTGCTGATCAAAAGCAGGGATACACTAACACCTTAATTGTAGACCAAACTAGAAAAGAAAATGTTGACATAAGAGAGTCTCTCGTGTCCTGATAATGATAATAGGAACACAAATTAAAGCAGGAATGCATTACCAGGCTCAAGCTCTCCTCCCAAGAGTGGCTCATCTGCATTGCTACTTGCACTTCTCTGTAAAGAAGAAAAGGAATGTATTGTCCCAGGCCCATAGGAGACTGCATTAAGTATTCCAATTTGCCTTAATGCTTACCTTTCACGTACTGTTTCTCTGTTCATCAAATTCATTCCTTCTTCCTAAAAGATTAGCAGAGAAAAAAATTAAGATCAAAAAAGAAGAAAAAAAAAAGGAAAAAAAAAAAAGCTTTGCTAGAGCAAATCAGAAAAGCTCATTTTATTTCGCTTTGGGGTGCGGAAAATTTACTGAAAGTCAGTTAAGCAACAATAACCTTGAGCTCTTGCTACATGAAAAGGAGCAATGGGGAGACTGCTGGGTCCAGTCCTCTTCAATATTCATCAATGACCCGGATGAAGGGATGGAGTGTACCCTCAGCAAGTTTGCTGATGACACAACACTGGGAGGGGTGGCTGACACACCAGGAG
>JAOTQQ010000063.1:20563418-20574157 GCA_026546715.1 Gallinago undulata
GCCCATGAGCCAGCAATGGGCCCTTGTGGCCAAGAAGGCCAAGGGCATCCTGGGGGGCATCACGAAGAGTGTGACCATCAGGTGGAGGGAGGTCATCCTGCCCCTCTGCTCTGCCCTGGGGAGGCCCCATCTGTTGCTCTGTGTCCAGTGCTGGGCTCCCCAGTTCAAGAGGGACAGGGAACTGCTGGAGAGGGTACAGCACAGGGCTACAAAGATGATGAGGGGCCTGGAGCATCTCTCTTATGAGGCGAGGCTGAGGGACTTGGGTCTGTTTAGTCTGGAAGAGAAGGCTGAGGGGGGGTCTGATCAACACCTATAAATACTTAAAGAGTGGGTGTCAAGAGGATGGGGTTGGTCTTTTTTCAGTGGTGTCCAGGGACAGGACAAGAGGGAATGGGCACAAACTTAAATAGAACAAGTTCCATCTAAACACGAGGAGGAACTTCTTTCCTGTGAGGGTGGCAGAGCCCTGGAACAGGCTGCCCAGGGAGGTGGTGCAGTCTCCTCTGGAGACATTTAAAACCCACCTGGAGACGTTCCTGTGCAACCTGCTCTGGGTGGACTTGCTTTGGTAGGGGGGTTGGACTAGATGATCTCCAGAGGTCCCTTCCAACCCCATAGCATTCTATGATTCTGTGAGAGGATGATAAAGATGGAGCAAGAGAGACCATCACACAAGAAGTGCTTATGGGAGTTGGCTATTTCTCAAGCAGCTTTTTTATTTTCATTACTCTCCAAGAGGTAGCTATGAAACTGAGCAATGATAATATGAACCAAACTTTTTGCATGTGCTAGAATATCTTTAGGCAGTCTAGTACACAGATACTAGAAAATACAGACACTGCTCAAAAGCATGACTGGATCCTTACCTTCATCTATGTTGTTGCAACTAATTAGTCTGTCAGCATCTCATTTGCAATGCAGTCTTTTTTTTCTAAAGCATTATTAAAATGGATCAAAGAAGTAAAATTAAACTAAACGTTAACGCCAAGTTAAAGTACAAGCTTGACTCAATCCCCTCTTTGGTAGGCACCTTCCCGTAAAACTAACTTGATACTGTCCAGTCTGTGGAGTGAATTAGTAGATTCCCTAATGCAGTCCAGTTCATGAACAGAAGTTCAACTAAACATTTTCACAATCTTCACTGTATGTAGGAAGAGTCTTATTAAAATAATTCAACTGTGTGACTGTTTGCCGAGATTTGAAAGAGATCAGAAACACAGAAATGGGAAACACAGGTTCCCAAATGTGCCAGTAAGAACATAGGACACAGAATTTCAACTTGGGAATTTAATGATCAAACACAAATGGGGATATGTCACTGTTCGCTTTAATAAATGTATGGAACAAGTATGAATACAAAAGTATTTAAAAAGAAAATCACCTGAATTATCAAATTTTACTTCATGTAATACGGTAGAGCCACAGGAGTTGATTCCCTTGCTCTCAGCATAATTACATATCAATCCTGAGCTTTTTTATGCAGACCAAAAACAGCTCTACAACTGACCTGAGTGCTTCAGAGTCTCTTCAGGGATATTTACGTAATGAAAGCAAGCAGTTATTTTCATCAGGATTACTATGCATGCACCTGAAATATCTGAGGTGCAAAGCAGAAGTGCCTTCCATCACTTCAGATATCAGACCCTGAAAATGCTGTCCAAAAAGCACTGAATTGTTTTCTTAACTTTTCACTGTGTAAAAATCAAGCCTATCCATTGAAAACTAGCAAGCTAAAGGAAATATATATCTCTAAAAAAAAAAGTAATTAAAAAAATCAAGCGCCTTCAAGCTAATTTTATAAAGATTCTACTGTCAAAAAGTCAGCATATAAAATGGAGGAGCCGCAAGAGTTTGTTCATGTTTTCTGGCAGCAGTGCTATTTAAGCCTGCTCAGATATTTGCCACCCCTTCCCCCTTCCCTTCCAAAGTGTTTGCTGGGGCGCCCTTTGCTCCCACTCGTGCTGTGTCAGCACAAGTACGGTGATGTGGACAAGAAAAATTGCACAGATGAAAAACAGCCCAGACAGAAGAGTCCAAGCTATTTTTTAGCCCAAGCGCTTCCTTATCCAGTTCATTTTCTGGCTGCACAACACTCTTATGCCAGCACAAGTTAAGGAGCACTTTGTTATTGGCCCTGAATATTTATGCTGGCACTGCTGCCAAGAACTTGGCGAAATTTTACCCTTAGGGTTTACATCAAAGATTTCCTTTCTGAAATGTCCATTTTAAATTTCTCTTCCTGCTCAAATCTTCTTCTCACTAGCAGATGGAATATACTTTATGAAATTTAAAGCCTTTGCTTCTGCAAACACCTTGAAATGATAAACCACAGCAGACGCTGTACTGCAGTCTCAAAGTAAAATCTGTAGGCATTTGAAGGACATTACACATCAACCACCAAAAAAAACCAAACATGACCACCTATAAAAAAAACCCCTAAAATTAAAACAAAATTAAAATCTGTGCTTACTTGTTTGATTTGATGAAGACGGCTGCTAGGAATACGGATGGGAGACGATGGCACAAACTGCAAAACAAAGCCACATAAGAACTGAAACACACTTAGAAACTACAGGAGAGAGGAAAGAAAGGTGCAGGAATGTTAGTAACCACTTTACAGTGGTAACCCACATTAAAAAACACTTTGTTTGGGTATTGTTTGGGTTGTTGTGGGTTTTTTTTTTTATAAACCCCTCTAACATTCATAACAATCTCATTATACACAAACTACATTAATTACTTTAGGTATTTCCATTTTATACTGCTTTCTTTGCTCACAGATCCTAATTGGTATCAGCCTGGCTTTCACTTCATTTCCAGGCAACTAGAGCTCACAGCCTTCTCCACAGAACGAAGCTGCTTTTAACTAGCACACTACCACCCTTAATATAGAGGGTTGCATAAATATTTTCATTTAAGTGATGCAGAATATTTTCATTTAAGAGATGCAGAAGTTGCCCCAATAGATCCTTTAAAAATACAAAGCCAAACCAATACACTGTGCAAAAAGGTTCCTGGATCATTGTCTGCCTATCAATGAGTACTTTAACAGGTGAAAAAAAAAAGTCAGCTATTAGATGGCTAGCAAAGAGTTAAATACCTTCCTTATGGTTTCTCAAGAGCTTCACCAATTTGGGTGAAATCAAAGAAGACACCACTAAAAATGGTCTTCTTTTAATTTCTTCAGTTTTGCATCAAAATCTCACTGGAATGCTAGGATCTAAAACTGCATACTCAAAGCTAACTATTAAAAAGTTATTATTTTCTTGAACTATCATTTCCTTTTATATATTTCCCATCCCTCAAATGTTTGACCCGCAGTCGACTTTTGTCCTAACCCATTCAGGGATGAAAAAAAGTCAAAGCTCAAGCCTTGAATAGAGGTTTGAACTTCTCTGTAAGCTGATAGCCCCTCCAAAGCACAAGGTGTCTTTTTTAAAATGGATGTGTGTTCAGCAAGTAAGGCTTGTATTATAACTAAGTGTTTATATACGGAATAAAGTACAGTAGGAGGCTTCATCGTTTTCGAGCTCTAAAGTTGGGGAACTACCAAACATTCAGTTAACCACTTACAGCACCATCTTCTAATCAGTGCCAGGGAGACTACAAAGATTTTGCTCTCTTACACACAAGGTTATGGCAAGTTATCACTGACTATTAACGTTTCATATATCCAGAAATCCTCCCTCTAAAAAAACAAACATCAAGACATCACACCCTTTTTCTCACCAAAGATAGAAGCCCACCAGACTCATACAGGGGATGTCTAATGTTTGTGCCAGAACTTAGTCATAATCCATATTACTTAAGGCTAACGGCTATATATTGATTTGCTACTTCTGAAGTCCAGTTTAGGTGAGCTTTACTGTTATAACAGGCTCCCAAAAATCCTGTGCATCTAGTAAAAATTCCTTCAAGGTGTACCAGCCAGCATGGACCTTGAGCTGACCTTGATTCTCACACAGAGAAAAGGACGTGGACAGTAGTGCATTCCTGCCTATTCACTCTGACAATCCACAGTAGAAACATATTTGTTCCACTCATTATATTCTAATTTTATGACTGTGATGACCATTATTTAAGGTCTGACATGAACAGAACATATATGAAACCAGTGGCTCACAGTGTAAAACAAAAATTATAAAAAGGTAGTTAAGTGTTCCTCTGAAATGGGCACAAACTTGAATGTAAGAAGTTCCACCTAAACCTGAGGAGGAACTCCTTTCCTGTGAGGGTGGCAGACCCCTGGCAGAGGCTGCCCAGGGAGGTGGTGGAGTCTCCTTCTCTGGAGACATTCAAACCCCACCTGGACACGTTCCTGTGGGACCTGCTCTGGCAGGGGGTTGGACTGGATGATCTCCAGAGGCCCATTCCAACACCATGGCATTCTGTGATTCTGTAGCATCTAATGCACTTACTATATCCATTAACTCTGAGAATCCCACATCCCATCTCTAACAAGTCACAACCCTTGTTTTGTCAATGCTTCAAACTCACTTTTTCCCTGTTTGTAGTCCTTTGATTTAATTCTTGTGAAAAGAAATGGTCAGAAGCCTTGGGCACTTCTAAAAGATACTTGCAGACAACACACTTGTTAAAATTATGCTACCTAAATCCCCAACATTTTAAGAAAGCACAGAGCTTAATAAAAAAACATTAAAAACTATGACACTACATGGAAGAGAAACAGCTTCCCCTTGCTCCCTTCTCCTGTATAACCCTTTTTGCTGCAGGAAGAGTTTCAGCAGAGCCAGCCTGGCAGGCAGCACCTCAGGGCCAGCAACCCCTGGTGACGGCCCTTCCACTGCAGTCCCTGCAGTGCCCCCTCTCTGCTGCCACCACAAGCATCTCCAGGGCCACATTGAACCAAACAGGGAACGTACCTGGCTTTAAAAAATAAAAATTAAAACCTAAATTTTTAGGTTTCAGCAAAAGTCAACTTTTGCTGAAATGGTACCTAAACATTCAACTGCAAACTAGAATGCTTTGCTTAACAAAACTAAACCGCCAACCACACAACCCAAACAAAAGCCACCCAAAACGTTTACTCACTAGGATGCCACTGATACCTTCTGGAAGGAAATAAAGAGTGATACTGTGCCCGGCTGACCCTTCCCTGGCAGCTACACGAAGCGTCAGGGAACTGCAGATTAAGCCCCTGACAAAATGGCACACCAAATGTAGATATCATTATAAAAAAAGTTGGAGTCGGACTTTGAGAAGCCACTCAGAAAAGATATTAGAATTCAGTTGAGCAACTGAGGACAGCCCCAACAGCCCTGAGGATAGAGCTAAACAGAGTACGACCTGCAGTTACAGAGCATTTCAGCAACTCCCATTGTTCCGGTGGCAGTGAATACAACATAGTTCACATAAATACTCATCAACTTTTTTCCACAAAGTTTAATGAAACATAAAATTTTAGCTGTGCTTATACTAAATTAACAAAGTTTCAGTCACTTACTGAATCCTTTCACTCTCTTTATTAGAGTTTACACTACAATAAAGCAGTGTACAAAATAAAAAAAAAAGTGTTCTTTGAAGTACACTTTATCACCTGCTTATTTACAACTTCCTTTACCAAAGTAGGTATCACCTAGCTCCTTAGAATATCTCTAACATCATAAAAACTACACTTATTACTTCACTACAGCAAGAATACCAGGTGAGGTTGCTTAGGCTCCTTAATGCTGAAAATGTAATTATTTTCACAAAATCATTTATCTACAGATGATCCTTGTTTAAGGCCGCAAAAGGATGAGATAAAGTCTGTGTTGCTTTCCCATTTCATCTTCCTGCCATCTTCAATGGAACCAAAAACTAGACCATAATTCAAAGAAATACTTCAAGATGGACAGGGCACTGATTCAGCAGTCAATGGAGCACCCAATTTCAATTATAATTTATCAGTACCTGGTCAGCTGGAGGTGAAGAAGAAAGTTAACTTTCAGGATGCTTTTTAACAACCTTCAGGTGAGGTGAAGAGTTAAGGACACAGTTCCATGTAGGTGGGAACACCGGTTTAGCCCAGAAGACTGCAAGGTCTATTAGGGGCAGCCAGAACAGTTAGTCCCTCTAAGAGTTAAGCGTGAACTCAGTGAACAAGCTCCTGCTTCCCGGCAAGTTCAGGGCAATTAGCATCATCTTTTTTCACCCAACAATAGAGGATCTTCAAGAAGTAAACACAATAAACTGAGCCTTTGCCTTTGTTTGTTTCTCCCTTTGTACGACCACAACCATAAACAAATTTATCCTGAGCTGCCACCCTAAAAATATATATGACAAAAAAAGACTGTTGTTTAAAGAGATCTTTACCATAATGTGTTCTGGTAGGCTTTATATCCTAGCAGGAGAAAGGCTTTTCCACCAATCTTTCTAGACTTCTACATAAGTATCTCAGTTCTGTCGCAGGTGCAAACCTTTGCTGAAGTTGTTGTCTGTCCTGATTTTAAAACAGAATTCTAGCTACGGGGCATCAGTCAGCCAAACAGGAGAGCAGTATTCTTCAACTATTAACAAATTATTTCTAAAGAATCTTCAGAAGGTAACCAAGAAAATCAGGATAATTGTCGTTAGCATTACAGGGACTTCGTGTCCCGTACTTGAAAGAAAAATGATACTACTCCCCTCCCACCCTAACATAGCTTATTTTTTCCAAAACGTTAATAATCAAGTGAAAGCACCTGGACACTATCCTGTGCCTACCTGTTTCTTAAGGCTTTAATGGGGGGAAAGTTACATTTTTGATTACACATGAAGGTCTGAGCAGTTTCCTTTTGGTTAGAGGAAATAACTACCCCACACCCCCTAACCATTTAAGTGTCAGCAAAGTGCTATGTGGTCCTATGCAGTGCTCTAAATCAATCCAAATCACACCCTTCCAGCACAACTTGTACAATACTAAATCACAAGATATGCAATATTTTCTCTGGTTTTAAAGTAATATTTTAAAAATTCAGATTTGGGGAGTTGCAATAACAAAAGTTGGATAAAAGTTGAAATCACAAATGAAGGCCTCAAAGAGATACCGAATCATCCACCCTGGAAGCCTCAAGATTTGTGTTCTATCAGTTATATCTTGTTATAATTAATTGTGAATTACAAGAGTCTATTCTGTTGTCACAACAAAAAAAAGATAACTTAAGATCAGAACAGCACTTTAAAAAAAAGAAATAATCAGAAACGATTAGCACACTGGTTACTGAACAACACATCCATGCAATTAGTTCTGCTTGTGAGCTACCTTTCTAACTTGCATTTTATAAACTAAGTTATAATCACAAAAAAATATAAGTATTGTCCAAGGCCAAATGGTCTATAAATAACATTTCCCTATAGCTACAACACATTAATGTCACAGTCTAGAGCTTTGTTTCTGAAAACCTGTAGTATTAGCTTCACAGACCATAATCTAGTTTTCTTCTTTAATCCTGTTTGCACACTTCTGCTCTGGACCTAATGCAGTTGGTTTAATAGTTTTCTTACCAGACTGTGACGATTCATAACCGTGGTGCTGTTCCTGCGGGTTCGCAGAACATTGGCCTGGAACACCTCCGAGTTATCGCTGTGAAAAGAAACACTTGTCAAAGGCAAAAGCCATTTCCTTCCTATCAAAAAGCACCTGCTCATATAACCTCGGCAGCAAACGCTACAACAGCTATCACTGTGAGACAAAGCGCTCGAGAGACAGGCACATATGAACTCTTTTTAGCTTGTTGACAGAGAGCAGAAACCAAATTGCTCTTCCCCCAAGTCCCACCTACTTCAATTAATGGCTTTAATTAATCACATCAAGTCTTCAGAATAACTTGGAAAAAAAACCAACAAAATAAACCCAAAATGTTAAGACTGATCATTTCTGTGGGAATTGATGGTGTTGGGAAAGGCTGCAGCTTGCATATTGCTTCATACAGCATTCAACGGAACAAAAGGCACGTAACCAGGAACTGAAACCAGCTTCAATGTCATAGATAAAACAGAATTAAAAAAATAATAATACAGTAGCTTGACAAATCTTATCACTACATTTAACGAGTTCTCTACTTTTTTTCAGGACAGGTTAAATTAAACACACAGTAAACCCAGTTTTTAAAGCCCCTAGACTTTTGACCACAGTTACGTTTCTGACCAGGAAGCAGCGCATCCATTTAAATAAAGCAGGACTAGTTAGTTGATATAAAATGAGCTCCTTTCCCAAGGCAACTTTAGTTCTATTGATTCCTAAAGTAAGTTTCAGCAGCCATCGCTAGTGTTACCAACAGCCATTGATCAGCACTTAACGAACCAGACTACAGAAATTAAGTTTTGCAGTCACTAGAATAAAAATTTTGAGCCATGATCCTGCAATCTCCATGCCTAAAAATCACTGAGGAACCACACAGGCAAAGAGATCCAAATGCAAGATAGTAATTAAATCCAAATTACAAGAAGTCACTGGCTCATACCTTTTTGCCAAAGCTGCTGACCTGGGATGAACAAATGCAGTACACAAATCCAATTTCTCTAAACTAAACTGAAAAATAGTATTACCTTGTTCTAAAGACTAATAATCATAATGCACTTTTAAAGACGTCACTAACAGTCCTCCAGTTTAAAATGCACATCAGACATGTAAGTTTTAGACAGCTTTTGTCTAGCTGTGAATAAAAGATAAACAAAGCTTATACCCTGAAATAAAAGCCAACAGGAATTGACAAAAGCACTGTGCTTTTCACCACAAAGAATGCATTGACTCTCTTCCTCTAAAACATCAAATACAACTGACCAGACACCATTTACAATTTTCAAAGCAGTTTGACTCAGATCCCACAAGAAATCGAACCGTTGCCATTTGACAGGCAGTGGAACGGGAGAAATTTAAGCAATCCATAATGTGATGTTTAGAGGAAAGATTTACAGTTGAGGCCAACAGCTAGAAAACTCCTTTTTAGTGTAAGCATACTGGCTGGTATGCACATCCAACACAAACATCCTGAAATCCAGGGTCTGAATGGAGAAAACAGGCCGGAATAATTCTGTAAAATATTAGCATGGGCTGAGTCCAACATTCAGTGCTAACTAGGAGAAGAGAAGGAAAGAAAAAAAATCCCACCCTACAATATCCTTACCTTAAATCTCCCTTGAAAAAACACCAGACCTGGTCCAATCTCAGACTCACCTTTCACAGAAAATTCTTACAGTTCCCATTAAAAATTATTTGGCATGAAAACAAGAATCAAAAGTTCTACAAAAGGGAACTTTTGTGATCTAAAATACTCCACTTAAAAATGTTCTCTGGCTCTATGATAATTTGTTGTCCAAGCTCCTTACTAAATCTGTTAATAAAGAAGTCAAAACAGGAGGCAGAGGAGAAAAAGCAAGCTGTTTGAGAGCAAGAGCTTTTGTTTCGGTTTACCCAACAAAGCCATTCTGGAAAAAATTGGAGTTTCTTGCCAAGAGTTGCAATCTTGCAAAAAGTTTTCTGCTAGAAAATTTCTAATGAACGTGCAAAGTGCTGCAATCACCTCAGATTAGTTTGATGGCATTTCAGTTTAACTTGTATAAACCACTAATGTATGGTGCATGCAGAGTTCCAAGGCTCATGCTTACCCTTCTACCTGCCCAGGACCTGAAATAAATTATTTGTTTTCAATATGGCTCTGGGATGTTGCTTTTTCTTTTTTTTTTTTTTTTAAAAGAGTCAAGGGTCTCACAGTTTGTAAGAAAAAAAGGCTGAGATCATAAAAACACCTTGTCTACGTTACATGATTAGTTTACCTGCTCAGAAATCTCCCTGAGGAACAGCTGCCACTCAGAATACTTCTATACTGCATGGAAATGTAAACCGATAGTTGTTTCATTATGTAAAAGAATTCCAATTATGTTCACACAACATTAAACCACGACCAAATAGGCAAGAATTAGTATTTTCACTGTAATATAACTGCTCACCACTCTGGTACAAAAGATTTATGAGATTTGCTTGTCATTTGACATCTAGTTCCTTACAGAAACATGAAGTTTAAGGAAAAAAAAAATAACCAATAAAGTACTTCTCATATATTACATTATCTTTTATAAAGTTTATTGTGAATATGCTCTTCCAAACTTCCGGTAGCAGCATATGGATCACTCTGAAGTTAGATGGCAGTTACACCATGTAGCAGATGGGGGCATCGCCCAACTTCATGACAGCCCGGAGAAGGCAAGAAATAGCCCTCCGAGTTATCACCTCACCCAAACACAAAACAATCGACAGACTGTGCATATTTAAGACCTTTCCTCCCAGCCCTTGCCTTCGGTCGCCACTGTCCCTGCCCTGTCAGACGAGGAGAACTGGACCTGGAACGCATAGAAAAGGTCCAAACCCCCTTGCAAACACCACAGGTTGACGGCAACTCCCAAGCCAACAGAATTAGTACGGTCCGGCAAAGCTTCAGGACAACTCATGCATTTTTTTCTGAAACCATTTACTGCTGTAATCGTACACAGTGCAGCTTTTTTTTTTTTTTTTACCCAACTTGAACCACAATAGAAAGCTCCCGCCATCCTCTCGACGACCAAACCATCACGTCGGGACGGGCGGTGAGGAGCGACCCCCAGGGCTGGGACACGGGACCCCGGCTCCCTGCACAGCGGCGCCGCCAACCCCCCCCTCCCCCCCAGCCGGGTCGGGCGCTGCTGCCGCCACCGCCGCCACCGGGGCTGCGGGGACCGCCGCTCCGCCGCGGGCCGGCCGGGCCGCGCTCACCTGAGCC
>JAOTQQ010000063.1:20578886-20604575 GCA_026546715.1 Gallinago undulata
GGCTCAGGTGAGCGCGGCCCGGCCGGCCCGCGGCGGAGCGGCGGTCCCCGCAGCCCCGGTGGCGGCGGTGGCGGCAGTAGCGCCCGACCCGGCTGGGGGGGAGGGAGGGGTTGGCGGTGCCGGCCCTTGCGGCCTGAGAGCGGGCCCGGCCCCGCTGACGGCTCCTCTGACGGCTCCTCTGACGGCTCTCCCGTCCTGCAGGCCCCGCGGTCGGTGCGCGGCGGCGGCCGCTGAATGGCTTCGGTGGTTTCTGGGTTCCTGGCGGTGACCGCCCTGGCCGGCAGCAGGAAGGCGCTTCCTGGGCCTTTCCCTGAAAGCGGCTCTTCTGCCGGAACAGAACGGGTGTTTGGAGCGCAGTTTGGGGCCGAGGACGAGTCTCGTAGCGCTGTGTACTTGAGGCAGAGCACGCCTCAGAAAGTTCTTCACAAAACTTCTTTTTCTCTTCCTCCTCCCCTTTTGTCGTCCCCCCCCCCCCCAGCGACAACTCACAGGTTTTTCAACCGTACGTGTTGCGAACTCGCAGGAACAGTACAACAGTTATGAGCCGTCACAGTATGGTAAGGAGCCTTAAGCATGTTTTGTTTACACCTAACGAGAAGTAATTGGGTTGCAGAAATGAAGTTAGACTTGATTTGTGTTTGCACCAGGCATCCTAGCAAGTTTCCAGGCTGCAGAATAGGCATATTTCCCTCCCCTCTCCCCCTCCCATAACTGCAGCCTACAGTGAAATACTACTGGTGTATTAATTGTAAGTCCTCAAGAAGACAACAGTAGCTGAATCCGCGTGTGATTTCCAGCCTTAAGTACAGTCTCAGAGTTAAGTTGGACCTCTCTGTGGGTTGGAAAAGAAAACTGCTGTCACAATTAAAAGTCACAAACGGCTCTTTTAATTTGTTGTAAAAAGGAAAGAGAGTGTTGCAAGTTTTTTTTTGCCTGCTTTTTTTTTTTGATGGGGCTGATCTTTTTTTTGCAAACACTGAACGTGACATCAGACAATCATTTAAAGAAGAGTAATTTATTTGCTGGGTGATATTTTGTCTGCTATTGTATGTGTCTGGTAGTGTACAGTACTGCAGTTATTTAACTTTTCAAAGATGTTAAGTTTTCTTTTTTCCCTATTTCCTTGTCAACTCAAAGATCTATATACTTTTTTCCACTAGAGTTTTTCTTTCTCATCTGAGGATGTTAAGTATTGCTTTTCTCAAAACCTGTAGAACTTAAAGCCCTGAAATATGTTTCTTCCGTTCAGAAAAAGCGAGATGGCATTTTAGTTCAAAATCTTCTGTTAGGAGATTTCTTAAAAATAAGAATACAAATTTTGGGGATTCAAATCAATACATGTTGTGGTAGACATGTGGGCATCCTGAGTGGGAACTGGTGGCCCATTTGTATGTGCTGGTGGCCAAAGTTCCAGAGAAATTGGGTGTGTAAAATTGTATGCAACTGAAAAATTGCATCAATAAAGTTTTAAAGAGTGGTGCTCAAGAAACATTGAGACTTCTCTTTTTTTAATAGCCAGCTGGCTGAGTAAGTTAATGCAGGAGTTTGTCTTTTTACCCAAGGCAGTAGGGAATTGTATCACCTTTGTAGTTTCATTTATAATACCTCACTTCTCTAAGCGGCGCATAGAGCTATTCATGTATTTGAGATGCTGAGCACTATCTGCTTGCAAGTCTGAGATCTGTGCCACTTGCTGAGTGACAATGAATTCGTAAGTGGTGAAACAAGTCTTTTCTCTTGGAGTGAGTGTTTTCTTTTTGCAGCGTTATTTGAGTCATCCCTATGTAGTTGTACAGCTCACTTTTAATTCACTAAGAACACAGGTGGTGGTAAATGGGATGTGTGCAAGCTGTTGATGTGTGATTTAATCACTGTGGCTGTCACTTTTTTTCCAGTTGTTGTCATCTTCTCCTATTCGTATTCCTAGTAGCCGACTTCATCAGATCAGAAGGGTAAGTGTAATTTTTATGTGTGTATTTAGTAAGAGTGTGAAAAGTATTATATATTATATATTATATACCTACATTGAAGTATGTAGGTAATGGGAGTTTCTTTCCTATTGAGTTTTTCAAGTAAGTGCTAGAGGAAATAGAGTCTCTTTGGAGACTTAATTTCAACAAGGAAGAGTCCTGTCAAGGGTTGTTGTTGTCATGTTTAAACCACCTTGTATCTTTGAAGAGTTGTTTCATTCAAGAGAAGCGGTGAGCTGGCCTGGTGGCAGTCCAGAAGGGAGTGCTCCTGCTATCCATATTTCAATTCGTAATGGCAAATTATGGAGTCATGAATGTTACCTCGAGCACCTGTGATAAATTGAATGTTACAAGAAGACTTATGACATTTATCTCCTGCAGGAGGAAGGAGTGGATTTAATGAACAGAGAAACAGCGCATGAGAGGTGAGTGTTATTGAAACAAGATGATAAAATAGCCAGAGTTATCCTCTTTGTAGCTACTGATGGGGTTTTTTGTATTCTAGGGAAGTGCAAACAGCAATGCAGATAAGCCAGTCATGGGAGGAAAGCTTGAGCCTGGTAATCTCTTTATAGATGTTTCCTATTTAATTCTACTTTTACACTCAACTGAGAAGTTTAAGGGAAAGAACAGAATTAACTGTGAAAATAATAAAAGAAGACCTTAAGTTCATCTGCTTTAGCTATTTTGTGCATTTGGCCTGATGACTTTCCATTAAAAGGCTGTGCCTTGGATTCTAAGGTAATGTTCTGTGCCAGTATTAAGGTGGAAACCTTGTATTTGCAGAGTGACAATGACTTGGACAAATCTGAGAAATCTTCCTCCCCAAAGAGAATAGACTTCATTCCAGTTTCGCCTGCTCCTTCACCGACAAGAGGAATAGGAAAGGTAGGATGAGTGAAACACCAAACGGAAAGAACATTTGAGAATTTTAGACCAAGGTGAACTGTGAACATGTGTGTAACTTCACAAATTGTTTGATAGTTTTTTTAACATAACTCACAACCAGACAACAGAAAAACTCCAACCCAAGCCCACATTTTATTGATTTCTAAGAATCGGATGCTTACCATCGTAGAGCTGCAGAGCTTAAGCAGTGTGCCAGTTCTGTTTTCTGTTGCTGCTCTTTGTGCGAGGTTTGGACAGATTAGGGCTCTGGTTCTGTGGAAGCTAGAAGAGGTCATCAGAGTAATCAGCTGCACAAGTCGGGGCATGCTGGGGAAGAAGCACCAAAATTGGAATGTATCGTATGTGTAGAGTGTAGGCAAAGACCAGAAGCTGCAAATCTCTGTGGTAAGGAGGATGAAAATACATCCATTGCTTCTGGAAAGGAAGGCATAAGCTCACTGTGAAGGAGGACTTGGGCACCCTGGATTTGCACTGAAAACTGATTGCACCTGCTGGGAAAAGGGAAGAGGTGGATCTTAGATAAAATAAGCTACTTTTTCCAACGAGGACTGTAAAATTGAAGTGTAGCACGGAGAGACTGGCAACTGTATTTAAAAATGGGCTGCTTGACCTTGCTTCCACCCTTTTTGGTGGTTTTGCTTTTGTACTGGTACTATTTTTATTGCATGCCTCTACCAGTATTGATATTGTGTGGAGCAGCCACCTACCGGTGCTGGGTAAAGGTGTTCCTGGGATAAGACTCGTCCTTTGACTTTGGAATCACAGCTACAAAGCAGTAGTAGATAACTTGGCAGAAATGTCTTTATGCTTAGCTATGGGCTAAGCTCAGATTTGCTGCAGAACCATAGAGCTAAATGCTCTGTCCTACTCTGGAATATTGTGTTAATGTTTTCAGGTCAGATATATTTTGAGTAAACTCACCTTTTTTCTTGAATAAGCACCTTGAAAGAAGTAATTCCTGAGGACTACTACTACTTCTAAATGTAACAGGAAGAACAGAAACAACCATCTTATTTAGAAAACAGTGTCAGTTTCATTTTCAGGTTTCTTGTGGGTCTGGATTTTAGGTTAATCTGAGCAGCATTGCATTAGCCAGTATATATTTGCAAATTAAGTTTCAGTGCCTCTTAAGATTGTATTTAATCATCTCTGCCTTATTCTGTTACTAGCTTTTCTTTAATTGAGGATGTTTTGTTTGGAGGGTGGGGGCGAAACACTTGGGTATTTAAAAGAAAATTCTGAAGCATCGTAATGTGACTTTTTCTACAGCAATGTTTTTCCCCGTCATTGCAAATGTTTGTGAGCAGTAATGGATTGCCTCCAAGCCCTATTCCCAGTCCAACAAGGCGATTCTCCAAGTAAGTAGCATCTGCAAACAGCAGTTATAAATTGGTTTACATTCCAAGGCTAGCACAAAGATTAGTTAAAACTGATGTTAAAGCATTAAAACAGACTTTAGGTTTCTCTGGCTGAAGTATTGCCACATAAAAATGCTCTTAAAGTTCAGCCTTTACAAATGGTAGCTTTAAGTGGGTGCTCTTATAGGATCTTGTGTCAGCTAGACTTGATAACTTGTGGGGAAAATCCTGGGTACTTCTAACTTTATTAACTTTTTCAGCATATAAATTTTCTGTAAATATTAGACAATGTAGAAATGAAGTGAGGATGTGATACAAAAGAGAAGGAGAAGACCCTAGAAAATTTACTGCGAAGTTGTGTGGCAGATAATCTGCTCTAATAGGTCACACTTCTTCGTTCTTTATGTATTTTATATTTTCTAAGCATTACAGCTGTGGAGGGATAGTTTTAAAGAACATTTCGTGTGATGTGATTGTGTTGATTTGATGGTGGTGTTCAGACCTGGAACCTTTGCAGACCTGCCTCTGAGTGTTCCCTCTCTCTAGCAGGAGGAGTCAAAGTCCAATCAACTGTATCAGGCCCAGTGTTCTTGGCCCCATTAAAAGAAAAGGTATGTGTATTTACGTTGTCGGGTGTTTTCTATGGATGTAGTTTTGCAGCTGGATCCATTTATCTCTTACCTACATTTTTTTCTGTTGTTCTGTAAATATAATGCACTTGTATCCATGCTGAACTGGAATTTGCAGTTGTAACTTTAATATAAAGTAGCTAGTCGAAAACACAAGAGTGAAAAACCTTAAAAGCAGCTACTGCTTGAAAGAGGCAGACTTTCTTCTGCATCAAATTAAATGTTATAAATGTTTGTAAGCCCTGACATTCCTAAGAGTACCACTGTACAGTGCACACCCTTCAGATCATCTTAGGAATGTTGCTTATCATGCAGTATCTTCTAAACTTAGTATTGATTGTTTGTTTTTACTCTGAAAGTTCAGAAGGTGAGTGTGTAGAGGAATGGAGTAGATCAGTGCACTTTCCTCCTGAAGGGCAAAAGGTGCATTCTCTCCTGGAAGTATTGTGTGTTAAGGATATTCAAATTATATCTTGGAACAAGTCTCCATGGCAGAACTGTAAGACTGAGATGTTTATAAGTGTGCCTCTGTCTATGCTTATCCTTCCTGCGTTTTTTTTTTTTTTTAACTTAGGCATTCTGAAACTGCACCAAAAGCATGTCCTTTTATTTTACAAGAATTATGTTTAGCCTTCAAGAAAAGTTACTGTTTATTGGGGTTTTTTTTCAGAGCTGCTTTTCCTATCAGATAAAGAATGTTGTCTGATTCATATTGAATTGACAGGGGAGAGCGACAAGTTTTCTCATAGATGCCAGTTCTATCTTGCCTGTTACTTTCTATGAATTTTAGAGGCATAAAAATCGAACTTATCAAAAATTTATCAAGCTCAGGGATCATTTGTGAATAGATATTTGTACTGTGTTTCCTATCTATGTGCACGTGTGGAACATCTTTTACAAAGTGGAGTAGGAATTTGCCTTTTTTACTGGAAATATCAAGGCATTTTCAAAATGTTACTTAATTTTAAAACTTCTATTCCATTTAAATGAACCTAATTTCTTTTCCTAAATATATAATGCTGTTATTTTCTGAATTTTAGCAGTAGCTTTATGGTTCGTGTTCAGATGTGGCAGGATAACAAATTGACACCCATGATATGTGGAGGAAGAAAGCAATGTGTTGAAGACCATTTCACAGCTCTAGGGAATTAATGCTGGGAGGCTGTGACTTCTTGTAGTGCTGTAGATTTGTCTTGGTCAAATTTCAAGTGGCAAAAGAGTTATCTATGTTGGTGATTTGGATTTTCTTCATTTTTGTATAAGACCAAGTATTTTAGAAATTTTTTTTGCCCCATGCTGCTTGATAAAAGTTGTTATTCCTTTCCTTCAGAGAAGGGAATGTATCCCCATGGAAATACAAAATTTTGGGGGGGGGGGGAAGTTATCAGTCTTCTATAAAATGAACGGTAGTATAATTCTTTTGCGCAACATATTAATATATACTGAGTTTGTATAATGCTTAACTTCTGCCATCTCTTCAAACTGACACCACCACTGCTGTGAAGTGTAGGTAAAATGCCAGAAAACTTACTTCTTTCATATGCTTTTGTTGTCAAACTAAAAATTAAAATATACTGCAGCTGAGAGGTTTGTTTTTTTTTCTCTAAGCTTGTTATTGGCAAGTTCATAATATTTTCAGTGTGTCTATTGTAGAGAAGCTATTAATGAGCCAGCTCATTCGCAGGGCAGATTATACAAGTTCTCCTCATGTTTAATCTTTTAATGTCAGTAGATTATTACATGTACAAAGATAGTCTGATCTGTGATGAGTAAGTAGAAGTGCATACACATGGCAATTTTTTTTCTATTCAGCTCTTCTGTAAAAGTGTACATGTGTATTACAATGTTATACGCAGGGGGGTGATACTCTGAACCAAGCTGCCGCTCCTGCTTTCATAATCACTAAGAATTTTAATGTCTATATTTTTGGCTTATGTCAGTTGCCTTATCTCAAATGCTTACTTAAAGCTAAGTAACAGTAATTAGTTTGCTTTAGATTATAGCCAGTGCCTTGTTTTGTGTCTTTGAGACCATTGTAGCCCCTCAGATGCTGCTGAAGCACTGGTTAAATTCAGGATGGACTGGATGGTTAAACAACAGCTAACATCAAATGAATGTCTTACCCAAGTGCTTGGTTGGCTGAATTGGAGGATTTACAGATGGAACTTTGCTCTATTGTGGGACAAACATCTCTGTTTCAATAGCCAAATATTAAATGGGCGTTCCAGAGACTCAAGTGAGTTTGATTATTTGCACTATTTTCCTTAGGTGAAATGGAAACTGAAAGTCAGCCAAAGAGACTTTTTCAAGGAACAACCAACATGCTTTCTCCAGATGTTACACATCTGACAGATCTCAGTTCATGGTAAAATATTTCACATGCCTTGAAATGCTGAAACAGGGAACGTGCATTTATCACAAGATTTCTTGTTTTGTTTTGTTTTTTTTTTTACAGAAAAAATACTTTTTGTATAGCTTGTGTATATGTATTACTGGGAACTATTCCTGTGGTGTAGCGTGACAATGGTCCTGCTCCTTTGATCAAGTATTCCTGGGCAGACTTGAGCCTAGATTTTGTGTATCAAAACTTTTATCCTGAATATAATTGTTACAAATCCCTGTTGGTTCATAAGCAAAGTTGCTTTGCCTCAAAGATGCTTCATCACTTGGGTATGCTGTAGGTGGGGGGTCATAGTATGTGTGTGAATAGTTCCTGCACTTACATAGTTTGTGTTGATACATTCATTATCTTTAGTGTCTGTCTCCTTTCTATATTATGATAATAAAAATTTTTTTTAATGTTCTTTTCTGAGTTCTTTTCTGTCAAGTCTCAGATACTAAGTATTCTAAAATATCAACTCTGTATTGCTATACTTTGTTTACCTACAGGCTTGAAAGTGCTGTTAAATTGGTTGGGCTTTTTTTTTGTGTTGCTTCCAGCTAAATTGAAAAGACATCAATTTGCTTGCCCTCTGGAATCTTGTATCAAGACTTGGAAATCCATACAGGAATTCCTAACTTACAAGGGAAAAATAGGTTTCAAAATCTTGCTTTGAGTAGTGCAACATTAAAGAACATACTAGCTAATTAATGACATCTTTTCTGCATTGCTGATTAGTTTCTTATTATGCCTTTGCTTTCAAGGTTTCATTCTCATTAGTTTTCACCTCCTTTTCGTAACTGATTAAAATCAGAGTAATAATTTATTTTGCATGTTAAAAAAAAATAATTCTGCTCCTCATTCCCATAAGGAGCATGAATATTTGTACAACATGCTAGAGAAAACAAGGAGTCTTCAGGGCTGCCAGTCTTACAGAAAAGACTGAGTGGTAGTATAGGTCTCCTACATCTTTTCTACGAAGGCAGAGGTACCATAGCTCTGCACACAAAGTCGTCGTGTCCTTCTTGCTAAATAACCTTTTTCTCTCTCCCCAGCCTGTCTTCAGATATTCTTGATGGAAGCAGCAGCAGCGTTGGCTCTTCCTCCGACTCTCTGACTAAAGGCAGCATAACAACAGAATCTCCCGTAACGTGCTCAAATTCATGCTCTTCATTCATTTTGATGGATGATCTCTCACCGAAGTGACTTAACCTTCTGAGTCAGTGTCTGGCTGTGCTGTTCCCTTACTGTACGCTCAGACAGAGAAACGAACTCTTATACTTGAACCATTAACACGTGGATTATTCAAAGGAAAAATTATTGTAACTGTAATCCGTGGCAACTTTCCAGTGATTTTGATTTATCCATTTAAAGGACATTGTAGACCACGTTCATGTCTGGTTTTGCGAATTTATTTTTTAAACAAGTTGTCTGCTCAGATTATACTAATGTTTTTGCTTTTAGGAACTTGCATATACTTTTTGATTCCGAGAATAGGTTTCTACCTATTAGTGTTGCAATTTTTAGGAAGATACTTCCGTCGTTATCGTGGTCACTGCCTAGGGAAATAATTTGGTTTGGAAGGATTTGAAAATACTCATTTATTTTCTGGCATTTCTACCATCACATAAAACTATTCTCCTTAGTTTGTTTCAGTCCCTAGCCTCAAATTCCCTTACAGAAAGGAGGGGAGAAAAAATATCTTAGTACTGCTAGTCATTTTTGTTACAGAAGACCACAGTGGGTCTGGAAATCTCACTCTAGTTAAAAAAAAAAAAAAAAAACAAAAAAAAAAACCAACCAGCCAACCCACAGCAAAATAACTCATGACTGGCACTTTTGCCATCAATGAAGAAATAATACTCTACAAACATGATGAAAATAGCTGCATGGTTCTCTCCCCCATTTCTTTATCCTACAGATTATATGAAACGAGGTCAATATTCAGCACAATTTGGCCAAGGAAGATGAGTCCCATGCCTCGATCTAAGACATAGAGTGCAGATAACTAAGCTATTTAAACTACTGTGTAGGAGAACCACATATGGCACTATCGATGTCTCCTGTGGCACTGAGGTCGTAGGTATTTTTGTGCCTTAGGGGACATTGTTACAGATTTAGGGAATGTAAACTGGAGGGGTGGGTGGGAGGGAGAAGTGCTTTGTGTAGAGCTCATCCATGGAGTGCTTACCGGAACCTGTCCTCCCTGCTGCTTCCCTCCATGCTCCTTTCCCAGGCTCCCTCGCGAGGTGCCATGGGCTGCCCAAGTTCCACCTGCCACTGTGTGCAGCAGCGATGCCTTCACTGGTGTAGAGCAAAGAGCTAAGAGAATATTTGATTCCTAAGGAAAGACTTAAGAGGTGGGATTAAATTGAGCTCTGCACGTTGTTTGGCGAAGGAGTTGAGCTATGAGTAGTCTTGATAACAGTACCGTGGTCAGTCTGAGGTAGGACAAGAGATATTTTACTTTTTAAAGACTTTAACGGGGCAAAATAAATCCGTTTGTAATCTACTGTGTTATGCTATTTATTATTTATAACTATGTAAAAAGTCTGTGGTGATGAATTATAGTATTTTTTTATGATTGAATAAGTTTTTTATGTTCAGTAATTGCTGGCTGGTTTGTATTTAATACGCAACATTGTCTGCCAGAATCATAAGCTTCCATTTTTGAATGTTTGTAACATAAATGCTTTTGTTATCTAAAAGTACAACTTCTGATCTTTTTGAAAGAAAATAGCACTGAATTTAAAGTAAGATTATGTGCTTTAAAAGTGAGCACAGTCTCTGGCAATACTGTCTGGCTAAAAAGGGGAGGGAGAAAACCATAGGTTTTGGGTTTGGTTTTGTTTTTTTTTTTCCTGTTCCAAAGAAGCTGTTGAGCTTCCAGAAGATTTGTACATACCAGATTATTTTTAAAAGTGTTTCCATTAAATTGTAACTAGTACCATAATGGGCCAACAGTGGCACTATTATTTGTATTATTGTTTTCAGCTATGGAGCGTTAGTTCCCCACCTCAAATAAATGTGCATATTGTAAAATATTGTCCATTGGTGCCATTTTTAAATGAGCTCTGCAGTATTGAATGTTAATTTTATTTGTATATGCACAGTGCTATTTCTTGAATTTTTGATGTCTTAAATAGCTTAATTATTTTTTTATTCATGCCTGTGTCTTCTCTGCCTTCTTGGTGCTAAAAGAAGGCTGCTTTTACATTTGCAAACTATTGATAAAGAGTCTGTGATAAAATTCGACCTGTTACCTGTGCCCTGGGTTCATGATACCGTGCTGTTACTGGTACTGTGATTTGGGAATCTGAACAACGGGCGGCAGAAAGGGGAAACCTATTGCATGCTTTCTTAAAACCAAGAAGAGCACAGCTATTTGCTTATTTTTGGCTGACTTACCTGTACAATTGATGTATTCCAGATTTGTTTGTTAGTGGAGAGTCTTATACAAGTGCTGGCCTTTGTAAACGTTAAAATGTAAGCTTCATAAAGCAAACGCACAAGTATTCACTCTTGTTACAGCATTTTTTATTTTTAGTGTTCTGGCAACTCTCTTGCTCTTCAGAAGACATTGCTCTTTTATAAAATATATATATAATGCGCACACACACTGTGTCTGTTTCACAATTAATGTCATTGTGTAATGTAACAGGTCCCATCTAGGACCCTCTTGTTTCACACCTGTAGCTGTAAGGCCACTTGTTCATTTTAAAACTTGAATTTTCTAACACTCTGACAGCTCATACTTCACTGTGTGAGTCGCTGCCGCTCGCAGGATCTGTTGCGGTGTAAAGGCTAGTACAGCATACCCCGACTAAAAGCTGTGTTTCTGGATTTAACTGTCTTGTCTGTGACGAGTTAGGTACCAGTTTGGGGTGGGAAGAAGGCCAGCTGGTGCTGGGAGTCAGCTTTAGCATGTAACTGTTGATACTTGCATTTAACAACTGTTTTTTTTATTATTTGTGGTGAACACAAGCAGGATGCTGGGATGAGTGTTTGAGAATTCTTTTTAGTCTTTCCTTTCCCTCCTTTTCTTAAATAAGAAACCATTAGTGTTCCTCTATTGTTGAGAATCACCAGTGACGACTTAACCTTTAGTATTGTAACTGTTGAGGAGAAAGTTAAAATACCAACAAATCCCAGCATAATTCAAGCAGCATTTTAGATGGACAATTTAATTTTTACTCTGTTAAGTGGCACTGCGTTACAACGTTGATCTGTGTAAGGCTTGTTGACTAGCACTGCCTTTAGATCATATCTGAAGCCCACTGAAATTGTCCTTTCGTGGCCTTAAAAAGCTGGAAGGATTTTACCACTGTTTTAGAAAAAATGTGTGTCAGCTGTGGAACTCTTTCTGTTTTGATAATATCAAGTGTTCTGAATCAGGAAATGGATCACAGTATGCCTGTTCCGGGTTCCTTCATTGAATTTCAAATTGGGGATCGTGGGCCCAAAAGCCTGTATTTTAGGAGCTGCTTTTCTGACTGTGCTTAAATACTTTCTCCTACAATGAAAGTAATTAAACTGTCAGTGGGTGAGGATGTAAATCTGAGTCCTGCAGACTAATAAACTCCTTCTTGAAATGCACAAGGAAAGCTATAATATATGAAAACACTAAAGTGGGATTTTTATTTTTTTTTTATTAAAGTCACGATAAAAATAAGAGTAGTCATTTTAACAACTGGGAATGATAAAAACATTTTAAAATGTGAGGCGTCAGCCTGGCACGTCTCTGCCCAGAGCCACACTCGGGGCTGTATGTGGAGGTGAACTTGAGCAGGCTTAGGTGGATTTGAGGCTTTTGTGTTCTGGTGCATGAACACAATAGACTGGTCTTGGGAAATGATTTTTTTTTTTTGGCAAATATTCACATTCTTATCACAGAAAAGCAAAGGGAACAGTCCTGTGGCTTCACAAGGTACTTGAATCCATGTTAACACAAAGCTTTTTTTTTTACTATGAAGTTACTGGGAATATTGTATGCAGATGAAATTCCCCCGGGAAAAACAACTTCTCAGCTCTGTAATACACAGGTAGGAAGCATGTGCTATCAAAAACTATCAAAAATATCTCCAGTTAGCATTTCACAATTCTGGACTAGTTATGTGGTTGGAAGGGACCTCTGGAGATCATCCAGTCCAACCCCCTGCCAGAGCAGGGCCACCCATGGCAGGTCCCACAGGAACGTATCCAGGTGGGGTTTGAATGTCTCCAGAGAAGGAGACTCCACCACCTCCCTGGGCAGCCTCTTCCAGGGCTCTGCCACCCTCACAGGAAAGAAGTTCCTCCTCATGTTGAGGTGTAACTTCTTACATTCAAGTGCGTGCCTGTTCCCTCTTGTCCTGTCACTGGGCACCACTGAAAAAAGACTGGCCCTAGAATCTGAACCTAAATGTTGTATCTGGCCTCTGACGAAGCAAATCGTTTGCTCTACAAGCCCCTAAAATTTTGGAAAAATTCAGCTACTGCTATGGACTTAGTGGCTCAGTGTCAAGCCTGGTGAAGTGTCAACAATTCTCCACTTACCACCAGAAACTCCAAGAATTTGGAAGAAAAATAAATGTGAAAGGTGGAGCTAGAATAAAAATGCCGTTGTGCCTATGGTGTATGAGAACTGGTTTGAAAAATGATATGGAGAACAAAGTACAGTGGGTTGGGACAAACGTGCTTTAAATTAGAGCTGGGGATGTGCGACGTGTAGTAGATGTAACATCGTGTTTGTGTGCAGGAACAGGCTGTGAAAGAAACAGCTTTGTGTGGGAGAAGGGACATCAAAGTGCCTGAAAGAACCAGCCCTGTAAATAGGAAACATTTGCCTTTTGAGGACTGTTATTGCTGCTGGTCACTTCTTTCTTTTCTTCTTTTTCCTGATTTGTTTTCCCCTCCTGTATTAGGAGCCAGCAGCATGAGCGATGTGAGGCAGCACGGGTAGGGTGGGCCAGTTGGGCAACGAAGAGGGGTATGGAGGGCTACCTGGATCTGTATTCACAACTTCTTCTACCTTCACAGCTCCCCTCCTGCCCCATTTACACTGAGTTGGCATCAACCTCAAAGGTCAGAGATGTGTTTGTTGGCCAACTAAAGCATGGCCGGATGTTCAGCTTCGTGTCTTTAGCAGCATAGTTACTGTTGAGAATCGCAAGCTTCCATCCAACGTCAGGGTATGTCCTAGGCATCCATGGGCTGAACTTCATGGGGGGAGAGGGGATAAGATATAAGATCTCCGGGGAGACCTTAGAGCTCCTTCCAGGCCCTAAAGGGGCTCCAGGAAAGCTGGGGAGGGACTTGTGATCAGGGAGGAGAGCCACAGGGTGAGGGGGAACAGTTTTGAACTGAAAGAGGGGAGATTTAAGCTAGATATTAGGACGAACTTCTTTGGTGTGAGGGTGGTGAGAGCCTGGGCCAGGTTGCCCAGAGAAGCTGTGGCTGCCCCATCCCTGGAGGTGCTCAAAGCCCCATCCAGCCTGGCCTTGAGCAACCTGGTCTGGTGGGAGGTATCCCTGCCCAGGGCAGGGAGTTGGAACTGGAAGATCACCTTCCACCACAAACTGTTCTGTGATTCTATGATAATGAGAGGGGAACTAGGGGGGGGTGGGGGTGGGTGGGGGTGTAGGAGTGTGATGGAGATGCCCAAAAGGCTGTGGGCACAGTGGGAGACCATGGGGTACTTGCTGGGGCAAGGAACTGTAGAGAGAGCACCACAGTGGAGCAGGAGGAGGAATGTCCTCCAGCAGGAAGGAGAGGGAGGGCAGGGCTGGTCCTTCTGCCTGGGGTGGAGACAGCGATGGTTCTCCTGGGCACTGTCATGGTTAGCCTTGTTGCCAACAGAAGGTTCATGCTGAGGTTTAAGTACATGCAGAGAGCAAACCTGCTCTGCCACGGCCACATCTTACAGCTTGCCTTTACTGGGGCTCATCAGGTGTGTTTTGGAGACCAGCTGAAGATTTTCAGCCTTGGTTTGCGTTAAAGGAGCTTAGTTAATATAGGACTGGGGATAAGCATGAAGATATACGAGACATTTCTAACTGGTTGGACGCTTCAGACCAGATGGGAGAAGCTCATGGTGACGTGGATGACCACAGGATGGCGTCTCATGGCTTGCGAAGCATGGAGCGGTCTCTGACGAGCAGCGGTTACACTGGCTGAAGCGCATCTGAACTGCCTTCCTCCTGCAGCTTCCATCACTAGAACTTTCTGATGGTTCCTTGTTTTTCACTCGCAACGTGCCCCCTTTGTTTCAGAAAAAGTGCTGACTTTCCGTTGTGAGGTTTAGACTTCACTGTACTAATAACCTTAAAACTGATAAAAATTAGAAGGTGAGTGCTCTTTGGTTGTAAGGCTGACACGATCCCATGCTAGAGGAGACCCTGAAATGAATGGAAAGGGCTCTACTCCCTCCAGCGAGGGAGCTGCTCTAGGGGAATGTTGCATATTGGCTGGTTTCCCAGCCCCGTGAAGTCCCTTAGAAGCGTGGTCTGGCATATTTCTCTTGGCTTCAGGGAATTGTCGTGCACAGGGTGGGGTTTTTTCCCCTGAAGCGCTGATGCTGTGGTGTTCGGGTCAGACGCAGGAAGCATCTTTCTGTTACTTCTCTGCGTGGGCACACACAGACCTGGATCCTGGGGAATTTTGAGCGGCTCCGGCTTCGTAACCTGCAGCGTGGGGGGAACATCTGCCTGCAAGGAGTGGGCATCTGACCACCTAGCTCTGCTCTCCTCTCAGGTAAGGTTGGCCAGGACACCTCTGGGTCTCTGCTGCTGCTTTTGACGTAGTTTGGGTGATTTTTCCGCAAACCAAGGTGCCAAAATAACGAAGCAAGCAATCAACAGCCTGGGTCTGTGTGCTGGAGGGCTGCCGGCAGGATCCTAGCACGGGTCTGGGGAGGTCCCACCGCTGCCCTTCCAGCTCCAGTCTGACCCAGAAAGGCCAGGGAGAAGCTGGATGAGCCTGATCTTCATGAAGCGCTTTGAAATCTCTCCATGGAAATGGCTGAGTAGGACCAGCACCGCTGCTGCTGGGAGTCCTGGTTTCGCCCCCAGGCCGGCAGAGTTTGGGAGCGGTTCCTCTGCCTTTCATAGTTTGCCTTCTCCTTCGCACGTCTCCTCCAGGAAGTGCGGCTTCAGCAGGCACCCTGTGCTCCAGCAGCCTGCCAGCTGCCTCGCTACAGCTAATTCACAATTCAAGTCACTCCTGATAAGTTTGCAAACAATGTGCTGTGATTTCTAGGCTAGATAGCAGCCCAGCTGAGCTGCTCCGCCGCCAGCCTGCCGGTGGAATGCCGCGCTGCCTTTGCTTTGTAAAGCTCGTGGGTCAAACCTGCTCTTAACTTTTTGCGCTGCTGTCATGTTTCATAAATTTCTTCCTTGTTTCAGAATAACTTGAAATGAGCGTCACCTTTCTTGCTACAAGCCTCAGATGAGCATGTGGGGGCACAAAGAGGGCGTACGGTTAGTATTAGTTTAATATGAGCCAGGAATTGAACCCAGGGCTTCTGACTTTGCAGTTTAGGGCTTTGATCGCCGGATAATTCTGCTACCCAGCCCTGCAACACACCGAAACAGCCTGGGAATAACTCCAGGGAAAACAAGAGTGGCATTTTTTCTTAGGCTAACTGCATGTGGCAGACACTGAAAGCGTGCGCAGAGGAACTGGCCCAGAGGAAGCAACTCTGCCCTCGTGGTTCATCAGCCCCAGCAGGAAACAGCGGGTTAAAGTCAGAAGGAACTTAAAAGCTGATGAGCGAGTGGTGCAGCAAGCATCGAGAGAAAGGATGGCTCCATAGCCAGCAGGGGAGCTTGGTTTCCTCTGTCTCTGTCCTTATTCCGCTTGCTCTCTCTTGGTTCTCATCCCTTTAACCGGAGAGATGCTGAGGTGATGATCTATCAGACAGGGGTTTGTAGGTGAGACCGTGCCCTCCCCCTGGAAAAGGGGGTCAGTACAGAATGCACAGTGCTTAATCTCACTCGGTATGTTTTTGTGAAATGAAATCCTCCTGACTTTCAGCTTGGCGGATACTAGGGGGCTTTTTGTTGTGTTCAAGGTCAGTAGTCTCAAGGGTAGCAGCCTTGAACCGCAGGGTGGGTTTGACCATTCTGAGCAAAAATTATTACAATTCAGTGGCAGAAAGTAGGAATACATAGTGCTCCTGCCAACAGGGCTTTCTTTATGGGTAAGGTTGTGGAAGCTCACCTTGGTGCACTTCCCAAAGGGCGTGAGGTCACAACACAGGCAGACTTCGCTTTTGAAGTCTATTTGTCACTGTGCCATTTGCTGGGTTCCTTTTTTTTTTTTTTAACTACTCCTTTAGTATTGGAGTTGGAAATTCAAGTTGGAGAAATGTGAAAGCAATTGGGCCTAATCCATTCCTGTTGTTACTCCTTTTGTTTTCACTGGAGTTACGCCAAGGCTGAATTCAGCATATGATGAACAACTTGTTCTCCAAAGTTGGAACTTAAGTGAGAAGGTTTTAGGGATGATCACACAACTCTGAGGCTCCTTCTCAAACAACTGAAGCTCCCACAAGAGAGACAATATATGGTGAGTTTGGGTTATTGAATTTAGTACAACAGTCTAGTAATAAGCCCTCTAGTCATAATAATACATTATTATCCATTAGAGCAATTACTTGAATGAAACCCAACTGCTAGCTCACTTAGATTGGATGGAAAAATCGGAGCTGTTGATCTCCATTGCCAGTTAGCTGAGCAGATACTAACCATGAGCAAAGGACAAATGGTTCCGAGCCTGTTAATCCTCCTCCTGCTTCCCTTTCCTCTCACCTTCTGTGGAACCAGCCCCTCCAGGGTTGCCACTTGTGGGATGTTGCCTGCCCTTCATGCACTGACCATCTCCACTGCAGACCAGGGAAGTCTCCGAAGAGGTCACAAGCTCCAGGTCTGGAAGAAGGAGAGTGCTGCAAGCTATGGAGAAGCTGCCCATTCCCAACGGAAGGCTAGGTGGTGTTCAGCTGGGTTTGGGTTTTTTTGCATTGGGAGGGGGGATGTTTTTGTTAAGACTGAAGATGAAACTCTTCACAGATCTGCAAGAATGAACCAGTCCTTGCTGCTGGTTAATTCCTCCTGCCTTCCTGTGAGCTGCTGGAGGGGTCATGGCAGACATGAAATCCCCATGGTAAAATTAAGCTTTTCTTTCTTGGAGAAATAACCATTACTGTTTCTCTGGCTCACCCCATTTCATTTACTTTCTAAACAACTTAGATCACAAAGGGCTCCAGGAGGAGTGCAGCATCCTGCAAAGAAAAGGCCTGGATGATTTTCTGTTTTTCTTGTGAAAGTTGTGCTTCCTGCTCTTTCCCAGAGAGGAGGATTTACAACAGATGCTCCTGCAGTCTCCGCTGTGTGGAGTTTGGAGTGTGGAGGATCCACCACACTTGACATACTTGGGAGGCCAGAGCTGTTTTCTGCTGAACGACATGAGTCCTGTCTGACCAGTGGGAAATCTCTCTGTCCCAGATCTCAGCTGACGCTTGGGCAGGAGATCCCCTCCTTGCTGTGGGACATATCTCCTCAGCAGCTCTGCACCAGCACCTGCAGTGCCACAGCCGCGGTACTTCTTTGGTCTTGCTGAGGCTGAGCACTTCCCTGTTACCCTTTGGGTACCATCTTCCTCCTCCTCTCCTTTGATTCTGACCCAGGGATTGGGCTCTGGCTGCTCTCCCCACTGCTTCTCCTTCAACACCCTCTCTATTCACACCTCCCCAGCACCTTAGCTGATGCACAGGGTAAAATACTTTCTTCAATGGTTATATATTGAGGAAGAGAGGAGGAAGAATCCTTCGAAACCTTTGAAAACCAAAATAAAGCAACTTCCAATCTTACTTGCCGTGGCTTATTTCTCTCCCCAACAGAAAGCGCACCACTAACAAGCTGGTCAGTGTGCTGGTCGATGAGATGCTGTGGAGGTTTTAGGGAGAAGGCAGAAAATTTGGTGTGTTCCACACAGTTACTGACCTCAAGGCTCAGTGGAGCAAACACCAGCTAGCCAAGGATAATTAACTGAAAGGATAGTTAAAAAACTTACAAACCACAGCAGGGAGGGATTATTGCACCAAGCTTTGGTTAAAGTTCACATAGCGAAGGGGGTCTCTCTCATTCTAGGAACTGCAGCTCCTGCCATTTGTCAGACAGGCTGGTCCAAGACATAATCACTTCCCCAACTTCACTTGGTCATCAAGAGCACGGTAATTTGGACCAAGAGTTTTGGAGGACTTCAATGCTAAAGGAAGCATGTTATTGCCTAACTTAAGCACAGGGCAGGAGGCGGTGTATTTTTCCCCTTCTGTGGCTTTGTTTCTGCAGGGCGTCCAAACATGATATAAATGGCTGGATTTATGCAACATGGGTTTGGCAGCATTCAAAGGTGGGACCTGCTCGGCCTTCTGGTCTGCAAGCCTTGCCTGCTCCAAGAGCCCAGGTAAAACTGTGGCCTTGTGTCTCCATCCCTGATAAACTCTTATTTTGTCTCCTATTGGGTTTTTGCTCCACTTTTCTGGAAGTATTTGGCTCCAGGAGTTGGGGCATCTCATCTTTCACTTTGAAACTCTCTGCTCCTTCTAGCTCCTGAGCCACCTGGGAACTGCAGACCCTAAGAGTTTGGAAACTAGAAGATTTAAAAAAAAAAATCATCAAAACTTGTATTGTCTTAATTCCTGGAGGAGGCAGATTGTAACTCATGTTCTTGAACGCTGTGCTTAGGTGTTCAGTCCATTTCTCCTGGAAGCAGCAATTTTTATTTGTTTTGCCCTGCGAAGTGTTTGCTGAAGGACTTGCTCCCATTCTCAGGTTAGCAGTAACGCCTGTGGAGAAAGGATGACTGCTTCTTAAAAAAATGAATCAAATGTGGGTGGAGGAGATAGATAAGCAGCCTGGCGTGGAGACTTGGTGCGGGTGTTTTGGATGACTTACGCCTCTTCAAGTGACATGATCCCACGCTGCATTTGGTCGATTCAGACATAACTTTCCCCAAAAGTCTGGGTTCAGCTGTAAAAGCTCAGTATCGCTTCCCAGATGGTGTCCACGTCCCTGTTTGAACAAAACCATGGCTCATCCTTGGCCATCGAGGCACCACAGTTCTTCCTTGATGCTCTCCTTGAGCCCCATGTTCACTCCCTGTCCCTGAGGGGCTGTGATCCACCTGTCTGGGGGCTATTTTTCAGCTGAAGTCACTGAAGAAGAAAATGTTGAGAGGTGCACCTCTGGGCCAGGCCCTCTCCTGGCAAGAACTGTGGATTTATTATTTTTTTCCCTCCCCTTGAACTTTGCTGAAATGCACAGCCATACTCCAGGACATTCAAGGGCTGCTTCCCTAATCTGCCCAGAAGGATTACTGCTGCTGGAAATCATGAGGGCTTGGACTAGCTATCAACTTTATCAGGAAAGCTTCTCTCTGGCCAAGCTAGTAAGAGCTTTGCTAAGTGGGAATCTTGGGTTGAAGCTGCTCTTCTCATATTTCACAGATGGCCTTAATGAATGATTTACTAGGAGAGTAAAAGATTAGCCAGATTCCTCCAACTGCATCTCCAGTCACGTAAAGCACTGGATTTTATTGGGGCCTAGGCAATCCCTAATTCTTTAGCCTCCTTAGACTGTTTTACAGCGACTAATTGCCCTGTGCTCCCTTCCCCAAGAATCAGGTATCTCCTGGTGAGGAACCTCGCACGAGCCTCACCCGTGACTTTGAAACAACCATGCCAGCGAAGGCTTCTCCGTACGGTCAGGGACCCAATGATCACAAGACATCTCCAGTTGTATTTTATTGGAGAGGTTAAAATGCTTCTGAGAGGTACATGGCAAGGGGAATACTTAAAACACACAATGAGGTGTTTCCATAAAATTCTCAAAAGCTTTGCAGAATCTTCCTGTGGAGAAGAGCCATCGCTGAAGAGTTCATGTGAACAATGGTTGGGTAGGGCAAAACCTCTTGCTTTAATGTTTTCGCCAGTCCCCAGGGCTCAGATGAGCTCTTCTGGGGGAAGGGAGATTACCCGATGTTTGCTTGTTATGGAGTTTCTCACATTTTTCTCTTTTATGCTTGGCAGCCAGAACTCTGTCTGACGCTCTATGGCAATTCCTACAGCGTTTGGCTGTTTTAAAAGACTGCAGCACTGATTTAGACCTTCACATCAGAAAAACAGGGTTTAAAGTGGAACTATTTTTTTCCTTTAGAGAGAGACTTATTAAAGGTCTTCGTTAAATTATTTACTGGTTGTCTCCTAACATCAACAGATGCTTGCGTTTTACCATTTACATGACTTCCATTGTGCTTTTCTCTCCTGCCCTCTAAACTGAAAAAATACCACCAAACAAACCAGTCTAAAGCTTAAACAATCAAGAAGCTAAAGGGCTTGCAGGGCTGGGTTGTCCATCGCTGTCGATATACGAAGCACATATGGGCATGTGCTGATCTCACGTCAACAGTCTTTGGTTTATAGTGGTCAGAAACAAGAGCTCTGAGACTTGCTGGAGGAATCAAGCCCTAGCAGAAATGTTTACAATATTTGGGTGTGAGCCAAAAGGCTAAGAAAAGAGGTTTTGTGTCTTCCTTTTCTCTGCTGTGATGTCTTCACATACAACACTAAAACCTACGTGAGAAATAGGGATGAGAAGAAACAGCCCTGATAGACTTGTCCACAAGGCACCAAAAGAGGTCAAAGATGCTCAGTCTTCCCCAGAAGGACAGGGATAATAAAATTTGTTACTTGTCCAATTTTTGCATCACCATTTATCTATATAAACTGGGGCTGAACCTACTCCCCAGCCGTCTCTTTTGGTTGAACCTATGGCATAAAGGAGACAGAAGCAGCCCCTGGAGCCTCCTTGGTGAGAGGTCTCCCACCACATATCTTCAAGGCTAAAGTTTTGCCACAATTTATAGCAGGAAGAGGGAAGAGTTATAAAAAGTACAGGAATGCAAAAATCTATCCTCTTCTCAGTGGAAGGCAGAAATAAGCTGTGTGTGCATGTTTCCAGCCAAGACAGAGCATCCTCTGCCACCAGTTGTGTCTGGTATAAATGGCCTGTGCATTGGCATTGGTTGTACGTACAGTTTTCCAAGCGTGTTGGTTAGTGACGCGGATCCCGCAGCATTTGTTTTGAAATGGCTGCATCCTCCCCACAATGCAACTGACCTGTGGGAACAGAATATTGTGACTAAACACCACTTGAAAAGCAAACGTGATCCTTTGATGCCTCAGAGACAGATCTGTCAAGCCTGTGTTTGGGAGAGCAACACCAGAACTCAGAGGATTACTCACCATGGTGGTTTTTGAAGATATTAAGTCACTCACCTAGATTTTACCCACAGACGACCAGGCCAGGGGGGAGCTCACTGGGTTTGCTGGAGTGGGATCTCCCACCAGTGGCCGTCAAAGGTCTCAGAACCCTGCAAGACCCTATCAAAGACTCAGCCTCCACTTCTCCTTGCCAGGCAGATGGGGGCATTGACAAGGGCTTGAAAAGGCACAGTCAAAAAACAGTGATTAACAGGAAGAATTCAGAGTCATAGAGAGAAGAGACAAAAAGTGAGTTTCTTTGATTTTTGAGTATTCCTTTCATTATTCTTAGATATGTGATCTTTTTGTCAGATGCACCAGACACCTGGTATCCTGACATCTTACTCTGAAAAGGTGGTGACTCCCGCCTTTCGCTGTGCATCCCAACAAGCTGTGTTGGCAACGGTGGGGCAGCTGTGCCATATACTGCTATAAACGTTCCTCTTGCAACCTTTTCCTGCTTTTTATCCCGTTCTTCCTGGAAACTCTCATTGCCAATGCAGCAGGGAATCTGCTGCTAAAGGAAGGGCTGTTCTCTGCCTGCCTGCCCTCATCCACAGACTGAAGATCCCCCTCTCCAAAACTGAACAGGAATCCAAAAAAAGTAATGAGCTAAAAAGGAAAAGACATTGTTAATGAATTTATGAGATAGCTTAAATTCTTATTTCTCAATGACCTTTATTAGGCTGGGACAGGATCCCACCTGAGCATGGTCTGGAGCACAGCAGCCTTGGCTCAGCAGCGAAGGGTAAGGAAGGGAACAGCCATGATCCCTTTTTGGAGTGTTTGCTCCTATTTATCCCCTTAGACGTATCTCCATGTAAATAACCTTTCATATCACTTTACAAAGCGGTTGCTAAGTGGGACAGAAGAGGAGGTATTCTGTAATGTAATAATTTCTGTCTTTTCTCTTTATTTTCCTGCTTGGTCACAGAAAGGAAATCTGGCTTGTTGTTAATTTGAAAGCATTTGTAACTGTGATGGCATAATAGATATGAAAGTTCACAGGACTCTGGCAACTGCTAATGTATCAAGGCATTCAGATGAAAAAATGAAAGCTGCCTGTAAAGGATTCCCATTTGTCCTGAAGCCCCCGCGATACCATGGACAGCTGTTTGCCTGGGATCTGTATCTCAGATGTAAGGAACCAGAACAGACATGTGCTCTGTTGTACAAAGACCATAACCCCAGAGACAGGTAAATCATTCTTTATAAGGAAAAAACATCATACAGAATTAACATTTTCTATAAAGGATACTTTTCAGGCTTTGCTCGCTATTCGACATAATCAAAAACATGGCTTAAAATGCATAAACGATGGTCTTTTATATTATAGTGCTCTAGTAACTTCCTCTGGAGCTGGATTTGGCTCTGCTGCGAGGGAGGCTGGATAGCTGGTGGGCTCTGGTTTGGCATGGAGCTCTCCTGTTTTCCTACAAGAGCACAAAGGTGCAGCAGGTGGCAAAAGTTTCCTGGCAGAGGTTGGGTCTGGTGTCCATCTTTACTCCCCTCAGGCTGCTCTCTGCTTTGCCTCCTTCCCCACATCAAATAATTTGGTGTTTTCATTTGAGAATCAGAATGAAAAAAAAAAAAGAAAATAATTGTCCAGGGTTGAAGCTCCACCAAGCAGCTGGAAATGAGGAAAAGCCAGGCTGTGACACCAAGGTAACACAAGCGTCACACAAAGGGTGAGCTCCTGGAAAATCTGCCCCTGGTTCTCTTGGTGTGGTTTTATTTTTCACATGGTATCTTTGCTGTGGCTTCAAACCCAGTGCTGGGCTCACATATGACTAAGGTTGCTTGGGAGGCCATCACACAAAGGTCATTTAACAGCACAGAGGTACTGCCATGAAGTTCAGGGAGGAGAAATAAGCCCCCCCCCCTACCCTCTGAGCTCCCCGTGAGCCTCCCTTTTGGTATATTTTTAGTGGTGACTCTTTTTAGCTCATTCTGTATCAGGAAATTCTGCACCAAGCTTCCTGCTGTGCCGGTACATCACAAGGGCAAAACACGTCTGCCTGGAAGAGTTTACGGGTTTCCCTAACTTTGGCAGATCCCAAGATTTCCTCCCATCCTTCCTTCTCCTCTCCACTTTTCGGTTATTGCTTCAAATGGGTAAGACAGCAAACCTTGTAAGTAAAGGATGACAAAAATAAAATGCAAATCAAATGGCAAGATTAACCCAAGTGTGGGCTCAGTGTGTGCAGGCACAGGAAAGTGAAAGAATATTGAACGGAGCTTTCAAAACTCTGTTTCTTTGCCAGAGCTCCATCTCCAGACACTAATTTAGTTGCACTAGTAATGCATTTAAGCATGTTCCTCTGTTAAGCAATAGCCCCCCCTTCTTCTCTTGGTCTCTTCTCCCAAGGAACAGGCGATGGGACAAGAGGAAACAGCCTCAAGTTGCCCCAGGGGAGGTTCAGATTGGATATTGGGAACAATTTTGACACAGAAAGGGTTCTGACGCCTTGGAATGGGCTGCCCAGGGCAGGGGCTGAGGCACCATCCCTGGAGGGATTTAACAGCCGGGTTGACCTAGTGCTTAGAGACATGGGTTAGTGATGGGTTTTATCAGAGTTGGGTTGATGGTTGGACTGGATGATCTTAAAGGTCCCTTCCAACCCAGACAATTACATGATTCTATGAATTCATGTAAGCGCAACCCAGGGCTTGCAGAGCACCCACGGCAGGCTGAGACAGTGGGGACGGACAAGGACAACCTTGACTTTGTTGCTGCAAAAAACAGAGATTATTTTTAATGTAAAAGTTGCTGTCTCGGGCAGCCTTCGTCTCACCAGCACACAATTTCAGAATGCTTCAAATTAAGTCTGGAGGCTAAAAGTATGTTAGTCATTGCCCATACATCTTAGGGGAAGCAGGGCTCTCTAAAGTTATTGTTAGCATCAGGCATCTGGTTTATGTTTACAATGATTTATTTATTGATGGGAGACAGGTAAGAAACCATCATGGAAGACAAACCAGAAAAGATTGGGGTTTTTAAAGCCCTAAAACCATCGCTAAATCAAAGTTGTCTGACTTCAAAAGGAATATATAACTTGATTAGGTTCTTTAAACAATGTATAATGCTCACAAAGTTGGCAGATGTTATTAGAGGCAGAGTTGGTAGCACAGCCTGCTCTGGAGGTTGCTTGTCCCTTCTAAGTGCAAGATCCTGTTCTTATGTCATGACTTTGGCTTTTTTCTCTTTTTTGTTTTTTTTTGAGAAAATTTCAGCCCAGCACTTCAACTGCCTGCAAGAGCCAGGGCAGAGAAGAATACATTGTTTTTTTCAGTGTCAGAATAATTCAGGAAATCCTTTCTTTGGAAAGATCTAATGCTTCCATACTTTGAAAGAGGGACTTGAAATCCAGTGGGGGAAGATAGGCTTTGTGCTCAGGACGGGCGCGCTGCCATCGCCGTAAGGATCTGACCACAGATGTTTCAGTTTTACAAGCCTCTGAAAAAGTCTAGTTGGTGTTTGTGCAGTGGGGCTTTGCATGAGTTTAGCTAAGATTAGAGTCTCTGCCGGTGTCTCCTGGTTGCCTTGCCCTCACCGGTCTGCATGAGGGGTGGAATTGGGCTTTCCTGGTAAGGACCAGCTCTCACTAAGAGTGGGGTATTGGGAGGGAGAAGAGAAAGCCCATCCTCTGCAGCTCCTGGCATGCTAGAGTGGAGATGGAGACTGTGCCTGGACACTGGAGCTGGTGGGATGGGGCAGGTCGGGAAGGGCAGGCTGAGGGGGAACGGATCCATGTCCCTTTGGTTGCCTCTCCCCAGCCTGACGGGGTATCGCCTTCCTCCCCTGCCAGCAGACATCAGTGACACTCACAAGCAATAATCTACATTTCCAGGCACGGATGCAGGCAGAGGGTAACACAGAATCACACAGAATCACACAGAATCTTAGTGGTTGGAAGGCACCTCGATCATTGAGTCCAACCACATTAAAAAAACCCACAAAAAACACACACACACAAAAAAAAAAAAAAAACAAAAAAAAAAACCCACCCAAACCAACATAAAAACACACCCACAACCTAAAAGAAAAAAAAACCACCCACAAAAACCAGAAAAACCACACAAAAAAGCACCCACCAACTAAACCCCACACCCACAACCCCACACACAACACCCCACCACAAAC
>JAOTQQ010000063.1:20604675-20614976 GCA_026546715.1 Gallinago undulata
ATGAAATGTCAGAGTGGGAGTCCTCACTAATGTGGCCTCCTTCAAACTGTGGCATGCTTTCCTTAGGTTTAATCTTGACAGGCCCAGTTATCTCTCCTTCCCCCCTCATATCTAGTCTAACGGGCCACTGCTGCAGCCACCCCAGGTGTGGTGTCCCCCAAGGGCAGCAGGGCAGCCCCAAGCGCTCAATGTTGGCAAAACTGCATTTTGAGATCCTCAAGTCTTCCTCCAGCTGGATGTACCCTTCTTCATCTCACCCACTTTTTTGGACAAAAGATGGTGTCCTGGGTGGCAGCTGATGCCCTCAGCAGGTTCAGTTCTCCACAGTGGCAATCCCAAGCTGTTGGGCAGAGGCTTCTCAGTTTTCCCTCTGTAGCACAGAGCAGATACATCATCATTATTTCTCTATCCTCTGCAACCTGCTTTCCCGCTCTGGAGATATGGTGCAGGGATGTGTGGGAACGGGCAACCAGAGGTGCCATCTGTCCCGGCAGGCTGGACATTTCCAGTGCCTGCACTTTTCCTGCAGGATGAAAAATGGGGCTACACAACTGTGACTGCACAAAGCCACATGTTTACCTCTTTTTTAAAAACTTTTTCCAAAACACACTTTCATCCAAGGGCTGACCCAGCTGGGGCTTACCAGCCGGCTGAGGAAGGAGTTCAATGAAATGTTCCAGATTTGAGGAAAAATACGTCTCATGGAGAACTTTTCAGGTTTGCTATAAACTCGTCATGCCTGTCCCACCAGGTTTAGCCAGCCCTGGGTAGTGTCCCCTCCTGCCACGCTGCTGAGGGGGCAGCAGCAATGTGGCCTCTCCAGGGAGACAGGTTGTTGGAGGAGGCCAACAGCTGTCAGACCAAAGTGGACCAGCGTCAGAGGGGATTTTTAATTTCCAGATGCTTTTAAAATAAAAATAAAGACTCTGCTGTAAACTGGCTTTGAATGGATGCCTCTGTTCCAGCCAAATAGTTGTCTGATACAGGCTCAATGGCCAGGCAATAAAGCCTCGCGCTGCAATCTGGGCAGGCAGCCTGCTCTCCCAGATAAAAATCTTTATGCGCTTCTTGACTTCTTCTTTGTTCTTTTGGGAGGGAGGGGGAGACGCTCTGGGAGAAGAGAGTTGGCAACAGCAGAGCAGGAATAAAAAATCTGGGGAGGGGGGAATATTGTCCCGGAGATGCTGTGAAGTCCTGCGGGGAACAGGCAGGGCTGGTGATGGGGTGACATGGCCGGACCCCTCGCTGTGCACACCTTGCTTCAGATCTGGATACAGGCACGTTTCTCACCTGGCCCTCAGTGAATCCCTTTGCAAGCAGCATAACCCTGGTGGCTGCCAATCAGCGTAAGGAGAGCAGTGAATTAATTTCCAGTGTCTGTGGGGATGTAGCTCCCAAGGCAGGCACCCAGCTCTGGTCCGGGGCCCTGGGAACTGGGGCAATTGCTCCGTGGCCTCCTATAGCCCACATTTTACCTGCCTGCTGGTTGTTGGGGCATCCCAAGCCTGCAAAGGTGGCTGGTTCACAGAATCCCATCCCTCCAGTGTGGCTTTGTGAACACTATGGATGGATGGCTACAGGAACACAAGGGTCTCTGTGCCTATGGTGGGGAAAGGGAAGGGGATGCCCAAGGCCGGCTCCGCAGCCCGCTGCCCGCTCACTCACCTCCTGCTGCCACTCATCGTCTCCCCAAACTGCAGCTCACCCCCTTCCCAGCAGAGCTGCCAGCTGCTTTATCTGCACAGATCTTGATTAATTCCTTGCACCGCAGGCAGAATTGCCTTTTCTGGCTGGTTGGGTTTCTCTGCTCTGTTTGATCCCATTCCCAGCACTGAGCCGGCACGTGCGGGAGCCAAGCGAGACCAGGACAGCAGAGCCAGAGACGCCAGCATGGAGGGAGAGTGGGGTGACACAGGGTGACATGGGGACAACCCGGGGCTGCAGCCCACATGCAAGTCCAGAAGCTGCTCCCCAGCAGGTGCTCTTGGAAAAAAAAGCTGGTTTTAGTTGTCTCCAGAGCCTGTGTCTGTCTGCGGTGGGTGGGGAGTGGGGACAGGCTTGCTCACCAGGGGTGACACCAGGGCTGTTTTGGCAGCGCCGGGGCTGGTGGGGCTTGCTGGTGGCCATGAGAAAATAGAGCAAGTGTGAAGTCACTCTGCTGTACTGGGTGTCACTCTTGCCAGCAGAAATGCCTGTGATGGACAGCTTCACTCCCCCATCTCACTGACCCAGAAGAGGAAACATGGCTTCTGCTGATGGCCTTTGAGGGACAGAGCCAGCCCGGTGACCCAGCAGGACCACCAAGGACCAGTTCCTCCTTCCCTCCCTCTTTTAGCTATTTTTTTTTTTTTTTTTGTTAAGCTACTTGCATAGAGGCAGCTTTTGCAGCCCATTCCCTGTCTCACTCCTTTTATTCTGTATTTCCTATGGGGATTCTGATCTGGAGCCAAGGCAAGCTGCTCTCCTGATGGGGGTGCACACAGGGAGGGGGTCTATCTGCACCTGGATGGGGCCAAGCCACAGGAGCATCTTACCCTGCTTCTCACCACCAACAACCATGAGGCAGCCTGGGGTGACACTGCAGCCCTCGGCAGGGACCAGCAACATTTTTTGTCCCTGGAGAGCAGAGAGATGTAAGGAGTCATTGGAGATACTTCTTCAGCAGCACCACCAGCATTTTTGCTGTCACTGTGGCATCTCTGTTTGGCATTACCAGGCGTTCACCTTGTCCTAGTGTGACCCAGGATGAAGGCCACACAGCCCTGCGTGGAGCAGACACCCAGCCAGGAGCCGTCCCTGACCATCCTCTCACCTGGCTTTTGCCCCTCTCCTGTGGGCTGGGCTTGCCCACCGAGCAAATCTGCGCAGCTTTGCTGGGAAGCCACGTGTTTCAGAGCCATCTTTTCACACGTGGGGGAAGGCAGGGGTTGGAGGCAGCACACCTGGGGTGCAGGGTCCCTGTGGTCCCCTCCCGCGGTGAAGGTGACGCCGGGGTGTGCATCACCTCTGCCTCGCAGCATCCTCCCTGGCTCCTCCGCCCGGACATTGTGTGCCTAACACGGGGGGGGTTCTGATCCTCACTCCTGTTTCAAAGGTCATTCAGTTCCTCGCGGTATCTCACAAAAGACTGCAGTGAGCACAAAAGCAAAATAATCCTTATGCTGGGAATGCCTTTGAACAGCCCCAACCTGCCTCCACAGGCATCTGCCGGCACGGGGGATGCCACACAGCTCTCCTGCATGTCTGAAGTTCTGATGAGGGGAGACAGGATCCTGCCCAAAACATTTGCATCCAGATTAGACTCTCAAATGCCAGAATATGCATCTGTGTTCGCCTGTGTTACTCATTTCTTCCTGACTTGACGTTCCTGGCCACTCAGTAAAAAAACACAACAAATTTGCTTTTTTTGCGCCCTCTTGTTTAGCTTATTAATTACATCTCCTGTTACACTACACTCTGGCCTCAACGGATTAATTTGTGATTCTCCTGAGATATGCCTGCTGTAGCAGCAGATAGTAGCATATAATCATTTAACATATGAATGCTGTCAAAGGGTTTAATCAAATCTGAAATTGCTCGCCTTTGTGCCCTGCGCTAACTCATTGTGGCTGCAGAAAGTGAGCCCCGGTCCCCCAGACAAAGCAAAACTGCAGCCTGGCTCTTTGTCTACTCTCTTTGCATAATTTCTCAAACCTCTGCCCTGTTCCACCTGCTCACTAATGTTAAGCTTGATTATGGAGAATCTGTATGCAGCCCACTTCCCAAATGCACCCTGGCAAGGATGGATTTTTTGGGGGGAGGAACTATGAGAACAAGCCTCTCACCAGGCATGTTCCTCTCCAGTTTGTAAGACCCCAAGTCCGACTACTTCATCAGCACTTCCCCAGCCTTCCCTGAAACACCAACCTACAAAAGCACAAGTGTTCTTGGCCTTACACCAGCCCCTCTCCACAGGCTGGAAATTCAAACACTTTTTTTGGAGAGTGGGAAATAATTCACAAATCTTCTTTTTGTTGTGGTTTTTTTAATTGTTGTTGGTTTTTTGTTTTGTTTTATTTTGTTTTAAATGAAGTGCCCACAGGAGGGCTTGGGGGATGCTCACCACTCCAGCTCACTAGCCACATCGAGTGCAGGGTGTCTCTGCAGCGCCCGTCACCTTGACCCTGCGGCTGCGGGAGGAAGCGCGTGGTTCCTGGAAAGCCTTGTTCCCACGTTTGTCCCACATCCTCCCAGCAGCCACTGAGATGAGGGAGAAGAAAGGGTCAGCCTATGGGAGCCAGCTCCCGTGGAGGAGACCTGGGCAGGCAAACAGGACTGCACATCCTGGCTGAGCCCCCACCAACCTCCCCCGGCACAGCCTGCATGAGCATCCCTCACCATCGCACTGCTGGTCCATGCCTGAGCAGACGCCTGGGAGCACGGTGGTGTCCGACAGCCCCGAAGGCTCGCCTGCGAGGAGACCAGGCAGATCTTTGCTTCTGGGGGGATGGGTCTCAGATACAAGCCCAGTACAAAAAAGACACTGAGGGGCTGGTTCAGAGAAGGGCAACGGAGCTGGTGGGGGGTCTGGAGCACAAGTCTTATGAGGAGTGGCTGAGGGAGCTGGGGGTGTTCAGCCTGGAGAAAAGGAGGCTGAGGGGAGACCTTCTGGCTCTCTCCAACTCCCTGAAAGGAGGGTGTAGCCAGGGGGGGTTGGTCTCTTCTCCCAAGGAACAGGCCATGGGACAAGAGGAAACGGCCTCAAGTTGCCCCAGGGGAGGTTCAGATGGGAGATTAGGAACAGTTTTGACACAGAAAGGGTTCTGAAGCCTTGGAATGAGCTGCCCAGGGCAGGGGTTGAGGCACCATCCCTGGAGGATTTAACAGCCGGGTTGACCTAGTGCTTAGAGACATGGGTTAGTGATGGGTCTTATCAGAGTTGGGTTGATGGTTGGACTGGATGGTCTTAAAGGTCTCTTCCAACCCAGATGATTCTATGATCACTCTTTGAAACACAAATGCAAACTCAGGGCCAGCCAGTCTGGCAGGGGTTGTGTTGCAGGAAAGCCTTTGCCCCTGTTCCTCCCTTGCACAAATTCTTCCAGGCGCCCATCGCCCTCCTGGGACGCCGTGGGGGAAGTTCCAGCAGCCGCCTCTTTGGCCCGTGCCTGGAGGTGTGCAGGGGCAGCCCGCCCCTCTCCGTTCTCCTGGAGCAGAGCGAGCCCTCACAGTTGCCCCATGAAGAGCAGCTCTTTCAGGTCAGCGATAATCAGAAGCAGGACTGCTGAGCCAGAGGTGAGGGGGTGTCTCCCAGCTCCCTCGCGCTGCTGCCAGGGTGGTTGGAGCCCCTGCCTGGGCACAAGCCACCCGCGCTGGGGCTGCTGGTGAATCCGGGGCCACCCGGCCACATGCCAGCCCATGGGAGCCAAGGACTGTCCCCTGGCCAGAGGGTGCCGGCCACCCTCGGAGGAGCCGTGCCAATGCGGGTCAGCTAGGCTAAATGTGCTCATTAGCAGCTGTCTTTGCAATTAGCCCACTACTTTCCACCAGCATCTCTGGGAATGAGCCTTGCCCTGGGCTGGCTGCCCCAGAGGGGAATGCTGGCCCAGCGGCCACCCTGTGACACTGCTTGCCAGGGCTGACGCTGGGGCCCTGCAAAACTCTTTTCTGCACCAAAATCTCTGAATCTGACTCAAGCAAACATCTAAAGCAGGCACGGTCGGTGCTGCCAGGTAGAGCATTCTGGACATAGGGGGGTTTCCTACACAGCAGAGCCCAACAGAGGCCCCTTCACCCACTGAGTGCTATTTCCCACCAGTTCCCCAATTTGCTGTTGAAGAACCATTTGGTGTTTATTAACAGTCTTTTCAGCCAGCCCCCCAAAAAGCTGGCTGGGTAGTAGCCCCTGTACCTTGAATGCCAAGTAGTTTTGCTCCCAAGGTTTTACAGCCCTGCCAGGAGCCCTGCAAGCAGCAGCATTGGTCCCTACCAGGGGCTGGGCACCCCCACGCGCCCCCAGCCCTCCAGGGGACTTTGCCCGGGAGCTGCAGGGGGGAGAGTGGCAGCCGGGATGTGACCCCAGTGCGGCTGTGCTGGTGACTGCCCAAGCTGAGGATTATCAGCACGTCCTGGCACACAACGCGGGGCATTGTACCAAAAATAGGGCTCCCCCATTGGACTGTTATGCAAACATCTTCTGCGAGTAAATCAAACCCCCCCTGGGATTTTCCAAGCTGACTGCCTGGGATTTCTCGGGGTCATTTCCCCCCGGCTGCTGGGCACACCAAGACCCCAAAGCAGCCATGGGAAAGGGTGGCCCAGGGGGGGGTCTCCCTGCTTGCTGGCCTGCCCCAGTGGGCAGAGGTGATGCTGTGGGTCCCATCGACCTGCCACTGAGGAAATTCAAGTTTCTGTTTCTGCTGCAAGACCAAGGATGGCTGCTGGCTACCCTGGGCACACACATCTCCTCCTGGTCCCCACGACCACCCCTGGGGCTTCAACACAGCCCCAACCAGCTTTGCCAATGCTACACCTCCTGGGACACTTGCTCCAGGCAAGCAGAGCCAAACAAAAAAAGACCCAGCCTGTCTGCCTAGGAAAAGGTCCAGGAGGAGGAAAAATAAACACAGAAAAAGCCACAACATTCAAGAACATTGCTGGATACTTAAATGATGCCAATGTCCTTAAAAGTTGCTTGTGTTTGCAGAAATGCTTCAGAAATGGTATAACTTTTTCATGAAATAAAATGTTAGCAAGCAAGATAGTGTCACAGACAGTATCTGTCTCTGGCACTTGTGACAGCACTGTTGCTGCACTGACCTCCAGGCACAAAACTCCCATGTTCTCAAATGTCATGGTCATACCCACTGAGAGATGGGGAAACCGAGGCATGAGTGGGCACCACAGCTTTTCCCACCAAGCTGTCAGCAGGAGGCAACTGCCCCTGGCTGCTGGCTTGGCACCTCATCCTGACCCCTTCTACTCCATCCCCATCACAACCCACTCCATCCCATTCCAACCCACTCCTTTCCATCCCAACTCACCCCATCCCATCTCACCCCATCCAACTCCATTCCAACCCATTCTATCACATCCCAACTCAACCCATCCCATCCAACTCCATTCCATCCCATCCCATCCCGTCCCACTCCATCCCATCCTACACCATCCCACTGAATCCCATCTCATCCCACCCCATCCCATGGCTCTCCATCTCCTGGCCATATTGGACAACCACACGCCATGCTGTAGACCCTTAGGGTCATCCTGCTCCCGCTCCAGATGTTGTAGCAACACCAATGGAGGGACCCACAGCTTTTGTGTGCTGGGGAGTTTTGCAGGGAAAGCCTGGACTCAACCCAGTGTGGCACAGCTCCTGTTGAGTGTGCACCAAAAACTTCTGTTTTCCAGTGCAAAGAAGAGCTTCTTCATGGTCTTTTTTGTGTAGGGTGTGAATGGGAGTACAAGGGAACTGGGAAGGACTCTTGTTCCCAGTAATTGCTGGCCTGACGTGGACAAATGACTCCTTAAAATATTGCAAAGACTATGAAAAATATTACTGATAAAAGACAAGAAGCTGGGAAAATGGACTAGACTGGACTATTTTTAGAAGCAGTGGCGTCTGGACAGCATGAGAATTGCTTCGTACAAATTTAGTACAGCTGGTCTTTGAACAAAAAATTTTGCTGGCTAAGCTGGAATCGCCCAGCACAGCCAGCTAGAGAGAGGGCGACCAGCATGAGCCAGTGACTCCAATGCAGGCCAGAAAAACCCACACCCAAGCATCACTCAGGGGCACCTAAAACAGCAACACGAGGTTCCTACCGGGCAGGCAGTGCTCAGGGAGGCTCTGGCTGAGGTTTTGCTGTGATGCGGCTCACGGTGGGGACCTGTGTCCCTCAGCAGACATGTCATGCCAGGGACACATTCATCTCATGTTCAGAAAACCATTTAAATTGTTGAAGGAAACCGGACTTTTCCACGCTCTCCACCCATGCAAGGAATCTCTCTCATATTCTCACTGATACATCCCTCCTCCTTTTATATTGCAATGATTTGGATTTGAAACCAGCCTCCAACTGATTCCAGGTGTGGGGACGTTGGCTAGTGATGTTTGAAGAACAAGTGGCGCATCCTTCCCCTGCAAGACTTGTCCCCGGACAAAGCCCATGGCAAGGGATGGGGAGCATGAGGAGACCCAGCTGGGTATGGGTGGTGGGTGGGTGGCTCCAAGGGTTTGGAGGGCAGCAGGGTGGCCAGTGTAGTCATCCCCTGCAGCAGGTGGGACCAGGCACTGTGGGCACCACACACAGCCCGGGACCCTTTAGCTGCTCACCCCAAACCCAGACACCAGCCTGGACACCTCTGTGCCCCAAGGCATGGGAGCAGGATGGCACCTGTGTGATCCAGCAGCAAAGTCTTTTGATATTGTTTTGGGTTGTGGGTGTGTTTTTGTGTTTGTTTGGGTGGGGTTATTTTTGGTTTTGTTTTTTTTTTTTAAATGTGGTTGGACGCGATGATCTCAAAGGTCCCTTCCAACAACTAAGATTCTGTGATTCTGTGATTCTGTGATAATTGGGGCTGATGCTGGGGGTCTGGGCAGGTTTGCTACCATGACTGGTACTGGACCCTGTTTTGATGCATCCCCATCCCCACCAGCTCCATCAACCTCCCTGCATCTCTCCCTGCCTGGCCCATCTCCTTCCTGCTCCCTGCAGGATGTGGCTCTCAGACAGAGCTCTTACCCTAAGTCAGACCCCCTGCCCTTCCTCTCTCAACACAGCAGCCCCTGCACCACTACTCCCAGTATGGCTGTGAATACAGAGACTAGTCCCGGTCCCAGAAGGGTAGGTACAGGGGCTGCCCGCAGACCCCAGCCAGGGCAGTGTGTGCCACCAAGCTGGTGGGCAAGGGGGAGCCCAGCCCTCCGGCTACAGTATCGGCAGCAAAGATGCTCCCAAAGGCTGTGTTGCGACAGCAGTAATGAAAAAGTGCTGCAGTTAAACCCCCGCCATCTGCCTGTGCTTTGCTAACCCACTGCTCTGGCTGGAGCTGGCAGCCCAGCACTCGGTGGGCTATGGACCCTTTCTGAAGGTTGTTGGTGCCAGTATGAACTGTCTTGCCATGGCCAAGGCTATTTCTTGCTGGAAAAAGCTCTGCTTGAGTCCTGCACATGGCACTTGGACACAGACCGGGTAGCTGTGTGTGTCCAGGAGCCCGTCAGAGCCCACGCACCCAGGTTCGCAGCCCACCAGCAGCAGAAGGGGTAGGCAGGGGGACAGGGCACTGGGAACCAGGGAGGAGTCTGGGTACAAAACTTCCTTTGCATGGCCTGGAGACACAGTGGCTACAGCATCCCTGAGAGACCTGAGGGTCCCCTTCCTTGGTGACAGACCGGGGAGACAGAGCAAAGCTGGTACCCCCTTCTCCCCTTCGCTGTAGTTCCTGCTATTCATTGTTTGTATTTGGACAACCCCTCGGAGCCCAGACTCCCAGAGTTTCATATATTTCAACACCAATGATTATTCATCCCGAAAGCTCAGACGGGAGTGTGGTATTCATTATCTGCTACTCTTCAGTCTCCTGTTTGAAATGTTCCCAGCCCAGGCACAGGAACCACCAGGTGCCCTGTGGCACACAAGCACCCGTGGCACACAAGCACCTGTGGCAGAGCTCACCGACAGTGTCCAAACGTCTTGGTGAGCACCCGGCGCATGAAGGCAACCCAGCTCTGCTCAGAAACCCTTTTCTTCCCCAAAGGAGACTCTGTTGCCTACAGTTATTACCTCTGTCTCCATTGACAATCATCATAATAGAGTATTTATTCTCTATCTGTTTTTGTTTTCCCCAGAGGACTTGATTGTGTCCCAGGGTCAGCAGTCCACTAATGCCTGTCTTTGTGCACAGGGGCCCCGGGAGCAGGAGTTGTCCCAAGGAGATGGCTCCAGCTGATGGGGAGAGCTCCTGAGGAGGGGCAAGGGAGACTGGGCTGGCTGGGAGGAGAACACAGAGATGTTTTTGGAGTCAGGGCTGCTCTGCTCAACAGGAGGTCAAAGCATTTTCATGCACGTCCCTGCCTGAATATGGGGGAAGAGCAGGAAGAGAGTCAAGGCAGAGGAAAGCAATGGTGTATTGCTTTTTACACCCTCTTTTTTTTTCTATCTGCTTTTGCAAGGGCAGAGTTGCCACAAGGTAGAATCATAGAATCATCTGGGCTGGAAGGGACCTCCAAAGGCCATCTAGACTGACCCCCCCACAGTCAGCAGGGACACCCCCAACTAGACCAGGTTGCCCAGGGCCTCCTCAAGCCTCACCTCGAATGT
>JAOTQQ010000063.1:20615076-20627165 GCA_026546715.1 Gallinago undulata
TTTGGCAGGGGAGTTGGACTAGATGATCTCTATGGTCCCTTCCAACTCCAAAAATTCAGTGAAATTCAGTGAAATCTCTCTTGCCCCTCAGCTGAGCACCTGGTGGCAAGCTGTACAGGAACGGTGACTACCCTTCTGTTCACCATATATAGCAGAAAGCAAATTTCAAGGGGCAGAGAGTGAGTGAATAAGCAAAAGCAAGCATGACTCTATGGCCCGGAAGTAAGGTCACTTCTTGGAAAGGGAAGTTTTGGTTCTGATATGTGGTCGTATCACTATTTATTCCTTTTATGCAATAGTTTTTTAATGCAAAATGCAGAAGCAACCTCTGACTTCTGTGCTGTAACAGTTATGCTGTTGTCTGTACCAAAGCTACTCTAAAACTAGTTTCTGTTTGTTTACATGAGTTGCAGTCATACAAATAACTGCAGCATCAATTTATCTTTAAGCTGCCTGTCTCTCCTCAGGCATCGTCTAGAGAACCTGGATGCATAACTCCAGGCTCTGGGAATTCCCTAAGCAACAATGCTCAGGTGCTGCAGTATGCAATGATGGCGATAACCAAGTCTTCTTGCAGCTCCAGCTCTGTATGACTAAGCATAACTGATGTAAACACTTAACAAAGTAGCTCTTAGCAAACCTGCATAGCCCCCTGCTTGTTCGTTGTAGCACTAAGACAAAGATCAGAGTTACATTTCTATGGAAAGCACTGATGTACCTGTTTACAAAAAAATAAAGATCTATGAACATATAACACATCAAATGTAGAAAGCTCAAAGATTTTTTAACAGGAGCTGGTGACAGTTTCAGCTCTTAGATTACAGCATATTTCTCTGTATAAGGCACAAAAGCTACTTCAGCGTATTCCCTTATACCTAGTCACAGTGTTGTAATTTCTGATGCTATATAACCAGCTATGTAAACACTCTTTACAGCTGGAGGCACTGCAGACTCTTGGGAAATAAGGGGTGGAATCAAGGATTTCCTCTTTCTAGGAAGATTGTAATCAATTTTAATTACCAAAAAGATAAAATAACTGGTACAGGAAGTTGCTAAATGCTAAACGGTCTTTTAAGGGGTTGGATTCTTGAAGAAGTTTTACAAAATCTTGTATAGAAGCAGAAGGAAATCCTACCTTCATCTGAATGTCAGCATATTATATGGTTAACATTGGCACAGAAACAGAGAGAGAAAACATTAGTATTCAATATAATTGACTTAAATTTGCACACAGAAGATACTTTAGGAAAAAAAAGTTAACATTATAGAATCAAACACTTAGAAGCTAGAAGAAAAATAGAAAAAGACTGCCCAGGCAACTGTAATGTAGCTATATCAATTTATGCTTTTTATGTTACCTAATATGTCTCAATTAGATGATCATACATTACTGTTTTAAAAGAGCTCTTGCTTCACTCAGTACTTGCAGTTAATGTCTGCACCATTCAGAAAAAAGATTTGTTTCTCGACATACACCTATGTCTTTCTCAAAATACCTGTTGGTATTAAATCTCTTGCCTCTATTTGTGTCTATATAGGAGATGTTGAGATGCTGTAGGTCTAAAGGAATGGAGTATACCTGATTCAGATGAAAGTCAATACAGTTAAGCTCTTATTACCCTGAAATTTCCTAAATTCTCAGGTATGTGCTGATATTTTTCAGAAAGTCTTACGAGGTGGTCAATATGAAGGAGTATAGCCAGCACTATATTACATGCAAAGAAACCAATAGACAATGATAAAAAATTACTTCATACTACGTCTCAGTTTACAAAGCTGGGCACATCTTAAAGTTGTAAATGAATATAGAACGTTTTAAATTATTAAATTAGGAACATTCCACATAACAACTGCAATACCAATTACAAATTCTGTAACAACTTTTGCCAATCATAGCTTCATTCACATTAAAATTGACTTCAATGGAGGCATATTAAGCTATGCTGTCTTAAGATGAATTTTAACAAAACCCCACATCACTTGTATATTTCTTTCTTAATATAACACAGTGCCATAAATCTTGTATGACAGAATTAGAATTTGGTTTGCAAACCGAGCCAGAGGCCTAAATTCTAAATTTTGTGTCAACAATGTGAATACTTAGACCACAAGTTGTTCTCATCAGCTTGGTTTAAAAGTCCTCAGCTTTCATGGCTTCTACAGGTAATTAACTTTTTCCTGTGGACACAGGTATCTTGGGTCTTGGATTGCATTCTTCTGGTGCCTTTTGTGCCTCACAGTTCTTAATCCCAGACTTTGATGCATTTTCGCAACAGCAGAACAACAGCAGTTCCCCTGCAAGTGCCCCTGTTGCAGAACTGACGTGACAGCATTATATTTCTTGTGGGTGTCGGTAACATGTCTTTGTCCTGCCTTTTAGCCATTCACCATATTTCAACTTGCCATAACAAGAGCTCTGGGCCATCTTTTATCAAAACATATAGCAGATGCCCAAAGCTGTGTTAGCTGACCTACAGGAGCATTATATGGAGTGGAATAGTGCTTTAAGGTCTCAGTGTCTAGGATCTTACCCTGTCATTTTATTCTGGGAGGTGCAAGAAATAGTTCAAGTTTCTTAGCTGTACAAATTAAAAACAAAAACAAAAACAAAAACAAAAACAAAAACAAAAACAAAACAAACAAAAAAACCAAACAAAACAACAAAAAAAACCCCAAGGAAGTCACTACTGTATAATTCACAGTTTTGTTTTGAATTGTATCCTCTTTTGGATAATATGTTTTAATCTTCTCAAAAGCTTTATTAGTGTTCACTCTGTGTGACTTTCTCATCTGTCACAGTTTTGAGACAAAGGTGGCCATAGTAACAGAATTTATCTGCAAAGACCAGTGTTTACTGACAATATTTGATACTGGTCTTGACACATTTTCTTTCATATCATGGCTGGAACAGGACTTCTTTTTCTCTATGTTGGTACTCAGATTGAAATTCTTAGCAATGTAATCAAAACAGTAATATGTTGTTTTCAGGGTTTTTTTGCAAGCAATATATTTGTTGTTGGAAAGGGGTTCCTGGAAGTGACAGATCACATGTAGCACATCATACATGACTTTTAGGTTTGGGTTAGGTATAAGGTCTCTGAAAACTGAGAGTCTTCTCATATGGTGACTTCTGTCTTTAAGTGCAGAAAGCAGCACTGTTCTCAGTGCATGGCATTTGTAAAGGAGTACCAGGCAAGCATTTTTGCCTACATCATAACAAAGTAGGATTGTTCTTCAAATTTCAAGTCCTCAGCAATTGTGCATTATCATTCCCCAGTATGATAACTATTTCATTTCATGAATCTGACTTATAGAATCATAGAATTGTCCAGGCCGGAAGGGACCTCCAAAGGTCATCTAGTCCAACCTCCCTGCAGTCAGCAGGGACACCCCCAACTAGACAAGGTTGCCAAGGACCTCGTCAAGCCTCACCTTGAATGTCTCCAGGGAAGGGGCCTCAACCACCTCCCTGGGTAACCTGTTCCAGTGCTCCACCACCCTCACAGTAAAGAACTTTCTCCCATCTTCAACCTAAATCTGCTCCCCTCCAGCTTAAAGCCATTGCCCCTCGTCCTGTCACTACAGGCCTTTGTAAACAGACTCTCCCCAGAGTTCCCGTAGGCCCCCTTCAGGTACTGGAAGGCTGCTATTAGGTCTTCCTGGAGCCTCCTCTTCTTCAGGTTGAACAACCCCAGCTCCCTCAGCTTGTCCTCATAGCAGAGGTGCTCCAATCCCCTGATCATCCTTGTGGCCCTCCTCTGGACCTGCTCCATCAGGTCCCTGTCTTTCCTATATTGAGGTCTCCAGATCTGTACACAGTATTCCAGGTGAGGTCTCACCAGAGCAGGGTAAAGTGGAAGAATCACCTCTCTGGATCTGCTAGCAGTGCAACTTTTGATGCAGCCCAGGATGTGATTGGCCTTCTGGGCTGCAAGTGCACACTGCCTGCTCATGTCCAGCTTCTCATCCACCAGCACCCCCAAGTCCCTTTCCTCAGGGATCCTTTCTGATACCTCTTCCTCTAGTCTGTACTGATGGTGAGGATTGCTCCGGCACAGGTGCAGAACCTTGCACTTGCTCTTGTTGAACCTCATGCTGTTCACCTGGGCCCGCCTCTCCAGCCTGTCCAGGTCCCTCTGGATGACATCCCATCCCTCTGGTGTATTGACAACAACACACAGCTTGGTGTTGTCTGCAAACTTGCCGACAGTGCATTTAATCCCTCTGTCTATATCATTGATAAAAATGTTAAACAATATTGGTCCCAGCACGGACCCTTGAGGGACACCACTTGTCACTGCTCTCCATCTGGACTTCAGGCCATTGATACCCTCTGGATGCGACCATCCAGCCAATTCCTTATCTACTGAACAGTCCACCCATCAAATCCATACCCCTCCAATTTGGTGAGCAGGATGTTGTGAGGAACCATGTCAAAGGCCTTACAGAAGTCCAGATAGATAGATCACATCCATAGGTTGTCCCTTATCTACTGACCTAGTTACTTTATCATAGAAAGCCACTAGCTTTGTGAGGCAGGACCTGTCCCTAGTAAAGCCATGTTGGCTATCCTGAATCACCTCCCTGTCCTTCATGTGCCCAAGCATTGCATCTAGAAGGATCTGTTCCATGATCTTCCCAGGCATAAAGGTGAGGCTGACAGGTCCATAGTTCCCAGGGTCCTCCTTTTTACTCTTTTTAAAAATGGGTGTCATGTTTCCCTTCTTCCAGTCCACAGGGACTTCACCTGACTGCCATGATTTTTCAAATATCATGGAAATTGGTTGGCAACCATGTCAGCCAGTTGCTTCAAGCCTCTGGAATGTATCTCATCAGGTCCCATGAACTTATATATCTTCAGGCTCCTGAGTTGATCACATACTTTGTCTTCACTTACAGTGGGAGGGACTTCGTCACCTTGGTCTCCAACTTGTGTGTCATCAACATGAGAGCTAGGGGGAAATGGGTTGCCAGTGAAGACTGAGGCAAAAAAGTTGAGAACTTCTGCCTTCTCCTCATCTGTTGATACAAGTTCCCCACTCTTGCTCATTGGGGGGGTACATTTTCTTTAACCTTCCTTTTCTGGTCACTGTACCTGTAGAAACCTTTCTTTTTTTTCTTTACATCCCTTGCCAAGTTCAGTTCTCGCTGTGCCTTGGCCTTCCTGACTTCATCTCTACACATCCAGTCAATATCCCTATACTCTTCCCAGGATGCCTGTCCCTTCTTCCATTTCCTGTTTAGCCCCATCTTGCCCCTTACTTTGACCAGCAGATCATGGCTCAACTGTGGTGGTCTCTTGCCCTCCTTGCCCATTTTCCTACATGTGGGGATTGAGATCTTTTGCGCTCTATAGAGAACATCTTTAAAGATCTGCCAACTTTGTTCTGCTCCCTTGTCCCCGAGGGCTGTTTCCCGCTGGAAGTTTGTTTTTTTAAATCTTAGAGTCCTGACTGTGCTTCTCGTGGGCTTCAAAGTCCTTAGGACAGTAAACTGCACTAGGGCATCTTCACTGCAGCCCAGGCTGCCTTAACTTTGACATCCCTGATGATTCCACTTGCATTTGTGACCACAGGTCCAACAATGCATCTCCTCAAGTAGGGCTGGTGATTTCTTGTCTCAAGAAGTTGTCATCTAGGCACTCTAGAAGCTTCCTGGAGTGCCTGCAGCCAGCTGTGTTGCTTTTCCAACAGATCTCGGGGTGGTTAAAGTCCCCCAGCAGGATGAGAGCCTGTGATCGTGACACCCCTTCCAGCTGGAGTAAGAAGGCATCATCGACAGGCTCCGCCTGGTTAGGTGATCTGTAGTAGACTCCTACCACAAGGTTCCCTTTGTTGTCCTGATTCCTACACATAGGCTTTCGACCTCCTCATGGCTATTCTTTAGCAACAGTTCTTCACACTCTAGCCACTTCTTTACATAGAGGGCAACACTTCCACCTCTTCTTCCTCTCCTGTCCCTTCTGAATGGTGTGTAGCCATCGATGGCCACGCTCCAGTCACAGGACTTTTCCCACCAAGTTTCTGTAATTGCTACTATGTCGCAGCTTTCCTGTAGCAGGATAGTTTCCAAGTCCTCATGTTTGTTTCCCATGCTCCATGCATTAGTGTAGAGACCCTTTAGCCAGTTTGCTGGCTGTGTCTCCTGCTTAGACAGGCACTTCACTGCTCCCCCAACATGCTTTGTGCCAACTACCCTTCTGTCTTCTGTTGTCTCAGGGGCTCTCGGTCCATCTCTGCAAGACTTTGCCTTTGTTACAGTGGTCACAGCATGTGTCAGTGCAACAGGTTGGAGGCCCTTGCCATCACTACATCCTACCAACCTTAATGTGTTATCCTGCCACTTGCCATGGACCCTTCTGATACTGTTATCATCTCCCACTTCAAGTGAGATGGCAGGCTGAAGGCTCTCCTTAGGCTTATTTCTACTGGACCTGTGTTTAACCCCCTCCCCCTTCGAGCCTAGTTTAAAGCCCTTTCAACAAGTAGGTAGGTGTGACATGAGCTGACAACATGAGGAGATGCAGCTGAGAGCAGCCATGGTCAGAGGCCTCCAGCATCTCTGCATGTGTGGCACAAACCACAGGAGCTCAGTCCCCACCTCTGTCCCGTCCAGCAAGTCCAGCAGAAGGGACCTGCAGCCCGGGAGTGGCAGTGGGAGCACTGAGCAGAGAAAAGAGGGCAGCAGGTGCCCATGCCGGTGCTGTAATGGAGTTATCAGCCCAGAGGATGCCCCGAGGAGCTCTGTGTGGGTAAGACTGTCTGATCTGCCAGCTGCCCTGATTTCGCAGCCCTAGGGATGCCCAGCATGTAGGGAGGTGTGGTGCCACCTGCTCGCCTGGGTCCACGCATGATGGCAATGCTCAGTCACATCTCAAGAGCACATTTGGGCTCCGAGCGGAGGCAACAGCAAGCCAGCTAAAGCGTTACGCTAAAAATAGCCCGGTGTCCGGGTGGAAGCATGCTGTGGTTAGCCGGGGGTGTTGCATCCCTGAGAAATTCTGTGCTGGGTAGGGTCCCTTCGCTCCTGGTATTGTCCACTTTCCCCCTCTGCCTCCAAAGAGACCCTGGGGATTAACCAGAAAATAAATGGCTTAATTCGGGACAACAATGGCTTCTGTGATCCGTCTTCATGAAATATGGTTTGGTAGCTCCACAAGAATCAAGCCAGCTGCCAATATGGCCCAGGGTAAGTGAGAGGCTGTGATAGGGCTGCAGGGACAGAGAGGCGAGACACTGGGGTCAAGGAGCCCAGCCCAGGCCACCTTGGGGACACTGCAGGACCAGGATTGCCCAGGACAGGTGGCCCTGGGGAGCTGCAGTGCTGCTTGGCTCTGAGGATGTGGAGGAGGAGGAAAATCCAGAAAAGACAAGTTTAAGAAAGTGTGAGTGTGCAGGCAAAGAGAAGCTCAGTTTTGGCGAAGTCAAGCTACCACATTGGTGGGTACTTTTTCAGGAGCATCTATAACTTGCCCTGCTTTAATTTGGCTGGTTTGGTTTTTCATTAAATTCCTTCCCAAGCTACAAAAGCTGAACTCCAGATTAACCAGTGTTCGCTGCTGCAGTTGCTTATGTGAAGTTATAGCAGTTGAGCTTATGGCTGAAGTCTGCCCTGGACCTCACCCATGTGGCTTCTCCATACAGACATCCCTGGCCTTTCAGTGTCCAAAGGGAAAATAAAGATCAAGGTGGATGCAAAGTAACGCAGACTGTTTGGCTAATTTCCCATCCGGACAGATTCGGTCCCTGCTGGTACCTCTCGGTCTCCACTTGGGACCCCTCCCTCCCCACTTGTTCCCAGTGTTGGACCACCCCTCGCTCCATCTCTCCCAACACAACGCTCTCGTTACCAAGCCTCATGCAGAGAAACATGAAGGAGGGTGGATTAAGGTTTCACAAACAGCAATTCAGGTGGTTCCCACCTCTCTAGCACCTGCCTTGGAGATCTTACCTGGTGCAAAGGAGGGGTTCCTGTGCACTGCCGGAGGTCAGGCAGTCACCCAGCAGTGCGCCTGTAGTTTGGGCACCCATTGTATCAGAGACTATCGTTTCCTTGGGATGGTGCCTTGCTGTCACCAAATATTATTGCTGGTGGAAAAGAGAAGTTTGTTGCTCGCTCAAGAAAAATAAATCCTTGACCCTTTACAGGACCTGTGTAGCAGTGGCGCCTTTGACTCCTTGTTGAAGTGGGTGGGTGGGAAAATAGTCTATGCTGACTTTTCCGCTGGCCATGTGAGCTGTGCGAGAGGTACGGCCTCTCAATAGGTGCCTGATAACACCCAGCTACTCCTCTGCTCACAGCCTGCAAGTCCCTAAAGAAACACAGACTGTCAGCATGAAATGAGAGTCTTCCACTCATTATTTGAGAAGGACGTGCCTTTCACAGCCAAGTGGCCTCTATTTGCTCGGGGGAGGGGGGGGGGAGGGGCGGAAACGTGCTTCTCTCTTATTTATGTGATTTATTTCTTGAGATTAATGCATCAAATTGGCTTGCTCCCAAGTTCTCAGTAAAGTCTCTGTTTTCATGGGACTGTCCTGAACCACGCGAAGTTCCACTGCTTGTTTTCTGAAACTGAGAGAAGGATTTTTATCTCAATCGTAAAGCAGAATTTGGGGGGTTTTGCAGATGTGAGGCAGCCAGCATTGTTTTGATCTACAAGCAAACGATAGCCTTCTCCAAGTTCAAGTAGGGCTATTAAATCAGCCTTGTGGAGATAGAGCAAACAAAAACAGATGGAGCAAAGGAGTTCAAGGAGGAATGTTTCTATTCATATAAGAAAGAAAAGCAGGAGACGTGAGTTAATGATCAACTCATTCGAGGTGTTTACTTTTACATGCCACTGGGGTAAATAGAGCCATGTCATCCCTCCAGCCTATTCTTGTTTATAAATATACAATAACATTTACAGCTGAGCTGGCTGGACTCCCCTGGGCCTGGGCTGGAGAAGCTGGATGGGTCTCATCTCCCACCCCTGTGTTGCACAAGCCCTTCTAGAGCTCTGCTGCTGCAAAGCCACCTTCCAGCTCTGCATCTGCCTGTGCTGGGAAGGCACAGGTCCATCTCCCAGTGCAGCCCCTTGGAGATGCCCCATTGGAGGTGCCTCATTGAAGGTGCCCCATTGGAGATGCACTGTTGGAGGTGCCCCATTGGAGATGCTCCAACAATGTCCACCCGATTCATGTGGATACTTGTAGCCAAGCCTTTGCACTGCTGGGTTTGGAGGTGCAGCAGGTCCCACAGCCCTGTTGGTGCTTTACAACAGATACAGAGACCAACGGGCTCATCTTGATGTCAGCTGACCTACCACGATGACAGTCAGAGCAAGGATTTGAGGTCATTGGTGTTACTGACTGCAATTCATAGTTATCCTTCAAAGAAAACATCCCACCTAAAATATAAAGTTGCTATAAATGCTATATACATTTATAAAGTTCCTGTGAATGCTACTACTCAGTGAGGCCAATGGAGGAAGCAGAACAGCAGACAAACACCAGGTGATTTACTGCCACTGATAACTTAGTGCCACGATTTCATCCTGGATTCATTGATCACCACACACAAATCTTGACCATCTCCCATTTTTCCAAGCTTCTGCCTTAGCTCTTGGTGCCCCGCTGGTTTGCAGGCAGCTCAAAGGGCACAGCATGCTGTGGGTTTGAAGTGTGACACTCCACAAGGACACACCACGCGGGATTCATCTGCACGCAAATTTCCATCGGCTTAAATACACAGCTGCAACTTCCTGTACAGACACCACCGTGGTGGTTTAAAACAGGCTTTTTTGGGGGTCTTACTTAAAATCCACTCCCCCAAAAATTTAAATTAGACATATTTTAGTTTAGAGTAAGACATACCGGTGCTTATATAAGTTTTTTCCCACATTTAAGTTCCATCTGTAGTTTAAATCAGTGCAATTCCATGTGTGTCCTTAGATCCATATCATGTACAAAAAGACGTATCAAATCTAAATTACTTTTCTATGAATAGCAACTGATTTTTATTATTATTTTGGTAAATAACTGTTTTCACATTTTTGCCTGAAATTGCATAGAAGGCAAGAAGTTCTGGTTCTGTGCATAGTCAACATAAAATACCAAGGGCTATTCATCCCCATTTTCATTACTAAAACCATAATCCCGTAAGGAGGAAAGGAACACTGTGGGAATAAATTGGTTTACATGGGAATACATGTTTGCAGAAAGTTTGTGTTCATGGTGTGCACAGATCTGACAAACACTTCTCCCCATTTGCATCTGTCCCCCCAAGGGGGACTTGCAGAGCCCTCAATAAAATTAAAAATAGCATCAGTGAGTTGTGTGTTTCTGAGAGGGAAGCAATTTTGGGTTGGTTGATGTTTCTGGCCTATACAAAGCAAATAATGCCCTGGTTGGCATGGACACTGGCTCTTGTCATCATTGCACCCCTGGCATTTCAGGGTCATATCAAGATTAGCCCAGGGTGAATACTGGAAAAAATGTAATCAGTAATTATTATGCAACGAAAACTAAAATGCCAAACTTTGCTCAGAACCTTATTCACAACAAATTATACAACGGGCTGTAATCAAGGTAATTTCAATTGGAAAGCATTTTCTATTGAAATCCACAACAATATTTAGGCCCTGCTCGTTGCCCAACAGCGAGAAAGCCACAATTGCTCTTGTTTGTCTGGATGACCCGGGGTGGCGGGGCCGGGCACGGCCGGGATGCACCCACCAGAGCCCTCTCACCCTCCGAGGAGCCACTGAGGAAACCAGCCCAGCCTGCACATCTCAGCCTCTTTATCTCAAATGTCAGACCCAAGGGTGACTCATGCAGTTCCAAACCCACCATTCCCTCCCGCCGGCGTTGGCTCCATCCCTTTCCGCCATTGCAGCTTTGGGCGGACACATGCTTTGCTCTGCAGCTTGTGTTTTAAGTCCTTTGGGACCAAGGTGGTCCTCAGGTCACTCTTATTTTGTGGACCTCATGCATGGTGTCACCTGCACCCACATCACAGAGACTGGACCATGGGGTTTGGGTGGGCATGGGACAAGCCAGACCATGCCTGCCTTTGTGCTGCCGGAGCTTGGCTGAGCTCGGGAATTTTGGCTGGGGCTGGAGGTTTGGCACCATCGCTGCCATTCCATATGCTGGAGAGAGTCAGCAAGCTGCTGGCAAAGGGTCACGAGCAGGGAGGGGGATGCACTGAAACCCATTGCTCACCACAAGGGGACTGCAAGGGATGGGTTTGGAGGTAACACTCAGGCCATGGCCCCTGGAGACCCCTGCTTGGCCGCCGCCAGCCTCCAAGCGGAGCCCTGTGGGCATGATGCTCACATTTCCCACCCTGCAATGGGACAATCACCCACCCTTGGCACCCAGCCACCAGTGGGACAGGCCCCAACGGCAGCTGTGACACAGACCCACTGCTCCACTGCAAAAGGCAGACGAAAATGTGAAAAAAAAAATGCTGGCTATGCTTTCCTAAATAAATGCTTAAGTTTTGTCAGACAAGACCAAGCGGTTTTCCCCGCAGCAGCACTAGAAGTCGCCGTGCAAACACCCCGGCATGATTTAATTCCTTTTCTGGAGTGACTAACACCTCTGTTATTCTGATCTGACCTCTGCAGGCATCTTTCCACGCAATTGTGTTAAACTCTGCGGCGAAAAGATACTCGGGCCCAAAATTAAACCATCCAGCACGTTTTTAATATCAGCACAGGCGAGGAGTGAATTCCTCCTGAGTGGAATTCACCTCTTCTTGCACAAGCAAGCACAACCAGCCCTTGGGACCGTATCCCCAGCCCTGACGTGCTGGAAAATATTTGTCTTTTTAACTCTGTGAGCTTCTGCAGTAGCCGGGTTTGATCACCTGGCCCAGGTCAAGCCTGTCTGATGCAGGGACCTGTCCTGCTGTGGGGCACAGAGAGGTGAAAGAGCTCCCAGGAAAGCTGGGGAGTGACTCTTGATGAGGGAGGAGAGCCATAGGATGGCTTCAAACTGAAAGAGGGGAGATTGAGATGAGACCTGAAGAAGAAATTCTTTGGTGTGAGGGTGGTGAGAGCCTGGCCCAGGTTGCCCAGAGAAGCTGTGGCTGCCCCATCCCTG
>JAOTQQ010000063.1:20637220-20647919 GCA_026546715.1 Gallinago undulata
GAAGAGGACTGGACTCGGATCTGACCCCTGGAGAACACCACTTGTTAGGGACCTCCAACTAGATTCTGTGCCACTAACCACGACCCTCTGAGCTCTGTCTTTCAGGCAGTTTTCAATCCACCTCACTGTCCATTAATCTAACCCACACTTCCTAAGCTCCCCTATGAGGGTGCTGTGTCCAAAGCCTTGCTGAAGTCAAGGCAGACAGTATCCACCACCCTCCCCTCATCCATCCAGCCAGTCATGCCATTGTAGAAGGCTATCAGGTGAGTCAGACATGAGTTCCCCTTGGTGAATCCGTATTGACACGACCCCTCAGAACAGCCCCACGGCACAACCCCACGGCCCAGCAGAGACCAAGTTGCACTCCGCGGCAGACGAGTAGCGAGAACGAGCCCTCAGCGAGATACCGAACACATCCCAAATATGCATGACAAATTGCAATGCCAAGGTTGGGCTGGCAGGCTGGACGGCGGGTAACGAAATCCCTGTCCAGACAGTGCTACGCTGCCAACATCCACGCCACACTCCAAGCCGGGGGGAACCGCAAAACGCCCAGGGCTGGTGCACGAGATCAGATGAAGGAGACCCGCAAAAAAAACAAGCCCAGACCCAACCCTTTGGTCTGGCTGCAGGGGTCTGAAACACCAGAGAAGGGGTTGGCGGCAAAGGCAGGGCTGGAAATGGGCAGTCAGTAATACGATAAAGGCACATCTCCCCATTCTCCATGGGGGGAACCACAAGGTTTGGTGGCCACACACAACCATGCTTGCTCCCCATCACCTCCCTGGGCTGCCTGCCCATGCCCCACACAGCCCCTGCAGGCACAGGGACCCCCTTTTCTGTGCCAAACCCCAGTGCAGAACCTGATTTGGGGCTGGCCAGACACTCGCCCAGAAGCTGTGGATGGTTTCCAGGCTGGGCAGGAGGTTCCAGCTGCGAGCTGGGGAGAGCAAGGGCAGCGTGGACAGCACAGCCTCCAAAACCCAGGGGCTACTTCTGAAGAGATGTCTCTCTCCAGCTGTTTGTCCCCTCTGATGTCCCCTGTCCCACCAGCAGCCCTCCTCAAAGGGCATGTAGCCTCCTAGCTTTGTCCTTTAGTCTCCTTCCACCTGCTTCTGAGCAGGGGGCAGCCCCACAACAAGTCCTTGCTGTGAGGGTGGTGAGAGCCTGGCCCAGGTTGCCCAGAGAAGCTGTGGCTGCCCCATCCCTGGAGGGGTTCAAGGGCAGGTTGGAGGGGGCTTGGAGAAACCTGGTATGGTGGGAGGTGTCCCTGCCCAGGGCAGGGGGGTTGGAACTCAATGATCATCAAGGTCCCTTCCAACTCCAACCATTCTGTGATTCTATGATTATTTGACAAGCCCCAACCTGGCTGGGTGTCTGTATCCCGCGGGTGAGGGAAAACCAGCTGTATCCCTCTCTCTGGAGAAAAACAGTGACGCCAGGGGAGACAGGGGACTACCAGGGAGGTGGTGATTGCTGGAGAACCGGGGGCAAGGCCCTGGCAGGTCCATCTGTGGGAGGGAAGAGCAGCCAACAGCTTCCTTGGGGTATTTCTGCTTTCAGCCCCAGGGATCTGCAGGGCACATCTCTGCTAGAAGGTGGCAGCCATAAAGCACCCCTCTGCAAAAACATCCCAGCAAACACCCCCCACCCCGGGTTTTGTGAGCAGCATTCATCCCTTGCTCCCGCTGCAGACCCGGCATGCCCGGCCCCTTCTCCCCAGGAGGATTCTCCCTTTACAAAACAAGATGATGAAGCAGGGACATGATCCCAGCTTGGCAAACGCCTCCGCTGATGATGCTAAAGCCAGCGCCCTTCACGGGTCTCGCTGCTGCTTTTGCTGCCACGATGTAGATGGCACGACCCCCTGGTTAAATGTGCCGGAACCTCCCAAAATACCATTTCACTTGAAATGCTCTCAAGGCTGTGGGTCAGCCACAGTTACACCATGAAGTTCTCTGTGGAAGGGGTAGGATCCAAAGTGGAGAGTCCCGGCCAGAGAGTTCCTAACCCGCTTACCTCGTGGCAGAGCCCCCAACCCAAATTAGTTGGAGGCCACCCCTAAGCAGACGCCAGAGGTGCAGGTGAGTCTCTTCGCCCGTTCATTCCTCACCACGTCTGCTGAGATCCCACGCTAAGGGTGAGCGGGAGGGCTTCGGGGCTAAAGAAATCACTCGATTCCTTGCGTTTCACCACTAAAACGCAGCCAGCCAGCAAGGCCGAGTAGTAAACAATAGTAGAAATTAAAAAATAAAATTTTTTAAAAAAAGCATATAAGATGCCTCCATGAAGAGGTGTGATCGTTGGCTAAACATGTCCTGTTTGAGTTTACGAGATGTACAGAGTCTTTTTATGGGGGATACTTTTTGCTATTAGGGTAATTAAAAAAAAAAAAAAGGACCAATTGTTTCTGCCATCTGAGAAAACTCATGGTGGAACAGGCAGAAATCCAGGAATAATTAAGAAAATAATAGTGCACACCCAACAAGAAAAACATTATTTGTTTAAAGATGAAGTCCCTCCAGAACACTTGGTAGCGATTCCATTTCTTTCAAAAGTGGGGTGGGGGGGAAGCCCTCCCTCCTAAATGAGAAGCAGCAGCCACCAGCTCGTCTCTCAGGTCTGGAGAGGAAAAAGCGTGGGGCTGTGACACCCTGCAGGGGTGAGGCTTTTGCCATTTTCACAACACTCATCAGCCCCTGAAATTTGCAAAATAATAATGTTTTGCCCTCGCACGTTTCCATCCGAGGACGAGAGGTGCTCCACAAAGCAGAGTTAGTGGGGTTCTGCCGCTCACCTGTGAGAACACAGCAATGATTTAGCAACAGGGTTGGGGTTAGAGGGGGTGTTTGTGCTGTTTGGGACGGGGATAGAATTAAAAACTGCAATGGGAACAGTACGCACCCCCACAGGCAACGAGAGGCTTCCCAGTGATGGACACGCAAGCGGATGACCTCCATCCTCCAGCAAGTTTATGACCTCCACAGCTGGGTTGTCCCTTTAGAAGGGACCGCTTTGCCCCAGCATCACCTTTCATCTTGCCAGGCTTCCCACCAATGAGAACGGCCATCCTCCCCAACCTCTTACTCCTCACATTCAAAGATCTCCAGAAAACCATGTCCCCAGACTCCCTGCCTTCCCTGCAAGTGTGTTGCGGTGCCATCCCGCACCCAACACGGGTGATGTGGGACCCCAAATCCCACTCCCCTGGTTGCTGCCTGACTCCAGGTGGGATATAAAGCTGGGCCACGATGGAGAACCTTGAACCCCTCCAGGGATGGGGCAGCCACAGCTTCTCGGGGCAACTGGGGCCAGGCTCTCACCACCCTCACAGCAAAGAAGTTCTTCCCCACATCTCAGCTCCATCTCCCCTCTTTCAGGGTCAAACCCTTCCCCCTTGTCCCATCACTCCCTTCCCTGATCCAGAGTCCCTCCCCATCTTTCCTGGAGCCCCTTGAGGGACTAGAAGGGGCTCTGAAGTTTCCCCGGAGCCTTCTCCTCCCAAGGACCCTGAGGAACCCCACCTCCCCCCTCACTGATGCCCCCAGGCCGGACACCGTGGGCAGGACCACTCACCCCACAGCCAGAAACGAACCTTTACCTGAGAAGGACTAAAAAAAATCATCGACCACCCCTATTCCCCCCCGCCCTGGCTGGAAGGCAGGGCCGGGGGGGGGGGGGCAGCAGAAGGCGCCTGAGGGGCAGAGCTGGGGTTCACACCTCCCCTCCCCCCCCCATTTTCGGGGTGAAAACTCGCAGGGATTTCTCCTCCGCAGGCGGCGGCACAGGACCCCGCAGAACCCCCTTCCCCGCCCGTCCCGGTCCGCGGAGATGCACATTCCCCCACACCTGACCGCACCCTGGGCCGGGGCCATATGCGGGAGGGGCCGCCGGGCTCCCCGCCCCCCCGCCCCGCCCCCGCTCCCAGCAGCCCTTGCAGCCGCCTACAATGAAATTTGCAAAGTTTTTTCGGTTTCGGCGCCATTTTCGAGTGGACTCGGAGGTGAGGACGGAGGGCGGGCAGGGCGGCGGGGGCCGGGGCGCCGCGGGGGGGCCGACCGCCGCCTGCCCCCTCCATCCTTCCTCCTCCTCCTCCCTCCCCCGCGAGCGGGACCGCGGGAGGGGGCGCGGCGCGGCGGGACGGGACGGGACGGGACGCGGGGGGAGGGGGTGGGGGGGGGCACATACGGGCCTGGGAAAAACTTGAGGGGAAAACGGTCAAAAAGCGGTAAAAGAACTTTTTTTGCGGCGGGGGCGTGGGGAGAGCGGCGGCACCGGCAGCGCCCGCCCGCGCGGCGCCGCACAAAGGCGGTCCCGGGGGGGGGCCGCGGGCGGGCGGTGACAGCGGGAGCGGGCGGGTCCGGGGGGGCACGGAGCGGGACTGGGGGGGGGACCGGGCCGTTAGGGCGGGAGCGGCGCGCGGGGACGGTTCCCACGTGGGTGCGGGGCGCCCCGCCGACACACGCACCACCCCCCCGCAGCTTTTTTCTCCTTTTTATTATTAATAATTATTTTTAAAGTCTTTTTTTTTTTTTTTTCCCGTGGGGGGGAGCCGCGCCCGCCCCCCCACTCCCCCGCAGGTGTGGCTCGGCCTTGTCTCATTCTACGTTTTGGGGTTTTTTTTCTTTTCTTCCCATTTTTCTCTCTTTTTTTTTTATAATTTCTTTTTTTAATTTTCTTTTTTTTTGTTTGTAAAGCACACCCCCATACCACCCCACCGGTGTCTCCGTTGCAGCGTGGGGCCTCCCCCGCACCCCACACTCACCCCCAGCCCCGCAGGAGAAAATAGTTTTGTGCCTTGCAAAAAAAAACCAACCAACCAAACAAACAAAAAATGCAAAATAACTTCAAATTATTGTTTTTTTTAAATTAGCAGCCAGCTTTTTCTATTTATTATTATTTTTTAATTCCCTCCTCCCCCCCCCCCCCCTCCCGGCTGCTTACTTGATTTCTACAGGAAATTTGGATATCCTGGCGAAGGGGTGACTTCCCAGCTCGGGGATGGGAGCAACGTGTGCGGGGGCGGGGGGTTCCCCTTTCAAATTTCTCCTGAACACACTGGTTTTTTCCCCCCCACGGGCACCAGGTACATAAAGACAATTTTTTTTATTTTTTTTTTCCATTTAGAGAGTGAGTTTCTTGGAGGGAAGACATGAATTTCTCCCTCCCCCAAAAAAGCGTAATTAGGCGGGTGTGTTGGAGGAGCGTGGAGGTGAGGGCCCATCCGCCAAATTTCAGCATTTTCTGTTCTAAGAAAACCAAAGAGCCCCATTGCTCACCACTGGCTGCAAAAGCCTGCCTTTGGCTAATCCACTTGGGGGGGAAATACGCCAAAACTGAACTGCTAGTGCAATAAACATTTAGGAAATAGAAGAGGGAAGCTTTAGGTAACACTTCAGGCAAAATGACACAAATATGATTAAAAAAAATAATAAAATTACTATGCGCTTTTTATGTTTTGAATCAATGTTCATGTGACAGATTTTTTTTTAAACTTTTTTTTTTCCCCTGTTTTTAACAAATAAACTTTATAGGAGCTGGGCTTCCAGATCTGTCCCTTGTTTAAAAGTGGAGGAGATGACAATGCAAAAAAAAAAAAGAAAATTGGAAGTAACAAGAAGCATCCTACTTTTCTACTCCTCAGCAGTGTTGAGAAAAAACTCTGGATTCTGGGATTTTACTGTGGATTTTACTGGTTTCTCTGGAGTGCTGTAAGTCGCGGTGGTTTCCCGCGGGAGCGCCAGGAGCTCTCCCTCCTGTGAACGACCCTGGGGAAATGCCGCCCCTCACCGTCCCCCGGGATCCCCTTCTCAAGCCAGTAAAGCTAACGAATTAATTTTTTGCCTTATTTGAATTTGCCCCGTGTGGCTTTGGGTGTCCTGCCCCGCCTCGGAGCGCGGGAACGGCCCGGTGGTGTGGGACATGCACCTGTGCTGTAATTAAAACGTAGCTTTAATATGCTGCTATTTATTTGAAATCCCCACTGCTGCTCTGAGCTTTTCCTAGAGAAAAAAAAAATTTTTTTTCAATTAAGTGCATTAGAAATTCCCCTCTGCCATATAGCTTTGATGGGCAAACAGGGGAAATATGTGTATTTTAGGCGTTTATTTTGTGGCAGTCGGGGGGAAGTCTCAGCTGGCTCTAAAAAAAAAACCCCAAACAACGGGCACAGGGGTAGTTTTTGGCAGGAGGTGAGGAGATGTGCCCCTGGGGGTGCTGGGGGCAAGTGAAAGTCACTTGGTGGCAGTGTAGGGCGGGGGGGTCCCAGCTCTGCCTGCCCGCCCTCCTCAGAAACACAAGAGCTCGGTGCTTGTCGGTCGAGCATCAGCTCTGCTTCCAGCTGTCAGCCACATCTGTAAATAGGAATACCTGACTTTTGTTTCCATCAAATTGCTCAAAGGGGGGCAGGAAGGAAAGTGGTGTGGTGGATTTATTTTTTTTTCCTCGGAACCGGGCAGACTGAAGCGTGATGGTGCTGCTACTCGCCCCCCTTGTTTTCGTTTTGTTACCGTAGTGGTGCCTGGCTAATTAAAGTCTGGGAGCTTCATCTCTGACGAGAGAATTTATTTTAGTCTTTTAGTAAAATAGTAAATCCTTGGGGTGGTTTTTGTTTTTTTTTTTTTAATTATTTCAAATTAGAACAATAACTTCAGGATTTGTTTGGGAATGTCTTCTGAAAAACTGTTCGGTAGTGGAGCTGGCTGGGTTTTTGGTTTGGTCTTTTGTTTTTTTTTTAAACTTCTGCTTTTTGTATCTATGGGAAATGCTTAATATTTACTGCTCTTTGGGCTTACCTGGCCCTGGAGTGTGTGAGTCAGTGAAGGCTCCCGATGCAAATCTGTCCTGTCATGGGCTCTTTCTCACTTCCCGCCCCCCACACTTTTTTTTTTTTTAAAATTTTTTTTTTTTATTTCTTTCCTGGTTATGCTGTCAGTGAGGCGGGACTGGGCTGTGTGTTAAGGGAACCCTGTATTCCAGAGTGAATTTCTTTTGATTTTGTATGTGTTTGGACTCGGGGCAGCGTGGGGTGCATGTGTTTTTCACTTAAATGCCCAATATACTATGGCAAGCAGAAGGTACATTGTTTCGTAAACTGTATTAATGGATTTCTGGGTGTTTGAATTTCCCCAGTGATTTGGGGGGTTTAATTGAACCCCTGTAGGTGTTTGGCTCACCCAGGTAGAAGCCTTGATTTCTAGAAGTACCTGATGCACCCGCTCATGGCAGCAGAAGAGCTGCTGTGACACCTTTGCGTTGAGGTAGAGCTTTTGGGGCAGTTCTCTTGATATTTGGGGCTACCAGCACAGCGAGCCTCCTCCTCCCCTTCCCTGTCCCCCCCCTCCCAGTTCCCAAAGGCTGGTGGTGCTGCTGGGATGCTGTCTTCCACAGCAGCGAGGGGCTGAGATGCTACCAGAAAACCCCCAAACCCTGAAATAGTGCCCCCTGCTTGTCCTGGGGGGTGGTTATCACCTTAATTGGTATAAATAAAACGTTTCCTTCAGTACTTGTCTGCCCAGAGCAATGGGCTGCTCTCGCTGGGGGTCCACTGGTGGCCCTGAGTGGTGGCTTTCCTGCTTGACCACTGGTTTTGGCCAGCAGGAGTTGTCCCATCCCGTCCCTGCTTCCTGCCCAGCACCAGGGTGGTGCTGTGGTGTCACCCAGGTGCCACTGCCCAGGGCTCCTGCCCTCAGGGGTGGGGAGAGGAGGGACGGCATTGCTCTTTTAAGTGCTGCTTCATAGTCTGCCCCATTTTTTATTTTTCCCCTAATTGAAAAAATATTGACGCCTGTCTGAACCTTTGTGTTCAGTGTGAGAGTCCCAGTGTCCCCTCCTGGAGGCCGGTGGTGCCTCTGCATCGTCTCCTCAACCCTTCTGTGTGTCGTTTTCTAGATCCCACAGGAGGAGAGCGTCCTTGCCCCCCAGCAGAGCCAGCGCAGAGGAGCTGCCGCTTCCCCAGGTGAGTCAGGAAGGTAAGCTCCATGTGTCCCACCTGCTCCAGGGCTCCTGCAGCACCTCCGTCCCTCCGCACACACGCAGGTCCCCTTCCTGGGCACATGGTGGCTAACGCCTTGCAGGTAAACCCAAATCGTCCCGGTCAGCTGCCATCGTCCTGCTGTAAGGCGGAGAAACCCAAAGCGTGAACTGAGCTTGCAAAGAAGCTGAAGGGTGAGATGGGATGATTCGGCTGCAGAGCTTTCTGCTCCTTAAAACAATGCTGCTCTCATGTCACCGACGCGCGTAGTTTCTCAGATACGTGTTGTGCTGCCCATCCCAAATCTCCACTTGCCCAGTATCCCCTGTGAATGTTGATTTTTCTCTCTGTGCCAGAGAATAGGCTGGCAGAGGTGCCTGGAGCCCTCCCTTCAGAAAGTACCTCCTTGGTGAAGAGAGCTCTTGCCCCCCTTGTCAAACTGGGCTAAAGACTGGTTTGTTTTTTTTTATTTTATATATATATATATAAAAAGAGCAATTAAAATATGAACCTCAAACACAACGAAAATTAATTTGAGAGCTGAGCTTGTTTGCTGTTTTTTTGTTGGTTTTTTTGAGTCACTTGAAGAGATGAAAGAAGTAAGACTCCACAGGTACAGTCAAGTAAAATGTTACAGAGATAATTAATGGTAGAGTTACGTGGTGTGTGTGGTGGGGGTCGTTTTGTTTTAGCTCGTACAGGTCGGCTCCTTTGTGGTGAGTGGCAGTGGCTGGTTGGAGAGTTGGACCTGGCACTGCCAGCGCCAAGGGGGCTGGAATGGGGAAGGAAAAGTACTGCTTTTTGATTGGCAAATATTTGATTTTAAAATTTGCAGTGATTTGGCACGGGTGACGAGAGCTGTTGAAATTCCTCTTTTTGAGTTTGGTGGAGGGGCAGGGATGCAGGAGGGGGGGCAGAGGGAAGTGAGGGGAGGGGGCGAGCGCAGCGACTGAGGGCGTCGCTTCTGACATTGTGTGGGGTTTCTGTTTTTTTCTTTTTGTGATGCTGCTTTTAAAGAAAATGAATTGAAGGAAGTCATCACGTAACTTGGGGCGGGGGGGGAGGGAAGTAAAGCTGAAACACAAAAACCGTCAGGCTGTGTGTGAGAGCCTCCAGGCTGCGGCCCCTTCCTGCCCCACGCTGGGGTCTGCTGGTATGGGGTGGGGGGGGGCACCTTCCAGGGTGTCCTTCATGTCTGGTGGCATCGGGTTTGTGCCATCAAATACGAGATGAGCATAATTTAGTCCTTAAAAAAAGGTGTGTGGGGGTGCTGTTAGATTTCTCAAAAGTCAAACTGAGCTGAATAAAAATATTTTAAGGAAAACTGAACAGGTTTGAACTGTTGGAATCTGGATTTATTGACCTGAAATATTAACATTGCAACTCCTAGAAAATCCTTGCTGTTGGGCAGCCCCTGAGAGGGAGGTAAAAATTCCCCAGGAACCATTTGGAAGGACCAGGAAGGTCTGTGGGATCTTCTGGATCCGAAAGGGCAGATTTGCCAAGGCTCAGCTATTTTTTGGGGTGGGAGAGGAACAGTTTATTTCTGATTTTGTTTCTGGAACTGGTTTGTTTGCACTGTGTAACGGCTTGCTCTCTTATAGTTACAGACTTTCTGATAGGACCCGTGAAGAAAAAAAAAATGTCCCGTGGTGCATGCATGTTAAATTCTTCATTGTAGAGTGTTCTTCAGTATCTTATAATCATGGTTTAAAAATAGATACATATATATATATATTCAAAATACCATTTGGAATGTCAACATTCAGTGGGCTTTGAGGAGATGTAGCAGCACATCATGGTTTGTAGGGACAAGGAGATACAGACCATTCTGGGCTGCCTCATTACCTCAAGGATAAGACAAGAAAGTGAGCTTCTGGGTGTCATAGCTGTGGAAGCTGACACAGTCCCATGTCTCTCTTTAGCTCAGTTGAACAGGTACGTGTAGATAAATTCTCCTGGTGCTTGTATCCCTGCACATCCCTTGCACCTACACAGACATTCCCCCAGGAGTTGGCGTGTGTCCGTCTGTCTGGCGGGGCAGACCCTGCAGGCAGGAGGGACTCGTCGCTCCCTTTTCTTCTCCGACAGGAGCATGGCTCGAGCTCTGTGCCCTGCCTGTCGCCCTTCATCCCTTTCCTGGGAAAGGAATCGCCCAAGGTACTCTGTCACCTGGTGTCGGGAGGGGGGCAGGGGGGGTCTTGGGGCCGCGGAGAGGATGGAGAGCTGTCAGCAGTGCTCTAGCAGCACGGAAATACTGGAGTTTGGGATTGCCTGTTGCTCTCCAGTATTGCATTGCTGCTTTAGTGAGGCTGGAAATCAGTCCCTGCCAAAGGAGCCGGGGCTCTGGCTCTGGCGGTGCCCCACGGTGCCTTCACCCCACTGCTGGCGGCTCCCACACCAATAAACCACTGCGGAGGCAGCAACTAACGAGGGCGTGATGTCGTTAATGGGGAGGGGACAGGGGCTCCCCCCCTGACAGCCCCGCGTGGCTGGGTGGCTGATGTCCCAATGTCCCATCCCAGGGATGGAGCGGGCAGGAGGCTGGGAAATGGTGCCAGGTCCTTCCTTGGCATCACTTGGGGAGGAGGGAGGACCTGGGGGGGGGGGTCATGGTGGTGGGGAAGGGGTAATGGTGGTCTCCCTAGTACTCACCCCTGCTCTACCCTGCCTCCAGCAGCTGGGGGGGTTGCAAGTGCTGGGGGGGGGGGGGGGGGCACGGGG
>JAOTQQ010000063.1:20655454-20667558 GCA_026546715.1 Gallinago undulata
CCTCAGCCTCCTTTTCTCCAGGCTGAACACCCCCAGCTCCCTCAGCCGCTCCTCACAAGACTTGTGCTCCAGACCCCCCACCAGCTCCTTCAACATTAAGCTCAACCAGAACTAGTGAAAGCTCTGAATGGATGCAGCAATTCTCAAGCAGTTTGTATTTTTCCATGTCGCTCTTGCGCTTCCTCTTCTTGGAGACGCATTACACATTTCTGCAGCAAGTTGTCCCTGGGACAGTCCAGGTTCTTGGAAAGGCTTACACACAAACATTAATTAGGAGCCTGAGACACACAATCAGACTGTAGTGCATTTAAATAATAAATAAAAAAAAGCTCTTTGGAACAATAACTATAACCTTGCAGAAGTAGGGTACAATCATGACCAGCACTCTAATACTTGTTAATGAGAATTTTGATTTACAAACAGGTCTCCTACACAGTGTGGTCATTTGGTCTCAACGACATTGTGTGAGTTATTCATATTTTAGGCATTCTAACTGCTACAGTGGGGACTGACCTCACCATGGATGGACAAGGATGTGCAATACTTGGGAAAGTACAGAAACACAACCCAAATGTCAAAAACCACAGAAAAATCCTTCAAAACAGGCAACTGCTTCACGGCACTTTGGGTGCTGAGCTTGTGCACACAGTGGAGGAAGCACAGAACATTCACAGTTCCCTGTCCCTCTGGAACTGGGGAGCACTGCACTGGACCAGATGGGGCCTCCCCAGGGCAGAGCAGAGGTGCAGGATGACCTCCCTCCACCTGCTGGTCACACTCTTCCTGATGTCCCCCAGGATGCCATTGGCCTTCTTGGCCACAAGGGCCCATTGCTGGCTCATGGGCATCCTGTTGTCCACCAGGACTCCCAGGTCTTTCTCCTCAGAGCTGCTCTCCAGCAGGTCACCCCCACCCTGTCCTGGTGCAGGGGGTTATTCCTCCCCATGTGCAGCACCCTGCACTTGCCCATGTTGAAGTTCATCAGAATCCATGTGTCAGGGAAAGGACTGAAGAGCAGGGCCTGAGGAAGAGGTGGGAGATGGGCTGCCATGTTTGGAATCAACCCAGGTTTTAAAAAACACACCCAAATGATTACTTGCAAAATGGTTGTGGTTGGGTTTTTTCCCCAAGTCTATGTTTAACAAACATCTAATGTCCACTGTTCCTTTTTGCCAAAACAGAGCAAAGGACAGCGCTTAAGCCATTTTCTCCAAAACCCACGTGACTATACAATTATATAAGTGTATATTTAAGTGTATGATAAGTGTATATAAGTGTATATATATTGAGAGTATATTTCAATACTTTCCCTTAGTGCTTTCTCTCTCTCTCTCTCATAGGTAGGATCACGTTAACCAAAAGCTCTACAAAGATAACAAATGCAGAGTCTGCCTTCGCTGTCAGAAACGCTTACAGAAAATATGACCGAGAAGAAAAGTTCAAGAGCACTTTAAAAGACAGAATGAGTGACATAAATGTATGGGGCTTATTTTAAAAGAGACAGCCTTTATTTAAAGTCCTTTGTTTGGTAGATCTTATAAAGTAAACATTACAATACTTTTTCACAAATATATTAAAACTGTTTAAATTTAAAAGGCAATTCCACTGGCTGATGGATATTTCTAAAGAAAAAAAAAAATAATCTAACAGAAACAGGCAGCTCAACTGAAAGTAATTTTAAACATTCTCTTTTGTCATTCCAACTCCTCTAAAAAAAAAAAAAAAAACCCATGAAAAACGCCACCTTTTCATCCTTTACAGCAATAAGGCAACTCCAGGAGATCTCAACAAGCTCCTTGGAGATTACAGATACTGTAACTGGCTGCTCCTTGCACTTTGTAACACCCAAAGGTGCAACTATCCATTAATCACAATCACATCTGTGCATTAAAATATAAAACTTAAATTACAGATTTTAAAAATATTACTAATAGACTTGCCTATCATAAAATGCTTTACATTTACAGTACTCGAACTATTTCAGTTCTGGGTTGATGAGGTTTAAGCAATTTACCACTGCGAGAGTTAGACTCTGGAGCTCACAAACAGCACAACCCAACCAGGGGCAGCAATAGTCGGTAGAGTCATAGTGCAAATCAAAATTAAGGAGTGCAGGACCGCACGAGCTGTTTACAGTTCTAAAATATAAGTGAACAAGACAGGATCTTATATCATACATGCAATAAATTATAGTAAGCGTGTGACAATGGGGCCGGGGCGTTCTACAATTTCAGCTGGCGTACCAGAGTTGAAGCGTGTGAAAGATAGGACTCAGTAAACAAAACATTTCAAAGCTCTGTTGTCATAGCACTCCAACTGCGCTTTCATGCTTTGTACTTCTGCTTCCCTGTCTCACTGATCACACAGATATGCTGCAACAAAACAAAATAAAAAGATCCCGTTAGAAAAGTAATGCAAGAGACCAATGTTTTACATATGTGTTCAATAATGCACTTTGAAAAAAATCCCAGGGTGCTATACAAGTTTCAGTAGGAAGAACCTTGTGATACAGCTTATGAAGAACAAATAAAGCCTTTTTTTTTGGTCTAAAAGCCTCAACATCGCCTTCTTCCTCCTCCCTCTAATTATTCCACCCAGTATCCAGTATAAAGTTGGCGAGATCCGGATGAAGAACTGACTTAGAATTAAAAAGTGTCTCCCTTTTAACTCCCAAGCTCTCTCTTCTCTTATTATCTAAGCAAATGCATTTATTTCTTGAAGGCATCTGGTAGGAGAAGAAACTTCACAGTATTTCAAAACCGACAGGAGGTGTGTAGCCTCCATTCTGCACATGGCAAATTCTAGTTTTGTAAGAGATCCAGAAACTCCATTGTGTTGCTCGAGGGTTTGCTCTCCTCGTTGCATCACCAGCGGAGCGGATGTGCACACGAGGCATGATTTACAGAGGAGAGCAAGTGATTCCCTTCCTTCCTCCTCTCTAGTTTAAAATGGACAAAAACATATGGGAAAAATTACTTACGTTCAAATCTCTGAAGTATTCATTGTAATCTAGGGCATATCCCACAACAAATTTGTCTGGCACTTCAAATCCAACAACTGAAAAAGACCGTTACCATATGTTACCATATGTTACCATGTTCTAACATACACCAGTATGTTAGAACAGAACTTCCTAGAGTTCATGAGACTTTTTTTACAGAGGCAATCCAGAATTGTATAAATATGCATGTATCCTAACTCACTTCATTGCTTCCACGCAAGCACCCTCAGATTAAAATTTGAACTGTTTTAGAATTTTAACTTACTTTGTTGATTTATTTCATCAAGTAAAGCAAAATGAAATGGCTGTGTTTATGGGGTCCCATGCAGCAGCATGGTGCTAGCGTGCAGTCCGCAGGAAATGAATGGGAGCACTTGAATCTATAGACACAGTATTATTAGCAGAACGTAAAATTCCTTGAAAATCTCCTGCAACTTTGTAAATGCATAGGAAAAATGAGAGCACTTCCTAGATGCTTGCTGTGCCAGTGCAGCAGCAGTGGGACAGGTGAGCACAGAACACGTCATCCTCCCAGTACCACAGAATCACAGAATGCTGTGGGGTCGGAAGGGACCTCTGGAGATCATCCAGTCCAACCCCCTGCCAGAGCAGGGCCACCCAGAACAGGTCCCACAGGAACGTGTCCAGGTGGGTTTGAATGTCTTCAGAGAAGGAGACTCCACCACCTCCCTGGGCAGCCTCTGCCCAGGCTCTGCCACCCTCACAGGGTTCCTCCTCATGTTTAGATGGAACTTATGTTCAGGTTTGTGCCCATTCCCTCTTGTCCTCTCCCTGGGCACCAATGAAAAGAAAAGACTGGCCTCATCATCTTGACACCCACCCTTTACGTATTTATAGGCGTTGGTCAGACCCCCCCTCAGCCTTCTCTTCTCCAGACTAAACAGACAGAGGGATGGGCCTGTGCCTGGGGAAGGCCGCAGGGAGGGCACCCCAAGACGTAACGAGTTGGCAGGTTTACTCGTCAGCTCCTTCAAAGCTACAGGTGTGAATGTACAACAGGACTCCCTGGGAAGGGCTGGGAGAACGAGCACGGAATAATGCCAGTAACAGAGCCACCACTGTCCCAGGGAAACTAATCCTTCACCTTTGAGTAACCGCCTGGTGGGCTCCATCCTTGCCACTTGCAAGCAATGTATGTTGGAATATACTGTGACTGCTGGAGCACGTCTTAGATGCTGATTCCATGGCATAGAGGATAAGATAAGAGCAAGGAATTCTTTATGGAGTCACCTGCAGGCTTCAGAAAGGGTGGGGTGGGTTTTTTTTGGTGAGTTTGGTTGTGTTTTTTTCCCCCCAGGAGAAGGTTTTTTTTCACCCCAAAAGAAGGCATCAGCTATTCCACAGATTGAGCAGCTCCAGCAAGGCAGTTTGGGGGTGGTCAAGCAGTATCAGTCCAACCTGTCCCTACACACTATAAAATGACCAAAAAATGCTGAGTTATATGTAATATAAAGTTTCCAAGTGGTTTTCTCCCCTTCACACTAAAATGAAAGACTCCTGGAGCACAGGACAGCTGCGTGGGTTTATCTTTCCCTGGCTCCAAGGAGGGTCTGTAAGGAAAACAGGGAGATAAACTGTACAATTCAAAGAAAAGGCTGTGTGCACTTTTGGGAAAAAAAATAATATTAAAGTTAAGTTTAGAGTCTACTCTAATATGGCCTCATAATACAGGGGTAAAAGGGAGGCCCGGCCACTACTGCCTCGCTGTCTCTTCTTTCAGAGCACATGTGTCCTGCACTGAGCAAGTTGTCTCTGTGGACAGATGGCAAAACAAGCCATGGGCTGCAAGATGCTCAAAAGGCAGACTGTTAACCCAGCTAAGCCTATAATAAGATCTCAGGAATGAGGGCCATCCTTGACTGAGGGAAACACCTCAATTAAGCTTTAAGGCATTAAAAAACTTCAGTTCCAGAATATTGTACAAACTTGGAAAGGAGGAGGAAGAGGATTCTCTTGCTAAATAGACTCCACTTCCACAGTGAAAGCACATGGTCCAGCTCAACAGGAATTTGGCCTCTGGAACAGGGTTAAAACACACGGCCCTTCCCAAGGCAGGAGAAGCCATCACTCTGGTACCGCTCTCTGCTGTGGATGTGGGTCCCTTCTTTATGGTCTTAGGACAGACAGCAGACAAAAAGGGAGTCATTCAGCTGCCTCAATATAACCATTTTTGTGCCCGTTTAGGCATCTTATCACTGTAAGCTTTTATGCGACCTGCTGCCCCCTGCGGTCCTTCTGCATTCCTGGGGACATCCAAATGGAGTGAGGTGGCTCAGTTTAGACACCCGAATCAGAAGATTCTGCAGACCAAAGCATCTGCCTACATGTAAGTAGGGAAAATTTGCACATGAAAAGGGTGTAACCTGGACCAGAATATCAAAGTTTGCTTTTCATATAGTAAAAAAGTTACAAAAAGAAAGAAAAAAAAGGATCAGACCAAATCCAGATTAATTCTGTCAAAACACCTTCAAAATATTCAAAAGCCCTAAATGAAAGCAAAATCTAACAAGAATCATTAGTGAAAACTTATTTGGAGCATCCTTGGACTATGATCGAAGGGTGGACAATACATTGATATACTTTTAAAAATGAATAATGGTTGTCAAAAAGTCACTTACAGTCTGGCCGATATCCCACGCTTCGAGGAGTTCTTTTTACCAACAAACTGTCAAATAAAACCAATGTAAAACTGAAAGACGGAAAAGCACTGTGTACAAATACATGAGATTGTTTTGATGATAGACAGGCTGAATTTGGCCTCCGTGTGCATAACTGAAAGCATAAACTACACATATTTTAAACTATTATTCTATTTGCAGGTGCAGCCAATCGTAACAAAATCAAAACTTCCTAGAATCACGACTGGTTCACAGGAAAACTACCAAGTTTGCAAGAAAGAGGCCAGGAGATACTGATCTGGATGTGACATAATGAGGTTTTATGTGTGTTAGGAACTGCAAGGCACAATTTAGCTTATACGTAAAGAGGCGAAAAGTTGGGATCTGGCCAGACCAACTGGGCATTTTTCAGGAGCGTTAGTATTATGAAGGAAAAGTTCAGCTGGTTAAACGCAACCAATTGCACTTGCACAACACGTCCTCAACTGTTCCTTACTGGCAGTACTAATGACCCCCATAAAGAAAATTTAATTGGTTCTGAGTGATACAAACCAGCTCCGCTTTTCCAGAATTAATACTCAGAGGTGTAAAAAGCAGGGAAGTACAGAGCTGGGGGTATTGTAGTTTGTAGTAGAGAGAAATGCCTTGCTGGGTTGATTCACCCATTCTTCAGTCGAGCAATTCCACCCGTTAGGAGAACCCTCCACCTGTCCGTCTGAGACACAGAGACTTGGGGAGTAAAAGAAGAGGCAGTCGACAGCTGAATACAAAGACAGAGGTCAGTATGACTCTATGCAGGAAGTCCAGAATTCCCTCCTGGATTCCCTCCGAAGTGGGGGGCTTCATTTGTCAGAGTTTCAGTTTTAGACAGTTACTGAAACTTCTAGCTGTGAGACTTTAATTTTTGAGACTCGGTGTAAGATTGGCTCAAATAAACCCCAGAATCACATTAGCATTAGTTAACTTCTCTCAGCTACAACTGCATAATTGTCAGAGAGAAAGAAAATTTTAAAAAGAAAAACTAAAAAAAGAGAGAAAGAGAGAAGAAAGAGAAGAGAGGGAAGTGAAGTAACTAAGAATATTACACTTAAGACTATCTAGAATGATCACGTGCACCTGCTCAGGTCTTCGGCAGACCCAGATTACTGCAACAGGTTTGAACGCTGGGAAACTGGACTTTGCTCATACTGTATTATATCCATGATGTGCACTGCAGCATTATGGCACTACTCACTGGCAAATATGTAAAATTTGGCACACTTAATCAGGCCGGGGAGAAATCCTCACCAAGCCCACCTTCAGCAGGTCACCTACCTCCAGATTATCAGCAAGAAGAGCTGTTCCCACATGTTTAACAACTGCTTTGAGATTGTTATGGCAACACAACTAATTAGATATTACACATAGCTCTGCGTTATCTTTAATGCCCAGCAATCACTATGCTTTTACTGTAAAATACACAACCACAGCACAGCAGCGCAAGAGATGCAATTTAAAAAGAAGAAGGAAGAATGTAGATATTGGTTAATAATATAATATTATCCTCAACATTTCCTGTTAGGTGTAAGTTATTAAATTATAAAATATTTTGAAACTAATTGACTAAAGATGTAACTAAGCAGCAAAGCCTGGAAGAGCATATGGCTGAGTGACTCACAGAATGACCTCTAAAGTTCACGTGCACTGTGCACACTATACAAACAATAATGTTAGTGTGCAAACTCATTTAATTCTACAATTAAAGAAGACAAACTAAAAAAACCAGTCTCCATTGCACGGGTACCCCACTGCCGTACACTCTAACTGCAGACAGCGTGAGCAAAACCAAACATGTTTGGATAGATATTACATATATCTAAGTGACAATTATTACATAGATTAGATAGATATTACATATACCTAAGTGACTTATTTTTTTCATCCCCTTCTCTGGTAAAAGTCTACATTTATGAACTAAATTTGTGCTGAAAATACCTCTACCAACTGAAGACGTTTTGGGGGTTCTTTTTAAGTACTAAAGATTTAAATTCTTCCATGCACCTCTAAATCTAACTTTGACACAAATCTTACCATAATATGATAATGCAAACCACATCCCAAGCACATACAAGCTATCCAGTTATGAAGCACTGAAATTCTTCCAGCAGTAAGACTGGAATGGCAGTGTTTCCACCAGCCTTAACCAAGGTAGGTTCTCATAACAACCAGAAGTGCTTTTGGAGTTTAAAGAAATACTCAACTCCAACAGGTGGGATCATGCATGACTCCTATGATTGCACCAGAAATGTTCTCTCCTGTTTCTCTTCCATGGAAATGAATTCTACACTTTTTTTCTTTTTTTCTTTTTTTTTTTTTTAAATGCTGTGTGTCATTCTTAAGGTAAAATACACCACAAGTAATCACTAAAAATTTACCTGGCTACTTTCACCATCTTTGGATTGTATTGCTTAAGTAGAGACAGCAGCGTTTTCATTGTTTTACCAGTGTCAATTATATCCTGAAAATAAAAAAAACTCACGTGAGAAAGAATATTAAACAAATCAGAGTGGCATTTTCAAGGTGCTACCACAGAAATTGCTTAGCATGAAAATATGCCAAAATACTATTTGTAATCAAATATAGGGGATGTGTAACACCATGTTGTGCTTGCGCAACCAGGCTTGGTAAAGTGATCATGCACATTAACAATAGTTCTTAGTTGCTGTGGATACCTAAGACTTTGAAAGCAGATCCTGAACTATGACCTTCTTGGCTCCTTTTGGAGACGCTACAACTTGTGCTCCTTCCACCTATTACACAAGCAACTTTTAATTTGAATATGATAAGAGCAACATTAGTTTTGCTGTTGAGCTCGGTTACAGAGACGAGAAAGAAAAGTAAGAAGGGAAAATAGGCAGAACAACCCATTATTGCAATTAAAGCAAAAAGGAGTGTAATTTACATTACAGATCCAAGAAACAGCTGAAGAAATTGCACTGGGAATATCAGTTCTAAAAGCTATACTCAAACACACTAAAATGAATTTTGACACACCATTTTAATCCCATCCACTCTTCATATAAGCATTAAAAAAAGAAGATATGGCTGACAACTAAAGATCAGAAAGAGACTCCTCATTTGCACTGAAATAATCACACAACCTTTAGCAGGACAGTCCTTTCCCTGGCCTGAAACCAAGCCCATTTGAGGTTGGGAAGGAGGTAGACAACACAGGAGCAGCAATGTCCTGGTTTCAGCTTATTTTCCTATGACTCCTAATTAAAGTAAAAGTCAAATAAAAAACTCAACAGAGCACCTGCCAGAGCAATACCATCTTTAACAGGTAACACTTTTCTTGAGTAGATAACCATGATTAAAAGTTAAAGGTGTTTACGTATAGATAAAAATAAAAGTTGGTGAACAAACATAAGTTGCTACTTCCATACCCCAAAATAAAATCTGAACCTATTACTGATTCGTACCGTGTAATCATCTGTTGATTGGAAGATTTTTTTGCACGTTAAAGGGATGCTGTGTAGAAAAGCCAAGTGTAAACCTACAATAAACATGCATTTTTATTGTTTGACAGTTAAGACACTGATCGGAAAAAGGGTTCATATTTGACAGTGTATAAGACAAGTCACTGGAGAGATGATTTCCTGAACAAATGAGAAACCTAGTTAGCTGTCTGGGACTTTAAAGACATACATTCATCTGAAATGGAGCAGATACATAATTAAATGCATCTGCCTATTTGAAGCAAAATATACTTCAAAGCACACCACTGGTCGCACAAAAGACTGCTGTTTTGGCAGGAGTTTTGGAACCGAATGTGCTTCCTATGGAATAATATAACCTTCTAAAATTAAAAAAAACCCAAACAACCCATACAGAAAAACCTCCACATTTTATGAGAGGAAACATCCTTCCCTTTGGCTGCTGAATCGCTGCATCAGTTGCTGTTTCTTTGATTACAAACCAGCCACTTCCGTAACTTGGGGCCCTAACACATGATTAGATTGCATGTCCATTTTTCCTGTCTGCTGCTTCCCTGTCCTGACATCAGCGACCTCACTCCAGAACATCCTCTGCCAAACTTGCTGAACATAATCAACACCGTCCAGCAAAAAAGAGGTATGATAGCAAGAATTAAGCAACAGCACCTACCTGGAAATCAAACTGAGGTGTACGGTGCCTGGCTCCATCCAAAGAACCAAGACAAGACAGAGGGATGGGAATTTAGCAATTGCAAATTGCCAATTAAGAATTAGCATTCTCTACGTCACTATTCTCTAAATGAATCACACACAGGGGCATTCAGCTTCGATCTGTTTTTCACATACTTTAGGATATTCCTACTGGGAACCTCTTTCTACTCCTGCAGTTTACTGTTCTGGGTTTACAACAGCAAATAGGAAATTAATATGTTTTATATCACTTTGTTCAGGCTACTTCTTCCTTAGAAAAAAAATAATAAAAAAAGACATTCCAGAATGGGCAGAATCCCAGAAAACTGAAGGCAAATGCAAACAATTTTACATACATGCCGTCTTAAATTTAGCAGTTAAGTGCAATTTGAGAATTCAAAACAGAGATCATCTTGAATTCAGAGCCCACTTGCAAAATTCAGGCCTGGAATCAAAAGCTGAAAGCCTTGAAACCAGAAACTGTAGGTTTTTAGAACTGTTTTACCAGTCACACAATAGAATTTCAAAGTGAAACATAATACTTACTTCTACGATCAAAACATTCTGGTGGGAAGAAAAAAAGAAAAGAAGAAAAAAGAAAAATCCATTAATATCTAGAGAAAATGCCATTTCTTATATATATATATATATATATATATATATATATAAATCTCTACAATTTTCATTGTAGTTAGATACTTGTACCACCATTTATGTATGTTTACACGTGTAACAGCGAGTTCTCTGTAGTTAACATTTCTGATGCTCCAGTAACCATTACCTGGCCATAAGATTCTTCTCAATGTCTCATGCTGAGTACAAAGTGGTCTTTAAATTATTGAAACTTCGAGAATTCTAGATATATGCAAGAGATTAAACCAGAGCCTACACAACTGGCATTCTTCTAAAGCAGAGTGACATACTATAGACACACATTCTGTCACACTTATGTCATTTATATTAAACTATTGAATTTATATTGACAGACATGCCCTAAAGATCACATATGTGTAAGGAGAAGGGAAAGGCAATGTGTTCTGACAGAGCAGGAGGCCCTGATGCTTTAACCCCAGACATCTGGCTCATTGATCTCCACAGAGTCACTGGAGAAAAGCAGATTCCCAATTTATATTCTCCCATTTCCTTCTCTCATCCCTGCCTGTAACAGGAACCTCTGTCCCCATCCTGGGCTGTAGGGTACAGGTCTCAACAGAAGGGATTCCCATCACTACTCCACTGAAACACCAATACAGCAAGGAAATAACGCCGCTCTCTTTTAAAGGGAGTTTGTAGACAACAATGCACACAAGATTATTCTTCTCAGGCACTGCAGAAAAACAAATCTAAAACTTTGCTGATACTGAAAACGGTGAATACAGGGTTTTTTTGTTAAGTTCAGACTAAACTGACAGCTTTCCTGGGGCTTATCTGCTCTCCTAGTATACAGTGGTGAATATTTAAATGCAACTCTTCCATTTTCATTTTTTAAAACTCTATAATCTTTGCACACTAAAAAAGCAGCCTTAAAAGCATCCAAGTATGTGGATTCTTTAGTGGTTTTGCCTAAACATACCTTTCCAGTCAAGGTTGAGAGGTCATCCCCACCAATGACTTTTATATCTCCAGTTGACTGATCGTTCTAAGAAAGAGGAAGGTGAGCATTAGCATTATCAGAATTAAAATATATAATTTTTCTTTCAGTAAATATCAACACTGTGAAGTACATAACCACTGAATGTCAATGCTCTAAGCAACACAGCACCAACAGCACCTCTCTATTATCTAAGAAATTAGAAGTGATCAAAGATGGTATTTCAGATTAAAGACTGACAAGAGATCTGCATAAACGCAAACACCATTATACACATATTTGTCATGCATGCGACCATTGTATATACATAGGTACCTAAAATGGTATGACTTGCTATGCAATCCCTACAGGTACAAAACAAGACAAAAAGCACTTCAGTTTTTAAGTTACGCACTGCTACAGAGCTGATGATTCACATTTTAAACTTTAATACTTTAGAATGCTTATTCTTATTTGAAGAGTAAGGCTATCATAACAATAACAGGAATAGCCAGCAAACAAGGCGCAGATTAGTATTTAGAATCATAGAATCATCTGGGCTGGAAGGGACCTCCAAAGGCCATCTAGACCGACCCCCCCACAGTCAGCAGGGACACCCCCAACTAGACCAGGTTGCCCAGGGCCTCCTCAAGCCTCACCTCGAATGTCTCCAGGGAAGGGGCCTCAACCACCTCCCTGGGCAACCTCTTCCAGTGCTCCACCACCCT
>JAOTQQ010000063.1:20667658-20678451 GCA_026546715.1 Gallinago undulata
TCTCCTCTTGAGGGCTCCAGACCTGCACACAGTGTTCCAGGTGAGGTCTCACCAGAGCAGAGCAAAGTGGCAGAATCCCTTCTCTGGACCTGCTGGCAACACATCTCTTGATGCAGCCCAGGATGTGACTGGCCTTCTGGGCTGCAAATGCCCACCGCCTGCTCATGGACAGCTTCTCCTCCATCAGCACCCCCAAGTCCCTTTCCTCAGGGCTGATCTGATACCTCAGTGCCCCAGCCTGTATTGAGAGCGAGGATTGTTCCAGCCCGGGTGCAGAACTCTGCACTTGCTCTTGTTGAACCTCATGGGGTTTACCTGGGCTCACCTCTCCAGCCTATCTAGGTCCCTCTGGATGGCATCCCCTCCCTCTGATGTATCGACCCCACCACACAGCTTGGTGTCATCTGCAAACCTGGTGCACTCAATCTCTCTGTCTATATTGTTGATAAAAACGTTAAACAGTACCGGTCCCAGCACAGACCCTTGAGGGACACCACTTGTCACTGCTCTCCATCTGGACTTCAAGCCATTGAGTACAACCCTCTGGATGCGACCATCCAGCCAATTCCTTACCCACTGAACAGTCCACCCATCAAATCCGTATCTCTCCAATTTGGCAAGCAGGATGTCATGGGGGACCGTGTCAAAGGCCTTACAGAAATCCAGATAGAGCACATCCATAGGTTGTCCCTTATCTAGTGACATAGTCACTCCATCATAGAACGCTACTAGGTTACTCAGGCAGGACCTGCCCCTAGTAAAGCCATGTTGGCTGTCTTTATTTAGAAATATAATACCCAGAAAAGCTTCTGTTTGCCTTGTTTACAGCAAATATTAGTAATAATTAGATTACTTCTTACAGTAATTGAGCAGCCACATAGGTACACCATCACTACACTACAGCATTTTACTTCAATAAAACTAAACTTTGTTACACATGTAAAGGAATTGTTTTATAAGAAAGTTAAAGAAGCTGCCAGGAACACTGCAGATCTTTGCAGTTCAGTCAAACTCATTCAACCAACTTTAAATCTCGATGATCTCCCACAGTTAGATGTGATATGCTTATTATTGTACCACTTCCAGATGATGCTATTATCCTACAACTAATCTTTTCAGCCAAAGTTTACTATCACTTATCAAACTTTACTCTCGTAACTTTTTACCAAGTTAGAAAGTAAGAAGGTTAGAAAGGTTAGAAGGTAAGAAGGTTAGAAAACTACTATTATTTTGCTGCCGCAGCATGAAACCAAATCATGCTGCATGGCTACGCAGCGAAACAGCAGTTCCTTCCCCATTCCCCAGGAATGACAGATGCAAACAGAGAAGGGACCAGGAGGGAACAGAAACAGCCATGAACAGGTTCCTGTTTGTACAGCTGCCTGAAGACAGATATTCCTGCTATATGGATTGTAGGCAAAACCTAAAAACTTTATCACAAAAAAAGGAGAGGCAAATTATTTGGGGAGGCACACCCTAAGTACACAATAAGTAACACTGGGATGATAGTAAAGAGAAAATGTATTAAAAACTTCTTGACGGTGATGTCAATGGTCTAGCTTGAGGCATGTAAAAGCAGGTAAGACTAACAGATACCTGCCTTTTAAGATTCCTATGACACAACATCCAAAATCGTAAATAGATTACTAGAAAAAGTATCTTTCCAGTGTTGCCCCATGTGTTTTAAAGAAAACATTAGTTTGAGTTATACCACTCTAAAATGACACTGAAGTGGCATGTTTCATTACTATCAGGAACCTTCATTTTTGATAAATAGTCAACTGTTTCAGTGATTGTGTAACAGTGCAAACACTAACTAAACCCAACTAAATCCATGTCACTGCTGAAAAAGTCCAAAAGGCTTGCTGCTTGACCCGGCAGATGCATACACTACTACTGAATGCCTGGATACCGGCTACCTCAACAACAAAAACATGGCTCAGTTAAGCACTGCATTCATAAAGGACATCTCCTGTGTTCCCACTATCCTAAAATTATCTTACATGACAAGTTCTTTAAGCTTTCCACGTTTATGTTACAGGATTCCCTCTTACCTATTCCTACACTAATAGGGTTTTCATCCTCCTTCCATGGAAGGATGTAGAAAAAACCCACCAAAATTCCTTACAAAACAGTAACAGAGAAAGATGTCACAGGTATTTGTTCCATTGAAATCACGTGCACAGGTGGCAGCTGGTACTCCTCAGTGTATGCATAAGATTGAGCTCTTGATGATCTCTTTTACTACAAACCAATGCACTACAGGGCAAGAACACCACAAAACGGTAATAGGCTACTGTAAACCTTTGGATAATGCATATTAAAGTATGATAAAAAAAATGATCTAACCTACAGAAACTTTCCTGCTTCCTCCCACCAAAAATCATACAAATTGCTATGCTTTTTAACACAAAACATAAATCTTCACTGGCATATAAACCTGTGCTCCTATGCAGGTACTGACTTCCTGAGCAGTTAAAGGATAAAAAACAGTTAAAGAATTTCCATCACTAGCTGTAACCAGATTTCCATTGGAAAGAACTTTGTTTAATAATTAAGCAATGTTTTAATTATCTTCAGGAGAATTATTTCCAATTTCAGTACTGGTAAGACTTTAATGCTTTGTGGTTTAACACATAAGAGTTTTACTGTTTAGATCTGTTTTCACTGCCTCCCTGTTGTCACTGCTGGAAAACAACAGCGCTTTACAAGATTGTAACTCCTGACCCAAGTGACTCCAAAATCACCTTTTAAAAAGGCATTTTAAGTTCCTTACAGTATTTGCTATAAGGCTTGGCTAACAGAGATCTTTCGGAATACTGCCGAATACACAACCAGCCTAACCACAGTTTACCACATATTCCACTGAAAAACCCTATTTTCCTGAGCAACAGCGCAACGCACTCGTCTTTTGGCTGGCCTTCATGAGTACATACGCAATGTTTGCTTGTTTCCAAGTTTAAATGCAGGAGACTGGTGAAAAGCCATTCTTCTTGGAGCACAGAATAAACTGTTTGACAAGGGTACCAAGATCTGGGTCTGTTCACAAACACTGTCTTTCCATTTCTTAACAGCTTGCCAGATCATTAAAATTCATCCGTAAGGACTCTGAAAGCCAAAGTTATGAGTTATGAGCAAAGTTTAATCACAGCTTGATCATGTCAGAATTGTTAATTATTTTTGGGTGCAGAAAAGTATTAGCTTTGCACTGCCCCACGAAAAAAAAAAACAATTAAAAAAATCAACCATACACTTGTAAATATTAAATAATCGGTTTGAAACAAGAATAGAACCTCAATTACATCCATTTCAGAACCACTACACAAGTTCAGCTGCTTTGTTTATGCGACCAAGGTATTTTTAACATCTTTTATCCAGTCTGTAAAAGCAGGCAGCATGACAAAGTAATCACATCCAGAGGCTCTGACAAAAGTGCCAGCTCCACTTTCAACCATCCATTACCGCTTGTGATGGTTTTCTCATTGCTAACGAGGCCGATCCCTCCACCTAATAAAGCACAGATAAAAACTACAAAGCAGATTTAGCACTCTGACACTATTAACCATGGAAGACCTAGTCAAGCTGTTACATACGTGCTCATGTTAGGAGAATCTTATCCAGTCTATCAAGTTACGCAATCTAAAGGACACAAGTCTGGATATTAATAACCACCTAAGAGAGGCCACAGAAATGAAACACTCATAAATACGGTAGTGGAGGCATCAGGTAACAGCAGCTTCTCACTCATCTAGAACAAGAAAACATTCTTTTATAGACTTGGCTGACAAAACCAAAAACCCTGAAGCCAACACCTCAAGGAAAACATTCTACTTAGGACAGCTTTCTGTCTGAATTTCTCCGCTTTTCTCTTCATCTGCTTGTTTTTACTACAAAACTAGGCCTGTAATTTCCATAAAATTTATTTTGCTGCTCACTCCCCTATTAATATCAAGGCTCTGTAGCTCTGGGGAATAAATGACAAAAGCAGCTGTAGTAAAGAAATGAACCAAAGCACTTCTAAAACACCAGCGTGAGCAAAGAAAACATGGGTATAAGGCAGCCTTGCTTTTTAACAGAGGGGTTTTTTTCAGGTCCTTCAAATCATTTCTCCAATAGTTTTTTTCCAAATTAGTCAGAAAGTGGAGACACTGAAAGGGTGCAGCCTTTATATTGTTTTTCAAACTAGAAAAGTAAGTTACTGGAAGTGTTCCTTGAAGAAAGCAGAAGATACACAATTTCCTCACCAAAAAAATAAGCTGAGCATCATCCTTTCCTATTCTTTAACATATTATCCTGTAATAGAGACAATTCAGCTTTCTGTTGTGGCTTTTGCAGGCAGGATATATGGGCATGTGGTGGCTTAGTGGTTACGTGGACCAGCAGCAGGAGCCTGTAACTTTGGTGGGCAGAAAGCAGAAGGAAAAGGCGTCAAGCAGCTCTCGCCCACCCATTTAAATACAGTGCATAAGCACAGAGAGCAAGACTTGACCAAAGGCTGGCACGAACCTTTCTGCTCAGCCTTGCCCTCTCGTTAAAGAGCATAGCTAAAGCACTGCCTCACGTTCAGCCAACGTGAAGGTGGTTTCCAGGTAACCCCTGGCCAGCTAGATGTGTGTTTAACACGGCTCCTCCTGCGGATGGACGTGACCAAAACCCCACGCAGTTCTGGGCTTCGCTGTGAAATGTTAACAGATCATTCAACATAAATCATGAATCTATGAAGTTCTTTGACAGTCCAAACTATGTCGGCAAATAACGCCATCTCTGCTTTCACAGTTTAATGAAACGAAGGAGGAGGGTGATTTTCCTATTTACTAATTTCTGGGTTTTTCTGCTGGAATAGGCATTTCTCTACAGCCACAACAAGTAGCTTATACTGCTGTCTTGAATGCAAAGTTACTGAGACAGAACTAACAGCAATCACCTTACAAAACAATTTATTTAAACATCTTAAATAGAAATTAAAAAAGAAAAAAAGTAATTATTTCCACGCTACAGATGGTCTTATGGAACAAATCATAAATATCATCCTGAAAACACAATGGTAAGTTGTCGGTAAGTCAGGAAGCTCAGAGTACTAACATACATCTGCTTCTTCCTTTGACCTGCACAATATGACCTTATGCTTCCTTCTGTAAAACTTACACATTACCTCATGTTACAGAACGTTCAACTTCCCTATAAAGTTAAATCCCTGTCTTCAGAATGAAAATAAATTATTTTCCAAACATACACCCAAGGCAACCTATGCCTAGTCTTGAGAAGGCAGAGCCATACTCAGCAGCCGCTAATCATACACCTAGGTTTAAGAATCCAGGATTTCCTCAAGGCCAAACACAACTCATTTCGTTCATTGTCTGGTTGAGATGAGATAGGAAACTCGGGTATAACCATTTTTGCAGCTTTCAAGTCTTCCAGTCCAATGAATGATGTCTAAGCCACATAAAATTTCCTAGAATTAAAGTTTTGTAACCATACTTGCAGGACAATCCTCTGTATTGTTCTAGAGCTTTAGAGATAGGGGAGTGGGCAGAGAGGAAATTGTTTAACAAGTAAAGGACACGGAAAGGGTCTCTCTGTTCTGTATAAGGATTTTACTGGGCTGTGGAGATATCAAGGTCTAAAAGGAAACAGATGATATAATAAGGTAGAGAAAGAGTACATTAGCTTGTGACTCTTAATTCCCTTCATTATTTGTTTAATATTAGCACATTCTGGCAGTAATAATATTAAACTACCTCTGTTAATAAGTTGAAGTTAGTCAAATTTATAATTTATATAAGAATGGCACAGTATTGCAGAGATACTTACACAGTAACTCTTCAACCTAATGAAGTCAACAGTCATAGGGATTGATTTGTCACTGTTCCTGTTAAGTGCTTTGATGTAGTCTAATAAATCAGCAAAAAATTTATAGCCACCCTTGAGTACACAGAGCGCTACAATGTGGTGTCCTCCCATGCCCTTCATAATTTCTCTTGCCAGTCTCTCCGTCCTGTACAAAACCAAGAAAGAGAGAGCTTGTCATACCACATTTCATTTGCTTACTATAGCAGCAGTGTTTTGTATCGCTAACAACAGTAGCAAACACATGCATCAAAGCTGGAAACACACTTTGCTCAGAAGTATTTGCCTACCACTTCAGTCACTTTTACACGTTATTGGTCAATAAAAGTTTTGCTTTTCAAGGTTAATCTAACAGTCGCTCTGCCAAATGCCTCTGTTTTCATACATCGCGCTCAGCCAAAACCAACCTCAACACCCTGGAGCTCTTCCACTGCCAAATACGCCACATGAAGGGGTGTTTCCTCCTTCCGAAGGTTGCAAAAAGCAACATAAGCGAGCACAACCCAAAAGGCAGTGGTCCTCACTGAGAAGCTGAAAGTTTTCAAACTTTAAAGAGCTTATGGTTATTTGCCAAGCAGGAAGGCCAGAAATTTGTCCTAACTGCAAAATACAATACCTATGAAGTGGAGCGAGAAAACACTGCACTGTTTTTCTGCAATCATTGTTTCTAAATTTATCTTGTAACTTGTTTCAGAAAGCATGCTATGTTTTTATTGTGTGCCAGCTTACAGCAGGTTTCACAGAGAAAGCCTGCCATTATAAACTTTACATCAATTACTTAATGACATGTACTCTGTCCATTTTTTCCCTCCATCTAGACTTGCAATGCAAAGTTTATACAATATTTTAAAAAACATTTTATAGGAATGTTTATTATATCTAATAAAACAGCACCAGGCCAAATCTAGATCTATTCAGGAGATCTCCAGGAAGATCCACCCAGTACCACTCTTAAAAGCTCGTGCGTCTCCCAACAACCCCTTCACTGAATTTGTTTGTTCTCTTCAAGAGAATTAGCAACTACCAAACACAAAGAAAAATGCCTTGTAAGCTTCAGCACCCATTCCTGATCCCATGAGATAAAGCTGCCACAGCACATCACAGATTTCAGCAACCACAGAAGTGACAGATTGATATTTACAGAGACTAACATCTTTCCCAGAAGGCAGGAGAAAGTTGGATATTACTTATCTACCATACAAACACAAGAAAGTCTAAGATGATGTGATTAATAATTTACTTTTATAAATATCCTCAGGAAATTCAAGAGACTATAATTACTTTCAGACTGAACTGGCACAACAAACAGTATATTCTAATTAGGCTTTAAGAAGGTAAAGCATCAAAGAAGCACTAGAAAAAAAAAGGTAGATTGCTATGTGGCACAAAATTTTGCTTGCGAATTACAACAAATTTCCAAACAATAGCCCAACAGCAAATGTACAAACTCTTAGAAGCCAAACAAGAAAGAGTTAATTAGCACTTGTACTTCTTAGTCTCTAATTAAATGTAATCTATTTAGACAGTCAGCAGGCAGCAAAACTATCACTGGTTGTTTAGTCTAATGTCATAGAACCAGCTGGGGCAGTGTACTGTCTGAAGTCAAACCAACCTGTCCATGATGAGCCCATGAGGAATATAGACTTTTTCCAAGTCATCTGCGTAATGTTTAGGTATGCAGAACAAGTCCAGGTCGTAACCTTGTTCATCGTCACCAATCTGAAAAGGAAATAAGGTGAGATTTCTACAAAGCCTGACAGAAAGTATGTAGCGAGAAACTGCAATTCCTTTGCTGTATTCAGTAAACTATCCAACCCATTGCACTCACGGGGACCACCTTACTTGCCCTCTCAATAAAAACATCGGTCACACCGAACACAGCATAAAGCGTAATCAAACAACCTACAGTTCTCAAGAGTTCCTTGAAATACCACATGAGCTGTTGTGCAGTACGATGTGGGGAAGATATTAAGTCCTAACAACATTCTTGTACATTGGAAGGAGCAAAAACGAAACTACTACACCTCAATTAATCCCTTTATTCCATTAAAAAAATAAATAAATCAAGGAGCTTTTTAACACCTTTAATTTTCCTGGTGTAATGCAAAACCTGCATTTGCAATTCAGCAAGCAGAGGTTTTGACATGGATGCTTTCTGAATCTCCACACCACCAAACGACAACAAAACACACGAGGCCATTTTCAGGACAAGGCAAGAGAGCCAGAGGAGCACAACCCGTTACTCTGCTGAGAAGCAAACCTTCTGCAAACCACAGGGGTTCGAGATCTTCCAGAATCTGAAAGGAAAGCTCTACTTCAGCAACCTGCTCTGCATGGGCAAATTCCGTGTATATAATAGCCTGCAATATTAGCAAGTGTATACTAATTAGGACGAGGGATTAGCATACGTATATAATTATCCCAAACACTACTGAGGTTCAGGGCATATCATTGTAACGGCATCAAGAGTAGCCTTCCTGGAGCCTTAACCCCGCTGCAACTTGGAAAATGACAATGTGACTTTTAATTACTTCACTCTCTTGGTTAGAGACACAGCTAAAGGTTATTATGTGTAAAATGAAGTTCAGAATAAATGAAGTATATTACTGACAGTTCACCAGGGCAGGCATTTTAAGTATCCATTTTGCCGACCACTGCCCTTGCAGGACACACTCTTGTTTCAGAGCCTGAGGAAGCACTCACCTGGCCTGTGACCAGCCAACCGTTTGCATGGGTTTTGTTGTGTAACCCCCCAGTGAGTACTTCACACGGGGAATTTCATTAGTCTTCTGTCCAAAAAAAAACCCCTGTATGAGCCACCCACGCACCCGGCTCAGGCATCCAGCCCCCGACAGGGGCCCGCAAGCCAGCGCGGGCCGTTATTTTAAGTAATAAGGCATGTCCCTCCCAAAACACATGGTATTTTCCCGTGGTTCAGCCCCACCATTCCATGCAGCGTGCCCACTAAACCTTCCCTTCTGCTCTGGGCAGGGAATGGGCCCTTCCTAGAGATTTTATCAGGTTTTTAATTGATTGCTGAGGTTTACAGTCACAACCTTGTGGCTGCTACAGCTCTCAGTGACGTACCTCATGAGCACCCGGCACCGGCTCTAAAACAACCCCACAATAATAACAATGAGTAAGAACCTCAGCAGATTCAGCAAGGAAAAAACAGAACCCCAAACATCCCCAGAATGTTCTCCCTCCAAAAATACACGCCAACTGCGACATTTAAGCGATCCCGCCGGCACCCCCGGCCCTCGCTGCCCAGCGGCGTCCCCGGCAGCCGCCCCAGCGCCAGGGATGGGAAGTTGTGCCGCCCGGGCTCCCGCCGGCTGCCAACTTCTTCCCCTGCGCTGCTGAGGCGGCAGCTCCGGCTGCCCCCGCCGTCCTCCGCCTCTAAATTCTCCCGAGAGGCCTCCCGTGGCCGCCACCCCCCCATCCCCCCGGCGGGCCCGGGCCCGGCACCGTTCGGGGAAGGGGAGGGAGCCGCGGGCCCGGCCCCGGGAGGCCGAGACTCCCCTCAAGGTGACTCTGCGGGGCGGCGGCTGCTGCCGCCGAGGGACTCGCCCGCCCGCCGGCCCCGCTCCCTCACAGATCACCGGACTTGGGGGGGAGAAGGCGGGACCCCCCTCCCCACAGACGGCGGCCGCATGGCAGAAGGCACCACCCCTCAGGCGCCCGGCAGCCCTCGGCCCGGTGGGGAGGCTCCCCCGCGGGGGGAGGCCGCGGCGGAGGCGCCGGGGACCGCACTCACCACGATGCAGGGGCTGGGGGTCGCCATGGAGCGGGGCGGCCCGGAGGAGCGGCAACGGCGGCAGGCGGCCAGGAGGAGCGGGGAGGCGCCGCGTCCCGCCGCGGCCCCGGCGCCGCCTCCGCGCTCCCCGCCCTCAACATGGCCGCGGCGCCACCGCCCTCTCCGGAGGCCTGCAGCGGGCCCGGCCCGGCGCCGGGGATGGTGCGGCCCTGGCGGCAGCCCGCCCCGCAGCTACGGGTCTCCTCTCCTGGCAGGGGCCGCCCCGGTGCCCTTCCCTCTCTTGGGGCTGTCCTCATGCCAAAAGGAGTGCGGGTGTCCCCCCCCATCCCCACCCCTCGATCTTCAGAGTTGATATCCCCTTCCCAAAGTTGTGTGGGGATGTCCCCTGTCCTCTCACAGACCCCTCTCCCATCCCCAAGGGGGGATAGGGTGTGTAAAGGCTGGCATCCTGAAAGCCAGGATGGGGGATGCTCTTCCCATGAGTGTTTGCGTCCTTGGAGGGGCTCCATGGATGGAGAACACGCCTCTCTTGCCAGGTGCCACCCAAGCTTTTCTCCATCACCAAGACACCACCACCACTACTCCACACCTTCGTGCACCTTGAAGGAGGAAAGAAAAGGGACTGTCTGCATCATTTTGGGTCTTCCTGTGAATCACGGGATTTGGTGGAGCCTCTTTCTGCCCAGTCTTAGGAAATCCAGCCCCCCGGCATGGGGTGAGGGAAAATACACTAAAATACCCATCAGACCAGCACACATGGGTACTGGGGTGTTGGGGTACTGCCAACCCTTGGGGCACAGGCAGGGCAGGGTCACCCACTTTGACCCCAGCACGCTAACAATGCCAGCAGCTTCATGTCAGGACTGTTTGGATAACCAAATCTCACACTTCCAGACCCTGATGGCTTGCAGGGGTCGGGTCCCTGGGTGCACAGCTCTCTGAATACACTTTTCTGTATTTACATTTTTCTTCTCTGCTTTCCCTTGCAGCCTTAGCATTGTCACAGCTACCAACCGACCATCATGGTGCAGGGAACCCTGGGCAGATGCTGCTCTGGAGCCCCCAACATCAGGATATGGACCTGTTGGAGCAGGGTCAGAAGAAGACGCTCTAAGGGCTGGAGCCCCTCTGCTGTGAGGACAGGCTGAGAGAGTTGGGGGGGTTCAGCCTGGAGAAGAGAAGGCTCTGG
>JAOTQQ010000063.1:20680810-20699405 GCA_026546715.1 Gallinago undulata
TGGCCACAAGGGCCCATTGCTGGCTCATGGGCATCCTGTTGTCCACCAGGACTCCCAGGTCTTTCTCCTCAGAGCTGTTCTCCAGCAGGTCACCCCCAACCTGTGGTGGTTATTCCTCCCCAGGTGCAGCACCCTGCACTTGCCTTTGTGATTAATGACCGATATCAATGTCTGCCATTAAAAGCAGCATCCAGTGGTACCTTTCTGATTGCCTGCAAAAGCTGTTGGCTTGACTTGGCGCCGTTTCTCCCCAGCCGACAAAAGCATTAGTCCTGTTTTGCCCTTCTGGGTGAGCAATTGCTTTGTTCTTCCTGCCAACCAGCACATTTCTAGATCCAGAGCATTCCTGGTCTCACTGGCACCCCGTTCTGAAGGGAAGGAGAGATTTACAAAAGCAGAAATATGTGCTGATATTAGAGGAAGCCAGTTAGCTGAGATCAGCGACAGATTTGGTAGATGACTGGTTTTGTTCTTGCTGGTATGGGAGCCACCAAGGTTTGCTGGGCAGGGTGAACGGGGGGAGTTCTGCACATTTTCTGGCTAGATGGTGCCTAAGGGAGAGCCAACATTTCTGATTTCTCTGGTATGCACAGGTTTTTAGAAGACAAAATACTTTTAATAAATATTGTTTGTCTCTGAGTAGATTCCTGATTTATCCTCTGTTGCCGGTCAGGCGTATCTCAGTGCTCAGGGCCAGTGAACCATGGCCCATGTGAGCGCCAGTTGCCTCTGATTTTATTAACAGACTTTTAAAAACCTTGCTTGCTAACCACATGCCCCCAGTGGCAGGATACCTGGAGATAATGATTAAATAATCGTCATTTGGAAACAACTTGAAGAAGCGTGCTCTGAGTAAATGCTTCAGGTCACTGCCCATTCGCCAATTCCCTTCCCCCCCCTCATTTTTTCCTCCTGGCTTTGACATTGCTGCTGGGTGGGTGACTCACAGGGAATCAGCAAAAATGTATCTGTTATTTTTTTTTTTCACAAGACAAGCCTCCTAAAAAAGCCAAGAGCACAATGATTGTTCAGCAGATGAACAACTGAGACCAGCAGGACTCCCTTGTGACCAGAAATCAGTCTGTAGAGACAGAATGAGGAAAAAAGGGAGAATTCAAGGCATATTAGACCAGTCCTGATACGAGCACCAATGTTTTTCATCAAGAGGAAAATCAAAAAGGAATAGCTCATTAAATAATATATAGAGCATTCACCAAAATATGAATTTACCATGCGAGCATCCCATCTTCATCATAACTACAGAGAGCTCCCTCCACTCTCTTAATTTAAATAGCCCAAAATTGATTTTCTAGCCTAATGTTTCAAATGGGAAAGGAAGCAAGGTGGACGAAACCAACATTTAAATATACACGCCCCTCCTAAGAAACAGGGAATAGATGTTGTTTGTTGCAAAATACCTTTTTAAATAATGTTATTCCTGTTCTCCATCTTGTTGACTTTTGCAGAAATCAGTCATCATAGTGATTCTCGGTGGTGACAGTTTCCATGGGTTTTGGAAAGTGGTGTCCATCTACCTACATGTTTTAAGACCAGGACATTCTGGATGATGAGAGTTTACCAAGATTTCTCTCCCTGCTCAGCTAATAAATGACAATTCACTTCTCAAAATGAAAATAAGCAAAATCTCCAACCTGGTGCGCTCCTCTGGAGCTGTAGGTAACGTCCTTTTTCACGTACATCCTGGCATCTGCCAACCTTTGTAAGAAAAAGGCTTTCACACTCTAGGCAGGGGGTTGGAGGAATTACAGATGTTTTGCTCTATTTGGGAGCACAAGGAACGGTTACTGACAGGAGAATTACACAATTACTACAAAACACTCAGTGTTGGCTTATCACAAAATATTAACTGTCCTTGGAAACACCGACCTGGACTGCTGCAGACCTGGACTGCTGCAGACCACGCCGCTCTTTGGGCTGGTATTTATGGTGTTTATTGGCAATCATTTGCCAACACCCGTAAAGAATGATCCCGGTGGCCCCGGCTGAGCAGGACCAGACGGGCGATGGCATCCCTCACAGCAGAGCGGGGAGGCTGGCACTTGGCACTGTGCATCCCCAAAGGCACACCCGGCTCCTGCCCGGCGGGATTTATGGAATGCCAGCAGCTGCCAAGATCTCGCTAGCCTGAAGGCCTGTAGAAATTTCAACAGGGATTAGCTTAAAATGGCAGAAAACAAGCTAAGGCAGGGCCCGTCAGCGCAGCAGCGCAGCTGGAGTGCGCTCTGCTGCCAGACCTGAAGCACAACCCTGTTCCGTGGGGCCTGATGACCTTGGAGACATCCAAGGCTTTGAGTAGCCTGAGCCCTGCTGCCGTGACCCAGGACCTGGGGGTCCCACCTTGCCCCCCAGCTTGGAGCCTGGCTGGCTCCTCTTCCTGCTCTCCAGGGATGTTGCTCCCCAGGCAGGGGAGAGCCGTGGGAAGCAGCGGCTCCCCAGTGGATGGGGAGGACGGCACACCTGAAATCCGGGGACCTGCCTCGGGACACTGGTTTTCTTTGAACCTGCCTGGACACAAAGGTTGAAGCCTGAACAATGTAACTATCAAGAAGGTATTTTTCTTATTTTTTTTTTAGGTTTGAAACAACTGTTTTTCAAGCCCAGCAGCCTGGTGGAGCTGCTGACTTTTCACGCAGCAAAAGGCGAAAGCCCAGGAGCTGGTTTCAGGATGACGATAGCTCTGTGCTGGTTGCAGAGCTGCCTGCAGAGCCGCCACGCCAGCCCCCTCTGCCACCGCACCAGGGGAGCCACCAGTGCTTATCAGAGACCTTGTCACGCGGTGGCGAAAACCCCACGCCAAGGACACGGGAAGGCCCTGGCTGCCCTCCTCGCACTCCTTCCACCCGTCGCCTTTGGCTGCACCCAGCGACCCCAGAGCAGAACACAGAGCAGGGCCCAGGCTGGTTATGAAGATCAGATCCCTTCCTTCGCTGGGCAGCATCAGTGAGCAGCACGCTCTCCCCACACCAGTAACAAGGAAAACTCTTCTGCTCCCCTCATTGCATCAACAAGATACCCAGGTGGCCCAGGAGCTTCTGGGTGACGCACTTCAGCACACATCCCACCAAAATTAACATGACTGACGTTAATAAGGCAGCCACCTTACTCTGCTGGCTTACTGGAAACGAGATGCTCTCCGGGAGTGCAGGAGGGGACAGATGCCCACACTGCCACACACACGTGCAGCAAACTCCTTGGACTGCACAGGACCCCTGAGAGAGGGAAGTGCCCGGGCTGAAGTCGAGCAGCTTGTTTTAGCCAACTACTCCATTAACACAGGCAACATTTAGATGTAAGTACAAGAAACCACAGGCAGCAGGGCTTCAGCCCAGGGTATCTGCGCTGGACCCTCGTTCATAGTGTACCTTCAGCTGAAGCACAAGGGAAGGCTGAAGGACTCCAAATGCAGGGGGTTGGCACTGGCAGGAGGTCTTTCCACCGGGGAAGGGGCAGCGAGGGCCGGATGTGGGGTCTCCCTCCTTTGCCTGGTTGCTCTCTGAGGAATGAACACATTCATCTGCTCTCAGCAGGCACCTGAGCACAGGACCTACTTGCAAACCCCAGGAAGCGTTTCTAAAAAGCTACGGAAGATCAGCTGTGCTGCGTGTGTCAGAAGTGTCTGTACAGCTAGACACAAGTGAGCTAGACACAAGGGTCATTAAAAAAAAATAAAAAAAACCTCTGGAACCAGTTGAGACCAACACGGACAAACGCACCCAGAGAAACTGGAGAGGAGGCAAGAAGAGGTGATTTCAGTAAGAGGGGAGAAGAATGAGGAAGACCAGCAAGAGACCAGGAGGCAGCAGCCCGATCAGGTAACTCGCTGACAGAGGCTGGGTTTGCTAGGTGGATCCAGCTGGCACCGTCTCAAGGCAGAGCAGGCATCAGGTGGCAGAGCTCACACGCTGCAGCCTCTGCCTCCCACCCCTGGCAGCCCTTCAAGCATCTCGGCAATCTTCTCTGGGCAGATGGCAAGGGAAGCGGAGACAAAGCAGGCGCCTGGTCGGGAGGGAGCTGCGCTTCGAAGTCCCTTCCCCTTTGCAAGCCCTTTTGAGCTGTAGGGTACGAGCTGGCAAAGTCATCGCTGGGATCCTCAGATATTAAATGCTGTTCCAGGGAGTAAGAGCAGACCCCGCCTCTGCCTTTGGGTGAAGGGTGCAGGACTGGATGAGGTACCTGGTGAGGACAGGGTGACATAGCTCAGAGGAAGAGTGCTTTCAGAACCCAGGGGAAATAAGTGAATATATGGGGTCTGAAGACAGACAACCAGGCAGCAGGGAACGAGAATTCCTGCCCACTGTCTGTCGCCCACCCAGAATCCTGCTTGACCCAGTGGAAAGCCCTCTCAGAAATCTGTCCTCAAAGCCCCCCCCAGGGATGGGAAGGGGGAGAATGGTTCTCAGGACTGCCAGGCCCCACGGCAAGGGAGAAGACAGGACCTCATCTGAACCCTCTCTCCAGACAGCTAGAAAGCCAAAAGTCCTGAATAGAGAAATAAGCTTGATGTTTTTTGAACCTCTCTGGCTCCAGACACTAACCCTATTTAGCAATGTATATGTTCAGTTAATTGCAGAACAGAGCAATGTACCTCTAAACGCAGAAATGTAAGATATCATAAAGTGCGCAACAGAGATGACAATAGGAAAACTTTGCCTCTTTACCATTTTTTTGCCAAACCTCTGCTCTTAATTTTATCTATTAACTGACATCCACTCCTCAAATTGTAAATCTGTGATATCTGATGTGAAAGCATCAAGAGGTTTTAAATTCACCAAGGCGTATCTAAGTCTCAGGTTGCTTGCTTTCCTCCCAGTCTGGAAAAATTTTCCCAAACTGGGTTTCCTTCTGGTGGAAATATTGCTTGGCAGCACCAGCAAGGCTTTCCATGGGGAAATAAGACAGATGAGAGCTCCCACCCCTTTGAATTACAGCCACAGTGGGGTCCCCGCTATTGATCAGAGTTTAAAAAAAAATGCAAAGTACAATGACACTGATCCTCTGTTTAATTGCTGCACAAATCAGATAATTGGATACGGAGAATTCCAATAAAAGCTGGGTATCCAATAATAAAAAATCAGGAGGAGAAAAAACAGCTCTGCAAAATTACTGCGCTTTCAGTGATTCCTGTGAAATAGGTGAAAATAATCCAGAGATTTAATTGCTCTCTTAGAAAATATTCTTGCTCCAAATGAGAAATCACGGTAAAGGAGCGTGTGAATCTTTTTATGCCTAAACAATGAATGACCATTGAAACAAAGCACAAGGAAGCCCAGTACTTCAATTGCCACATCAGTCTTCATGGTCAAAGCATACAGAAGAATGTGGTATAATTTATTTTATGGCAAAACGTTGGCACTAATAAGTAGGTAAAAATCACTGGAAAATATGGCAAAACCAAGTAAGTCCTAGGCTTCAAGGCCTGAATGAATCACTTCTGTTGTTCAGTCCAACTGCCTGGAAAGTCTTGTGTTTATTCTTTTTATATTGGTCTCATTTAAGGAACTGACCTTCCGATTTCATATCATCACATCAGGATTTAAGGATGTTTTGTTAACAGCAATGTGGACAGTTTAAAAACTTTTTGCGGACCAACTACCGCCGTTCTTACTCTGCAGGAAAGCACTTTTTGGATGCGTCACCTGAGTATTTCAGTTTTAGATTAAAGACCTCCTTCCTCTTTTGAACTTCGCAGACTCCGGGGATTGCCTGCGCCAGTCTCAAACCATGCTTTAAGTAAAAAGAAATAAGTAATTTCAACTCACATCCCAGTAAGCTACCTGTACTCTGGAAGAAGCCAAAAGTGATACAACACATCAGGGAGTAATACAATTAAAAACGTTGCTGACTATGTTTAACTTCAGTGACTTCTTGTTTTGGAGAGGTATCGTGGCTTAAAACTCTAAGGCAGCTGCATGGCTGCCTGTCAGAAGGAAGTTCACAGCAGAGCTCTTTGCACGGCGTCAGCCTATTTTTAGTGTATGGTTAAGGAGTCTTCCTCTCTCTGCCCTGAGCCTCTGCAAAGCCTTCTGCTGGCAGGAAGGAACTCCATGGAGCTTACTTGTGCAGGAATATGGGATTTTTTTTTTATTTTTTTTTGGCCAGGAGTAGGAAATAGGGTATCATACGTGTGCCAAGCAACCTGCATGTCTGCCTGGGGAATAAAAGCAGGGTGGCACCAGCCCTGGTTGCTCTTTTCTCAGCTGGAACGTTATTTTAAGGAAAAATAAAAAGAGAGAACTTGGTTTAAACAGAGTAAGAGGCAAAAATTTCTCTGGCAAAATTTCAGAGGAAGGTTTATGATTCCCACCACAGTAACTGGGCAAGAGATCAATTGCTCCAAACTCTGGATTATCCCAGAGCATGTACAGAAGCATCAAGGAGTTGTGTTGCTCTACTGCCCCACCTATGTTTAACTTATTGCTGTCACTTTGCTTATTCTTACACAACAGAAATGTACAGTTAAGGTGTGAGACCCGTTCCCTCCAGAAGCTGGGAATGCTGAGGTACTCCCAGAAATGTGAAATGGAGAGCAGAGAGTGCCTTGCACTGGGTGGTGTCAGAAAGTTCGTACTAACTATGCAGACGTCGGCCAGCCTCCCCACAGATGTTATTACCACAAGTGCTATTTTAAAAGACAAGATGAAAAAGGAAGCACGTGACTGTGAGCCTTGAGGTCAAGCTCAGGAGCTCTGCCAGTGCCGCCGTGTTTTGCTCCAGAACAGTTCTCCATCTCCCTCGCAGGTTTTAGTATGAAAATGTAAGAAAATACCAGCTGGGAGACACTTCAGCGAGCCTTGCTCCCACCACCCCCAACTCACATTTGCACCTGCCCCGTGAGATGCCCACTAACTTTTCCTTTAAAATCCCAAGCTCCAGAGATTCCACAACCTGCCTAGGAAAGGCAGAGCTTTCATCTTCCTGCTATCAGGGCAACTACTCACTCTGATGTCTAAGCTGAATGTCTCCTGCTGCAATGTAATCCATTTTAATTCTTCTGCCCGCAGCAGTGATGGAAAGTGCTCATTTTCTCCTTCGCGCTACCTCTTACCCATTTGAAAACATGTCCCTCCCATCCCTTGAAACAAACCCCATCTTCCATCCTGTTATCCCTCTCATTGCTTTGCTCTGCTTGTCTCCAGCTGCTCCACATTTTCCATGAAATGCAGTGCCTACAGCTGGATACTGTGTTCTGAGAAAGGCTTTCTTCTACCACATGAGGAAGAAGGACTGTGTCACGTACCTTACAGACTACATTCCTTATCATACATTCCATAACAGATATTTTTCTCCAGGAACAGGATGCTGTTGAACGATACTCAGTTGGTGGCTGGCTGTAACCCCAAGAGAACGTCTGTACAATTGCCACCCTATCCTGTCCCATCCTGTATTTGTTCAGCTGATCGTTGCTTATGCTGAGATGTACAAATACCCATTTGTCAAACCCATGGGTGGATTTACCAAATCTCATTCTAACCCTTTGGAATTCATCAAGTTCATTTTGAAGTTTAATTGTCTCCCACTCGATCAGTTGGCTCAAGTCTGGTGTTCCCTCCAATTTAATGAGCATATGCCAACTAAATTGTCAATGAAAATACCAAATATCATCAAATCAGAGCAGAACTGCAGAGAATCCCACTCAATACATCCTTGCAGTGTGACTGTGAATAATTACTCTGAGTGGGGTTTTCCAAACTGGTTTTAATAACCCCACTTTGAAATTGGTGTCAGACCACATTCCCCTGCTTTCTTATGGAAAGTCACTAGAGTCACTTAAAGGGAAGCTGTGCCCACTGCTTCTCTGCTGTTCAAGAAGCTTCTTCCCTTGGTGTAGAAGGAGCAACATTAGTTTGACACATTTTCATCTTTTAGAAGCTCACCAATAGTTTCCCTTTTCCGTTAATTTTCCAGTTTAAACCACTGACCCAGTTCTGAACAGAGGGGTGGAAGCAGCATCCCCCTTTTGTCTCTCACGCTGGAAAGTAATTTACCACATGGGGTAAGATCCAGGCATGAGGATAACTGCGGCGGTTGTGCTTGTGCTGCAGTCCCTTAACACAGGGCACAGTAAGTAGAGCTTGGCCAAGTGAGGACATGAGAGCCCTTGAAGTACTCACTGCTCTGCCCTAATGTCACACAACACGAGGACAATGAAAGCCTCCTGCTCCTGTGTCTGGGGGTCCCTTCTCCATCACTCCAAAGTTTCGGTGACGAGCTATTCCAGTGAGAAGTCACATCCATGAAACTCTGCAACAACATCCTGTACTTCCTTCAAAGCTCCTAGCAGACTGAATTAAACACAAAAAAACATACAGCAAATAAAGTAAACACGCATCCAGTAATTACTTCCCTGGCATCAAAAGCCACATGGGGAAACTACTCACAACATCGATTTTGATACTAAAAGTCTTAAATTAAACTCTTCAGGAAACCTTTGCAAAGATGGATGTGGAATCACAGCATTAATAATTACACTCCATCAACAAGACCTGATCATTTGGCAACTCCTGTTTGCAGACAACACCCGACAATTTTTTCCTGCCACATAAATCTGATTTTTCTCAGGGCTCGGTAAATACCTCCCACACTCATTAAATCCACTCGTTTAAGGTGATGACATAGGAGTGCACAGTTGTTCTTAGAAAACAAAATCTTAATCAATAGGCCAATAGCACCTTTCCTCCTATTGAGTTTTCCCATCACATTTCTCAATACTTTAAAGGCACTGAAAAGTGTCGTGGTCTCACTCCAGGCAGTTACATATTTGGACAAACCCAGAATTTTCCAAGTGATCTTTTGTGATTTTCCGCTACATTTATACAGTTCTAAAGTGCATTCTGGATGTAGCTGCTCTTCTGCAGTGTAACTATATTATACTCTGCATTCCCCTGGTATCTTAGTCTACAGTAATTTGCTCTTGTAAAAGAAAAAATAAAGTTCTTGAAAGGTGAAAACGGGTGAGAAAGGTGAGTCCGTCACTTCATGTTGTTAACCAGTGGTAAAAGCAAAGACGCTTACCCACGGCACAAAGTGAAGAAGAAAACACAAAGATGTAGTTACCTTGAGCAAGTGGCATACTGTAAAGAGGCATCCTCACTTCTCTCCTGGCAAAATTTTCATGGGCCTGTAACCTCAACAGGGAAATACTGCATTTATGTGTTAAAATGACAGTTTTAAGTTATATTTTCAGAAAAAGGACAGATATGCAATTATGAAATTCATAACTCATTTATTGAATATATATATGCAAGGATACCAATAAAAAGAAACTAATACTGCAAACTACAACTTTGGAAGTAATGCCAATATAACAGGAACAAAATATACATAACATTGTAGGCAGGAATGCATTTACCCTCTTTTGTACATTCCTTGTCTTTACACCTAATGTAAATGTATGCTAGAGCAAAAGCTGCAAACCTTAGCCTAACCTGAGTGCTTTTTGACAAGCAATAGTTCTCCAGGATCCTTTAAGGGTTGAGATGTCACTGCTGACTAATGAATGTGCATTACATATGCATGTATAGGAAATGCTTTAATGTGCGCAGAAATCAAGAGCCATGTTCTGTTTTTTAACCTCCAACACTAACACAGTGGAATCTCTTTCTGGTGACACGGAAGGAGAGTTACTGTTTGCTATAATGTACTTTTAGTTCTCTTAAGATTAATTTCATCTAATGAGGATTATTTTTCTTGTCAATCTGATCCAGCATATTAATATTTTTGGAATGCACTGATTATCACCTGCCAGATAACTCTGATATTTCAAATAGATTATTACCTCTTCATCTTTCACTCTGGTTTAGCATAAAAGTTATTTTTCATATAGGCAGCAGTAAGCAGCAAGCTCTCTTCCTTTATAATACATTTTAGGGCCAGATTCATACCAGCTCTTTGTACCTAAAGATCAGACTTTGGGGAACGTAGGTGTAACTCCTACTAGAGCCTTATCCCAGAACCTCCTGTGGATCAACACCTGCTGAATGAGTAGATCTTATGATCTACTAATATTTTTTTTTTAAATATATTTCATCCTAACTAGCTGCACTGATGCTGAGATTGAACCACCCTTCCTTGAAATGGAGTGACAGCACAGCTTACTGCTAGAGTAATCATGCCTCGAGATCAGCTTACTGCTAGATCATGCGTCAAGACTCTGGAATTACACCACCTGTATCCTCAAGTTATTTGAACAATATGCTTCTGCTGCCTGTCCTTCCTTGGTACAGTCCCTTCTCGGTATAGCACAATCGCAGATCTGCTAATACAGAGATACAGTGAGTGGGGACACCTGTTAATACAGAGATACAGTGGGGAGAAACCTCCTTTCTCAGAAGGTTCTAGGTGCCTTAAACAGCACACTCTACTCTTGTGAGCAAAAGAAATGCCCAAAGGCCAAAAAAAATTTAAATAATTAAATAAAGCGAAACCAGTTTTGTAAGACAAGTTTTGTTAAATTCATGAGTTCTCTGATTGCGAGATGAAAGCAGAAGGTGCCTATTAAAAAAAAATAATCTCCATAACAAACAGACTGCATTAACTTAACTAGCTAATTTAAACATACCTATTTCACCTATAGAGTACTTCCATTACTCCTAACATTTCTGGGAAGGCAGTAGATGCTCCAGAACAACCTTCAGTATACGCTTGCAAAGATTACATTGCTTTACCATAAAAACCCCCTAAAACCCCACCAAACCAAAAAAACCCAAACCCCAAACAAAAAAAAAAAATTCAGACAGACTGTCTGAAATTCCAAGCTAAAATACAGATAAAAAGACAGTAATGGCAGTATTTTGTCTTTAAAAAAATGATGTAAATGTTGTATAGCATCATACATTGTCATGCTTTTTAAAACTACAATTAAGGACGTCAGAGATGTACAGTAAATACACTGCTGAGGTACATTTCTTCTAAATATTAACACCACGACAGAATTACTCCCCAGCAGGTGATGCTACTTGGGAACATATAAATACAATTTTTACATTGTAAGGCACTTTTACCCAGCATACATGAGTTGAAGTCAGTTATGACAAATCTGAGGCTCATAAGAAAAGATTTTTGCTTTTGACTTTGTTTCCGTGAATTCTGAGTTAATGACAGCATAGTCAGGCCATCTTAGCACAGAAAGGTAACAGGGAAAACCAGCCACTTGCTTTTCTGTTACCCAAAGGTAAAGTGCTGCCCTGGTTTTGTTGAGGCATGGAATGGGGTTAATTTATTTTACAACAGATGGATTATTGGACTGAATATTACACCACGCAACTGACACACTATGAATTAGAGCTCAGTCTCAAATACAGTCGGTACGCTGGCAGATCTACCCCATGCAACCTTAGTTAAAATACAGGAGCTGCAAATAAAGTGCCTTTTTTTTTTCCCCCATGGGAGGGCCATGTCTGAGGCACTAATCTAGAAGTAATTTAAACATCAGAGGATGTTCTTTTGCCTCCTAAAACTGTTCTGAGCGTCTGAAAAATGTTCATCTTCTAGGAGAAACAAAACACCTTGATAGACAATGTCAATAATCGATCTGTCATTGCAATTCAAGTCACGCTTTTAATTTTGAAAGTTACAAATACAAAATAAAAATGATCAATGGCATCATGTTTAGAGCAGTAACTGACTATTTTCTGTACACAGCAATATTTCTTTCCAAAACGGCATTATTCTCCAGGAAAGCAAACAGAATTGATTGAATTCTAACAGGTAAAATGTTAGAAACTCCAATATACAGTAATTGAGTCCCTCAAGACATTAAGGGAATGCATAAGAAGACAAATGACACACATTAAATCTTTTAAAAATACAAGTAAAAAAATGCTACAGAAACTCATGTTACAAATGAACTGTTTTTGCAATACCAATCACAGAAGAACTGTAGCAGTTTATAGTCAAATCAGTGTATTTTGCTTGTCTCCTTCCTTCAGATCCAGAAGTTTTGTTGGGAATTCAGAGTGAAACAAGTCAAAACCCTAAACAAACGATAAGGTGATGCAACAGCAACAAACATGTGGACTAGATTCAGCTTTTTGGTTTGATTTAAGGAAGTCTGAGAATGTGCTTTACCAGACCAATTGAAGAAGCTTGTGGCCATTAGAAATGCCAAGGCATCTGGAAAGCAGTCAGAGGACTGAGCTGTTCGGTTTGGTTGATTATTACCTAAAGGAACTTCCACTCTCGCAAGTGGAATTCCATAACATGATTGCTGACTTAACAGAGAAAAAAAAAAAAATCACTAAAACAATAAGGATGATGATAAGCAAAGGTTCTCATATAGTGGTCATAGGATTAAAAAATAAATACCAGTCTAGCAAAACAGGTTGTTTCCTCATTCTTTCTACAGAATATGGGACTTTTATGCATATTCTGGACAAAAGATGAAGTGTTCCACACAACACAGAACACTTGAGGTATGGACGTAAGAGATGGTGGCTAAATTCCATAGCGAGTTAAGAGTTGCAACTCTCTGAAGCGAAAGAGATTGGGCTGCCGAGTCCAAACATTTGTATCGTAAGGTTTTAATCACACTTTGTGAAGTGTTCTTTATAAATCAGGGACGCAGAAAAGGGTGGGTCCTTGGGGAAGGAATGAACTACAGCCCTTTGGCATGAGTTCTAAAGCTCACAGCTCAGAACCAACAGCTGCTCAAGTAAATCTCCCACAAACAATGCTGGGTGGAATGAGCAACCACAACAGGAACAACCTGAAATGTTCACGCGTGCTTCGGTGTACGCTCAGTCCTTTCTACTGTGTGCTTTGCAAGCGAAAACAGAGAGCGGCTTTCCCGAGTACAGCCTCCGTAACTTGTGTATGAAGAAAATGCAAAATTCACAAAGTACCAGCTTGTTGCCACCACGAACTCGTCCATGTTGTCAATTAAACTAGCTAAGACCTTCCCTCGTTGCATGAATCCACTAAACAACTTACACATTCCAAATCTTAAGGTTTTTATTCAGTCCAGAAATATAGATCTTACTTCATTTCAATGTCTGCCTTAACTTTTGACACTGTACATATTACATATCATTTATATAGTGTTTCATTTTTTTTCCAGACACTGCAGACTACAAACTACATAATATTGACATGTAAAACTCTGCCACTTACTGAAGGCTCACACACATGAACGTTTCAGGCAGTTCAATGAAATTTCTAACAGAGTCAGGCAGCAAAAAGTTACTAACCCTTTTCTGATTTTAGAAAACAATTTAAAAGAATTAGTAGTTATGATGTCTTAGCCATTCCCAGTTCTATAACTCTGTCCCTTGAACCTGTTTAAAAAATGATGAAAACAATAGTAAATTTAAAGTCATACAGAAAAGCATTTAGCAGCTCTGACATCACATATATATTTAGCGATAGAAATGAGGGCCTCCCTTCTTACACCGTTACAAAGTCAGCTGGATTTAAAAAACAACAAATCCTCCCAATAAAAAGTACTTATCTGCATACACTAGATTTAAATACTTCACTGCAATAAACTACATTAACTGTATATTGCGTTTCAGTCTCGGTAACAGATCTGTCAGGAGTAACTTCCATACCTAGTTTCCATTGAGCTGCTGCTGAGGAATGTCATTATGGTCAGTGCCTGATTTGCCACGGCTTTTGCTTTCTCTTTCTTCATCCTCTTCATCTCTTTCATCATTTCCACTATGGTTTTTACAATAGAGTCTAGCCCAAGAAAAGAAAGAGTGAGGACTTCTACTGAAAATACCTAGCAAAACATTGTTTTCCTCTCAATTACTTTCAAGATGTACTACAAATCAATTGATAAATTTTTAACTCATTCATGGCTTTCAGTCAAGCATCAGTTAAACTGAGAAAGAAAACAGGGGCGATCCAGTGACAAAACTTGGATCGATTCTGGTTTTCAAGCTCTGCTGCAGCTCTGCTTAGAGAATGCCCTCTTGTGGGCACAGCCACGCTGGCATCCCGACTCCAGCCCAGTCACCCATGCCCCGTAAGCAAGTACGGAGCAGTACAGGGTCCAAAAAACCCCCAAATAAGCTATCCAGGGTTTCCTCAACATGAATTGCAGATTAATCGAGGAGAAAAACATAACATAGAATCATAAAATTGTCTAGGTTGGAAGGGACCTTTAAGATCATCTAGTCCAACCATCAACCTAACTCTGATTGATATAAGTCAATTTTCTCATTTCTCATATTACAACACTACTCCATAAATCTTAAGTTGGCAGAGTAACTGAAATATTTCTCAAAGTCAACAACTACTTAAAAATACCATTTTAAATAAATAATGATCTCTTTTTTAATAACATACTTGACTAGCCAAGTTAGGCAGAAAAAGTGCCATGAAATATCTTCACTTTCATTATAGATTCAAGAATTATATAGGTCCTTACTTATAAATTCCTCGTGACATATTCTCAATGTATTTAGCTTTGTCTTCTACTCCACAGTGGTAATGGTATGTTTTTATGCAGGCTTTAATTTCACACCCAATAGTAGCACCAGGCTGGCTGCAAAGCGTGCATTTCTGTGCAGGGAAAGAAGAGAATGGCACCGTTTAGTCTCTTGCCTCCGAGTATTCAGTTTAATGTTCCTCGTATTTATGGCTACCATTTTGGAACAGAGTCATTCCTCTGGCAGATCACCCTTCCAGTGAAAAGTTAATCGAAGATATTGTAAACCAGAAACTAGGTAATTCTACCCTGTTAAAATACAAACACTAGGATTTACCTGTCCATTGCACTGAGAATTGCTACACGATCACACGTATTATTGTATTTCCAAGATCATTTTATTGCCATTGACGTTAGTGTGTTAATATATGAAGAATCTTAAATTTTTTTTTCAAGGAACAATATTGTTACTTGTTTGTTTTGTCTCCCACCCCCAAATTTCTTACCACTTTAAAAAGAGCCTGAATATTAATAAAACAGAATGTGACATTTTACCAACATCCCCATCTCTGAGGCCTTAAAACGTTCTCATATTAAAACATCAAAACAGTTGGAAACACATCACTGCAAGAACATATTCTCTAAGTTCATTTGTAGCTTTTACACAAAGTCCTTTAATTTTAAGGTGATTTCTGTCTGGCTACCTTTCCCAAAAGTAACAATACATTTAAATTTTGTTTTTAGAAATAGATGGAAAAGATTGTTTCACACAAGGAAGGAGGCAGAGCTATGTATATCTTAGTAGACTCACTAACACGTTCATCACATTCTGCAGACACATACCATTCTTTTTCCTCTCTTGATTTCTTGAAGTACAGTTTTGATATCAAAATCACCAAACTCTGCCCTTGAAGTTGTTGTTAGCTGGACAGTGCCAGAAGAGAACAACTGTAAAACAGGCAAGTCAAAATAATTTCAGGTCATCAACATGATCAGAATTTTTTTTTAGTGCAGGAATATCCGAGTATTGAACATCCTCTTCTGTGATGACAGACAGCCTGTGTGCTACCAGCACAGTAGGAAAAAAAACCCATACTAATGCGTATGGAATTAGTGTGGTGAGTATTCCTTCTGATACCCACCTGACAGCTTTAATTACATTTGTTGCCTTGGAGAAATGTATTTTAAAAGACAAAGGAGTAGACAAGAAATAATGACATGATGAAAACACACCATAATAAATGGGGAATATTAGCAATTACATCACTGAACTTTTTAGGAATATTGCTTTTCATTCCCCATGACATATATATAAACTCAGCTTCACAGCACAGGTGATGCCAATATACCTGAAAAGCCCCGAGGGATAACCACAGAGCACATAAATACCATCCCTATTATCATCATCCCGGTATATTGAGTTTAAACTGCCATAACACTGAAGCTCAGGTACACAAAGTAATGAAGAACAGTCTAAGACTCCAGGCTGCTGGCACACACCCGCTCTCTGTCGAGCAAGGCCAGGGAAGACAATTAATACTCCACAGATTACCTGGACTATTTATTCATTTTGAGTACAAGAGGAACCACTGAGGTTTGTTTCTCCAGGCCCTTCCTCATTCACAGAATGAGCTCTACAAAAGATAGCACTATCTCCCCCTTTCACTGAAAGGAACAGGTACTTTTTAGGCTGACAGCTCTAGGAATGTGGTCATCTAAAGGCAAGGGTTTTCTAGAACTTCCACGTCCCGCTCTACTCAAGTCACACAGCCTGAATCCACTGGTCAGAAAACTCATGAAGTTCACAGATTCCTCCCAGATTTGTCGGAACGCCTGTGAAGTAAGGGGATTTTATTTTTGGAGTGGGTCCTTTTAGTTAAAACTGTTTTCTGTTTTCCTTTTTAAATATTGTGTATGCATTTAGATGCTAAGGGAGCATTTTTAATAAGCTAAAGAGTCTCCCTGAGCTAATTCCATCTCTTTGCACGTAGCCAACTTTTCTCCATATTGCCCACAGTGAAAAGAAATGAATTGCTCACTTTGCAACACTTCAGCACTCAAAGAGATCATCAGCACACAGACAATGCTCACGCGTAATTACATGTGAGGGTGCTGTATTAATATCTAAAATAAGCAATTTTCAGGTAACACACTGGGCTGACAACAATACTGTTACTCACCATGCACTTATAGTGTGCTGCAGCCTTTTTGGCATTAAATATATGAAGCTTTCCTCTAGCTTCATTTTCTTCTTCACCTGCATGACAGAATCCACATTTAGGTTTTGTATCACTGGGGCTGCTTCTGTGGGGAGACCTGTCTCTCTGAAAGAAAAACATTTTACTAAAATATACTGCTGGGTCACAAATAAGGTTGTAATTCTAAAAGCCTGTGGCCACCAGCTGGAGGCTCAGACAAAAGCAAATTTAAATTATATTTGCAGAGAAGAAATATGCAATTCTGTCTTCTAAGAAGTTTAGCATATTTACTGCTTACATAGGAACTGCTTTCTATTTCATCTGTGCCATGTGAAGATGTAGATCTAGTGTCTTCTGATTGCCCCTTTAAATTTGTTTTTCTTGGCTTTCCCTTACGACCCCTCCTTTTTCCTTTGGGAGGTGAAGGCTCCAACTCGTGTTCATTGATACTTTCTTCTAAATCTGCTTTAGAAGTTAGAAAACATCATCAAATAACGTTCTCAAACATTTTACACAAAACAAACCAACTAACAGAAAAAAAAAGAAAAAAAACAGACAAGAAAAACCATAAATCTGTATTCTCTGTATTTTGGTCAGAAATAAAAATAGCAACTTTTCCCCATTTGTTACAAGCATGCAACTGCAGAGCCTGAAAACATTATTTACTTTTTTATACATATCACACAGCTTTGCATCTTTATAATGTAACATAGGAAGGTTTAGCATTTCTTACAGCTTCTACTTTCAGACCCAAAACGTGTCCTCAAACACATATATTCACCCCCATGGAAAATAAGATTCATTTAAACTACACTGAAACTAGAAAATGTTTTCAACCATGAAATAAGCTTTTAGTTTATTTATTTTTTAAGATGCGTAACTCCACTGTAAATTGTCCTTGATATTATGCCACTGTTTCTAAATAACACCTCTCTCCTTGCTTTATTAATTGATGCCTTTTGACTGAAGAAAAAAAAAAATCACCCATTTAGGCTATCACATTAATACCAAGTTTTAAAATAAATGTATTTTGTCTCCATGAAACAAAGCTAAATTTTCATTTTAGTTGCAGTATAATTTTATGTCTAGAGCTAAAAGCAGCTGCCCGTTTACAGAAAATCATCCACACTGACAACATCCCAGAAGTATTTATAGGCCATTAGTAATATAAGAATGTATATTTTTAATACAGATATACCGAAGAGGTTGGACAACATCAGCTCAGCTGCTGAGTGCTACGTGGAACTGCAGCTCCATGTTCTAGCAGACTCGCCTTTCAATTACTCAGAGCTCTACAGTTAATACACATCAATCCTGCAAACTTAAGATTGCTTCCATTATGATGTAGTTAAGTTATATCCAATATCGACTAACCGGCTCTATTCAGTCACTAACAACTTTCCTCATCACCAGCTGCTCACAGGAGCATCTTTCTTTTTTTCAGCCATCCCTGCTCAAACAGCAAAGATATTTCAGTTACAAATAAACATGCACACAACACCCTACTAAAGAAGTTGCTTCTCAAAATGCAAACCACAAACATCACTATGAGCCCACAAATGGAAGGAAAACTTAATCAGAAGATTTGGAACATCTACTTTATACATCAATGAGCTACTTAACTGCCATGGTATAATAATAATTATTATTAGTTAAGCATTGCTATGGCACTTATCGCCACTATATCGTGGTCTCAGTATCCAGACAGGACAACTTAGAGACTAAATGCTGCTGGGCCAGAACTCCTCTTTCTTATCTATTATCACATAAAAATCAAGTCACATTTCTAATCTCTTGATTAACAGCAGCTCAACTGCACAAGAGCTTGAAGCCAAACACCTGAAGCCATTCCACAGCCATCAACTTGGAGCAGGAGACAATGGAGCTCCTGGCCTGAAGCCCTGCGTACGAGTGGATCCTATTAAGCTTAGTCTGTTGTGATGTGTTTGGATTAATAATGAATAAATGTGTGAGGATTTGTAGTTTTCTTGGGGAGTGGCGCCACTCC
>JAOTQQ010000063.1:20703017-20722258 GCA_026546715.1 Gallinago undulata
TCACAAGACTTGTGCTCCAGACCCCTCACCAGCTCCGTTGCCCTTCTCTGGACCCGCTCCAGCCCCTCAGTGTCTTTTATTATTTCGTTAGTCCCTAAGGGACTGCACAGGAGATTAATGAATTACTGCCTGGACCCACTGCTTTTGTTGTTACACTAGGTAACCACTGACATCACGGTCAGAACAGCATTCTCCAGGAGACAGCCAAGGAGGAGGCTGAGCTGGCAGAGCCTGGGAAGAATTTGTTCCCCTCCACCAGACCCACAGTGACACCGATGGCAGCATCACAGAAACTTTTGTTCCTGGTTGCACTAACGCATGCAATGCTGGGTCATGAATAGCGGTACAGAAAATGCAACTAGGAACAAACACCGATTAAAGAATCCAAAGATGAATCAAGATGCTCTCTAACTAGAACGCCAAAAAGTTTCATGTGTTTTTCCTGCCAGCCTCTGGCTTACACAGTGCTTTGGAAAAGTACTCAGTTTGATATAGGCTGCAGCATCTCTAAATAGGTCTCATAGAGAAATATTATCCTGACTCAACTTAAGGAGCAGTACGAGAAGCACAGATGTTTGAGCTGTACAATAACATGAAAAGGATGTTGAGAGAAGGAATGTCCTTATTTCCACCATGGAAACATAACTCCCCAAGGCTTTGAGTACAGCTACAATAGGAATTATGGGCACTATTTTCTGACCCCACAGTTCCAAGGCATCTGATTTAAACATTAGATAATCACATGGCTGTCTTCATTATTCTTTGCTTTACTACTATGTAGCAGAAGAATGAAATTACATTCTTATCTAAGTTTATACTTAACTATTATACTTAAACTATTCCTGATCAGGTGAATTTGTTCTAAATCCAACACAGGGGTCAGGGCAGCTCCACCTGCAGGGAACTGAAAGACACCAGATTTTAAATTTTTCAACAATTACTTCCAGTACATTGGAATAAGTTCCAGTAAACAGTTCTAAAACCCTAGTTCAACAATACCCTATTCTTCAAAAAGAATAAATGCATCAAACTGAACAGCACTTCAGCTAATAGTTAGCTGTGATAGTTTGAAAGCACTGGCACCAATTCCTGTAGCCTATTAGGTACCAATAACTTTGATGGCTTGCCTAAATTAGGAATTTAATTATTAATTGAACTTCAGGTCAGGTTATTTTGTTAGATTTGTAACCAACAAAACAAAAATGTAGACACAAAGTTTTCAGTAACAGCACAGAAGAATCGCTCTGAAATATATATACAAAAAGGAAATACAAGAGAAATACAAATTTCCTATTGTACGTCACCTGAAGGCTTGGCCACACAGATAAATTAGATAAACCCAACAATCTGCTGAAACAGGTAATGAATTTAAGAGCACAATACTTTGCTGCCATGTTTCATATTTTTATATTCAAAGAAAACAGGAAATAGTTCAGCTATTCCTGTCAATTAAAGGAAAATTAACTCCCATAGCTCATTAATTTTGTCTTGATGAGTACAGAGATACTTAATCTGATGAATTCCCGTGCCACTTGAACTTCATGACAGCAGTAAATAACATCTAAAAGTTCCTTTTTATTAAGTTTTAACTGTGTAACTTTAACTCCAACATAGGTCTTTTCAGCCACATTTCCACGCAGCCTTAAGAAATTTTCTTGAACTGTTATTAAATGGTTAACGACTATTCTTTTTAAACTAGAATTTCTAACAAAAAGTACACTAACCAAGCTCAGACTTGAACAAGTACACCCCCAAAAGTGCCCATTTCCTAGGGAAGGGAAGGAAAAATCTCACTATTACACAGCAATAAGCTGTTTTGGGCTGCACCAAAACAAACACTCCAAAAAACTCTTCCAACATCCACTAATAGAAATAACATAATAAAAATATTTGGATTGCAACAATTAAATCTGGATACAGTGAACAAAGGATAAAAACCCCAGCAGCCCAGAGCAGGAGAAGCGAGTTTCCATTAAAAGGACTGATAAGTCTAGTGCCTCTTTGCACTTACACTGAGTGACATAATCACAGACAAGCTTTAACTATGCCGTTTTGAAAATGCCACCGAGAGCAAGGATTCACAAAAATGAAACAAAAACAAGAGAGAAAAAACCACAACGCTATGTTAGCAGCTAGAATCCTGAGCTTCTCTGTTGGCTCTCCTCTGCAAGCCCTTCCTGGTTTCACACACCACCCTTCTTTCACATTTAAATTCCTCTTTGATATTCGCATTTTCCCCATGAAACATACCAACAAAATACATACATAAAGCTTTATCTCACCATCCAACACCTTCCAGTTACCACTTCACTGAGCAAACTTCGGCAATTAAATATGAAAAAACAAGTTCTCCAAAGTTCCTTAAACTCTGAAATTTACCCTGTTTATTTCTGTCTTCTAAAGGTAATTAGTTTTCAGTGTAGGAAAACACCACTGCTATACAATGCTACAAGTCATTTCCATAAGATGGATGCAATAAGTATTTTTACTTTCTTTGATATAAAGGAAGTCTATCACAAAAGAGCCCCAGCTCCTGGCATTATCAAATCCATAGCTGCAAGTAAGAGTATTCTCCAAGTGCAGTTCCCTGAACTCTATGGACTAAAAAGAGAACATATTCATTGGGAAAATATCAGTCAAATATCGAACAGAAACCAGAATACAAATATGTGTGTATGTATATATTTCTAGAAGTGTAAAACATAGCAAAACTAAATATTTTAAACAAAAAAAAACAACAAACATGTGCCAAGATAAATGCTAAGTAAGATCCTATTGGGTTCTTTGGTCTCAGTTTTCCTGAGTAACGTTGTTTATTCCTCCCACTCCTACTCACAATCCAAGAGTCTCTTTGGATGCTTCTAGTTTAATGTTTTAGTAAACTGCCACCATCAACATCTAAGAAAAAAGCCACTATGCCTCTAGTAATTTTTCCCACATCTTCTCAGACAAATATATCCAGATAAAATGTAAAAGTCTTTGCTGGTAGAGAATGAGATTGTACAATTGGAGATCATGGTTTCTTGAAAACTTTTAAAAGAACAGCACGAGTTAGGATCCTGCAGGGAACTCAAAGCAGAAAAAGTCACCCATTAGCATTGCGCGCCATGCAGAACTGGAGGCAGTTTTCAACACATGTCAAACACAGCCATTTGTGAATAAGTAGAAAAGATTATGTTTAAAATATCAGTTAAAGAGATTAATCTCTCTCTGGACTCAAATGTCTTTCATATTCTGTTCCTGCTAAGGATCAAAACAAACCCCAAACCAAAGAAACAAAATGCTAAACTACACGATAATGTGGCCCTGACTCTTTAGAGATTTAATATAACATGTATACTGCTTTTCTTGTTTAAACCTAGTAATAGAGAAATCAGAGTGTTTTATACAAAGCGCATGGCAATAATTATTTAAATAGACTATTAAAAAAATAATCCATTTTATTTGCGATTTTCGACTGCCTTCAATATATTTCTGAACGCTGGAAGTAACATCCAAACCTTACCATTAGTATATCTACTACCTGTAGCATAAAAAGTAGTATTTTACCTTTGAAATACGTTCGGCAGAAAGAGACTGAAGTAATTTATGAAATCTGATCTTCACTAAATAGTCACGTACTCCTCATTAGTTAAATCTCACGACATTCCAGTTGAGAGCAATGCAAAAAGTAAACTAACAACTGTTCACTTACCCAAATTCAATAGAAAAAAAAAGGAAAAAGAAAAAAATCCCTGCATAAATACATCACAGCACAACTACTTTGAAATTTGAACAGAACGCACAGTTTATCTATGTTTTTGGCACATCATCTCTCAGACATTTCACTGATCTCTTCAAAGATGCACAGCTTTCCTGAATGTCCCCATAAAGGGCTTTTTTGTTTCTTAAAAGGACTCAGAAATAGAACTATGAGTGATCTGATCTACTATTGGGTCCTTCTTATTTGGAGAGTTAAACTCTATTTAGTAGTTTAAAAAAAATAGTGAGTATCTAGGAACATAAGCAATAGCAAAAATCAGCGGCTACCTGATGTATTATTTTAAACATTAATATTGTGAATATTTAAGTACAAATATGTCAGCTTCTTCCCAGAAGAGAATGCATTACTTCTACCCAAACTGTGTTTTGACAGAGTATCAAATCTTCCAAACATCTTAGAATTTATAGTTTGAATTTTTCTCCACCTCAACCGATTATTTTTAGAGAAAATACAGAAATCAGATGGGCTTCCAAACTCAGTGTTTCTCAAAAAAAAACGTAGTTCTAATTTGTACTGAAAACATTTATAATCTCCAGAAAAATTAAATTTAACCAAGTATCTTCTACAATGGGAAAAATTTATATTGAATAATTTTACCTTCAGAGTTATGCGTAGTTTTCTTGTGTTTTCGACATAAAATCCTATAAACAAAGTAGTTGAAAACTGTCAAGTCAGTCACGATTCACAGATTATTTACTCATCTTTTAAATTTAAATGCCAGTACATTTTTCTCCCACTTGTAAGACTCAGTGATACATAAAATCTTGCAGTGAAAATATGCTTTTCTAGCACATCACTATTTTGAATGCCACAATCAGTATTAGATTTTTTTTTCAGTCTTGTTTAGATTTCAAAGTGGGGTTTTTTGTTTTGCTTTGTTGTTGTTTTTTTTTCTTTAAACAAAGAATGTGAAATATAAATACAAAAATATAGCAAATAAATAATAGTTACATGTAAATGCCTTGTGAGGGTTTCTCTCTTATCTGAGCTTTATCATGCAAAGCACAGTAGTAGTGATATGTCTTGTGACATGTTTTCACATCACAGCCAATGGTGGCTCCAGGACAATGGCATAAAGAGCACATCTGTAAAGAAAAAGAAAGCACAATTCACATTACTGGTGGCTTAGTATTTCCGAGTTCAAAAATAATACAGTTACCACTCCTGGTGACAAAGGAAATGGAGTCATGCCCTTGGCATTACTCTTCCTACTCTTGGATGTTTTTCTGAATTTATTTTAAAATCAAGGAGAAATTTGTTGTAATTATGCAATAACAGTCATACACTGATTATCAATTCAATGAAGAAAATAATTTACTTTATCATTTACAAGCGACACAGCTGTTCCTGTAAATATCCCACTCCCAAGGGTAGGGTAGGCTGTTTGTACCAACCATTTCAGAAAAGTTAAAATAATAAATTGTACCTGTTTGGTTCTGAATTACATTATGAAGTTAGGAGAAAAAAAAAAATGGAGTTAGAAATACCGATGACCTGCAAATTTACCTCAACCTCCGTAGTTAATTTTACCTCTTTTTTTGTACAGTTATTTCCAAAATAATTTCCAAAACACTGAATTTAGTGAAATATTTGGGAAATAGAATTAATTTCAATTAGACTAAATTTTACTCTTTACACATGTTGCAGAACAGGTTAAATGGGAGTCCAATGCTTCTGTCTTCTTTGCCAATAATTAATTCTTCTCATATTAGACTCATCAATGCTTAGAACACACCAACCGTCATGCTTTTAAACTGATCTATAGAACTGATGATATATAATTGATATACTGCGTTAGGAAAGGAAGTAACTGATAGTATCACAGTATTATTATTGCTATATTATTATTATACTATCTCTGCATTATATTATAATATTATCTCAATATTAATCCGGGGGCAATATTATCTCAGTAAAAAAATCTCAGAATTTCCCATTAAACTCCCCTCCCGAGACAACCAGAGCTTTTTGTTTGTATTCTGCATGTTGCCCTGATCCCCAAAAGGTTACAATTAATTCCAAATCCTTAAGCCCAAGTGCACAATGTAGGATACTACCTATATATACCTTTGTGGAATACACTTTGTGTCCACTGCGCTTAGTCAAGTCCTTCTCATTACGCCAAATAAATACATTGCCAAAGTTATTTATCACTATTCTGTTTTTCAACTTTAACAAAGCTAACCAAACAGTAAAAACGTCTAAGCCTTGGATCATCTCCATGTACTCCTCTGCAAGCTCTGAAATGGAATGGTTATATACAGTTCCCTGCTTGCTATCTAATTAGTATGAGTATTTATCTCAAATTTGTTACACGTTATGGTTTAATATATAAATAATGGCTGATCAAAGCTCTTTATAAAAGGCTATGTTAAAATCATACCCATCCAATCGATTTTAGTCAGAACTTCACTATTCTGAGAGCCAGAAATGACTAAAAGAAAATTTTCTTTTTATGAACACCGCGATGTATCTGTATGAACAAAACAGATCGCAGGAATTTTTATATTGATTTATTGGTACATGTTCCATGACACTCATAAAATATTTATTCCATTGACGCAAGTCATACTGTTCAACAGTCACTATCAACAAATTAATTAATTCCCAAGTTAGATCAAGTATATGTGAAGTTTGACAGGCTCCAAAATAGGTGAGCGCTTTAAAAATAATCCTTCCATGCACAGCTAACATAAATAATAGGATCAGTGTCTTGCACTCCCAAATATTGAGACTTCCTAAGTTTTTATGACTGGCCTAGTAAGGTTGGAACCTACAAACTTTTCTCGGAGAGGAATATATTACCATCAGGAAGGCTCTACATGTCGGTGACTATCCCTTCACATTTACTACCAACAGACAAATTTAGTCCAAACTATCAATATAATCACTTGGCCCAGTGCACCACGCTGAGAGATCTTTGCTCATTGTAAAAATCTCAATGTATGTGCTTTTTCCCACCTAAAATAAGAGGCTAGAACAGGGAGCAGACCTTAGAAGGGGGTATGTGGGTAGCTATAAACATTTAGCTTGAAGCTTCCTGTACAAGTCCAGGCAGAGACAGACTCCAGCGCTTTTCTGACAGCTACAAAGAGAAGGCACCTAAGTTAAGACCTAAAATTTTATTGTAAATTGTCTCCAAAAGGAAAACATCTCATTAAGCAGATCCAGGTTTTCTGCAATAAGCTGAGAAAAGTGCCTGGTACATACTAGTGAGCTTCAGTAATATATCCAGCTGCGGCATCAATGAAGGAACATAAGAACATTCAGAAGCAGAAAGACAGAAACCGCCAATGACATAAAAAGAAATAACCTTCAAAAAATATTTAAGAGACCCATGAACAAAAAAAAGTTTCTTTGCGATCTTGTAGTTCCATTTACTATCACGTTCTTTGGAAATTCCCAATCACAACATGAATGACTGTGTGTAGTTATTTCTTTATGCTTCAGCTAATTAGAACAAATAAAGTTCTCTGCATTGAAAAAGGTTCATATGACACACTGGATGAAATATTGGATTATTATGATGTAATTGTAGCTTTGCAATAATACTTCAAACTACTCTTAGTAGTCCAAGAACGGGTAAATAGGTAAACGCGCTTTAAATAACTAAGCTGAAAAATTTTCACATCAGGAGCAAATTGATCATTTGTCAAAAACATTTTTAAAAAGTCTCAGTCACTTCCCAATGGAAAACAATTAGTTCTAAAAAAAAAATAAAATTAAAAAATGGATTAGCTTCTTGGAATGAAAAACAGTCATTGCTGCTCAGTTCCCATGAATTTCATAGAGCTGCAATCACTCTTGTACCCACATATCTCAAAAGATGCCTATGTTCACAGAATCATCTATTAAATCAGTATAAAAGGAAGCAATAAAAGTACCTTTGGTAGTTATAGCCAAATTTTGGCAGCAAGGCCAAATATTGGTAAAGGCACAATAATACCTTTTCATTTGGCAATTTAACAGAAAATATTAAATAGAAATTACTGGATTAGAAACATAAATTTTGGAAATGCTATTGTTTACATACAGCAAAAGGAAACATGGGCATATTCTGTAAATGAGTATTTAAATTTGCTTGGGAAAGAAATGCATATCTGCTACAACCATATATATTTGCCAAAGAGAAAAAAGTGACTGCAGAAGTAATAATTCTGGATTTATTTTTTAATAATTCCGGATTTATTTTTTAATGATTCCATGAATAAGATACAATTCTTAAAACAACATGTTTACATGAGAGCAGAACTTGACTAAAATAAACAAACTACTTTTTATCATTTTTTAAAGACACTTCAAGTGCTGGTTAACTGACATTTAAATAGCATTTCAACCTAAGTATAATCACATATACTTAGGTTTTCTTTTTGTAATTCTGAGACCAATTTTACTTCAACACCTCCTTCTATAAGTTATCCATTACCTTAGAGCTCACAGAAGGTAGCACTTCAAGAAAACTAACCACACATATAACACACTGAACAACTTCACGGCAAACTTTATAAAGGTAAGAAAATATTGCCTTCCATTTTCAAGAGCCAAAAATAGAGACTTACCAGTTTAGTGCCTCTCTTTATTTCTTTCTGAATATCTTCAATAGAGAATCCACCGAGACTCTCATTATCAGTGTGTGAAGACACCAGTGCAGATGAGAACAGCTGAAATTATAAAAACGAAACTTAGCTTTTTAAGTTTTAAGGGTTTAAGTGATATAGTACATTTATATATTTGAAGCCCACAAAAATTTCCAATTAGAGTGATTGAGCATTTGTGCCAATGCTGGTTGAATTTTTCACTCGTTTGTAGTCTTTTACTAGCTCAGTACATTCTTTTTCCTATGGCGTACTTACCATACATTTGTGATGTGCTGCCACCTTCTGGTTTTCTGACATCAATAATTGTCCACATTCATTATCTTTATTAGATCTACAAAAGCCACACTTCCTTTGTCTTGAAGAGACTTTTTTCTGTCCAACTGAGCTTGTCATGATTTAAAATGACCTTAGAATGCCACTTCAATCTTCTCAATGCTACAGAGAAAAAAAAAAAAAAAGGTGCAATCAGCATGTTAACATTAACAAAAAAAATTTAACTTACAGTTTTATAAATATAATATTGGTTGTTTGAAAGTGATCTGTCTCTCTTTACCCTTTTCTTTATGCTACTTTGATATATCCAAATAAACACACAGAGGCAGTATTTTACCAACTTCTTCTGAAATTGTATCAGCAAGCAGAATTAGTTCTGTAGCAAAAAAGTCTGAACGTTAATCTAAAACTTTGGATACAAATATAAAACTTACAAGGAAAAGCAGACATAAGTGGAAAATACAATAAGTACCACAAACATTAGGGGAAAAAAGCTACTGCAATTCTTTCATTCCATTCTTATTTATTACAGCAACAGAATTTGTAGGAAATGCACTACCTGTGCATGCAATAAAATTCATGCTGTTGAACTTCTTCAGAAACAGAAGCAAAGAAAACCCCCAAGAATCTGGCAGAGCACCTGGAACAGGTTTTGAGTGTAAAAGCTCACAAAGCAGGGTGGCAGATAAGTACCCATGGAGGAGGGCAGAGATGAGAAGATAAAACTTTACCATTTTCGGTATCACCCAGATGCTCTGTGGCTACTCAAAGTGCATGAGGAACAGCCTGGAAGGGCCTATGACTAAGGCACCGCAATGGAAACCTTTGCGAGACCCACGCTTCATTTAGCAGCACCTCCTAGTTTTCAGTAAGCACAGGAGAGCAGCTATTCTCATCTAAGAAAAGTGACTTAAATGCAACATGGATCACAAACTTTTCCTGTGTTACCAGCAACGCATTTTAAAATATAACATTGTGGCCAGTTCAGTTCAAAAGTGAAAACACCTAACGAGGGTGTGTGCTTCTCAGCCCACCATTAAGCAGTTTGTGTCCATTTGTTTCTACATCTCTCAGGAAATAAAATTCTATCTTCAAACAGACATGCTTCCAGCTTTTTACTTTGGAAATTTGAGCCTTACTGTAAAAATTGGCCATGACTGCAATAAAAGCATCCTCCTCAGCGTTTGCCTGCGTTAGACTTGTCTAAATAAGAAAACCCGCCACATTAGTTTGATATTTCTGTTGAAAAAAATAACCCAGGCATAAGAATAGGGAAGTCTGGACCAAGCTACAATGGCAATCTGCAGGAAAATGCACGGCTGTGTGTGGGAATTTGCATGGGCAAACCTGCCTGCGGCTCAGCGCTGTCAGGTTCTCATAATACTGGTAGCACTCACTATTTTTCTCATCAAAAGTAGAGGAATGTCATTAAGTTCCAGCCAGCGCATTCAACTGCTGAAAGGTTTTTACATCCTCACTCTTCTGTTTCCACAGATTTTCAGGGACTGGGTTTTAACTGGCAGTGGTTACTGTGAAACTCCCGCAGCAAAAGGTGTCTGTCCTGGATCTATTGCTCCTGCTTTACCAACAGCTTCATTTGCTTTTCTTTTCTAACTGGAAAGCAGTTTACCAGCCGGTGACGCACACTCATAAGAAGAATGCATAGATTTCAGATCTTGCTGATTTGCACAAAAAAAATGTGCCAATCTGGATAAACTAGTCACACCCTTTTGCAGTGGCAATAGAGAGTACTTAAGTGTCAAACACAAAAGAATTACTATACTGTATTCTTCTAAAGAAAATAAAAAAAAAAAACAAGACCATTCTGTAATCCCTTCTGAGCAGAAAGAAGGAATGGTTCCTGAAGGAAAGATACACAGATTTTCAAATTAATTTTTTTAAATAATTTTTTTAAATTTAAAAAACATATACATATTTGGGAGCTGGAAAAAGACCTACAAAAGACAAGGAGAAAATAATATCACAAAGATTTCTTGTTTTCAGGACACATTTAATAGTTCAACATAAATCAGACAGTGATGGGTTAAAAATAAAATAACAAAATAATTTTAAATGCAAGAAGTTCTGCTTTGGTATAATACTTTGAGACACAGCCACACATTCATTTAGGTCTACCTGTTTCAGCTTATATTCCAGTTATATTATTTATATATTATAAATTTATTAACTGTTTCTCATAATTTCTAAATTATAAGAATAGTACATTTTCAAGATTATAAAGAATCTTCTCACTGCTTTATGCCTTCCAGTGCACTAACACCCAGGAGAACCATGTCATTACAGCGATACTAGAACCTGACAGAATCTGAATTCTTCAAGTACTTTTGCTTAATTAATTTTTAAGGCCACAGTGACGATAAAAACAATGCCAATATTTACTTGATGATGCACAGATGTTGAGGTTATAACAACAACAACATAATTAAATTAGCAAATACTACATTTTGGAATACTTACTCAATCATAAATAATTTAACACCTGAAAAATTATTCAAAATGCCAACAGACCAAAAAACATCAGGGTATGCCAGAAAGGAGACTTACATTCTTTTCACCCGCAGATTAAATTACTCTGAAAGCATTTTACAAGGTTAGCTAAAAGTTTTCTTCCCAATCCTCCGTTCTCCGTGTTTTGTGTTTTCTGTATCACTGGGCATTAACACTATTTATACATTTTTAAAGGTTGTGGAAAAAGAATCTGAGCATGTGAAATATTTCAGAAGCATTTCATCTGTAGACTTCTCCCTAAATTATGTTTGCTTTCTCATAAACGTGTGAAAACGCTACCCGGAGATCACTTGTCTCTGTGCCAAAATCCACTTCTTATTTGGTCCATTTAAAAATACCCGCTTTCTGAAATATATGAACCAAGTTATGCAGCTATACCACAGACCTAGAATTGTGAATGCAAACACTCAAAATTCTGTTTTGTGTCTCCAGTTAAATCACCTAAAAGCAACTAATCCAGTTTGCCAAATATCAACCTGCATTACACTGGAAGAAAAATAACTCAACTGACAACCAGCTCCGTATTTGTTTTCCATATTAAAAAAAAAAAAAAAAAGCTAACAAATTAATAAGACTTATAAAATAGCGTTTAAATAGGCTGTTGACAGCATCTTGCTTGTCAGCTTTGTCAGAGAAAGTCTTACAGATCAGCTCACAGAAAGCGATGTACTGTGGAATCCCTGACCGGGAGATTATGCACTATCTCTACCAAACTGGAACAAAACACAGATTGTTACACACAGATATGTTTACCACCAGCTTGGTCTCAAAAATGAAAATTTACATCTACTCTAAAAAACCACAAAAGCAGAAACTCTTCAGTCATTTTTTACTCAAAACTTTTGGCTCGCTTACATTCATGTTTCTTAACGTCCACAAAGGTATTCAACATGGTGCTTGCCCTAATAGCACCTTTATTTAATCTTTAAAACAGCATGTTTTACAAACTCCTATGGCTCGCATACTGTTTTACTGAGGCCTTCCAGTCAACAGACTTTCAAACGTCAAAGAAAAGTGCAAGTTCAACGACTCTCAAGCACAGAAAAATGCTCTCAGTGGATGAGACGTTGTTCAGCACCGAAGAAGGGAAAGTAACCTGGATTCCAATTCCTATTTATTGCCTGAAGACATTTCAAGAGCTACTGCCTGTCTCTAGAAGTTAAGACCCCACTTCTTATTTCCAACGAAGGACAGCCCTCTATAAGCTATACGCTCTCATGTAAAGTTTGTTTTGCTGTACGGCCTGTACAATTACAAAATTATACCAAAAGTATTTATGATTTAAATTTATACGTCAAGAAAATTTCAGACACCTAAGAAAAACCTACAGAGAAGTCTATGAGTTTTGTAAAAATTTGCTAAATGTGCTGAAGTGGCTTGGATTCTCAGGAAAAGCTCCGGAATGCATTTGCATTGAATTTTTCAAGATGCTCACAATAGACACTGGATTCTCTCTTCAAGAAACTTTGAAGCGCTTTCTAGTTTTTAGGGTCGCTCTGGGGGTGTCACTTTGGAGAAGGGGGGGGTGAGGCTGGGGAGAGGGGTACTATCCTGGAGGTGTCTGTAGTGGAGAACATAAAGTCACAAGTCCTACAGAAATCTATCACAAAGTTACATTTGCACAGCATCCCGCAGCCACCATAAAAACTAGGATAGGAATTTATCCACACAACTTTCTCAAGAAAAAAAAAAAGAACCCAAAGGGGGGCAAAGGCGGGGATGTGGGGGCTGGGTCCCAACCCTGGAAAGCCTAAACAATAAGAATAGAGCAGGTAACTAAAAATTAAACAGAAAGGGCCTGCGGTGAGGAAGATCTGGCAGGCAGCACAGACCCATCTTCAGGAAAGTTTACACACACCCACGGGGAGCGGGAGATAAGCCGATACCGGCACCTCCGCCGCTCGCCTCCCCCGGGGGGACCGACGGGGCACGGCACAGCAACTCCTTCGGGGAGGGACCGCCGCCATCTCCCCCGCAGGGGCTCGGCCAACAGCACCGGCAGGGCCTGTCCCCTCCCCAACGGAGGGCCTACCGAGTGGGGCTCGCTGTGGCGCGGGGATCCCGGGGAGGGCAATCCCCGCTCCATTCCTCACCAAATTTTGGGAGGGTGTTGGGGGGGAGAGGGAAACGGGACTCGGAGACAAGGGGGGGCGGATCCTCCAGGAAAGGAGGGAGCGGGCCGAGGCGGGCGGAGCGAGCGGCTGCCGTCGGCGCGGGGAGGGGAAAGGGGGGGCGGGTAACGGCACCGGGGGCGTCCCCCGAAGCGGCTGCGCTGGGTGCCGGGACCCTCCCGGGGCGGGCGGCTCGCTGCGGCCCAGTGACCGGCGGCGGGGCGACGGGAGGGCCGGGCGAGCTCCCTGAACGGGAGGCTGCGGGCCGGGGGCACCGTACCTGCCGCCGGGAGAGCGGCAAAGAAGCGTTTGGGCGGGCAACAGAGGTGGTTGGGCGCTGGGTCGGTCACTCAGTCACTCACCCGTGCGGCGGGTGGGGCGCCGGGGAGAGGAGCTGCTCGGGCACACCCCCACCCCCCCGTCGCCGCCGGTCGCTCACGGCCGTTCGCTCGCCGGGACCGTCCCTTTCATTCGGGGCAGGGGACGCTGCGCCGCCGCCGCCGCCGCCGCCGAGCGCAAGCACGCACGTACGCACGCACGCAGGAGCGGACGGACGCACGCACGCACGGCACGCACGGCGCACTCGGGCCGCGGCGGCGCGACGCTGCGGGGCGGCGCCCGATTGGCGCGTGAGGCGGCGCGGCGGGAGCAGGCCGGGTCCTGGCGGCCTCTCCTGCGCACGCGCGCCCCCCAGCCCGCTCCCCCGCGAGGCCCGGAGGCGGGAAACGGAACAGGCGGGTCGGAAATGGGGGGGGATCTCTGCGCATGCGCAATTCTCCCCCGCAGCCGTTGGAGGCGGGGGGGGTAAGTGGCTGGTACTGTGCAGGCGCAGTGCCGCTGCATGCGCGCGGCGAGGCCTGTGCGCATGCGCAGAGCGCCTGGCGGCAGAGCTGCGGCGGGGGTGGTGTGTGTGCGCGTGGCGCATGCGCAGTGCGCGCGCGCCGGTGTTGCCCTCGGGGCGCTCCCTCAACACCTCGAGCGTGGCCTGGGCCTGGCTCCCTTAAACTTTATGGACGTCGGTCCAGCTTCACGGATGTGGCACTGGCGGGCAGCCTTGCGCTTGTCGTGCTGGCTAAGCGAGCGCACGTGGCGTTGATGTTAGCGGAGCGGCTGATGCTAGCGAGGTACAGTGTGGTGGGAGGCTGGGTTACCTTGCCCAGGCGCCAAGAACAGAGTCTAGCCCAAGGCTCTGTGCTCCTGCGGGGCTGAAGCAGTGTGGAGGTGGCCAGGGAGGGCTGTGCTATCTGGCTGCAGGCCGTGGCTGTGTGTCAAGCTGTCTGAGGAGGAAGTGTCAGGAGTCACGGTTCCCTTAGCTGCCCAAGTGGGAGCCCACGCTGTCTTCAGGTTTGTGTTGTAAGGGAAAGAGAAACCAGCGCTCTAGCCACAGTTCCTTGGTCACAGCTGTAAGAGCAGGACTTCAGACCACTAAAATAAGGCCCAGTCATGCTAAATGTTGTGCTGAGGCAGCAGAGCAGGGCCTCAGCCAGAGAGGTTATGAACCAGCGAGGAGGGAAAGGATATATGCCACAGAAGACGGCCACAGCCAAACAGGCTTCCCAGGTATCTCTGTTTGGGAAGGGGTGGGAGAACGGTGGCTAAGTTAGAAGTAAGACTGAACTGAAAAGAAATTACCTGTGCAAGACAACAGGTGGTAAGAGAGGCAAGTGTGAAAAGAAGCTGAGGTAAAGAGGTGTTAAGGACAAGAAACTGCTGGAGCCATGTATCAGTACAAATCCCTGCTGGATACCACATGCTGAAAACACTGCCTCAGGTGAAAGGCAGAATTGTCATTGCACAGTAAATTGTCACTGCACTACTTGTTTCTGCGGTGGCTTTAATCTTATGCTTTCTTCCTATATTTTACTAGTACCATATGGCAGAGATACAGAGAGAGATCATTTTGATACTAATTTCTCCAGTTGGGTTCATGTCTACAAAGATCTTGCTCCCAGATCCTTGGGAAGGATGGATTGAAAGAGTTTTGTGGGTACATCTGCACATTTACAGTTGGATGAACTCTCCAGAATTATTTTTTTTTGGGGGGTAGCCACTGCAGAAAAATAATTCAAAATGTTTACAGAAAATGGATTGTCACTTGGAACTGATATGAAGTGGAAAAAATGTCAACAATAATTAAAAGTGTTCTGAGCTGTAAGTGTATACTGCAACTTAACAGGTAGACAAAATACACACACACTGTGCATCAACAGTGTGCTTTAGTACAGAGGAGCACAATTCATGATAGGAGTAACTTCTGTGTTGAGAAAAACTGTATTGTAGACGGTTGTATCAGCAAAACTGCTCTGATATATTTTGTTATATCTGCAGCATAGTGGTGATTTTAAAACACTGATACTGTGATCAGCATTAGAAGAAAAGTTGCAGCTGAGTATCCTATGGGTGTAAGAATAAATCAAACTGATTTATTCACACTTTCCCTGTGGCTAAACCATTTTGGTTTGGTTTGAAAAAGAGCTATTAGCTATAATTGTCATAATAACTAAATAGAAAAATGTGAGGCAATAATCAAATTCCAAGAGATTGCCTATTTTCCGGAAAGACAGTAAGTCACAAAAGTAATACTTTTTTTCCCCACAACAGTGTCATCATATTGAATGTGTTGACCAAATCTGCGTTACACTAGAGTGAGAAACTCAAATGCTGATACACATTTAAATATTCAAGCACATTATACATCATTATTCACAGATGATTTACACTCCTAGCCCTACAGAAATTATTCACCCATCTTGTTATTTTGTTCTTTTTATTTTGCAGTTTATTAATAAAAAGCTGTCTCTTCATTTAGTTCCGGAAAACACTGTGTGTCTTGAGGAAAACCTCTCCTTTCTCTTTGGTGTTCTTTGATTTTTTTAGTTTTCAGTGAATGTTTATTGAATATCAGCTATTGGGGAAAAAATAAAAAAGCCAAAGACAATTGCTTTGGGTTCTGCTTGAAAAAAACTTTTCCAGTGATTGTGCTTCTTTCCCAAGACAATTATTTTCGTTTCCCTCTCGCCATATTTTTGTCCTCCGTCAGCACAAGGAGCTTTAGACGGTAGCATTAAAAAATATACACGGCAGTAAAGATAATTGTGGTCATTGTTTGCTTTGGCTCCCGTTGAAATATATGTGATGCAGCATGTTGCTGTATGGCCTTGGCACCTGCAGAGCTAGGCAGAAAGAGCTTTCTGTGGAGGACCCTACTAATTTCATGCTCTAGTAAAAACCTGAGAACCGAAGGTGGGGAGGCAACGTTTTGTATGCATTATCAGATAGTGATATTTAGGCCTATGTTATTTCTGATTTTCCAAGCATGAGTGTATTTTCTTCTCGTTCTAAAGCAACCTAAAATTCACATAGCCAGTTGCTTTATTCTCTTACAGCACAGCATTTAAGAGCGCTCTAGGCATGCAGTACCTCACATGAATACAGAATTCTTACACACTTAGTTTCCCTGAGAGGCTCAGCAAGGCAAAAGAATTAATGAGTTTTAGAAACAGCATGTCCAGCTGACTTCATGTTTTATCATCGTGATATTCTACATCAAGAGATCCCATGAAGAATGGTCACAGCAGTATCACAGATTCGTTTTTCCTAATGCCAGGTTATGGCTATCCAATTGCTTGCACGGGCAAATGACAACACAATGAGATTCTAACTTTATGCTAAAATATTTTGACCGTGTTGGTGAGGAGCCCAGCAGGCATTAAGCACTACAGGAGCTTACAGAACTTCTCAATGTCTTGTGTTTGGCAAGCTCATCACCCACAAACTCAATTATTTTCTTTCTTCCATTTCAAGAGAACAGGAAATGTCATAATCAAGAATCTAAAAAGACTGAAATTACAAAATAGAGCTTGTCATTTGTTCACAGATTAATCTAGTTACTTTATAGACCTCAGACTAACAGAAACTATTCATCTTTCATCAGAGACATGATCAGTTTTTTGGATTTTCTATAGCCCAGCTGTAGTGAAGTACATTTCACAGTGACTTCAGTGTCTGAAGCTTATTTTTTTAGTTAAAATGACGGGAAATAAAACCTCATTTATTTCCTCTGAAGCAGTGCCTAATTAAAACAAAGCCCAAACACTCTATAAGGTCTGTAAGAATGTTCCAGGGGGAGCTATTTAAGAAAAGTCATTTTAGAAACAGGTTGAATCCTCTAAAAAAAGAATAAATCTCTTTAGCTGCTGTATTCCTGCTACGTGATTTAAGTACAATCCAAAAAAGTGCAGTCAGTCACATCTTATCCTTTCTGCAGCCTGGTTTTAGGTACAAGATGTAACTGAAATAAAACCAGATGGGACCCATACCATCTCGTCAGTGCTGGAAGCTTCCAAGAGCACAGCCAACAGCTCAACCAAAAGCCTGGCTACTTCCTCAAACAACCCTCATATTCTTTCTGTTTGGACAGTGCTTTAAACCTTAGGAACAAAGGCAACATGTTTACAGGATGAAATTTCAAGACAAGAACTGCCAAATTTGCTTTAAGGAGATCCATGAGAAACCTGGTTGCAAGGGTTCAGGAGAGAAATCAAAATAAAACAAGAAAACTGATAATGAATGGAAAATGTCCTGGGAAAAGAATATGGAATTGCTTAGCCATCCTGCAGGTACCCCCCAGTCTTAGCTTAGCAGGAGGCAAAAAAGAAAAAAAAAGTTCTCAAATTTTATTAATGGCCATTCAAATGTAATTTAAAAATGATAATGAGTAATGTTCACCACATACCCTAGTTGGTGGTCAAATATGGACATCAAAGGCCTGTGCCAATGGAACTTGCATCCTACAAGCTTTGGGGCTCTACCCCAGAACAGCACAGGCAAACAAGTTTTCTCTGCTTTTACTGTACAACAGTAGCTCAGTTTTAATCTCTGGAATAATTCTCAGCCAATATGTGTTGGATACTAAATTGCATTTCCTTGGCTTTGCAGAAGATAGTTAATCTTAGATTCTTTCATTCTCAAAGCAGCTATAAAAGGACCAAGCTTTAAACCTAAAGTGAAACAAAACGAGCCCCTGTAAATCCCCTTCAAAAGAACAAATGTTGCCAATAGTGACTGAAACTATTATTTTACCATTGATAATTTTAGCATAAAAATATATGTAAGGTACAATGTTCACAATCTTGAACTAGCTCTTTCATCTTCCAGGATTACAAAATACAGAGGTTCCTTACTTGCTTAATTAATATTGATGGAGTTAGAAGCACGGTGGTACAGATAACCCTCCAGCAGAGCAGCGTGTTAGCTCTGTGAGGTATTACGGTGTGTGCACTATGGCATGTGGCCGTAAGGACCTTGGTTTAGTGTTCAGTCACATCAATATGTGTATTTTCTCTGTCCCATGTTTATACTACTCTCCTATTCTTCTGGCACAAAACAATGGCAAATGCTCTTAATACATAACCAGGTGTTTTCCCCTGACCTAAGTCCAGGTTTGTCTTTCTGTGGTGACTAAAAAAAGATTACATATCTTGGGTTTCACAGAATCACAGAATGCCATGGGGTTGGAAGGGACCTCTGGAGATCATCCAGTCCAACCCCCTGCCAGAGCAGGTCCACCCAGTGCAGGTCCCACAGGATCGTGTCCAGGTGGGGTTTGAATGTCTCCAGAGAAGGAGACTCCACCTCCTCCCTGGGCAGCCTCTGCCAGGGCTCTGCCACCTTCAAAGAAGTTCCTCCTCATGTTTAGATGGAACTTATGTTCAGGTTTGTGCCCATTTCCTCCGGTCCTGTCACTGGGCACCACTGAGAAAAGACTGTCCCCATCCTCCTGACAGCAATCCTTTAAGTATTTATAGGTGTTGATCTGATCCCTCCATCAGCCTTCTCTTCTCCAGACTAAACAGACCCAAGTCCCTCAGCCTCTCCTCACAAGAGAGACGCTCCAGGCCCCTCATCATCTTTGTAGCCCTCTGCTGTGCCCTCTCCAGCAGTTCCCTGTCCTTCTGGAACTGGGGA
>JAOTQQ010000063.1:20723180-20763525 GCA_026546715.1 Gallinago undulata
CTCCTGGTGTGTCAGCCACCCCTCCCAGTGTTGTGTCATCAGCAAACTTGCTGAGGGTACACTCCATCCCTTCATCCAGGTCATTTATGAGTATATTGAAGAAGTATCTGTAGTTTATGTCCTTTACCATGATGAATGCAGATCATTCTGGCTCCCAGAGGAGGTGCAGTTGTGCGACCATACGTATTGTCATTAACTGGGAGCATGGTGGTGAAGTTGGGGGAGATTTTAGCTTTCAACCAGACCAGAAACCTGATCTGACTGATTTCAGACTAGTGCTGCTGCCTGAGCCAGAGAATGCTGAATGCGGGGTTTGGGAGGGAACGCTTTTTCACTGGCAATGCAGTCCTAGCTGGGACTGACACAACTGTGGAAAGGTACTTTTTTGGGCGATTTTTTAAAGTACAATAGGACAATTTTGCTTTATGACCCAGGACAGCTTGCAAACCCACCTGGCTACATGAGGTACGCAAAACACACGCTCTGCCATTGGGTTTTATTGCAACGTGTATGGTTTTCTGGACCAAAATAGTGGACTTCCCTGGGAATTCCATTAGCACTACTGCATAGCCTTTATGGATTGCCATTAAGTACCTGGCAGACAGCACAGAAGTATCTTAAGTATTGTGGAAAGTGATTTCCCACTTTCAGTACTTATGAAGAGTTGTCAGACAGTAATGTGTGTTGCCTTCACACTCTTCCATCATCTTGGAGAGGATAAAATTTAGTTATCACATGAACTCCTGCCTGGCAGGAAACCACACTCTGACTGAGGTGTAGCAAAGGTTTGTGACAATAAGAGTGTGGGGGCTAGGATTTTACAGTTGGCATCAAACAGTTTTTGCCAGTTTTTAGCTCACCGCTTCAGAGGAACACTGCACTTTTAAATTGAAGTCTAAAAAATAAGAAGCAATTTTCAGTGCAAATAAACTCTGAACTGTGTTTGAAAAGCAATCTAACAATCACAAATTATATTTTACAAGTTTTCTTCTTCCAGCAGTAACTATCCCACTAACAATATGATTTTGGGGACACTGGGAATATTTAAGCTTGATAGTCTACCCTAAGGACCACACTAAGCTTTAATAAGACTCTAAAATCATTATCTTGGGTACTATTTAACGTGGTTTCACCTGACACAAGTCAGAGATGAATAGTATTTTAAAGACCTGTGGATCAGATTCTCTGCTGGTGTGACACCACCTGAATTGAGAGTGTGAATTCTCATAAATCCCCTGGGAGAATGAAAAGAAAAAAGTGTTAATCAGATTATTGCAGTGTTGGACATTTTACTTTAAAATGGTAAGCCTTACCTTAAACACAGTAAAAATCTAATGACTGTGATAATGCAAATGTGTGTTTATCTCACCTTCTTTCTGTAAGCTGTTTTGGTGACATCCTCTACACAACAAAATAGCTGGAAATAAAGCCACAAAAAAATTTTAACAACCCAGGAACGCCCTGAAACTGATCACTCCAAAGAGGTTTTAAATGAAATGAGGTTATAGACTTTCCAGCTTCTCCTTCCAGAACAGGCATGATGGAAGGAGGAATAACACTGGGGGGCATTCTGCATATGGTAGCAAGGAACCTGAGGACTGAAATTGGCAAAAAGCAAGTGAGAGAGTTTTCCTGCAGCAGAGGGGAGAGTGAGAGACAGGGTTCGCCCCACAACTCAGGCAGGAGATGAGTTTTCATTTGTTTTAGCTTCAAGTTGAATGTGCTTCTAAGTCATCAAGAGAGAGACAGGAATGCAGTTGTGACTATGGGTTCGGGAGGCAGAGGCAGAGGGAGAAGACGCTCCCCTCAGCCACAAACACAGTTTTGCTTCAGTAAAGAAGAGCTGAATACTGAGACGTGCAGAGCTGGGCTCTCCGCAGAGCATCCGGGAGAAGACAAGCCTCAAACACAGGAGAAGGACAAAGGCCAAAGAAAGCTGAACTGGATGGTCCTGCTTAAAATATCCCAAACAATTCAGCAGTATCTCCTCCTGCCTCCACTTACAAAGCTCCAGACTTGACTGTAGTACAGCTGTAAAAAACAAAACAAAACAAAACAACACATTTAAATCTGTGCAGTTCATTTTACTTTCTCACCTCTGCTTTTGATTCTCTCAATTTGCCTCTTCCCAGTTACTTTGCCAGTTTGAACATCCCATTCCCCTGCCCTCCTCCCTTAAAACACAACTTCTACTTATAGTTTGGTCCTATAGCTTCTATAGCTTCTTATAACTTGATTATTTTTTTTTTTTTTTAGCTATCTATTGTTTAATTACTACTTTGAAGTCAATTTAGCAGAAAAAAATTCCCTAGTTTAAGGTGGCTTTTTGCATCTCCACCAAGCTATTCAGCAGGGCATTCATCCGGGATACAAAACTGGGATGAAGCTTTAGGAGCTGAATGGATCGCTCCAGTAGAGATTTAATTTCTATGAAATTCCTCCATGAAAATCCACTCACTCCTCTTAGATCTGACAGACAGGCAAAGACCAGCCACTACCTTTGAACTGAGTAATTTTTAAATGCATCCCACCCCTCTTTGCCCCCCATGTAAATATGAATTGCTGAGGCTCATCCTGCTGGACTTTAAGCCGCTCATCTCTTCACGGAGTGCCAGGAGGGGGGCAAGGCAAAGTCAAGCAATAGCTCCTCGATGACTAAACTTGGGTGGTTTGATGAAGTAGCCCAAAATTGATCTGCTGCCAGGTCTGTCCTGCTACAGGCAACTCCACAGAGATAGTGGCTTTGGCAGGGAAACAGTTGGCAGAAATCTGTGGAAAGGCACTGCCTGGGTCACAGAAGGTCCCCAGCAGCTCTGGGCACCTCCCAGCAGCTCTACACACCTCTCCAGCAGCTCTGGGCACTTCCCCACTGTCTCCGGACACCTCTCAGCAGCTTTGGAACACCTCCCCAACAGTTTTGGCACCTCCCAGCAGCTCTGGACATCTCTGCAGCAGCTCTGGGCAGTTCCCAGCAGCTCTGGGCACCTTCGCAGCAGTTCTAAACACCAGCCCAACAGTTTTGGCACCTCTCAGCAGCTCTGGATACCTCCCCAACAGCTCTGGGCACCTCACAACAGCTCTGGACACTTCCCAGCAGCTCCGGACACCTCCCCAGTATCTCTGGACACCTCCCCAGTATCTCTGGGCACTTCCCGACAGCTCTAGACATCTCTCCTTGTGACTTTAGAGCAGCTCTGGAGGTGCTCCATCCCCCAGAGGTGGCGTTGCGTTTCCCGGGGTGTTTGCCGTCGGAAACGAAGCTTTTTGCCGGAACGTGGCGGCGCGGGGTGGTTTTGGTGCCGTTTTGTCCCCGGAGGAGCCCCCGGTCGGCGTGAGCCGGGTTCGGCACCGATGGCTCCCGGCAGAGACGCACACCTCGCCACACAAGTCTCTTTTCCTCGTTTTTTTTTTTTTTTTCCAAAGAGTTTCCACAAGCCCTCCGTTGGGCGATGAGCGATGTCGGTTCACCGGAGCCCGGCGCCGCTCCCGGGGCCACAGCGCCCCCTGCCGCCCCCCCACCCCGTTATCGGGGGCTGCCGCCGCGGCGGGTGTGGGGCAGCCGGGACCGGCAGCCGGGCATCGCCCCGTCCCCCCGGGCACGGCGCTGGGGTTTCCCCGCCCCGCCCCAGCGGGTCCGGTGCCGGTGAAAGCTCCTCAGCCCCGAAGGCTCCCGGAGGAGCCGAGCGAAGCAGGCGGGGTGGCGCATTTTCTCATTTTTCCACCCCTTTTGTCCCCTGCAGGGATGTGTGTTTTAGAAAATATTTACCCCGAAGTCATCCAGTGCATCGCTTAACGGTTGGGCCAAAACACGTTTTTTTTAAAGTATTTCTAAAGGTTTAGTATTCCAGGCGTGCAAGAACTGTTCAACACTGAGCTCACTTCTAACAGCTTCCAATTTGCTCCTTATTTCCCCGAGTATTGAGGCATTTCCACCCTCTCTGCGCAAATCCTGTTCCCGAGCCCAGGCTGCAGTTTTGCACTTTTCTCAGACTCCAGTTGCACATCTTTGCTGGTTAAACTTAAATGAAAAACTGCTTCTCTTGCCTGGAGCAACTCTTCATTTAATCTTAAGTTTGCTGATGTTTCACCTAAGCCTTGTTCTAAATTAGATCTTTCCCCAGTCTTGCCCTTTAGCTGCTGTAACTGGGGAGTTTCACAGTCAACCTCTTTTTTTTCTTCTTTTCTTTTTAATTTTCTTTTTTTTTTTTGGTGGAGTGCCATTCCCACTGGGCACTTGCTGGGTCCCTTCCTGGGTTTCCACGCGTGGCTTTGGGCTCTCCCAGGCATTTCTCGCCGCAGAGCCACAGGTGCCTTTGTGTTCCAGGCACAACATCCCTCCTGTTCCCTGGAAGCTTCCTGCGGCTCCGACCGCAGCAGGGAGGAATCCGATCAGCAGCCCCGCAGCAGGGAGGAATCACCCCCTTCTGCTTCCTCCTTGGGAACGTTTGTCTTTGCACCTACCAACTCAGGTTCACATGCTTCAATGAGGAGCTTGGGAACACATTCTGCTCCTTTTCATCCCTTCTTCCTCTAGAATTTTTGTAATTGCCATATTGTAGAGATTTTTTTCCACTCTCTCTTCTCTCTTGAAGGGCAATTTTCAAACATCAGAGATTCAGATTGATTGGCATGGCTGAAAAAGTCCTGTGCGCTGAAATTAGGAGAAAATAACTCCTCCCAGTGTTTTCTTGCCGTTCCTAAGGTTTGTTTCCTACCACAGGGAAAAAAAACCAACCAAACCAAACAGTTACAACAATATGCTTCCACTTTGATGTTAAGGCTGGTTATTTTTCTTGTAGAAAGATTTAAAACTTTGAATACTTTTCCTTAGAAGTTCTCATATAAGGCTGAAGTGTGAAACATGCACCGAGGTGTTTTCATTCACTATAAATAAGGATTTTACCAACTTTACTACTCAGTACAGGAGCTCAGCTATATTTTAGCTGCTGCCATGATACTAGTTTGCTGGAGGAAACATGTACTTTTTAAAACCAATTAAAACCAATTTTAAAACTAATCTGTAGTTCAGGCATCAAAAGAAACTTATTTGTTAAAGAAAGTGAGTTTTATTGGACCTATGTTTGGAATGTTGATGTTTATGTTCTGAGGGTTGCAAACTACATTTGTTGTAAATAAAATAAATGTGTTTGACCACATCACCCATCGAACTCTTGAAAGTTACTTTGTTGCAACATTTGTGTGAGGATCTGCCTCTGTGAAACACTGCTGTGATTTCAGGGCTAAGGGTTATTTAAGAGCTGTGGAGGTGTCAGACCTTATTATGCCAAATTACTGGAAAGCTATACATAGTACAGACAGGCAATAGATGCTGCCTCTGGCAGTCCTGACATTGCCCTTCAATCCTGACCAACAAGATTCCTGATATTCCAGCCGTTAGTCCATCCTTTGCCCACAAAGCGAGCAGGGACACAATTATACAGAATCATACAAGTTTTGCTTGGGAAACAAACTTCTGTAGGAACTTCAAGGGTATCTGCAAATCCGCTATCACTTAAAACTAAATCAGGAGATGAACCAAAGCCTCCAGGACGAAGAATTTGGACTACACCATTATCCTATTTGCTTAGAGTTAATTCTTCAGGTATGTTTCATTGCACCGTAATTGCTGAACTGAGGAGATGAAACCTGGTTTACTTGCTGTTAAAAATAAAAAAGTAACAATTTTTTTCTGGATTTACATTAAAATCCCCTAAGAACACCTGCATGAGGTGAAATATCTTGAGCAAGGATTATGGTAAATGTTTATCTCTGAACTGTATAATCTAAGTATAATTTAAAATGTTATGAGTATTATAAGTAGATGTGAATAAGATTTTTCACTCAGGCTTTATATTTGTGTGTGAGGAAAGTTAATAAATAAGTAACAGCAGTACTATTTCACTTAACCAAAGTCAAACCATTCGGCAGTAATGAGTTCAGAGATGCTTTATCGTATGTCGAGGCACTCCTGTATGGTGTGAGTATGAATAAATCGAAATAGAATTGTTACACGAAGGATGTCTTCTGCTTTGGCTTCTGTATGAACGTCTCCCATAAGGGAATGGCAACTTTGGCCCCAGTTATCCTTCTAGAACAAGAACTAAGGGTGTGAGTAACAGGAATTCACAGCCTGTTCTGTGGGGAGGAGCCCTTTGGGGCTACAGGTGGGCAATTTGCAAGGGTGGTACGTTCCTGTAACAGGCTGGGAAGAAAAATGCATAAAGGAAAAAAGGGAAAAAGAAGAAAGGAAGCAAGACAGGAAGAAAGAGAAAAATAAAAAGACAGGAAGAAGGAAGGAAGGAAGGAAGGAAGGAAGGAAGGAAGGAAGGAAGGAAGGAAGGAAGGAAGGAAGGAAGGAAGGAAAAAGAAAATATAAATATTTATCCATTATACTGCTAAGCTTTGAATCATTCCAACTATGTATCCCCAAAACCCAGCTCCAAACTTTGGAAATGTAGGATTTCTGACCACATTCCCAATTAGCCATGACACGTTTGTTTCACAACAAAAGTAAGCTGACTTCCAATGCAGCAAAATAAACAAATTAAAACCAAACAACAAATCTGCATTTAATTAAATACTGAAGGGTTGAATTTCCAGGCGTGCTGAGGACGCAGTAACGTGGAAGCAAAAGGAGTGCTTCTGATTCGCCCCCCCATCCTCCACTGGGCTGTTCTGTGTCCTCCCTTGTCCAGCCCTCAGCCTTGCTTTCTGCTAAATTCCGTCAGTTCAGCTTACTGATCCATAGAAAAATGGTATTTTGGAGGTGTGTTGTCTTTAAAGAGGTTGGCACGATGGTCCAACCAACTCCCCCTGTACCTGTGTGAGCCATAGAGGAAGGAATTAGCAGCTACTAGAGAGAGAGGCCCCTTTGTACGGCTTTATCCGTCCTGCTTTATTGCTGCCCTGGGCATTGGGGGAACTGCCCCAAGCACTGGGGGCCTCAAGAGGACAGCAACTGCAGGGCTCCAAATCGTGGGTATCTACCACGTAAATCACTCCCGTGCACATATGTGAGACAGAGCGTGCTGCCTGATCTTCAGAAATGATTTGTGCCAATATAATTGCCTGATAAACCAGTTAAACATTAAAATAGTAACAGAAAAGCACTATGGCTAGAGGGGTACGGTGCTCTGGGCAGCTTAGTCCTCTCCTACTACAGGGGTAAAGATGCACAAGTTAAAAGCAGGCACCGTGAGCTCTGCCTGCCTTTGGAACTGCCCCTGTTGAAGGCAGCAGCTCTCCAGCAAAAGGCTGATGCTCCTTTTGGTTACAGTCTCTGGGACCCACAGCCTCTCCTCTTGGGCTTGCCCTAAAAATGGGCTTTCTTTGATGTTATATATTGTGCCTCTGAGATAAACCAGTAGCCAAGGGGAACAGGAGAGGAGGGAAGGAGCAATTTGTGGGGTTTCCTGCTGCAGCCTGATCTCAGAGGAAGCCATTGTTTTCTGCAGCTGGGGAGCCCCACACGCCAGCCGGGTGTTTGCTTCAAGAACGAGACCTGGTTAGATGACTCAAAAGCTGGGTAGGAACGGGCAACGAGTGGTGCCAAACGAGGCTGGAAAGAACATCACCACTCCTGCCACAACAATGGGAAGCCACCAGAGCTGCCACTGCTCTGTGGGGGTATTTACATGTATGTCACCATAGACAACCCCCATGTCACCGTGTGAGAAAGTGGTGCCTGCAGGATCAAGCCCTGTGTCTGTGGAGTCTCCTCTTCCAGTCCAACCACACGGGTATTGCAGAAGGGAACGGAGACAGTCTAGACCTCTCTGACAAGCAGGAGCCCTCTGTGACCTCAGTGACTTTGACCCAGACACCCTCTAAGAACAAAGCTCATGAAAGAAGAGAGAAGCACTCAGGTAGCTTTATCTGACTTTTTCCTAATTTTCATTTCTTTATCCCTCCCCACCCTCACTTTCTCCACCTCAGTGCTTTCCCCTCTGTATTTCCTCCTTTTCTAAAAGTGCTTGTCAAATGTCTTCAGCTATGGAACAAAGGGATTGCTTTTTTTTTTTTTTTAAAGTGGCTGTTGTGTTTTAGGAGCATGCACTGGAAGAAAAAACAAATAACAAAAAAGGGGGAAAAAAAGATGAATACTTCAAGTAGCATGAGGTCATTCCAAACTCCATGCTTTCTTGGCTTAGACAACTTTTCCAGCAACAGAATGAAAATTCCAACAATAAAAAATTCCCGTTGCAGACTGGTGGCTGACAATTTGAAGGTGACACCCATGAGGTTGAAACGGGGCCACGGTTCCCTGTGAGCGGAGGAGGAACAGCCCTCCCACCCAACAGCAGCTCTTTGCAGAGAGATGCCCCAGGCACGCATCGACGGCCACGTCCCAACTCAGAGTCACTCCAGCTCGACAGCACTGACCTAAGCAAAACATTGTACAAAGCGGAACACAAAGATGTAGAAGAAGTGACCGAACCACAGACAGAACTTGGTGGCAAACCATGGATTTTAACACCTTATTATATGGTGTTTAATCATCTGTTTTCATAAGCGGTAATGCTGTTTTCAAGCTCTAACAAGCAAGACGAGAAAGAGACATTTTAGTGTTGCTTTTCTGGGACATTCATCCTTCTCCCTCAGAAATGCTCTTCTTTGGAAACATGAATCAGCCAGAATCCATCTGAGGTGAAACCCACTAAAATAAAAATAAATCCAGGATACTAACAGAAGCGTGCATTCTGGCTGATGCTATTCCCCAGCCTGTTTCTCCCACCAGACACTGTCACCATCCCTGTGGGCACAACAGTTCAGCTTTCACCTGAACCAGATTAACCAAACACATCTATTTACATTACTTAATAATTTTTTCTTAATGAGGACTCGAGAGGGTGCAATATGAGTTCCTCTGTCCTTACATCTACAGGGTCAGTGATCTTTGGCAGAGGACTGAGATAACAAGCTGGAGGCAGCAATATCTTCAGATGCCCTTGCTGGATCTGGAGGAGAGTATTTGTAAATGGCAGAAGATCTCTGAATACACAGTAAATGCAGACACCGACTGTTCCAATCTAAGGAGGGTAACAGCTCTGTTTCCAAGTGAGCGGGTAAAAGGTGGTGGTGAGGTCAGCAAGCAAAAGTGACCTCGGGAGTTGAGCCACCGGGTGCCACCGGAGGAGCTGGGTGGTCACTCCTCCAGTCCAAAGGAATCAGCCAATACCCAGACTGATGGTCTTATGGTCTGGAAATGCCCAGCAGATTGGCAGCTTGCTCTTCTGGAGGGAAACATGCACACGAAGCCAACTCCTTTCCAGAATCCTGCGAGCAATCTGCGCCATCAACCTTCCCACCTTTCGGCTCTCTGCAGCCTTCCCGGCCACGGGAAGCACTGCTTCCTTTGAAAACATTAGAAAAAGTGGATGTTTATAATTTCAGTGTCTTTTCATCAAGTGTGAGACTGTCAAAACTGAAAAAAAACACCCAAACCTAACAAACCCACCCAAGAACAAAACAATGCCACAGGAGGAGCAGGAGGAAGGGGACAGCACTGCTTGAAGACAGAGAAAATTTCTACTTGTTCTCACTTTCCTTTTATTAACTCCTCCCTAATGCACAGTTTCTCTCTGCACTGTGAGATAACATTTTGCTTAAGGTACGACTGGGAGGTGCTCAGACCCCACAGAGGACATGCCTGCCCTGAACGCCCACCCAGAAGAGACGACTCTGCTGCTGCATTTCCTCGAGAGCCATCAGACCCGCTCACTAGCTCTGCGGAGGGACTCCTCAGCTTCTCCCCCAATCACTCCGCAAGAATCTTCTTGGGGCTGTGGCTCGAAAAATGATATGTCGAGAGTGATTGCCAAGAAAAAGAGGGAAAATTAAAGCTTTCGGTATAATTAATAAAAATTACTTGAGTCACAATCCATTTCTCCGGTGACTTTAGGTAGCACACGGCATGAGTTCATCCCAGATAAAATGCAAGAGGTTCTGAACTATCAAGTCCCAGTCTTTTGAGATGTAGTTGGGAAGCTTTTTTAAACATAGTATAACTACTTCTATTGAAATTTCATTTGACACCAAATATATTTGAATATTAAAGAACACAAATTATGGAGGATTTCACTGTAGATATGAGACACCAGCAGAACCTTCTCCAATGTGTTCCGGTTAATACTGCTAAAGAATTAAATGCAGTTCAGAAACGTCTCAAACACCCTTTATTCTCATTTCTGTGCTTATGTCACCTCACCATGACCACCTTTGGGAATCAGAGCTGCTCTTCCCTGAGCTAGGATACCTTGATTATCTGAAGAAGTGTTCAAGAAAAGCAGAATGCCGGATAGGAAGATACAGTAAAATCAAGACATCGTTTTACAGGATACTCTTGCTGTTCTTAATCTGATTGCTGGGGATGTTTGAAAAAAAACAATGCTGGGAAGGTCTGGGAGCTCCAGGTCCAGATGGATGGTACCTTTGGGTCTAGGACAGACACATATTCTAGAGCTGGGGAGAGATATTCTGTGACTAAAACACGACTCAGGCCCTTTCTGCAAACCAGCTCTTCACTTGATAATTCCCACTGCTAATCAATATTTCATAAGTTACAAGGTTTCTTATATTTTTTTTTTTTTCTTGATTCAATTTATCCCTTTGGAGTCTTGCCCCAAGTTGGGGTAAACAGCAGATATATTTTTGTCCATGAAGTCACCGATTTTTTGAACTGGCAGTGGGCTGGAGCAGCAGTTTTGGTTTGGAAAGCGTCCCTCATCCCACCCTCTCACCTCCAGCTTGTGAAGAGGGGGACAGTTGTGCATATTTAGAGTAATTTTCTTTGACTCCTCTTAATAAAGATTGAGCCTTCTGCGGGTAGACCTGTATTCCTTGAGAGCACCAGAGGGGTTTGGAGACGTGGCCCTTGCTTTGCCATGTGCCAGCTACGATTTCTGTGGGGTGTGCAGGTTGTCTGATGCGGGGTTACTCTGTCCTGTACCCCATCCTCACGGAGAGCAGCCCGGCCTCAGCTTCCACAGGGTTCACGGAGCAGGGAAACTCTGCTCTTGCCCTTTCACAGCTGAAAGGGCAGCAGCGAGCAATTACACCTCTTCATACTTGCTTAAACATATCTTACTCTTCATCAGGCTAATAAAGATAAAGCGATATGTAATAAAGGATGCTTTTTTTTTTTGTAATATGAATCTTTAAATATGAAACTATGGAAATGATATTTAGAATTTAATTCTATGGATTGAAATGTATTTTGTACGTGCCTTTCTTGTATGTGGTGTTGGTTTATCCTGTACATATATATTACGTCATGGGAATGTGTGACAGGTATTGTTACATGTTTCAGCCTCAACATTTCCTTAGCCCAGGATATCATTAATACCTCGATAGAATGAAGCAACTACAGTTTGTAGCATGGGGAGAACTTTGTAGATGGTTGGACTTGATGATCCCAAGGGTTTTTTCCAACCAAAATGATTCCATGATTCTATGATTCTAAGTGGTGAGTGACTGGTCTATGTTGACCAAGGGCCAAATCTACAGACATTTATTAGAGTAAGCCTTCCCTCTCAATTCTTTCAGCTTCTTTCCTTGTATTAAATGAAGCACTGAAGGAAGAAGAAATTAACCACTCTTAGCTCCCAAATCTATTTTTTTTGTTCTGATATTAGCTCCTGTTTGTTTTATAAGATCCTACTTTAAACTCTCCTTCAGGCTGCTGGAGATTCTGGACATGAGGAACGGGCAAGTCGAGTTTAGGAAAACACTGTGGTCAAACAAGACAAGGAAGTTTGGCACCAGCCATTAACTGCTGCTTCATTAGAAGCTAAATCTTCACCCACTAAATGCCATAGCCACTAACTGCAAAGAAACTCCTCTTGCCGTAGCATAGAAGAGTGTGATGCGTAGATGCAACCAGAGAAAATACATCTAGTATGAAATACCAGTGAACCTTGCAGTGACTCACCAGTCTGGCATTAGACACAGCCAGTATCTGAGCTTTCCGGCAGCCGATGGAAAAATTGGTTTCATTTAATTCTGGTAAATTAGAAATACCTTCCATTTCCAGGGTAACAAGACATCTGAACAATAAGAATGAAAATGTCTTCTGGACATGGGATACTTCACAGGGTCTGTGCATTCTATTTCCAGGTGCCCTCCTTTTGCTCTCAGCAACATCAGCATTGCACCTTGAGAACACAGGGCTGAATTCTTTCAAATGGGAGGGACTATCTTTAAAAATAGTCTCTTATCTTGTTTTTCAGGGAAGATCTAGAAGGCTTTGGTGTATACATTTCAGTACAAACCCTATTAATTTACCAACTGCAGTGTTTATGTTGGGAAATGCATCCTGCCCTTTCTGTAAGTGAAATGTCTTTATCTTGATGGACCCTTTTCCCCCAAAAAAAGAAAAAAATGAAAAAAAAGAAAAGGAGCCTGTATCACAGAAACCTCTACCTGCCTCATGGGAATGTGGCTAAAAAGATTAAGATGAGAACAGGAGGCATTCCAGTGACAAGTGCCATGGAGCTTTTTCCAAATCAGACTATTTCAGGTTTTGCAAACAATTATTTATTTTTTTAGTATTATTTATTAGTAAGCTCAACAGAACAAGGCTTTCTCAGAGATAACACACTTGCCATGGAATGCTCTACTTTGGAAAATAAGGAATTTTCCACCCTTAAACTCCTAAAGCACAGAGGATTCTGGCACCACACCGGTGCTTCAGGTCAATAAGTAAGTCCTTAAAAGTCCTTAAGAATCATGATTTAACTGAGAGAGTAGATAATAAATTTGTTAGTGTTTCTCAACAAAATTACAAATACATTGTAAAGTCCTTCCAAAAGACACTAGAGAATCAACTAAAACAATTCTAATTGTAGCTATGTATTAAAATAAGGTTGGATTTTTGTTGTTTGTCCATGATTGTTTGAATGCTAAAAGATATTCTGGGATTAATTCTGCAACTTTACAAATAGATGTTTATTAATGTTTGGATATTCTCACAATATGTTTAACGGTGTCTTCTTCCTTAGTTTGCAATCTTAACTGTAATTTAACCAAGGATGCCACTTAAGTTCTGCTACACAAGATGCCCTCCGTGCCTTTACCAACTTTAGGGTCCTTTAGCCACCTTTTTATACGGAATTTTAGACTGGGAGGGACAAAAGGATGCACTTTTCACGACCCTGGAACCCTGTGACCACTGGGAAATCAAAAGGGTGGTGACACGAAGGAAAACCATTGTCCACAAAAATAAGCTCTTCAAGGGGCACCAGGAATGCACAATAAAATCCCAGTTTCCTTTGTGTGCTGTTTATGCCTATGGCTTGCATCATCCAAAGCTCAAGAAAAGATCTAAACTAAAAAGGAATCCTGGTTTTTAAGAAAATTCCATGTTCTTCTAAAAACAAAGAAAAACACCACCTTATGTGAAATACAATCTTTTACAAGTTCATCATCTCTTTATAAATTAAATATGTAACTCCGAGGTAATGAAAACCCTTCAGCCCGCTCTGCAGGGATCAGAGAGGTGGATTTAAAAAGTGATTCCAGTGAGTCGGAGCAGATGGGAAAACAACCTGATTTGTCAGGACGGGAGGATTTAGTGAATTTGCTGCCTTCTACCTCTATCCATACTAGAACGTAGCAGCATGTAAGAGCTTAATTAGAGAACCAGCAATACTTTGACCTGAAAACATTTGGAGTAAAAAGAAAAGAAAAAAAAGACTGGCCCTAAATTCTTAATTAAACACAGCTGTTATTGAAGCCAGTGGTCTTTTTTCCACTTGAAGCAGAGAAAAATAACTGTATCTTGCAAATGAAAAAAAAAATAGATAAAATTATGTGTGAGCCTCATGTTGTAGTCTCTCAAAATAATCTGTTATGTCCTATGTCATTACACAAAATGTAAGAAGTTACTGTTGTTAAAGTCTGTCTCAAAGACTTTTTCAAATTCAACTTTGAATCAGTGAAGAGAAAAAAATTCTATTGACTTTAATAAGCTTTGTGTCAGGGAATTGCCTGGTAATTTAGGCAAAACATTATAATTAAAATTTCTGCTAATAAAATCAGTTAATAAAAATGTACACAGGTAACACACACTGTTAAAACACTTTTGTTTGTGTATAAAAGTTACTGGGAGATTCTCAGAGCAGAGTTAAGGGGCTGGGCGGGCACAGCAAGTTTAAGCAACGACAACTATTTGTAAGCAAAAGTGAAATCAACTGATTTTTGTCATTTCTTCTTTGAGACGTTCAAAAGAAAAGTAAGCAAAAAGATATTTGGAGAAAAAAAGCACAGTTTGAAAGACTACCTTTGACAGTCTATGTTTATATCAGGAAAATGGAGAAATATTTTTTTAAAAAAGATTATTCTAAATTGCATAATTTCACAATGAAAATGGTTGTGAGAATTTCTCTGCGGGGAACAATGCGAAGAGCAGTGAAACATTTTAAGTTGCCACGGTTGGCCATCTCTGCAGAAACATGTAAAATAATAACTTTTTTAGGAAAGGCAATTAAAGTGTCCTGAAAACGGTAATTATGAAGTCGCTAATGCATGTGATCTTTTGAACACTTGTTTTTGCTTGCAGATTTTATACAATACTTCTAAAACTGATTACACCAAAACTGGAAGAAGCAGCGCAACAAAAGCTGCCGCCTGACAGGCATGCGAAAAACTTCCCCCAAAGCCCAAACCTGCAAGTGACCCCTCGAGCCCCCAGGCGCCTCGCGCAGCCCCCAGCCTCCATTGAGTCCCCCTCCTGTTTTCAAACGGCTCCTGAAGCCGTTTCCGACAAAGCAGAGAATAAGGTTATAGGGAACCCTGTGTGATCTTGTAAGAAAAAGTAAAGAGTAAGTAAAGAATTGAAAGGCTCTTAAAGGTTGGTGTGGTTTTTTCACATTTAATCAAAACTTGGCATTGCAGAGGTCGACAGGAGATGATTGCAAACAAATTTTAAGGGGAGAAACTCCCTTTCTATTTCATATTATTCTCACTGAATCTTCAATCTTCCTAAAGGGTTTTTTTGGTTATTACAGGGGGGAACTGCCTGTCTTCACTGTCCGTCTGCAAGCAAACACCCTCCCAAAAGGCAGTGATGCCACAGACCAGGGCAGTCAGCAACCGATTTTAATGCTGGGCTGACTGAAGTCAGGAGGGCTGTGACAGAATAGGGTGTGTCTGAATGAGTCATTTAGAAAGGAAAGGAAAAGTCAAGCTAAAGCAAAATAAACAAAATAAAAAGACATAGTGTTTTTACGCTTGATGTTACAGCATGTGAAAGGTCCAACATCTCTGATACATTGAATGTTTAAATTCTACAGAAGTCCACGTGGAAAATCCTGTTTCAGAATTTGCATTTCAGTTTTACGTGTGAACATGTAGGAAATTAAACAAAAATAAAAAATATCCCAAGCATACTCTTGTAACTTGCCTTTAAAACTTTTATCTTCCAAAGGACACAGGGTTTTTTTTTAAGCAGAACAGCCCAAAACCTGATGCAGAGGTACATGGCAGAAAATATACTAAGCAGACTATGCAGACATCTTTTTGCTGCTGCCTTTTTATACAAAATTCAGGGTCCATTATAACAAAAGGATGCACTTTGCACGACCTTGAGAGCCTGTGACCATTGGGAAATCAAAAGGGTAGTGACACTAAGGAAAACTATTGTCCAGAAAAATAAGCCTCTCCAAGGGGCACCAAGAATCCACAATAAAATCCCTGCTTCCAAGAAAATTCAGGCATTTCCATCAAAAAAGACTGGTAGGATAAATAGAATGTCCTCATAAGCCACAGATTCTTAATAATACAAAATGGCTAAGTCCACGGTAAACAAAGCCCGGAGGAAAACTAACATCTACTAACTCAGGCTTCTCAAGACCTGGGTCACGACCCAGTGCCCGGTCACAGGGGACCTCAAAAGCGTTTCTGAGCTGAAATAACATGGATTTTGTTTTGCACAATATACATTTCAGTTAGAGTTTCACTCCTCTGCAGAGCTCGTAAAACTCCCGCAACTATCTCCTCACCGACAGAGATGATTTCTGCGTTAACCATTATTGCTGCCGTTATCTTCTCAGCATTTCAGTTTGCAGGAGAGCACAGGCTGATCGGAAAGAAACCGCAGCAGGCTGGCTCCTTCCTTCCCCTCAGTCCTTCCATTTGGTGGGGCTTTTTTCCCAAGTTTTTCAATTAATCCATTTTTAAACTTTAAAAAAATCAATAGCAAATGCATTTCATGCTTTGTTTTACAATTCTGTATCAAGACTTCATTTTTCAGTCTTTTTTTGTTGCACAGAGGCTCTTTGGTTTCTTCTAAGGATGGTGTGGGAGAAAAAAAATATTTGTGAGAGATTCAAACATCAGAATGTGGTATTTTGTGAAAAATAAGTGTGGCCACGTTGATGAAGTCGTTTGCAGAATGTTCGTTTTCAGCTGGAGTCCTAGCTCGTAACTAAACTCATCTTTTTCTGTCTCAGACCTGTAGGAGGCAGAACTCAACAAATCTTTCACCATTTCACGTGGCATGAAGGGACTTTTGTTACCAAATGCTACCTTCCTGCTCTAGTCAGTGCTGGCAAGAATTAATTGAGCAGGGAAAGTAAAACATATAGTTTTAGTTGATATATACTTTTAAAGTCTCACCCTGCAAATACTTACACACGTGAGCAACTTTACTCACATAAATAAAACTACTTGCATGTTTAAGTGTTTGTGGAATTTGCCTATAATTTCCATGAAAATCTAAAGAAAATAATATATGGTTTTTCTCAAAGAGTTAACTAAAGGACGGACTTGGAACTAAATGACTTATTTATTAACTCAGTTTAATATATATTCTTAAGAGTTACTAGAGTTACTACCTCCAAGAATTTATACACCTTGGCTGTAATTTTAACTTTTATCCTTGCAAAAAAAAAAAAAAAAAATAGTGGGGAACAACATAATTAAAGTTACAATGTCATGAGTTGGTTTCAAGGGCTTGAATCACAATAATCTGAATGTTTTCACTCCTTTTTGCAAAGCTGACAACTCCACGATGTAAACTGCAAATTCACCTCAGCTGGTTGCATATGGCTCATGTTTAACCAGAAAATAATTTAATGTAATGAGCTGCACAGTAAACCTATCTTAAATATGAACAGATCTTGGTGTCCTGAGACCCATGATCTCCATGAAGAAACACCTTTCATCCTCATCAATTCCATCTTCTATTTAGATTAATGAAATCCTACCGTGGAAGCATTGCTTTTAAAATAGACTTAATAGGTTCATTTATACAGTAGGAGTAAATTTATGCCAACACGGGGAAGGGGGTGTCTTCCCAGAACTTCCCAGCTTCCCAGAACAGCTCTAAGTTCTAGAAAAGGATGATGCCAGGAGAGGTGATTTTTTTGCAAATGCCATGGGGCAGGAGCTGCTCTCCTACCCCTCTGGCTGGGAGGCAAAGGGGAGGCAGGGCAGGACAGAGGGCACGGCCCATGTCCCTGGGACTGGAAGCCAGGCTGACCAGCTGGGCAGAGGGGCTTCTGCTGCGCTGCTGGACCCTGGGCTTCCCCGGGACCTTGGGCTGCCCTCAGACCCTGGGCTGCCGCTGCCACCACAGAGACGCTGCTGCGCCGCCCGCCCGCAGCCCGCAAGGCTGGGGGGGCTTCACCCCAAATATCCCTCTCACTCCCTCTGATATCAGGGCGGGGGGATATTATTCAGGGCTCAGGGACATTTTTCCCTTTCTCTCTTAGTGCTGTACTGCAGGCTGGCTGCAGCTGGGGGGCAGAGCCACACTGGCTGGTGCTGGCAGCGGGGAAAAGCTGCTTCTGGAGGTTTTTGCAGCTGGGACAGGCTCTGGAGCAGGAATTCCACCCCTTTGGAACGCAGCTTTGTATCTTTGTGTGTGTACTCCAGTACGGGTCCATCCTCAGCCTTATTTCCAGGCTGGGATGCGTCTGTAAACTTTATTTCTCAAAGCAAGCACGTTTTCCCACTGTGCTGAGATAAACAACATGTTCTTCCTGACACTGAGGTTTGTTTCCCTCCTGTCATGTTCTCCTCCAGCCGAACGCTTAGAGCTCAGCGGAACAGGATCATCCTTTCAGTATGCATATCCAAAAATGCATTAACCTACTGTCAATATGTTTTATCTTCTTAGCAGGGGCCTGGAGCACATGGGACACATGTCTTGGAGAAAAAGCCTTGCCTGGGGAGGAGAGGTGAGGTTCGTGTTTCACCTCCAGCCACAGCTCCGGGAACACACAGTAGGTTTAAGCTGATTTTATGCCCGAGCTGCTCTGCAGGCTGGAGTTGACATCCTAGTTTTAGTCAGCCTCAACGTGCTTTACCCACCCTGTGAAATCAGCCCTTCCCTGAATTTGTGAAATGTGAGGGCCTCCTTGCCATCCACCCTCCGGTGACACCCAGCTCCCGCACCCGTGTTTGGGAGAGAAATCACCGCAGAGAAACTTGGACAAGCCATGTAACGAAATGCCTCCTCAAAATGGGTGTAAAAACCGCTTTGTGCCACCCTGAGGAGCTCTGAAGAGCTCGTCCTAATTTACAGGATTTTGAATTTAACAGCTGCACCCACAGATTTCTGTCTGGGACACCTGCAGTTGGTGCTCCTGAAGATGCGCTGAGCATCAGTGCTCTTGAAAAACAGTTGGAGAGGCCACAGGGATGCTCTGGGTGCTGATGGGACTTGGTGGAGTGTGAGCACCCTGCCCGCTGCAGGTGCCTTGGGACGCTGCCTGGCATCTCCACAAGTCCTCTGCATTTATCAGAGCTGCTGGCTGCAACCTGCTTCCGTTGCTTCTGCAAAAACAAAAACAAAACAAAAAAAAATAAAAAAGAGGAATCAGAGCATTTCCTATTGTGTGCAACTGTAGGAATTCAACGTTGGAAAAAAAGTTATCAGCTGGGGTTTTTTTGTGTGATGATACGGTGCATGTCCACAAGGTGCATGTCACACAAGGACGAGCTCTGTGTCTCCTCATCACATCCTCACAGTAAATGTTGATAATACCTGTAGATGGCAGAGAAAAATGTAGACAATACTGTGCTGTGTCCTACAGTAACAAAACTCAACAAAACACAAATTTTCTTTGGAACCTGAAGTCAAACAGTGATTTACTGACTCATTTCTCAAACGTCACATCTGTAAGGAAAGTATATTTTGGACGGAGATGTCTCATCTAGAAATGACTCAAGTGTGTTCTTACATTTATGTGCAGTGAAGAAGTTTAAACAACTGTTTCATCCCACTGACGTGAAGCAGAAGGCCAGTGTGCACAGGAGTCTGAGCAGGATGGAGACCAAAGGCTCCCCTGCCCTGGGATGTGGGGACGGGGCCACACCATCTGGGGGACGCTCCTGTTCCCGCTACCCAGCTCAGGGACAAAGCCTTTGGGGGGTCAGGTTCACAGGGCAGCTGGAAAGACCACTGCTCTTCAAGACAGAGCTTTCAAGATTTGCAAAGTTACACACCCCTCGTTTAAGATATTAACACACTTTTCAGGGCTTAAAGACATACTTAGATATATGTGGCTCGAGCAAAAATTAAGATTTACACAAAATCTAGGCAGCTGACAGTATATTTTGATTGCCAGCTGCGGAGAAATAAAATTTATTAAGCAATTTTACAAAAGGGGAAGTCGTGTGCTATTACAAAAGAGAAACTTATACTTTGTGTTCAGTCTGCAGGGATTAAAATGCCAGGTTATTTCGACGAATAAAGCAAACTCATTGAAACACCTGTAATATCTAGGAAAATTGAAAACCTGTCAGTGGGAAGGATATGTACCATTTGGACCAAAATGAAGCCGAGAATTTGTAACACAACAAAAACCTTCTGATGAGAAAGGCAAATCTCCCACCACCGAGAGTTTAACAAGGTAATTTGGGCAGGTATAATCTAGGATCTCCTCGAAGCAGGAGAAGGATGCTCATGAAGATGAATCTGAAAGAGAAAACACAGGGCCAGCTTGGCTACGCATCTAAAACTCCATCACCAGAGAATTGATTTTGACATGAGGAAAATGCAAACGGAGCAAGTTGATGTGGGAAGCTTTTCTAATCCCGCAGGTCAGCACTTCACAGGGCCCAATCCTGCCAACACAACCCGGGGTGATCAGTCGGTCACGTCACCGCCTCTTTGGTGAGACACCTTACAGCCAGATTTGAGACTCTGACCCACCTGACACCAGGAAAAGAAACAGGTGGAGAAGTCAGTACTGGAGAGGGATGAGTTCAGTTAACTTCCCAGGATGTGAGTGAAAGCGGAAGCAACTCACAGGATCCAAACCTATAGAAATTGCGTAAAAGAGCTGCACAGAAATTCCATTGCAGCCTTCGAGAAAGTAATATAAACACAAAAGAAGCGAAAAGGATGAAAAAGTTAAAGGCAGAATTTAGCATATTTACATCTCTACCAAACTGTGGAAATAAAGACACCAGAGCTTTCCTTCTTGACATCTTAATAAACATGTTTAGAGTCAATTGTCAAAGAGCTCTTCAAAAGCAAAGTCTGAGACATCAGCATGCAGCCATGCTTCACAGCATATCAGAGACACAGCAAATGTTACATTATTTATCACGGCAATCGATATTGGGGGAAAAAAAAAAGGTTAAAATTAGACATGAAGCCCATGCCATCAGTACACATTTGTTTCTCCTTTTACATGTAGATTGGTCTCATTCAGGAGAGGGTTCAATGGTTTCATTTGTGTATTTCATATCACAAAAATGCAGATTAACACAGTTTATCTGTATCCTATTTTTTCCGCATGGAAATAGTTTTACAAATAAAGGTGAATGCCAGATTTAAATATGTTTTACTAAAACAATGACAAAAGTGTGAAATCTTTTGTAATAAACCTGCTATCATCAGTCATTTTTCAAAGAGAAGTCTCTCTCTACCTCTCACAGACGTAGAGACTACTCAGGAAATGAATCTTTAGTTAAATTTTTCACTGACAGTGAGAAAAAAAAAAAGAATTGTAATCTCAAAGCATTTCTTTTTATTCTGTCCCCACAGAGGAAAACCATTTTCATTCTGCATGTTTTACAGGTGAATGCTTTAAAATAAAGATAGTTTAGTGGCAAACAACAGGTAAGTCACCACTCTCTGAAAAACCCAAGATGTGCAAAAGACAAATGAAGACAGATCTTTAAGGCTTGAACTCCACTCCTGCAGAGATTTACCATCAGCCGGGACCGCGTGAGCTTTCACAGAGGTTTGCAGCCTCCTTAGGATGAGATCAACTCGGCAGCTAACGATTAAAGCATTTTCTCTTAAATTTTCCTTCACATTTTTGGTTTCTTTTTAAGATGACCTGGACTCTCTGAACATTTTCTTCCAAAATTATAAAGTGTAACGGCTGAAAGTCTCCAGACCTGGCTATAAAACAAGGGTTTGGGCACTAATATCATGATGTTCTTCTGCAAGTTTAGCAGAAGGCCTTCTTAAGACTTTCAACTATTCCCAGAGTGTTGAGAAATAAGTTAGATTTTCTTAATCTGACAGAAAACTCCCCCCCAGCAACTGATGTGCATCTCTGGATAGTTTATTTTGAAAAAGCAAAACCCACCCCATTTTGTGTTTCACAAAGATCCAACCTGCTTACTTGTTTCTGATTTACATCTCTTTTCTCGTACGCATCCGGAGAGTTCAGCACAAGTCATTCTGCTTTCTTTGGCATGAAACAGCTCAAAGAAACATTCAGATTCTTGAAGGAAAGGGAAGGGGAGGAGATGGTTCTAGAACAAGCGGAGGCAATCCTAGAACACAGTTGTTAGAGCAGGAATAAATCAGTAACGCAGAAGAGGGAGAACGGGATTAGCTGCAGCACTGAGGAGAAAAATGCAATGAAGGCAACAGAAATACCTTCTCAGCGTGTGTGCACGCACATGATTCCTACAGAAAAGAAAAATCCAAATTTCCACATATTTTGTGTAAGAGAGGAGTGAACTAGATAATTTCACAATAGGTTCTGAAAGTGATTTTTCAGGAAAAAGTTTTATTTCTTTTTCGTATCTCTATATGGGGATGGCACCTGGCTTTGCCTTCATCTCGCTCCTCCTGACCTGGGGCAAAACCTCACCACAACACGAGGCAACGTGTGGCACGAGCGCTGCCGCACGCCCCACAAACCACGTGCCTTCCGAAAGGTCGTGGGCGCAGGGAGGCCGCTCTGCCGAGCTGCAAAATCAGTAACAACCGCTCTGGCACCTTTTTTTTTTGTTTGTTTCCAGAACCATTTGAGTGTTATCTTTTTTTTTTTTAGCAACTGGTATATTTGCAGAGCCCAAGCCTCTCTTCCAGGAGAGGCAAAACGACAAGTCAAAGGTCAGTGGGAGAATGGAAAAATACCTTTTAATCTTATCTGCGCTGCACTTGGTGTAGACTTATTTCCCCATCTTCAGGCTCTCTTTGCTGAAAGACTAATTTCCTTCTGAGCTGACAGAAGAGAATCAATTAGCAGCATGTAAAAGCTGCGCCTCTTCCTACATCACATTATTCACATGTAAGATTTGAGTAACACCCAGGCTGCAACTTTTCATATGAAATAATCGAAAATATCAACGCAAAGCCCATGATTCTTACATGAAGAATTGAGTTTTTGAGCACTGTGTTTACTAAACGTGCTCACATTTAGGGATTATTTGCTACAAGTTTTGGTTTACAGAGTTAGTAATGAAGTGCCTTTAATTTGGGACAGTTTCCTCTCCTGTGGTGCATATATGAGTTATTGAGACACTTTTATATTTTCCATTAGTGCGTCGATTCACTCTTCAATTTCTGCCGGGGCCTTGATAAGAAATTAACACACCTGCGCTAAATTATTGACTTCAACATTGAGCATTTTGCTCTCCTTCAGCATTTGCAGCTTGGGACTTCTGAAAGGGGTTTTGCCTAATGAGGAGAAAATTTACAACTTTTGAATTTTACCGCCTCCTCCATTACACAAAAATCTCCCCGCGGCTCCAAACCAGGAATCGCTAAATTCGTTACCTCTCCTGGGCACCGCAACCTTAAAAAGTTTGCAGAAGTGCAACCCGGCTGAGCATTTCCACCAGTAACGCAGAGACAAATGGCAGTTTCTGGAAGAAATAATACCAACAGGCTCGGAAGCGGGTCGGCCTGCGGAGAGCCCTCCCGTCTCGCTTCGATACGGAGGCAGCAGCGGCTTTGTTTTAGGCCTCACGCAGGCGGGGAGGGACGCGGGGACGCCCAGCAGAGCTCACCCCTCCAAACCTGAAAGAACCCGCCTGTGGAATTTAAAAAAAAAAAAAGAAATTAAACAGTAGTAAATACCGGCGGGACAAAAGCCCTTTTCTCGTGGTGGAAGGAACGTAACACTGATAGATTACTCCTGGGTTTCCATGGGGACCTTTTTGTTCTTAACTCCAGATACCCATGGTTGGGGTTCCACCAGGAACCTCCTGGTTTTCCGCTGAACCCAATGGCATGGCCGAGGGGGAAGCGGGGCAAAATTGTTCATTATCGATCGATCCTTTCTGGCTTTTTTTTTTTTTAAAAAAAAAAAGAAAAAAGAAAAAACAGACGATTACTTCTAATCCTTGAGGAACGGCAGCTGCTGGCAGGGCACAATTAGCACATTTTTAGCATTCCTGCGAGGGCCGCCCGCTGAGGCAGGACGACCCTCCTCCCCCGGGCCCGGCCACCCCTCTCCGGGCCGCAGGTCCCCGGTGGGACCCCTCGGTGAGGGGGCCTCGAGGTCGGCGGGCCCCCTCGGTGGCGGGGCTCAGGTGCAGGATAGGGAGAGCGGCCATGGCCGGGGCGGCACCCCGGCCCGGGCGATGTAGGCCGAGCTAGGCCGGGCCCGGCCCGCCGCCACACCATTTCGGGGCTTTTCACCCCAAAACCGACGGCACGTTTCCAGCCGGCGCGGGGCTGGGGGTGTCGGGTGAGCGCGGCCACACGCGTGGCCGTGGCGTGGCTATGGGGCCGCCGTGGCTACCACCACGAGGCTGAAGAGCGCGGGGAGACGGCGGCCCCCCCGCCATGACCGACCCCCTCAGGGAGCGCCGCCCCCGCTCCCCCGCGGGCCGGGCCGGGGCGACCCCCAAACTGCCCCCGGGGTCCCCGGCCACCGCCAGCCTCCCCGGGGCGGGCAGGAGCCCCCGGAACCGGGGCTGCCATTGGCCGGGGAGCAGCGGCTGCAGCTGCAGGACACAATTAATTATGCTAATGGTGCGGGGAGCGGATGTACTTTTCTTCCCCCCCCTCCCTTTATCCCTCTCTCTGTTTTTGGCTGGTCGGGGCGGAGGGAGCCGCCCTGGGCTGGGATCACATGATATTGTCTTCGCGCCACTTTCGTAAAACCCTTTTTATTCCAGGCAGGGCTGCGCTCGGGCTCTGAGGTAACGCGCTCGGCCCCGGCCCCCTCCGCCCCCCCCCCCCCCCCCGGCCTGGGGGCGCTCCCCACGGCTCCGCACTTTTTATTATTTTATCCTTTTTATTCATTCCCCCCCTCCCCCCTTATTTTTCGTTTTCTCTCCCTCCCTCCATCTCCGGCGCGGCTCCTCCACAATCTTTGCCGGGCGGCCCGGATTGCCGAGGGGGGGGGGGTGCTGGTGGTGGGATGGGCAGCGCCGATCCCCGGTCCCGTCCCGGGGAGCGGGGGGGGGGGGGGAAGGAGTACGACACGCGGGGGCACAGCAGCGCCCTGCGGCCGCCACCCACCTGTAGGAGTGTGCGGGGCTCGCCCTGCCCCACGCGTGCATTCCCGCGCCTCGGGGCCCTCTCTAGTCCCTCACCGCCCCGCGTCCCGGCCCGACGGTTCCCGCGGAACCAACAATGGAGGCGGCCGCGGCGGAAGGGCCGAGGTTCGGGGCGCCCAACGCCGGGGGTGGGGGCGGCGGGAGGGGGAGGAGGGCCGCGTACTTTCCCCCCGTCCCCGTTCCGGCGCTCCCACGGTCTGTGCGTGAGTGTGTGTGTGTGCGGGAGGAGGGGGTTCGCGCGCCGGTTGGGGGGGGGGGGCGCGCGCGCGGCGAGCACATGGCGGCAGAGCTCTGAGTGTGTGTGTGCGGGGGGGAGATGAGTGTGCGGGGCGGAGATGAGTGTGCGGGGCGCATGCGCGGGACGCGCGAGGGGCGCCGGGGCTTGTAGTGTGGGGCAGGCCGGGAGGCGGCGCGCGCGGGGCTGTGTGTGTGTGTGTGTGTGTGTGTGCGCGCGCGCGCGCGGAGGGGGCGGGCGGGCGGACGCGCGCGCGGGAGCCGCGGACCACGCGCTCAGCGGAGCCGCCGTCGGGGCGCCACGCTCGCGCCCACCGGGCCGCCTCCCCCCTCCCCTCTCACCACCGCGTGCAGGCAAGACCGGGGTGTGGGGGGGTGAGGATAAGGAGAGCGGGGGAGGGGGGGGAATGGTGGAGGCCGGGTCCCCCCGTCGGGTCGGGACAAAGGGGCCGCCGTACCCCCGCAGCCCCCGGCGCAACTTGGCGCTGTTGCGCTGCTTCCCCCTTCCCCGGGGGGCGCGGGAGGAGGGTGGGCCGCCCCCCTCACCCCCCTCCGGGCGGCGGGGCCGGTTGTGGGGAAGTGGGGGGGGAGGGCGGGGGGTGCGGTGGCGCTTGGCGCGTTTTTGGGTCTTTGAATGGAGGACTGCATTTCCCACCGTGCTTTGTTCCGGCGCTTTAACGGCGGCGGCAGCGTGCGCCCCCCGGACGGGGCGGGCAGCACGTGGCGGGGCGCCCCTACACCCCCTCCGCGGGGCTCGGCGCCGGCCGGTGTCCCACGGCCGTGCTCCGGTTACACCCCCCTCCGCCCCGGGGCGGGGGTGGGGAAACGGGAAGGGGGGGGTGGTGGTGGTCGCCGTGCACGTGCTGAGCACGGGCGAGTAATCCCCCCGCCCGCCCCCCCGAGCAGATGGTCAGTGCGGGGGAGATAACGGCGGGCTGCGCCGTTCCGGGGGGAGATAATGCCCCACTGAGGGGGGGGGGGGTGTCTCCCCGTGAAACACCCCCCTCCCCCCCCGAGTGCCTTAACTCCTGTAAGAGCCGCTTGGGGGGGTGGGGGTGGGGGGCAAGAGGGGGGCAGCTCCGCAGCTCTCCCCTCCCCCCCTTTCCAAGCATCCTGGGCCTCCCCTGACAGCTCGGTTCCGGAGGGAAATTTACACTTACGTTTAAATTTTAATGTTTTATTTTAATTTTTTATTTTTGTTTCTCTCTCCCCCCATCCTATGTGGTGGGTCAGCGGCATCATCTGGAGTACAGATACTCCCTCATCTGGCGTGGGGGGTGGTGTGTCAGAAGCCTTCTAGAGCTTCTTTTTGGGGGTGGGAGTTGGGTGTGATGGAAGAGACTGAGTGAAGCTCCGGGAGAAAGGACAAGTAAAACACCTCACGTGCTGTGGGAGAGCAGGAAACCAGGATGTTTTGGTACCTCTTCGGGTTAAAAACCAGAGGAAGCCATTTTTACCTTAATTTAAGTGAAAATGAGCTGCAGACTCTACCCGTTTCTGCTTCTGTGCTTTAAGAGAAGATCCTCGATGGAGGAGCAAATCCATATCTCTGCTATGCAACATTACTATTCGTCTTCTCTCTTGGCAGGTCCCACTGGCTCCTGCGCTTGGGTCAGGAGAGGCTTCTGTGATGCTTTGGCTGCACTGGAAGACGGCGACGACAGCCTTTTAAGTAGAAGACTTTCTCTCTGGTGATGGGCCTTGAGTTGTGCAAAAGTGCTTACAGTGCAGGTAGAGTTTAGGGTTCTACTGCAGTATAAGCACTTCTGGCATGACTGTGGCGATGGCGGTGATGGACGCTTGGAGGGCACGGACGTGACCAGGACGTTTGGGTTTTAGCTGCTTTTGGAGCTACATGGCAATCTGGTTCTTGTGTTAAGGTGCATCTAGTGCAGTTAGTGAAGTAGCGTAGAATCTACTGCCCTAAATGCTCCTTCTGGCACAAGCTGCTGCTTCCACCTCCAAAAAAAATACTACCCCGCGTCCATCTGGCTTTAGCTCAGCAATTAGCATTTTAGTTAAAGCGTGGTTGTTTTTTTTTTTTTTTGTGGAAGCTAGTGGCTCAGGAGGTAGTTTTGTCCTAGCAGTATCAAAGTGCTCATAGTGCAGGTAGCTTGGAATCAGACCTACTGTAATGTGGGCACTTACAGTACTGCTAGATAAAGTGCATCCCCGCTCGCGGCAGCCTCTGGAGAAGACGGTGCTGATTACAGTCAGTTTTGCAGGTTTGCATCCCAGCTTGCTCCAATTGCTGTGCAAATCCATGCAAAACTGACTGTGGTGGTGGTGAATCTGTGGTGAATAATGGGTTTTGGAGCTTTTTTTTTTCCTTGGGTTCCCCCCTCCCCCTTCTTTTTCTTTTTTCCCCATGGAAGCTGTGCAGATGCCTTGCGCTGGTTTCTCCATGGGTGGGGATTTGTTGCATTACTTGTAGCTGTGTGTAGAGTATTGCACTTGTCCCGGCCTGTGGAGGAAAGGAGGACTTGTCTTCAGGCTGCGCTGCCCCCGAACTTGCCGGCACGGTAAGCCTTGTTTTGCTGTTGTCGGGTGGATCACGATGCAATTTTGATTAGTTTAGCAGGAGAAAAATTGCACGGTATCCATCTGTAAACCGCAAGACCTTCATCGCTGACGAGGTGGCTTTGGTCAGTCCTTGAATCTCGCAGGTGGAGCCCACAATACCATGTGGGACCCCACAGCTTGAAGGGGACGGGAAGAAAAAGCTTCTCCAGATACTAAGGTTTGTCTACCTTTAAGAAAAAAACACAACAAAAAACAAACAAACAAACAAAAAAAAAACCCCAAAACCAAATGACCCAAACTCTGGGGATAAATAGTTGCGGTGCTCCAGGGAAAGGGCATTTTGGGAGTCTGTTTTTGTAATAATGTGTAAATGACTGTGGTGGACTTAACAATAAAAAGATTTATTTTAAAATAAAACTTGTGTTTAATAATGTATCTCACTAAAGCGCGGTTGTGGTAGATGAATAAGAAAAATATGGGAGACCCTCTTTTTGCCAGCTTGTTGGTTACAGCCCTGTCCTGCCTCCTCCTCCTGGGTTTTGAAGAGGATCTGCTACAAACCTCTGCTGCTACGTCCAGGAGGCCCTTTGCTGGTGGGGGGGATGTTTTTCCCCTGGACCAGGAGAAGGACATCCTCTGGTGATAGTCCTCACCCTTAAGCAACAGTCACGCTCCTTTATTTTATTTATTCTTTGGTTCTCTAAGCCTTGATGTTGGGAGTGGAGCTGGAGCTGGGCCTGCTGCCCCTGGGAGTGGGGAGAGCTTGGTTTGTCCCGTTGGGGTGTCCCCTGCTCCATGGTGGGAACTGTGGCCGGGGCTGAGGCTGGACCTGGCAGCTCCAGATTTGGCGTTGGGGTGTTGGGTGTCGCTGCTGGGGGTGTCTTGGTGTCCGTGGGTTGAGTGATGGGGTCCAGGTGTTGTGGGGCAAAGGAGGGAGCTGTGTTTCGGGGGTGGGTGAGTGGCGATGTGCCTGGGGAGGGCTGCAGTGCAAAATGTTTGTTTGTTTGTTTTTTTTAATTTTAATTTTTTTCTGGGGGTTGGGTTCCCTGCTCAGGGGAGCGCCTGAGCATCTCTGGGAGAGGGTTGCTTGGATGCTCAGGCTTCAGTTGTTTGTGGTGTTTTTTCCCCCTAGCCTGTTCCCTCCAAACTGGATGGTGACACCCGCGGGATGGGGCAGAGCAGTTGGAGACCTGCTCCAGAGCCACAGCTCCCAGCGGCTGCCGTTCCCTCGGCACAAAGAGATGGGGTCTGGTCGAGTGGGGCAGCACCCACCCGTTTGTAACACCCTCCTTCCCCCAGCTGAAACATCTGGAGATCCAAAAGGATCATTTTGCTTGTCTGGCTTAACGGTGGCCAGTGCAGTTGGGCTGGTGGTGCTGGTGGGTCCCTGATGCGGTCCTGTCCCCAGGGTCCCCAGCCCAGACCTTGTCTAGGGATGGATGCGCGCAGCAGGGAGGAAAGTAACACCAAGCAGAGCAGCCCTTGTGTAGTTGGAGCACAACACCAGAGCTCCTGCGGAGGCTTCCCTGCACCTGGTGGCTATCGGTGGTTTTTATTTACCCCAGAATCTAAGCTGGGGCTGTTGTAGACTTGTGTTTGGGAGAGCTGTGATGGGGACTTCGGATCCCTGTGCAAACCAACAGCAAAGAGGTTCCCGAAGCGTGGAGCCCTTCTGGCTTGCACCACTTGCTGACGGTAAGGAGAGAGGCGTTGGAGATTGTGGTAGTTGTGATTTACTGTAGTGCATTTTGCCCCAACAGGGTGGAAGCCATCAGGCTGCAGTCACAGCAGGAACAAGCCATCAGGCTGTGGTCACACTGGGAACAAACCCCCAGTTTGCTGCTGTGTTAATGTGCTCTTGGGAGATTCTTCAAGCCTGGCTTTTGTGTTGCTGATCCTGGAGCTGTACCCAGCTCTTGTGTGAGGTCTTACTGGTGTTTTGTGGGTGAACCATCAACTTTGTGTTGATGGGCTGCGTGCTGGAGGGGTTTGGTGCCACCAGTGGCTTGTGTTCGGTGCAAGGTGCTGGTCCCAGCAGACCTGGAGGTCTGGCCAGCGAGGGCTTCTGAGCACCCTGGTATGGCCAGAGCTTGCGATGGGCACCCTGAACCTATCCCACCCAGGTTGAGCCGGTGACTGATGGCTTCAGAGGTAAAAGGGGTGTGTGTTCGAGGTCGCTGGGTGAGAGGGGTGGTTGTTGGATCACTGAGAGGGAGCTCTCTATTGACAATGTGGGTGTCTGCTGTTCCAGGGAGTATCAGCACAATCTGCTCCGAGTCACAAGCCTGTGGTTTGCAGGAGCACTGGGTCTAGGCTCCCCAGTTCAAGAAGGACAAGGAAGTACTGGAGAGGGTCCAGTGGGAGGCTATGAAGATGACAAGAGCATCTCTCTGCTGAGGAAAGGCTGAGACCTGTGAGGCTGTTCAGCTGGAGAAGAGCAGACTGAGAGGATCTCATCAATGCTGAGCAACAGCTAAAGGGTGGGTGTCAGGGGGATGGGGCTCAGTGGTGCCCAGGGACAGGACAAGAGGAAATGGGCACAAACTTGCACATAAGTTCCACCCAAACATGAGAAAAAACTTTCCTGTGAGGGTGGCAGAACCCTGGAAGAGGCTGCCCAGGGAGGTGGTGGAGTCTTCTCCTCTGGAGACATTCCAAACCCCACCTGGACACGTTCCTGTCCAACCTGCTGTAGGAGGACCTGCTCTGGCAGGGGGTTGGACGAGATCTCCAGCAGTCCCTTCTAACCGCTGTCAGTCTGTGATTCTGGGATTAGTGGCTGCAGGGGGTTGATGCAATGGCAGAAGGTGTTGGCTCTGAATTTTATTCACTGCCCTTCTTGGTGTCTCTCTTGTCTCTGAGCTCTGATGTCCTCTCCTGCCCCAGAGGACACACTATTGGCTTGCATAGGTTGCAGAAGCCCCTCTTGGAGCAGGTCACCCCTGGCTCACCCAGCCTTGCTTCCAGCTCTGTCACATCTACAGCCTGTTTTATGCTGCTTGCTTCCTGTATCATGACTTAGAAGGTTTTAAAATGCGGAACCTGATTTTTCAAGTAGCAAATATACTAAAATGATACTGGCAGCGCTGCACACAACTGCCTTGTCTTAAGCCCAGATCACGCTGGGAGACTTCAGGAGACGCCCTTGCATTCTGCGGGTTCAGGTGCCCCGTATAATCAGGGGGAGCCCCAGGAAGACAAGAAAAAAAAAAAGCTCAGAACCCCCCTCTCCACCCCCCCAACCAAACCCAACCCCAAAGCTGCTTTTTAAACAAGGAGTTTGTTTGGGTTTTTTTTTTTTTACCCATGAGAATTGTTGCGGCTGTTGGACATCAGCGCCGAGGCGCTGAGGCTGTTCCAGGAGCTGTCACAGTGGCTATTTCTGGGAGTGGGACGTCAGAAAGGAGTCGACACCAGTGATTTTTTTTTTTTTTACTGGAACTATATAAATAGGTACGAGGACACGCAGAGACGTGTGGACCCCTTGTGGAAAGAGACAACGCTTGTTCTGGATGGCTTCTAACATCAGAGTGCCCAGGCTATTTTTATGGAGTGGGAATATCTCACATTATTTCAATCTCCTTCCTGCCACACGCTTTGTTAGTTAATATGCACGCAGGGATTCCCAGCTGTAATCAGTGTCTATCTCGCAGAGTATCCAGTGGGTACTTCCCTTTTCTCTTAAAGAAAAATTTTTGAAATCATTCTCAATACTTCTGAAGTATCGTTTCTTTTTTAGAGTATCTTCTGCTGTTGATGGACTTCAGGGTATTTTTTTTTTTTTTTGTTAATAGCAGATTCATATCTAAATTGGCTCATTAAGCCCAGGAAAGCATCTCTAATCAGCGTGTCTTTTGTCACACACAGTGTGCTCGCTGCCCTGCAGCTCCGGCTGCTCCTGGCTCACCCATGTCCAAAGTCATTACAGTGCCTGCCCATAAAATCTGGATTTAATTTCCATAAGTTTTTAGGTTTAAATCACACCTGATGGAGAGCGGGATGTATTTCTAAATTACCAAGTATTGTCCAGATTCTAGCTGGATCTCTGACAATAAAAAAACCACCACCAACCCATTCCTGACCCACTGGCTGAGGAAGCAGTGACACATCGCGTCTGTCCTCTGTCACCTCCCCACTCTGGAATAACACACCCCATTCTCTTTGCTTTTTTACATCTACCTGTTGATTTAAGTTACTGCACTTGTGGGTCCGGGATGCTGGCTGCTGCAGCCGGATCAGAGCTCGCTATCTGCCTAATTACCTTTCCCATTGGAAGTGTTGCTTGTGGAGTTCCATTTGCACAAGGATTTTTGTAAAACGTAGGGAATTGCAGCACTGAACCAAAGGGGAAATCACCAATGCTGGTTTTATATATTTATATAGATGCAACTTGGACAGAAGAGGAAATTACCATTTTGTTACTCTGGTGATACAAAGCTGGAGTAAAGTGTTTTTTTAAATTTTTTTATTTTATTTTTATTTTTATTTATTTAAAAATGGAAATGGGCTCTTTGGTGCAAAGCACCAGTCTGTGCTGGTCTCTGCTGGTGGAGGCACCAAACCCTGTTTGGGGGTAGGTACCCTGCAGCAGCAAATGGCTGGCAGGGCAGATTGAAAGCTTGACAGAAGTTAACAAATCTCTTGGGACTTCAAAGGCCAGGCTTTGTCAGCCTGCCTGCTCAGAGCTTCATTGCAGCAATGAAAGGAAAATTAAGATTTTCCTGCCATAAAACCATAGCCCCCTTCCCTCCTCCAAAGCTGGACCTGATGGGGTCTCTCTTCATTTTTAATTTTCCTCCTTTTTTTTTTTTTCCTCATTTAAAAGGGTCTTTTGTATTGATGGAAGTTTTCTAGTTTGACTGATGAAAAAAAGATATCTGGATTTGCATTGATTTGGAGTAAAGAGGATACAGAAAGGTGGGAAAAGAATTTAGTCTTTGCTCTCTCCTCAGGCTGACATAAAACCCCGAATCCTCAAAGAAGGACCGATTTCTACTACGATAAAAATGAAAATGAAGTGAAATTTCATTCATTTTTTCTTTTTTTTTTTACAATGAAAACCTTCTAAACCAGGCCTGTAGCTGAAGAATACTGCATCTGAGCCTTATCCTTCCAGTCGAGGGCAGCCTGTGACAGGGCTTCGTTGATTGATTAAAAACGCTGTGGTTCTCTTTATGCCAACGCAGTAGGGGAAGGAGCGCACGATGACCACTTGCTTTTGTGGAGACTTCGTGAGAAGTGCTTTAGCTGCAGTGAAAGCTGGGGTTCCTTTTGGAGAAAACAAGTTCCAAACTAACAGAGTTTAGGGGTGGCTGGGCAGACAGGGGTTCTTCCAACAAATCTGTGTGCGAGCAGCAGGAGAGGAGGGGGCCTTGCTTTTTATATCCCCCCAAATCCCTTTTAACCCCACTGTGCCTCGCTCTCCAGCTGAAACACGGGCCTGCCTTGTTTCAGGAGGTGCTGACAAGCAGATAAAATGGAATTAGAGCCTCCGCTCGGGCAGTTTGTGTCGCGCTGCCGCTCCGGCTGCTGGAAGGCTGTCGGTGGGAGACGGGGGTTTGGAGGCTCGGAACCCCTCGGATGAGGACGTCGATCTGGGTGAGGATCCTGCTCCGGGGACCTGCCCCCGCTCCCGCAGCCGGGCTGGCCGGGGAGAGCGGCGCCCGTCGGCCCCGCCGCTACCGGGAACCGGGGTGGGAAGCGGGTTTTGGGGTGAAACTGCTGCTTTTTTTTCACGCTGTAAAAAATGCACGAGCGCCATCTAGGCTGGCGCCACTTAGTGCATGTTCCCCTCCGACGTTTTCCGACGCTGCGGCGGGTCCCGCCGGAGGCTCGGAAGCGGCCGGGCTGAGAGAGGAGCCGTCGGGGCTCGGTGGCGGCGGTGGCCACGGAGGAACTTCGCCGACGGGAGCGTGGGATGAAGGGGTTTGGAGAGAGCGGGACGACGTCTCCCCTGCGGCTCGGCCTCAGCCCCCGCCGCCCGGCTGGGCACCAGCCCGGCCCCCGCCTCGGCTCGGGGGGGACGGTGTGACACCTCAGGGACCCTCCCGTCTTCGTGGGAGCTGGTCCCGAGGTGAGAAACTTTGCAGGATTTGCCTCGCTTCACCTCCTGCTGGGGGATCCCCTTCTGCTTTTTTCCACGCTGGTAAGAAGCTATTGGTGATCAGAACCTTAGAATTGTCTTGGTTGGGGAAGATCTTTAAGATCATCAAGTCCAGCCATCAACCTAGCACCGAAAAGTTACCGCTGAACCATGTCCATCAGGACCACATCTAACTCGGCTTTTAAATACCTCCAGGGGTGGCGACTCAACCTCTTCCCAGAGCAGACTGTTCTGGATCTGCATTGCCCGCGTCCCGTCGGAAGCCAGGGATGCGCGGGCTGTCAGTGTGACCTGCAGGGACCTCATCTCACTGGGGTTTTAAGGGTCCTGCAAGCCCCAGGCAGGAGCTTACTGTGCTGCGTCCTGTTTGCAGGCCGAGGGATCGCCTTTGAGCCCCAAGCTGTGGCCGTGTCCTGGAGCTCGGCTGGCTACGAGCCCTCTGGCTCCTGGCCCCACAGCATCGCCTGCTGCCCCTCGAATTGCTGTCCTGGCTGTCAAAATGCAGCTGCCATGCTCTGCTCCTTCGTGCAGCTTGGTCCTGCATCACGGCTGGTTTTTCAGCACCGATTTGGAAGATTCATACACGTTTAAAAAACAAAACAAAACAAAAGTATGAATTGGGTGGGTAGGGGAAGAAATTGTTTTCTCCGCTTTGTTACTCAGCCTGGTTTTGCTTACTCTGGATGACGTTGATTCTGGATGAAGCTCTGGATAAAGGCTGCCCAGAAGCCCCTGTACGCAGGGGGAGTGCAATCGCCGTCCTGAGCCAAGCCTGCGCCCTCACGGAAAGCGTTCAAGGAAAACTACTCGCTGTTCCCCCCATCCACTGAACGGGTTTTTCCTCGTTTCAGATGCTGCATGGAGCTCTGCCCCTGCTGAGGCCTTGCCTTGATTTTGTGCCACCACCCCCACACCGGTGCTGTGGGGACCCAGCTGGGGTTTGGGGGATGCAGCTCAGCACCCTGGGCTCTGCCGGGGCACTTGCCCGTGACTATCTGGGAATTGCCAGGATAATTGCCAGGCCTGCAGGAGAAGCGTGGGAAGGTGCAGGTGGGAAGGGAAATAGGCAGAAAAATGACTGAAGAAAATCTGTGTGCAGCAGGTGTGCGCCCTGCCCTGGCACGTTTAGTCCCCAAATCTTCAGCCTCCTGGCTCTGCATTCACCACATGAGGGCAGGCTCTTTCTAAATAAAATACAGCCAGGAATCCCTTCCAGCTCACCCTGTTGAGAATCTCCAGCCCAACCCCCCCCTTGATCTCAGCCCCCCAAGTCCAAGGGGGGGCTGTGGTGGGTGAGGAGGAACACGCTTGTGGCCTGTGTGTGCAAAATCCACCCGACCCGCCTGCTGTAACTATCTCACCGCTTTGTTATTCCTCTGGGCAAACTCAGTTTACTCTAATGGCATTAGCTCTGCATAATAAATGTCTTTTCTCATCCTGCTCCTGCCTTGGCAGCCACAGGTTTGTGGCGTTTGCTCACTTGGGGACCCGCATGTCCTGCTCCCACCTGCGGCTTCCAGGGATTTTAACAAGGACAGAGTTAACCGGAGTTTGTCTGATAGTTGTTAGTGCTGCAGAGGATTTGGTGCTCTGGCAGCTTTCTGCCTCTGACTTGAGTTTATTCTTCTCCTTAATGCTTTTTTTTTTTTTTTTATGGAAATGTAACAGCAAATGCCTGGTGGGAATATATGGGGTGTGGAGGAGAATGCTGAAGGCTTCATGGTGGGTGCCCTGGGCAGGAGCACAGAGAGTGAGAGCGGGGCTGGGGCAGCCCCATGCACAGCTCCAAGGGAAGTCCTCGAGATATTCTTCTCCAAAGTCCTCCAAGATGTTCCTCTCCAAACCCCTCTTCAGTTGCACTAACAAATGCTTTGCTCTTGCGGGCTGTGATTTATTGGTCTGAGGAAACCCTCCCGCTCACAACCTGGTGTTAGAGTAGCAAATGTCTGTTAGCATGATGTTAGAAGTGGTGGAACAAGAAGAAATGAGCCCCGCAGGGGAGTGGTGGGGAAAAGCCTGCCAGGTATTATTAATCTTAAAATATCAGAAATGTCATAGTGACTGCAATAAACCACAGGTCCCTATCAGTTGTCTTGAGAACAATTCAGTCAGGAGACTTGTTGGGAAACCCCCTCAGCGTGGCTGCGTCCTGCTTGCCAAGGGCTCCTCCAAACCTGTTGCCTTTTGTAGGTTTTTCCAAACTTTACTTGGAAAAAAAAAAAATCCACACCAAGTTAACAACACCCCTCTCTAGCCCCCATGAGATGGCTGCTGAGGGAAGCGTCCACAAAGACATTGATGTTTGGAGCCCTGGTTGCCCTTCGCTGTGAGTGAGTTTTTGCCACCCGGGTCCTGCTGCTCATAACCCAATTTCTGCCCAGACCTGGGGCTGCACCCGCAGAGCTCCAGGATCCACTGGTTTTAAATCGACCCCGATTGTCCCAGTCATCTCCTCCCAGATGTGCTTCTTGCTCACTTGCTCTCTCCAATCATTTTTCATGTCCTCCTGTGTGAAGCATTTGGGAGGACACCTTGGCTCCATTTAAAGGTTTTATTAGTATCTTCAATCTGGTTGAGCTCTTGCAGTTCTGTGGGAGAAAGGTGTCTCCAGGCTCAGCCCTATCGTGGGTGGAGGATGGGGCAAGCCAACAGCGACCTGTGCTCCTGTCATCCCCCCTGCTCCTCCTCATCCTCACTTAGTCTGACCTCCTCAAGCCTGAGTCTCTATGTGGTTGTGCTGGAGCGGCCATGGATGTGGGCTGAGGAACTCTTGGGGCTGAGGTCACCACCAGAGCCAGAGGAGATGCTGGTGCTGATGGGGGAGACAGTGGCACTGCTCCTGAGAGCTAACAACTTTCTTAACTCCTCCTGCATTTTTTTTAAAAAAAAAGGTTCTTTCCCTCCCCTCCCCCCCAGAGTGAAATAAATAATTGCTGCTGAACTGTTGGGCTTTTGCAAGGATGGGCTTTTGCAGGATTTGGTCACTGTGTTCTCGCCACCCTGTGTGATGAGTTGGAGTGCAGAGTAACAGCCCGGGGGGGGAAATGGCCAGGCAGGCGATTTCATGCCTCCTGCCAGGTGTGGATGTGGCCATTCAGCCCCCCAGGGGACAGAAAAGTTATTTATCTTTGAAAGTGATTTCTCTTCTTTTCTGGATTTGCAGGAGTAATCCTGTAAGATCCTGACAGGCCGTGAAACAGTTTAAGGGTTGAATTTGGGAAAACCAACCCCTCCAGGAGTGTCATTATCCTGCTGATAACGAGGGGGAGAGAAAAGGTGATGTCCTGTGGGGTGTTATCAGCTGTTGGGATAAAGCCTGGAGTCCATTTTGGATCACCTCCCACTGTGTCCCTCGGTGGTCCCGGTGCCCAGACTGGGACGTGCCAAGTGGTTGCAGGACTGGAGCTGGCCAAGGAAATTCATCATCCTTTTGGGCTGCTACTGAAAGTAATGGGTTAAAATAGCTCTGCAAAGGAAGGCTCCCTCTATCACCCCACCCTGGCTACCCTGTCACCTAGAAAATACCGAGCATTAATTCAAAAAACGAGCATCACAGTGAATAAACCCCTCTGCTAAATGTGCTATTGTCTACCTGCAGGCACGGAAATGAGCCAGTTGGATGAAAAATCCCCCAGAATTGGTGGGTATTAGCACCTGGCTTGCAGCTGGTGTTGTACCAGTCCCAGAGTTTATGGTATAACAGCAACATTTCCACTCTTTCTTGGTCTCCGACCCAATGCCAAGCTCAAATCCAAGGAAATCCGGAGCAAATCTCTTTGCAGTGTTGTGTGAGGTTGGTGGAAGTGGAGGAGAGCCTTCCAGCCGCTCTGGTACCCTGGCGAGGTGCCAGGGCTGAACCTCAGTGAGAAAATTCCCACCAGCCTCAGGTGAGCTGGGATTTGGGTGGGTGGGAGTGGAGTTAAAGGCTCTGAGTGCTGATGCCGAGCCCGGCTCCACCACCCCATTTCCATCGCTGAAGCCCTGAGGAATAACTTCTCTGTTAGGAGGGTTTAGACGTGTTTAGTCGAGGTATTTTGTGGCACGTTGGGTCTGCTGCTGTGGCTGCTGCAGGAGCTGAAGTGCCATCGGATGCTGTGTGGGGCTCTCTGGGTCCCGCTCTGTTGCTCCTTGTGCCTGGCCCTGGGTTGAGCTTGGGATGCTCCAGCCTGATGCCAAATGCCAGGATTCACTCTGCTGTGTGCAATGCTCGGCTCCAGTTCAGTTCACCTTTAAAATGCCCACAATTAAATTTGAAGACTCAGCACTTTTCCAGATCCCACCCTGTGAGCACAAAAGGCTCCTGCAGAATGACGCTGAATGTCCGAGGAGACAGAGCGTCTCACCTAGGCAGTTTTATTTTTTAAATCTGTCGATGCATGACTATGGGGAGGGGAAAACCAGGGCAGTTTGTGTATTTATTGCTTGCCAAACCAGCTGGTATTTCTAATGCGCCCCTCCTTTGATGACTGGGTGCAGTGGCCATTTTTTAACATGGCCGCATGATGGTTAAACAGTGTAACTGTCCTGCAGACCAAAAAAATCTATGGTTCTTGAGTACCTCGGGAGCTGGCCTGCCTCCAGACCCGGTCAGAACACCCGGCTCACAAGATCACTCTGTGCCAGGTCTGTGGTGTTTCAGCTTGTTTTAGCCAAGATGGGTCGCAGTGATTTCACAAACTCTGGCATCACAGCATTGCTCAGATGAGCTACTGCCCAGGCTGGTGCCTCTCAAGATTCTGGGGGGAATGGGGGAGCACCTCTCAGCAACTGGGATGAGCTGCCCAGCCCTGCTTCTGGGTGTTTTGCACAAAAAGCACTGTTGTTATTTACTTTTTTCCCTGGCTGTTTTTGGCTGCCAGGTTTGCCTGAGGCTGTTGGCTGCTTGTTGGTGGCGTGGAGAAGCTGTGAATGGCAAAGCTCCTGCTGGGGTCCACCTCTGTGTGCTGAGCCTCGGGAGACTTGTGCTTTCCAGCTTCTCCGTCAGCTTGTGTGGGGTCTCACCTTGTCTCCACTGTCATCCCCTCATGACACAGGGAGACATCAGACCAAAATCACAATAGGTTTTAGGCTAGGATGCCCAGCCTGCCTTGTAATCAGAGGAAGCAAAAGATGAAATCCTTGAATAAACCTTTGTAAAAGACTTCAGACCTATAATTAAATACCGAGCTAGCCTTGGTTTGTTCTGCTGTGTCACAGCGAAGCTCCTGCAACTTATGAGGGATGGTCTGAGGTCTCCGTGGGAGTTACAGGCTCTTACTCTGTAAAGACTGTGGGGATGCATTTACGGATAGTAATAATCCAGTTGATATAGCTATGGCAAGCCCTGGCAGGCTGCAGCTCGGGGCTCTCCATCCTTGAAGCCCAGAGCAGGGTCTGACCCTGCTGAGCTCCAGCCTGGACAGTGGCTCTCTTTAACTCAGACCATGGAGCTCTGCACCGCAGTTCTGTCCCAGCACGTCCCAGTGTGGTGTTAACGCTACTACATGCTTAAAAGCTGCAAGTGGTGCTAATTTAATCATTATTCTGAGTTTCCACAACAGATGTTGACATTTCACTCGTGTCCCAGATTTAAATGTCAAGTTATTCCCATTTAAAACTGCCATTGAAATGTTCAGGGGTTCCATCTGCAGCTGGATCTGTAGGTGCCTGCCTGCCTGCTAAGCCAGCGTTTCTAGGCAGGTTTGCCAATGGGCTGTGGTGAGTTCATGTGTGTACCAGAGACCTGCCCAGGGTAATTAATTCCCTTTCCAGACATTATCACCTATATAAGCAGGGCAGCCAGAGGGGTAGGTTTTCTCTGAAATCAGTGATTACACAAGTCGGGGGACCAACTTTTGGATATCTGCTCTTGTTGCAACCTGGAAAACAGAAGCAGCATTCAAGAAAGAGTGGCTGGGGGATGTGGCCATCCAAGCAGGGCAGATACATGATTAATCTGCAGCAAATCATAATCCAGAATCCAATGCAGAAACAGTGGCACAGCTTTTAATTTTGCATTTCTCTTCGCTGCTCCCATCGTTTTAATCTCCAGGTACGTCCCTGAAACGCCTTCCCGTGCTCTTGGTGTCTACTGAAGCACTTTGCTTTCAGTGGAGGGGTCAGGTGAATATCTCCGTGCATCACCGAGCCCATCCGTGTCCGTGTGCCCAGCGCTTGCCCACCGATACCGAGCACCGTGATCCATCTCATCGGGTGCCAGCTCCTCGCTCAGCTGGGGGATATTTTGTCAGAGCATCTTGCCCTGGAGTGGGGGGTGTGGGGGAGGCACAGCAGAGAGCTGGGGTGGGAGGGAAGGGGTTTCTTCTCACACACAGCCCCCGATCTGCTCTGATGGCTCAGCCCCTAACATCACCCTGCTGGTGACAGAGGAGCTACGCTGGATGGCTGCGGGTGGCCCCAGTGATGGCAAAGATGCTCCACTTCAGGGCTTCACTGGTTGGATGGATGAGGGGAGAGTGGTGGATGTTGTCTCTCTTGACTTTAGCAAGGCTTTTGACAGTCTCCCACAGCATCCTCTTAGGTGAGCTCAGGAAGTCTGGATTAGAAGAACAGACAGTGGAGATGGATTGAAAACTGCCTGAAAGACAGAGCTCAGAGGGTCGTGATTAGTGGCACAGAATCTAGTTGGAGGTCCCTAACAAGTGGTGTTCTCCAGGGGTCAGATCCGAGTCCAGTCCTCTTCAATATTCATGAATGACCCGGATGAAGGGATGGAGTGTACCCTCAGCAAGACTGCTGATGACACAACACTGGGAGGGGTGGCTGACACACCAGGAG
>JAOTQQ010000063.1:20763536-20778819 GCA_026546715.1 Gallinago undulata
TCCTGTGGGACCTGCTCTGGGTGGCCCTGCTCTGGCAGGGGGTTGGACTGGATGATCTCCAGAGGTCCCTTCCAACCGCATGGCATTCTGTGATTCTGTGATTCTGTTTAGGGGGACCAAAGGTTTAGGTGATGTTAACACCATGCTCAATGGCTTTAGCCTGTGGTTTGGCAGCCTAAAAGGCAAAGGCTATGTTTTTCTGCCAAGGTGAGCTGCTCTTTGCATCCTGCACCTCTCTGGAGCAGGACACATGCAGATGGAATGCGGGCTGCCTTTCGGAGCAGGGGACACCAAAGGATGGAAGCGGGCACGGAAACCCCAGAGTCTCCATCTTGTAACACCTTCAGATTGAATCTAGATGCCTCCAGACCAATAGAGATTGGCAGGTGGCAGGGGAGATGGGAGGCAATTTGAAGCTGTGCTGTACAGAAGAGCAGAAAATCCACCTGATGCCAAGAATCCACCCAGTGCCTCTGGTCTTGGAGTCTGTGAGTTAATGACTCCCCCAAAAAGACTTCGGGTGATAACAAATACTTCCAGAAAATAGACAAACCTCCTCAGCTACTCTCAGCCCAAGAGTGCCATGAAATCTCTTGCAGCTTGGCCACTTCCCATCTCCCTGGAGCTGCCTTGTAAATGAGAAAGCAGAAAATGTCCTTTTTTTTTTTTGTGTGTGTGTGTGTGTGGGGGGGGTGGCAGCTTTCAGGGAGTGTGCTACTTTCAGCTGTATGAGGAATTGTGGAGACTATCAGTTAGAAGCATAGAGAGTCCCTATTTCTGCAGAGTGTGCAAATGAATAAAAATGGGTAATAGGAAATAATTTGAGGAGGTTTTGTTATTATTATTGCATTTAGTGGTAGGGTTGTTTCTTTAACGCTTTATATGTTTTTTCCACACTAGATAGGTTAGCTTATATTACATACTAAAAAGCTATTAGTTTTCTCAAAAGATTGTCGATTTTATTTCCAAATTGCTAAATTACATTTTCAATTTTATGGGAACGCTCCTTCATTTGTGCAAAATCCTGTGCTCAGATGGTTAGGCCAATCTCATCACACAAGACTATTAGGTGAACTAATTAGATCTCATTCGCTGCTACATTTCTATCAGGAATATCTAATAAATGCGGAAATCCATTTGGAAATGAAGACAGCCTCTTCATGTTCTTGGGACCTCAGAGATTTCTGGTGTTGCAGCCACAGCCAGTGGGAATTCACTGCTTTCCTGTCGGCAGCCCTGCCAGAGCTTTTTTCCGAGGTACGAGCCTGACCGTCTTCGTAATGGTCAGAAGGTGCTAAATGATGCACTTCCTCCATGGTGTTTAATCGATGCTAACCCTGGGAAGGTGCAGGGACATCTCTCGTACGGTCCATTTGGGCTGTCCTGGAGGGAGGCGTGAGGGTGACCCCGGCACTGTAATTGCTGTTCCTCTTCAGTGTACTTATGAATTTGTCTCCTCACCACTCCAGCAAAGCAGAGAAAACCCATTATCCCCACGTTGGCAACAGAGAGGCGTGGGAGCAAGGTCATAAAGGAGCTCCCAAGGTCAGCTGGTCTGAAGGTGTTTGAGATGGAGCCACAGCACCCTCAATCCAGCACTTAAAGCCCTCTGCTTGCGTGGCTTCCCTCCTGTAATGCTGGGTGGCTGATGCTAATATACTTATGCAAAATTATCGCTAACTCCTTTTGTACTGAAGTTTTTTCACTTCTGAGACTTCTGCCTGGATTCAGCCAGGGGTTTGTGCACAGGTCAACTTTAAATAGGATCCCTGCGTAGTGTGTGGTTAAGACCCAGAAGGTGGGATGCTTTTGAGGCCAATGTGAGGAGTCTCAGTGCCGTGCTCCCTGGGGAACCCAGCACTTTGCCATGGCAGGATTTCTCATCTGTGAGAACAAGCCAAACCTCTTTCCCCCTAAGATCTTCTTATTCCAGCCCAGGTCATAGATGGGGACAAGCTAGGACCTGAATGCTGCTGGCTTTGTTCTGCCGGAATCAGCAGGACATTTACTGCTGGCCTCGGAGAAGGTGCAACCAGAGAAAGGGGGGCACAGGGAAGAAAAGTCACTTGACTTTAAGTGTGTGTTGTTTAAATTATTCAGTTTCTCCTAAAACAGCCCATTGAATTATACATTGCGGTCACTGTTGTTTCTAAATGCTTGCACTTAGAGTGGGGTTAAAATGAAGTCCTAAAATGCCACTTGTGCTTATGTTGCTCTGGAGATGCCACTGAGCAGTGCCTGGGTCCCAGCAGCTCTTCTCTTCCCTGCCTTTCAAGGCTCCAGGTCCTGTGTTTGGTCCCCCACCCCTTGGTACCACCAGACTGATTTTAACAACCCCAAAGCACTAAAGAGAACAAGCTTGGGCTTGTTTCTGCCTGCTCTCTCCATTGCTGGCCAAGCCCTCTGGAGTCATTTGTCAACAGCTTTATTCTTTCTTCATTAAAGCAGAGTTTTCACCTAACGGCACTAATCCCTGAGTTTGTGGAAAACCTTTGGGATGCCCTACACCACGGTCACGAAATGGAGCGGTGATGGAGCACAGAGGCTTGCTCTCCTTCCTTTCCCATCCTGTCCCCGAAACACTCACACACACACACAGAGATTTCTGCATTTGAGGAGAATTTCTGCTTGAGACACTCGTGGCTCAGGAGTGGGTTTCAGTTTTGTTTAAAGCCCTGGGGGAGCCAGGAGTAACTAGCTCTGCTTCACACTCACCTGCTTCTGGGTTTCTGCTGCATGTTTAATAGTAATAATACAAATAAAAACCCAAACCCCCAAAGAACTGTTTGAGAGGCCTGACATTTATGCAGGATGAGAAGGAATGATTTAGCATTTAAAAACAAAATAAATCTCTCTATGTAAGGGTGTTCATTTTTGTAACTGATTGGAAATGAGGCAAATGTGGAGGTCTAGCGAGGCTCCCTCTAAAAGAAAATTTCCCTTCTGTGGATGTGCTGTCCCCCTCCACAGAGAGGTGACGTTACCTCTGAAACCTGGCTGAGCATCCAGCAGGATAATTAGTTGTTGTTTAGGGAATGCCTTCGAATGTGCAAGTGTTAAATCTTACTGGTGTTTTTTTTTTTTGGTTGGTTTTTTTTTTTTAAATTAGATTATTTGGCTTGAGCAAGAAGGATGCAATCTCAACAGCCAAGCCCTCCGAGATCTATTAATGTCAATGCATATGCAAGCAAGGATGCATTAGGATCTTATTATTATGAGAATCCCAATGTGTGCTGAGCTCCAGGACTTTCCAGAGAGGAATCACAGAACCACATGGAGTTGGAAGGGATCTCTGGAGATCATCTCATCCCACCCTCTGCCAAAACAGGTCCACCCAGAGCAGGTTGTACAGGAACCCATCCAGGTGGGGTTTGGAGTATCTCCAGAGGAGAAGACTCCACACCCTCTCTGGGCAGCCTATCCCAGGGCTCTGCCACCCTCACAGGAAAGCAGTTTTTCCTCATGTTCAGATGGAATTTCCTGAGTTCCAGTTTGCGCCCATTGCCCCTTGTCCTGTCTCTGGGCACCGCTGAGAAGAGTCTGTCCACATCCTCCTGACACCCACCCTTTAGCATTGACGAGGTCCCCTCTCAGTCTGTTCTTCTCCAGCTGAACAGTCCCAGGGCTCTCAGCCTGTTCTCAGCAGAGAGATGCTCCAGGCCTTTCATCATGTTTGTAGTCCATGGCTCTGGTGAGAACTCAGAGAAGCGGCTGTTATAACAGACGCTCCTTCGGTTTGCAGTTTTTTCTCCTTGCTGTCATGCATGGTGGCCTTTCCTTAAATGAGAAAGAAGAGTGAAAGGGAAGGAGGGAGAGGAAGGAAGCTCTGGGGGGGACACAGCAAGTAACAGAGCTGCTGTCCGTCCTGCTACACAGTGGCTGACTCCTGTCGTAGCCCAGGCCCCAGGCCCCAGGGCCGTCCTGTCATTGATGGAGGCTCTTCACACTGCTCGACATTGCTTTGTCCCAAGGTCTCCATCCTTGCTGGGGCTTGGTGCTCCTGGGACTGTTCCAAATCCACCAGTTCCAGCAATGACTCCTGATCTGTGCTGGTGGGGGGAAAGGAATGCTGTGACCCTACAGTTTTGTGAAATATTTGGTATAAAAGTTGACACTAAGTCACACATCTGCTCTGCTACCTGCAAAGCAGTGTTTGAGGAGCAGTCTAATGCTTCTGATACCTTTGGAAGTGACTCTTTACCATGCGATGGGAGACAGCTTCTGCATGAGCCCATAAGAAACACTTCTCTAATATATCTCTTCACAGAGTTTTTTTCATATAATATTAAGCATTAAGATAATTTAATAAGGCATAAATCAAGTTTTACTGTGGTGCCAGCGCACAGGAAAAAAAGCACTCCTGGAAAGGCACCTGGATACATAATGGCCTCCTTTGGAGTGGGAGCAATTTATATATTCAATATCTCTTCTGTTGGTTCTGCTCGAAATCCCATCTCGAAGCTGGTGTGCTCTTTGTACCCTACAACAGGACTTCATCAGCGCTTGCAGCCACAGAATCACAGACTCACAGAACGATGTGGGGCTGGAAGGGAATCCATGATGGGGTTGGAACTTAATCATCCCTGAGGAGTTAAATCCCGAGAGCCTCCCATGCCCCACCGAAGCCGTTGATCTGCTGGCTCTGTGCAGGGCTAGCTCACAGCAGTGCCCCGGAATTTTATACCCCAGCTCCCTGCCAGCGGTGGGATGCCCACGGCGTGACAGCCCTGGGTTGGTAATTGCCGGCAGCATTTTATGTTTACAGGCGGATGCTCTGGGCTGAGCCTGTCTGGGCTGTCTCCTGGTAGCTTCTCTTCAGTTGATTAATCACTGGGAGATGATAAATGAAAATATCAGCTTGAGAAATGTCTGCCCTGTGCTCCCAGCAGAGGCAGCAGTGCACGGTGAATAGTTTTCTCCCATTTCTTTCCCTTCGATTCCCTCTGGAGAGCTATGTCTCAAGCAATTCTCTTGCTCTTAGGAGCTCCACTCACACTCAGCCCCACTCGCTGGGAGCTGGAGAAGAGATGGGTGTTGCAGGTTGGGCAGTGGTGAGGAGTGCTATGAGCATCCTTCCTCCCTGATGGCTGCATCTGTGACCAGCATCCTCCAAACTCTGGCAAACTGTGTATTTCATCCTTTCACACTGTGCTTTGGGTCCTCCAGAGTTGGGGGGGATGTGGGAGAGCATTTGAGCCACATCTGTGAATTTTTTAGTTTTACAAAGGATGCAAAAACTCTTCAGATAACTGGTTGGCTATCAGTATATTTAGTTGCCCCCTGAAAAACATGTCTTATCCAAACAGCTGGTTCGGAAAGGTTTGGGTCTGGCTGGGATTTTATCCCATGAAATATTCTACAATTTCAGTAAGTTTTGTATTCTATAGCGAGAGGCGGGACTTTTCAAGCTCTTTGCAAAAAAAGCGGAGAACCCTAGGACTGGAGTGCAGAGATTTTCCATGACTCCAGGAGGCATTTCTGATGTGACTGTGACCGAAACTGGTACATAGTTGCAAAAAAAGTTGTAGTTCTGAATTATCTCACTTATGGATAGGTAAAGTGATTTATCCAGGTATTCTTGATACACAGCCCTATTGGCATCTGCAGGGTCTTTAAGTGACACATCTCTCTGAAGGCTCCGCTGCTTCTGCTGTGTGATCTTCTCCCAACGAACTCCAGAGAGCTAGTGATTTATCAGCTACCACTTTTTGGGGTGAGGAAAAGGCTAATGCTTTATGGATCTATCAGCATTCCTGTATGGCTCACGGAATACAATATCCTGCCAAAGAGCAGAGGGATGTTTGCTACCTGCCAATCCATCATTTCTCCCAGTGCCCCATGGCAAGTGCACTTTTTTTTTTCCATCAGCCAATGTGTGAGTACTATTATATAGTGAAGAGCTTTTCCCTTCTCCTCCTCCACAAATAGCTATGAAAGCCTGAAAATGCAACTTCTGCAGGGTGCAAAATAAGACGGAAAGGGTCATTTTGGAAGGGAGAAGCTGTCATCTCTGGCAGCTCTTGGTTTCAGCAGGACATGCGAGATCCCAGGCGAAGCAGCTGAGCCATGGTCAGCACAAGGGGATCCCAGCAGCGGTGAGAAAGCCAAGCCAAAATGTGCCCGCGTAGGCTGCCAGGTATGTGCCAAAACCAGGCAGATGTGGCAACAGATGCTCCCGTTTTTTTCTTTTCTCTCCTGCCCCATGGTGATTTCCTCTGATATAGGCAAGGCTCAGCTGACCTTGTCCCCATGGAGCTCATCCATCCCTTCGACTGTGGGAGAGTAAGTGGAATGTCTTGATAACCTGGTGAGTGTCTATGAATCCCTCTCCTACGTCTCTCCTTGGTGTTTTAATTGATTCAGGGTTTTCCCAGTGGAGAACTTCATAAGAGCATTTGATAAAATCAGCTACACATGATCCTGCCTCTCATTACTTACAAGCTTGAGGCAGGTAGATGATTAAGTGAAATTTTTACAGTGCGAGCAGTTGTAACAAGGGAAATTATCATCCTGGATATGAGACAATGACTTGGCTCTTACTACATCTGCTGGCAGACAACTAACCCAATGACTTTGCCTCTGATCTTGAAGCAAGTCGCCTGCTTTCTCCTCCAGGACAAACCTGCACTTGCTCCCCTTGCACATTAAAAGGATAAGTCGCAGGAGCGTGCAGCGCTCAGGAAAAGTGCTTCAGACTTTCTCTGGGCTGTTGCAGTCCTGCTAGAGGTCAGAGAGTCTGTGATTGTCACCCGGGGAATACTTCTGCAGGCACAGGGGTGGAGAGCATCCTTGGGGCTGGGGCTTGGGGCTGAGGCTGGGGGTGCTACAGAACACAGCAATTATTGTTGGTCCATGGTTGGGATGGGATTCACCCCCACTCTCCATCCAGCTGCATCCTTGGGCTTATTACCACAGGGGAAGACAGTAATGAAAGCATGAAACTGGTAGAAATGAGTGAAAACCATTTGTTCCATTAGGGGAAGTCTTCAGTTAAACTGTGAGTTCTTTTTTTTTCCTGCAGCCGACCTATGAAGTATAACAGTGACTGAGAGGGGGAACTGCCACTTGGGATTTTTAATGTTTCCTTAAGCTTTAACTCGTTTCTGACATAACTCCTTGTTGATAAATAAACCTTATTTTTGCAGGGAGTCATTGTCAAGATAATGACAGATCCTGCTGTGAAGCCAAAGTCAGTAAAGAGCAGTAATGTTGTTTTCTAATTTGGTTTGAAATCTTAAAGCGCTCCCTCATCTTAGCGGAGACACCTAAGTGCCGCCTATTTGGCACTGTCTGTAATTCTGTGCTATAATGGCACGCTTGACAATATCTGTGTACTTACCTGGAACAGTAAAAGCCTCCTGTACTTAAACAAAATACACACAGCAGGTTTGAAGATGAACACAGGGGATGCTCGAATGCCTTTTAGACAACCGTGATTCAGACCATAAACATAATATAGATTGCAACAGCGCATAGAAAGGAGCACTTCAAATACCAGCCTTTGTATTTTGCGCTTCGGTTCAACTGATTCCTAAGATAAAGCAATATTGTAATCGAAACACAAACTGTTGCATAAACATAACAAATCCATCAATGAAGGAGATGCAGAAAAGACACGTTAACTCTCCAGCGGGGAGGGCTCGTGTGAGCTGAAGCTTGTGGTGGTATTTCACGGAAGGTAATTGTTTAATACTTGAAGGGGACCCCCCCCTTCACTCCTTGGTCAAAAAAGTAAGCATTTCTCCTCTTTCCAGGCAACCAGCAAAGAATCTAGTCCCAGATGTTTTCAAATTTAACCCCTCATTTGGGTCCGAGGATCAGTATCGTGTGTTAGTAGTCTATGAAATTAAAGCTCCCCAAATGGTGCAGACTCCTGCATCAGAAAGCTTCAGGGAATGCCTGGAAGCAAGATGTCTTTGGGAATTAACCAGTGAACCCTGCCAGGAGAAACAAAAAAATGTAGGACTCCACTCTCCTTTTTAAGCTGCCAATTAAAATATGTGAGCATATAAAGAAAAAAAAGTTAAAGACGCGTTAATTTTGCTTATTGGTAGAATGACAAGGAGAAATGGAAACATTAGTGAGGCATGATGCTGAATAGATCTTGGGATGGAAGGGTTACCAGCTTTAATTATTTTCTTCCTTTTCAGCTGAAACCATCTCTTGCTGTGTCTTCAGTCTTCTCATATTGTCCAGAGCCGGAAAGCAAGCAGCTGTAAGAACAGTCTTTTGGGGTAAGGAAACTGGAACAGAACATAGTGCATTTAATAGTACATATGTAAAGTGTACTTAGATTGTGGATTAGAGACATTCAGAAATGAAATGAAATGAAAACATGGAAAAGATGAATCTTCCTCCATGTCCCTCAGCCCCCCCACCTTCACTCTGCTGAAATCAGGTGCAATTTGCACTGTGGAGCACCTGCTCCTCTGAGCGAAATTAAATTTCCAGATTCCTCCAAATTCCTGCAAAGCAGGACTTTTTGCTGCTGGGTTAATGGAAGGTTTGTCAGCCCTGCTTACTAGACACAATAAATGGATAATAAATAGTGCAGTCTGTGGACAGCAACAGGCTCCGGCAATCCATTAACCAATGAGACATGTTGCTTATTCCAGCTTATTAGTCTTATATCCATAATATATTTTAACAATCTCTCCCTGGCAGGCATTTTCTTAGAACAAACCCACAGGTCGGACTTTCATTTTTCATTCCTTTTCAAAATTCAGAGTGAAAAAGAGCTGGTAGCAAGCCATTAGTTATAATTTGATCCTGTATTTGTACTGGAAATTTTAAATGGAATTTTTTTTTCCTGCTCTTCTGCTTATGCTCCTTCTCTCATTGTTTTTGGCCACAGAAGCAGCGTTGTGCAGGCTGTGGACAAGCAGCAAGGACACTAAGCAAACAGAATATTAACAATTTTTTGTACACTGTCCCTGCTTTTTTTTTTTTAAGAAAATAAAGCCTTCCCTCTCGTTGCCCTGCTTGTTTTCGACTTCACACAGCTGCTTGTCAAGCAACGACTTGGGCCCCTTCCAGCTGAGAGCACACTGTTGGTGTCCAGGGGGTTTTATTGCTGGTGGGATGGAGCCGGGCTGTCCTGACCCTGGCTGCTGCTGCAGCAGGGCTCCCCATGTCCCGGGGATGCAGGGTTTGAGGGTCTCTGTTGGGTCTTCAGCATGGAGACTGAGGGGTTCCCAACAGCTCCAACTGGAAACTGGTGGGGAAATGCCTTGGCAGAGCCTGTAGAGCATGGCTGCCTGTAGCCCCTCCGGCAGCTTGACCATTGTTCACCCAATGACACCCCACTACCCCCGGGCACCCCTAGGGCCCCTCAGAGCCCAGCTGACCTGGGCTCCAGTGCCAGCTGTGTGCTCGGCATCACTCCGCACTCACCAGAGTCTTGATGAGGGAGGGGAGCCAAAGGATGAGGGGGAAAGGTTTTATACTGAAAGAGGGGAGATTTAGATTAGATACTAGAAATTCTTTGGTGTGAGGGTGGTGAGAGCCTGGCCCAGGTTGCCCAGAGAAGCGGTGGCTACCCCATCCCTGGAGGGGTTCAAGACCAGGCTGGATGGGGCTTTGAGCAACCTGGTGTGGTGGGAGGTGTCCCTGCCCAGGGCAGGGGGTAGGACTGGGGGGGCTTTAAAGTCCCTTCCAACTCGAACCATCCTGTGAGTTCCCAGCCGGGTCCCACTCACTGGCCATTAGGCAACGAGCTCACCCCTTCCGCCCCCGCGTCAGACCCAGGCGTGGGGCTGCGCAAAGCGCCAGTCCGCCTTGAGCAGGTGTTTCACCGCACGGGCGGCAAAGGCGGGCGAGCCAGAGGCCTGCAGCGCTGCTGCACCGGGCACCGGGCCTGGGACGGGGCTGGACCGCGGCACCGGGCTGCAGCTCGCGGCAGGTGCGGCTCGCCCCGCGCGGCGCGGGGGCCAATGAGCGGCGGGGCGGGGCGGGGCGCGGGGCAAGTTAGCCAAGAGGCGGGGCGAGCACCAATCAGCCCGAGGGGGCGTGGCGTGGCGGCAGCCAATGGGGGCGCGGCGGGGCGCAGGCAGCCGGTGCCTGCGCTCCGGGAGCTGCTGGCGGGGGTGCCTGGCCGGGGAGCGTGAGAGCGGTGCCCCGGGAGGATGTCGGGGAGCGGCGGAGCGCTGCTGCTCCTGGCTGCGCTGCTCGGCGCTCCGGGGACCGCGCAGCCGGTGGGTGAAGCTGCCTGCCACCCGGTCCGCGCCGCCTTCCAGGTGCTGCAGCCCGGAGCCAAGTGGGTGCCCGAGAGCCCTGTTCCAGGTGAGGCCGCCCAGCCCCGTGGTCTGCTGCCTTTTCGCCCCCATGTCCTACCTAGGGCTCGCCGGTGCGCGGAGGGCGGCGGTACGCCACGTCCCGGGGCCGCTCGGGTGCGGGTGGAAGCGGACGCCGCGGAGCCGGGTGCGGGCTCCCCGCTCTTCAGCCGCCGGGGGTTGCTCCTCGGCACCTGGGATATGGGGCTGCCGGCCGCCCGGTGCCGGTGGCCGCCGGGCCCCACGCTGCCGGTGCGCCCCTGCTGTGTGAATCTGCCTGGGGAGTCCTTTGCGGCTCTTGGGGTTCCGGGGCTGTTACCTAGAAGCGGCTCAAACTTGTGCAGAACTGGCTGTCCTTGCGTGCCGGTGGCGGGGGGTGCCGGTGCGAGGTTCGGTGGGGGGAGCGCGGTATCCCCGCTGCCCAGCCCCGCCTCTCCCCCGGCTCTGCAGCTGCCGGAGGTTTCTCCCCGCGGTGCGCTGTGTGCCCGGCAGCCGGCGGCGCGGGCGGCGGAGCCCTGGTCCCGGGGAAATCCCGCTCCCTAAACCCCCTCCGAAGCGTCCCGACTCTCCTCCCCGGCCGCAGCTGCGGGAACGGGGCTGGTACCGGGCGGGAAGGCTCCAGGGAGCGGGCCGCGGCGTTACTCCGCTGCGCAATTAGCATTACAGGTGGTAATTGCGGGGGGTGATTACTCTGGTAACCGCAGCCTGCGGGGGACTGTAGCGAACCTGCCGGCCGGTGTTCCACAAGGCTGCTTTTGGTTTATATACTCTCTCTGAATTGTGTGAGGTGAAATACGCCTGCCCTGGACTGCTTACCGTCTAAGTGTGACAACAGAGAGGGCAGGCAAAGGGGACAGGCAGGGAGGTGCCATGAGACCGTCGCCCCTGTGTTGAGTTTCTCAGAGCGATGGGTTGCGTTACGTTCCTCCCCTCGGGTGTCACCATGGGCCAGAAACACGGGAGTCGCTCCGGCAGAGATCCGCGGCAGCGCCGCAGGGGAAGGGGAGAAGCTGGGGGTCCTGAGGGCTGGGACTGTAAGGTCCTGGTGCAAATCCCACATCCTCCGGTCCCTAGGACTGTTGCAGTGCCTCAGTTTACCAGCACCTGTGAGGTCTAGAGGGAGAGTTCAGATCCAAGTCTTGATGAGAGAGTACCCCTTCCTGCCCTTACATCCCCTTCCCCTCTAAATTGTGGACTCTTTCCTTAATACCCCTTTCAGACTGGTTGCAGGAGCAGCATCTCTTCTCTCCCTATCCCGCAGGTCCCTGGTCTCCTGGTTGGTGTCGGGGTAGTGCTGGAAATACCCTGCAATGAAACGTTTGCACGAGAGACTTGCAGGGAGAGGAAAAGAGCTGCTCTTACCAGCACCAAAATGAACAAACCTTGTTGTTTGTTTGTAGTCAAAGGAACCTCTTCCCTTCTTTTTTTTTTTTTCCTTCTTTTGAAAGTCAGTGAAACGTCTGCTTTGATCTCCAGGTAGCTTTCTTGGAGTGTATTTTCACAGGGAGAAGTGATGGAGGGGTGGGCACACAGGGTGCTCCTGGGGTGGTAAATCCTTCCCCAGAAACCAGTGGTGTTCTCTATCCTGGCCTGGGCTGTGATTACTGTGGGTGGTGTGTCCTGGGCATCTTCATTTCCTGGTGGGGTTCAGGTTTTTGGGGTTGTTTGGTTGTGGTCTTGCTCACTTGGGAGCCACAGATGCATCCCTGATATTCCAGAGCAGTCAGGTGCCCTTCGCCCCTCTGCAGAGCCTGGGAGTAGCTGGATCAATACCTCCTAACAGGGCTGGCGTTTCAAGTGAACGCTTCCAGCTTGTTATGATGATAAAGTTCCCACATATCAAATTGAAAGTGGATTTTACATTTGCCTAAGTACATAAACTTGATCATAATTAAAGCAATATACCTTGGATCTGGCCCATCTCGCATGACTCTAGTAATTACACTTCAGAACTCTGGCTTCTTCTAGTAGCAGCTGCATAAATCTCTGTAATAGGGGAATGTCACTCAAGGACTGGTTTCCAGGCTTCTGTTTATTGCTTTTCTTCCTTTCATACATATCTCAATTAAAAAAAAAAAATAAAAATGTTTTGGTGTTCCCGGCCACAAATCACCACGGAATCAATTCCGAGAACCTTTGCCCGTAGGTCATCTCACCCTGGAGAAACTGAAGGTTTAAACTACTTATTTAAGATGTGGGGTGACACAAACAGAAAACAACGACTTCTGGAAGCTGTGTTTTACCTTATGGCTGAAAGTGTAAGTAGAGGAAAAGCTGCTGAGTTGCAAGACACGCAGGAGAAATGTCCCACGGCTCCATTTTGCTGGATCAGTGGTGTGTGGGCCGGGGGGGGACATGGGCACAGTGCTCTCTGTGGTGGAGCCCAGCCATACTTCTAATTAAAAAAAAAAAAAAGGCAATTCTGAGAAATGTGAGGGAAGTGTCGTGCTGTTTCATGAGCAGTATTAATGTTCTGGGAGTAATTCTAGCTGAAGGCATGCATCAGGCAGCGAGCAGAGGCTTGGTCTCTTCTGGTCCTGTGGGTTGGGGACAGGGGTTTTGCAGCTCTGGAGCATGCTTTGGCATGCTTGGAGGTGGGGAGCAGCGCGGTCACACTACTGTTGGCTGTGGCCGGCCGTTCCGAGGGGCGGGAGGACATCATCCACGCCAGCAGCTCCGCTGGAGCCTGGTGAGAGGCTGGGCTGGAGAGGAGCCGAGGCAGGGTGCCGGGAGAGCGCTGGGCATAGGCTTCTCTGGAGTTGAGACTGGATGCCAGCTCATGAGCCACCGGGGGGGACGGGGGACTTCCTCTATCACTCATATGCATTAATATCTAAATTCTCTTTTTCTTATGCTGCCTATCTTGGTTTTCTTCTTCCTTTTGTCTTTTCCCTGCATGATTTGTCATGTAAACCCAGAACTTGAATTTCATCCCCCCCCCCCACCTTGATCTGCTTTCTTCTCTTCTTTGCCATTCAGTTTTCTTTGTGCTGGTGGGGACACTCGGGGTGGTTGGGCTGGTGCGTGTGGGCAGAGGGGAAGGGGCGAGCTGTCGCTCTGCGGGGGAGAGGGGATGGAGACCTCTGCCCGCAGTCACGTGGAAGCTGGGGAATAGTTTTCTAGGCAGAAATCTGGTAGATCTGGCTGCCTCCTCCCACAGCGGAGGGCTGTTTCCAGCTTTTTGTTCATTCTCTTTGATGGGAGCAAGTATGGATTCACCCCAGGAAAATAGAGAAGATGAACCTTCTGCTTTTGGAGTAGAGGTGTGAAGTTTTACAGCTGGCTGCCTGAGCGTGTCCACCTTTCTTCTCTTTTTCTTCTTTTTGGCAGCTGGTGTGTGCCAACACATGATTTGAAAACCAAAAATCCCAACTCTTCCTGCTGGACTTGATGCACTTTTGCTGACGAGTGGCTCCCTTTGTACTCCTGCTCTTTTATTCTGTTTTTCCTGAGTGGGACTAATGATATTCCTCCCCGTGCAGCCTTTCCGTTTAGCTTAGCATGGCAGTTTAAGATCTTGGTTTGCTAGATAATTGAGTTTTCTGTTCTTAATTATTTCAGGCCTGCAAGTTGCTCTCTTGATAGTTAAGAGAGCAGGAGCAGAACCCTAAAATTTAGTAAATTCCCCAGGCAGCGGTTTTAATAGCAAGATCGTTAATTTTTTTTTTCTTTTTCCTTCCTGGGCATTAATTTTAACAACATCTTGAACAGTGTTCTTCCCAGCCTTTGGAATGGCTGTAGGTTGTGTGCCTATGACTGTAAGAAACATGTACGGTGAGTGGGTGCCCAAAAATTAACTCCATGTTTTTGATGGCAGTGTTGTTGATACAGTTGTGAACAGGAAACTCTTACTCTGTAGAACCTCTTGATTTTCTCCATGACTTCTTCTTTTAAAAGATGTGGCACTATGGAGTGTGGCCTTTGCATGGCAATTCCTCCAAGGCTTGGGGAGGAATCCAGATCCAGATGGCCTCGTGAAACACAAGATGGAACAGAAAAGAAAGGACAATTAAGCAGTAATAACTATCTCATGTGACACCCGTACTGTTCCAGCTTCAGCCACCTATTGAGCGAGGATATGGTTTATAATTTATATCTCTTTAATTAGGTTTTGAAAAGATCAGCACTGTGGCTGGGTTTTGAACAGTTGCATTTCCTTTCCCCCCTCAAATGCTGAGCAGTCAAAACCGGAAACAAATGCGTGACACCTTAGTCACATAATTTTTAATACAAAAAAAAAAAGTATTGAAATAGCTGGGGGAAAATCTACGCTGGGGGGATGTTGATCTGATTTTAGGCTGCTGTTGGATCTGAGTGGGCAGGATGGAAAGCAGGGCTTCTCTGCCTGTATCTGCTGATGGGCTATCCTGGGATGCTTAAAACTGAAATACAGCCCTTCAGCCTCACGGAGGAGTTCACAACTGTCTGCAGGTGATCTCAAGGAGTTGGGTTGGTTTGTTTTTTTTTTTGACATGTACTCCACTGCAATTATTTTCACTTCGGCTGTGCTAACCACCTATCTGTGGGAATGATTTTACATCAAAGTCAAATTTAATGCCTTAAATTTGCTGCTCCCTGGTCTTTGGGAAAAATTTCCCATGTCAGAAGAGGGAGGCAGGGGGCTGCTGAAATTACTGCAGCTGTAGAGAGGAGCTCTGTCAGCTTGGAGTGTATGCAAAAATCACAGGAGCATTTACACTGCTGTTCCCCAAGATGGCATAAATGGCCCAGCACTCCGAGGGCCTCTGTGCCCACACAAGGGGCTGCATCCAGATCCTTTTTACCCATGGGAATTTTGGGCACCTCAATCCAAGAGAGATCTGGAGGTGCTGGAGCGGGTGCAGAGGAGGCAACGAAGCTGTTGAGGGGCCTGGAGAATAAATCTTATGAAGAGCCATTGAAGGAGCTGGGACTGTTCAGTTTGAGGAAGAGGAGGCTGTGAGGGGAGACCTCTTCACTCTCTACAACTGCTTGAAAGGACACTGTAGAGAGGTTGGTGCTGGTCTCTTCTC
>JAOTQQ010000063.1:20790168-20804091 GCA_026546715.1 Gallinago undulata
AGGGGGCTTGGAGCAACCTGGTGTGGTGGGAGGTGTCCCTGCCCAGGGCAGGGGGTGGCACTGGATGGTCTTTAAGGCCCCTTCCAACCCAGGATATTCTGTGATTCTAAATGAAAGATTCTTACCAGTAGGCAAATGTGGCACAAGTAGGGTGGTCAGTTTAAGAGCCGCAGGTGAGTTGTGAAAAGTGCGTGTGAAAATGTGAACTCTTGCTTGCGGGCCTGTAAAATATTAAGCTGACATTTTAGAGTGGACTCAACGAATGAATTAGGTTTTGGAAGAGAATATTAAAACTCTAATTAGACTTTACAAGGAAATAAGCACCACAAATAAATCTCTGTTTCACCTTATTATTCCTATTCCTTAATTATTTCTCTGCTAACTAAAGTCTTGCTGCATCCCTCTCTGAGGCACCTATCTCCACAGCGGCAGCTCTCGGCTCTTGAAAGCTTCTTGTTTTCTTGTTGTTTTAAAATTTTTTTTTATTAATGTGTGTTGTGGTTTGGCCTCAGATGACACAAAGGACCAGGTGGCAGCCGCTCGCGCAGGCCAGAGCCCCCACCACCACCGCGGCTGGGAGGGGAAAATTGGAAGAAAAAGGCAAAACTCGGGGGTTGAGAGAGAGGCAATTTAACAGAACAGCAAAGGGAGCAAGAAACACCAACACCAATAACACCGACAGAGGAATATACACCCCCGATTACGATACTGCTGCTTGCCGACCGCACCCGGGATGCCCCCGACCGCCCTGCTGTCCCTGCTCCCTTTCCTGGGGGGATCCCCTCTTCCCTTTCCCCCCACCCCTTTCCTGTCCCTTCCCTTCCCTACCAGCCCCGGCCACCCCCCTGGGCATGGCTCCCATGGGATGGGATACCTGTGTCCCTGCTAGGTCCTGGGAAGAATTAACCCTATCCCCACCAGACCGAGGGCAATGTGTATTTAAAATAGGAATTGTCCCCCTGGGCCCATTCAGCCCAGCTTTCTGCCTTTGGCAGCAGTTCCTGCCAGATGCTTTGGATGCACAAAGTTTGTAGTGAAAGGCTACAGCAATGCATTCCCCAGGTTGATAACGATGTTCTAAACCGATGATTACAGGTAGGTGGGAAGAGCTGTCTGCATAATGAGGGATCTTTGGTTGTCAGAACTGGTCTAGGGAGGTAATGTTTCCTTTCAAATAACCAGAACTTATTGTTCATAAATCACAGTTAATCTGTTTATTACAGTGGCATACGAGGCTGGAAGTCTGGAGTGTGCCATAATGCTTAGCTTTAGGAGCAGAGCTGCAATAGCAGCAGCAGTTTCAAATGATTTGAAATTGGGGGATCAGCAAAATGCGGGAGTTTGTGGAAGCTCTGGGCATTAAAAATGACTGCTGAGGATGGATGAGTTTCTTTAACAAATTGTAAAATCCATCATGCAGGAGTTAGGGCATGAAACTGCCCTCCTGAGCCGCATAAACCACTGGTATGGGAGCATTGCACTTCAGTGCACGCTGCTGGGAAGGGAGACTTTGAAAGATTCTCAGGCTTGCTTTTGTTTCTTCCTCTCGCTGCCTGACTTTCAATCCCAGCATGGTGCTGGCATGCAGCTGGCCAGGCTCTGGGCAAACTGGCTGGGGCTCCTCCCCGGGGGAGCCTTTTGGTGTTCTGCTCCCTCTCCCTTATGAGGACAGGCTGAGAGACCTGTTCAGCTGGAGAAGAGCAGACTGAGAGGGGGCCTCAACGATGCTGAGCAATAGCTAAAGGGCGGGTGTCAAGAGGATGGGGTCAGGCTCTTCTCAGTGGTGCCCAGAGACAGGACAAGGGGCAATGGGCACAAACTGGAACATGGGAAATTCCATCTGAACATGAGGAAAAAAATCTTTTCCTTCGAGGGTGACAGAGCCCTGGAAGAGGCTGCCCAGAGAGGGTGTGGAATCTCCTTCTCTGGAGACTTCAAACCCCACCTGGATGCATTCCTGTCCAGCCTGCTCTGGGAGGGAGTTTGACTAGATGATCTCCAGAGGTTCCTTCTAACACCTGCCATTCTGTGATTCCTCTGCTTCAGTCTATATCAGAGTATTCTCTTCAGTCTATATCAGAGCATTTCCCCTGATCTTCCAAAGTCCTGGCACATCTCAGACAGCCTTGCACAGCCCTTGTTCCCTGCTGATGGAGGGACATGCCACCCCGGGGTCCTCCTTGCAGGAGCTTGCTTGCTGGCTTTCGCTGCTGTTCCCCTGCATGCCCATTTTGAGCTCTGCAATATGCCCCTAGATGGACAGTCTCTCATGCTCCCACCCATGTTTCCATGTGGAGGTGGTCCCTGAGTTGCGCATCCATAGACTGGCTCCATCGTGCCCAGCAGCGACTCCCCAGCACATTTGTGGAGGAGTGAAGTGCGTGCAGTGGGAGATGTCACCGGCCCCTGGTTCTGGGGTTTTAGGGGGTTACACAGTGCAGCCTTAGGGAATTTTGTGTGGTTGAGATCCCTTTCCTCTGTCCTGCCTCTCTTTGTTTTTTTTCCCTGCAATTAAATACTGCTGACGCCCTTCCCCTCGTTGGTGAAATGAAGCTTGGAGGTTAATAAGGGGCTTTTTGAACTGCCTACATGCAGCTTCAGCAGATTTTAAACACTGTGCTTGGTGTCTGGGCTTAATGGTCCCTAATTCAGAGAGTGTGGAGGAATTCCTGGATACCCGTGGGCCTTTCTTCAGCTGGTGGGATGCTGTCCCCTGTCAGCTGCTTTTCTGCTGTGAAAGGGGATGGTGCTCCCCTGCTTCCAAGGGATATAGGGAGGCGTTGCCTGTGGGCACCAGGAGCTGCTGCCTGGGCAGGGCTCTGGCAGATGCTGCGCCTCTGGTGTCTGTGGTGCTCTGCCTCTGTAGGAGACATGGACCTTCTGGCTGGGGAGGTGTCTGGGCTGGGTGCCTGGAGGAGTATGGTGGCTGAGATGCCCTCAGGGTCTCCTGCAGCTCCTCCAGGTCTGTGTCCCTGGGTTGTACAGCATGGTGGTGCTGCCTCCATCTCCTCCGCTCTCAGGAGGCAACGCACAATCCTCTGCCCGCCTTCCCAGTCGGAGCGTGAACTGTGAGAGAACCAGGGAGTCTTCTGCTTCTACAAGTGGGCTGTTTTCCGTAATTACCTTTTGAGCTGCAAGTTATCATTTTTTGATAGTTCAAGTATTAACATTCTTAAACCGCCTCCTAATGCTATAAAGCAGTCAAACTACATCTTTCCTAGCTTGCAGTAGAATGATATGAATGTCATGTTACCCTTGAATGTGGTGTTCATAGAACTGCTTGGTGCCATTGTGCTATTTTATTTTTTTATTGGGGTTTTTTTTGCCTTTGTAATTCCAGTACAGAAATGGGCACAGTGGCATCTTCCATCTCTTGGCCTGAAAGGGTAAATAGGGGCATTCTCATTGCACAAAGTGCTTAAAATGTAAACCAGAGCTGGGTGGCATTTGCTGGGGAGGATGGGGGAGAGGCCAACACTCAGCAATAAAGGCAGGGACTGTCTCTGTAAAGCAAACATTTCGCTCGATTGCCATCTACTTCGCTTTTAAAGCGGCAATAAGATATGGCGATAAAATGGCCAATGGCGCATTTCATCTGAGGGAAATGAACTCCTGCTGAGCCAATTAAACTGTCAATATGCTGTGGTTTGGCTTTCCCTTGAGGAGACTGGGTCACCCCAGGTGTGTTACTCACTCTGACTTCACCACTTGATGTGAAATCAATTTTAGCAATTTATAATCTTTCATTTTACTGTGAAAGTATATTAATCTGTGAAAAACACCACTCAAATGGTGAGGGCAGATGAAATCTTTCTATTTGAGTGTGTACAGCTGGCAGTGCCCCTTGGATTATTTGGCATGTAGAAGCTTGTGGAACTTCTGGACAGGTTGGACGTACCAAACAATCCAGTTCTTGAGCCTTGGGCTTTATCCTTAAAATGTTCTAAAATCGTAGGAGGACGTTGTTCTGGGTGACCTCATTGCATGCTGGGTGGATGTTGTTTCCATGAGCTAGGTTTTGTTTTGGCAGCTTCTTGGATCTTTTGTGGCTTTATGGGTTGTTGGTGGATACTTGGCGCACCTCAGAGCAGTGGTGTCCCTGTGGTGGTCCTTTCTGTGCTCAACCAAGCAGAATGTGCCAAGGGGTCTGCTCGGCTTTGAAGGGTCTTGGTACCTTTATGGGTTCAGACAGCAAGGATGGGTACCCACGTAGTCTTTCTTCACAAATGTAACGAACTGAACTGTGTTTAAAACATTTCATCTTCCTCTTAAAATTAAATCTCATTTCAGAAGCTCTGTGGGTGTTGAGAAATGGTTGGGTTGTTGCTTGGTGGACACAGCAGGAGAGAGCTCACGTCCTGTCTCCCTCTGCAAATGTGCTGAGTTCTGGAGTTGCTGGAAGGCTCTCTAGCCCTGGTTTCACCATGTAGCTGTTTGATGGGCCCGTGATGCAGTTTTTCCACCCAAGTCAGCTGTGACCTGAGGAGTGAAGGAAGCCCTCTTGCACCGATGGGTAACTTGTCTGACATCAGCAGTGCTGGAAAAGGGAGAAAGCCCTGAGGGCATGCTCATATAGGGGCAAACTTGCCTAATGGAGAAGTGCCTCATTTTTGGGTTCCTAAAGGCTCATTGCAGGTCCTTTTTTTGTAAACTTGATTACACAAGCTGCTGGGAACCCATGAGGTTTTGGCATGGTTGAGTTTGTGGGGGCTCTGCTGCAGTCTCTAGGTGGCCTGGTGCTTCCCAAAGATTGACCAAAGCTCTTGCTGTGGCTTCTAGGACACCCTTATACCTCCCTGTCCCCGCAGCCCCAACCAGCAGGGTTGGGCCCCACAGCAAAGCGAAGGGGCGAGCGTGGCATTGCATGGTGACATGAACAACAGGCTGGTGACCAGCAGCTGGGGCATGTTGAACCTGACTGATCGTTAAGGTCTTGCACAGAGCTGAAGTGATAGGAGAATCTCTGCTGTCTCCCTTGAGTATAGCTGGGAGACAGCCTATAGGTTGGCCTATGTGGAGTTTAAAAGCTAGGATTCACCACATGGAAGGCTTGGTTAAAATAACGAGACACCCTGGCTGTAGCCTCCAGCTGTCCCTCTGTGCTATTGCCAACTGGGGCACTTTTTGGGATGAAACATCAGTATGAGCTGCAAGGCCCTGAGTATGGGAGTCATAAAACCATAGAATTGTCTAGCTTGGAAGGAAGAGACTTTTAAGATCATAAAGTCCAACTGTTGACCTAACACTGCCAACTCCACTGCTAAACTATGTCCCTCAGCACCACGTGTCTTTTAAATCCCTCCAGGGATGGTGACTCCACCACTTCCCTGGGTGGCACATTCCAAGGCTTGACAACCCTTTCCATGAAGAAATTTTTCCCAATATCCATCCTAAACCTCCCCTGGGGCAACTTGAGGCCATTTCCTCTTGTCCCATGGCCTGTTCCTTGGGAGAAGAGACCGACCCTCCCTGGCTACACCCTCCTTTCAGCGAGTTGGAGAGAGCCAGAAGGTCTCCCCTCAGCCTCCTTTTTATTCTCCAGGCTAATCTGTGTGAGTGTATGAGAAGCTTAGCTTTTGAAATTAAAGCTCTTGCACGTTGGCTGCAGAAGAATGTGACCCAAGAGCATCTTGGAGACAGAACCCACCAGGAGGCTGGAAAGAGCCTCAACTCTTATTAATGTTTGGGAAGGGCTGGCATTCATCTCGCTGATGCCCAGGGCTGGCAGTGCTCCCCCCAGCTGAAAATAGCGATGCAATAGTTACTGTCCAGCTCTGTTGCCTTCTTTGTGTTGGGATTTTATTTTTCAAGCCAATAAGAAGACTAAACTCTTTGGACTTTGTGATAAACGTAGCCCTAATAGGTTTTTCTTCTCGCAATGCACAGTTCTCACGTTGGCAGGGTGGTGACACCTTGGCATCCTCAAATCTTCCACTGCAAAGGCACAGGTAAATCCCTCAGGGTGTATTCTTTGCCATACATATTTTTGCCATGAGCTCAATAAGTTCTGATGCCGGATCTGTAGCTGCTGCAGCGTGTGCAAGGGCTGGGTTTCTTTGTGTGGCTTTGGTGGTGGGGCTGGATGGGGCCCATCTGTCCCGTGTCTGTGGGTCAGAGTTGGACAAGGGGGTCTGCCTAGGAGACGAGTGAAAACTCTCCTGGGTGAAAGTAAATGCATTTTCATGACGTATGCATCTATGAATTAATGCATCTTCTATGCCGGATGAAACCTAGCAAGTGCTGCATATTTAATCTGCTAATACTTTAAAAAAAAATCCTAATTGGAAAAATAAAATCATCTGAATATTTGCTTGTGGGGGGAAAAAATAATCACATAAACCCGTTGGTTAGAAAAGGAAGATGAAAAAAACTAGCCTTCTGAGACAAGGCGAAACAAACAGCAGTGTAGATCAATTGTAAACGAATTCTGTGGCTGATTAGCTCTTCCCAAATTTGTCATCTTCGAGTCAGAAAATCTATGATTGAGTGCCATAAAGAAGCAATTTTAAAAGCAGTAGAGAACAGTAAGGCTGCCTCCAGGATTACAGCTCATAGCTTTGGAATTCACACTCTTTGAAGGGAATTGGTGAGTAACAGATCACAGTAATGCAGTGTATTTGTATTGGTCAAATTCTTATTATGATTGCAGTGAAAAATGATGTCCTTTTTTTTCAGGAAAGGAAATTAAATAGGCCTAGTAATCCCTGTAAGAAGATTGGCTTACACCAAAAGAGGGGGAAGGAATGTGAAGGCTAATCAGATCAATGCATGCTCTTGAATCTATCTTGTTAAAAAAATAAAATCAAATTGCTACTGAATTTCCGAGGAATTATATTGAAGCAACACATGTGTTTTTGCTGCCTTTTAATTACAAAATTACTTCAATCTGTTTGAGTCGCCCATGTAAGTGGGCTATCAACTGTTCTTAAATATTGGCTCATAAATTCCAAATACTTCTTGAAATGGAGGAAAACAGTATCCTTGGTCCTTCAGCTGGGTACGCCAGCCCAGATCAGTGAGAACTACCACTGGTACCGGAGAAATCCCCACTGGCTAATTTAGGTGCTCAGTTTCCCTCTGGAAGAGGCTTTTAAGATCTGTTATTTATGCCATCGTTTGTCAGGGGAGCACTTGGTCTCTGATGTCCAGCTCCTCAGCTGTGGTCGACCTTCTTATGGGACCTTTGGGAATGATGATGTACCTAGTGACAGCTAGATGGAGGGCTCTGAGAGGGCCTGGGAAGGATTTTCACCCGTGGTGTAAGGCATTGCCCTCCTTGGCTGGGTGGAAGCAGGACTGTTGAACAGTTCTGCAGCTGAAACCTCCTCTTGTGTAGAAAAGACATTAAAAAGAAATAATTAAATATAAAGTCTTGTCTAAAGAGAAAAATGACCAGGGGAATTCTGAATCTCTTGCGCAGCATTTCTTATGATGGAAATGTTTGCTCCTGCTCTTAGTGTATCAGTAAGAAATGTTGAAAATGCATTCTTTTTTTGTTTGTTTTTGGGTTGGTGTTTTTGTTTTTTTTTTGCTGAGGGAATGGCAAGACCCATCAGCACTGGGTGGTGATCGTCTGCTCAGCCTCTGTTGGAGGGAAGGGTGGTCCTGTCTCTCTTAGCAGAGGAGCTGTATGTGCTGGTTGGAGGAGGACTGACCATCGTTTGACCACCAGGCTGTGGGCAGCATGGTTCTGGTGTGTGGGGCATGGCAGCCAGCTCTGCCAAAGCACTGCCGTGGGTGCATGGGAGCAGTACGTGTGAGACCGACCCGCGGCTGTCCCGGGATTAGGCAGAGAGCTGGTTTTAGGGGAGATTAGGGGAAGGGATGGTTGCTCTTGCCTGTGGTCCTGCAGGAGGGTGGTGTGGCTGCTTGGTGACCTGTGCAGAAACCAGAGGTACAACTGGCCGTTGGGATATGCTGAACACTGGGAGGCTTTGCAGGTGTTTAGTACAGGTAGGAAGAGCCCAGCATCGCCCCTGGTCTGCTGTAGGGTCACATCTGCCCAGCTGTGCTGCTATGGCAGCTCCCCACTGTGTGTGTGTGTGTGGGGGGGCTGAGCTTCACCCCTTGTTGGGGGGCTGGCGTGGAGGGGAAAGTGGCCGTGGGGGGTGTCACAGGCTTATGGCAAGGTGTAATAAAGGAAGAGAGTGCCTGCATTTAAATGGGTCATCTTGGAAAGGGGGGAAGGGTCTGCTTTGAAGAGCACTCACGCTGCTGTCGCCTTTGCTGTCCTTGGGAATGAGCATTGTGATTTCTGAAGAAAGATTAAAGGTGTGTTTCCATACAGAATAGCTCTTCTCGTCTGTGTTTGCTGAGAGATGGCACTTGCGTGTTGGAATTTGCAGCAGCTTTAAAGCTGGAGGTGATAAGCTGCTTTTCTCCCTCTCTTGCTTTGTTCATAGGCTGTTTGTTTAGATAACAGCCTGGAAATGATATTAGTAACCCTGTACATCACATTTTGCTACCAGCAAAGAATAAGCAGTGCATTTGACATTTGGAGAAATGGTTCATTTTCTAAGGGATGTGGTTCAGAATCTACTTCTTGAACTAATGGACAGTGCAATGCTATTTTTTTTCCTAGGTTGCTTAGATTTTTACCTTGAAGCTGCACTCTAAAGTGCACTGCATTACGAGTATTAAATAAAAGTAAATGCTTCACATCAAATGAGAAGGCAGTCTTTGAACTGGTGAGATGTTGAAAACCATTTATTTCTCTAGCTTGTGATGCTTCACTGTGACATAAGCATGAAAAATAATTATGCTCACTGGTAAGTAAATATTTGATCCTGCAATGCATCTTGAAGATACGAACCTGGGAGAAAGTAGCCTCTTCAGATGCACGTTGATTCTCCTGGATTTGTCTCACACCAACAGCGAGATCGTGAAATTGGGTTCAGAAAACTACATCAGAGGAACATTATCGAAGGTGAAAATTTTATGAAGGTTAGGAACAGAACAGGCGATCCCTGCAACCTCAGTTTGGTTTCTCGTGCTGTGCATTAGAACGCGGCCTTTAATTACAGCATCATGTGTATTTTTCCACGAGCTTCTTCCCTTGTGTAAGGGCACTAAATGAATATCCTGTAATGAGCCATTTTCTTTCTCCTTCTTGTTTGATGCCCAGTTCTTAATAATTTCAAATGAAGCTTAAGGACAGAATTTTTCAAAATTTTCACTCGCATGTGAACACTATTTTCATGCTGTTTCTTGTTGTTCAACACTGAGTTTATTCTATGGATAGAAAAAGCTGAGAATCAGAAGGAGCCTGATTCAGACCTATTTTGGCTGCATTCATGGCACTGTAGCAATGAGTATTCAAGATGTAGATCTTGGGTTTGGGTACAGCCTCTTTAGTTACCTCCAGCTTTCTACGCTCCACACCTTTCCACTCATGGAGCTGGAGGACCAGTGTCTGACTCCCAAATACTTCCATTTTGCCTTAAAGTTAATAAAATGGAGCAATAATGCACCAAAGCCTGGGCTCTCTTTTAAGAAGCAGAATATTTTAAGGTTGAAAACAAAAAAAATTTCAACTCTTATTCTCCTCCCTCCCCTCCAGTTGGAGCTGGGTACCTTCTTTCAGATAGAGAAAAAAAAACAAACGAACAAACTCAACCGTGCCCCCAAACTGTTGCAAAAAAGTTCATGTTTCACAAAATCCCGTCAGAAATCAAGTTCTGTTTCCAAAGTCTGGGAAATGCTTCAGTTAATTAAAGAAGAGGTCAGCAGGATTTTTTTTTTTTTTTACTGTAGTCACAAAAATAAAATAAAAAAAGATAAATCTTTTTCCTGTGCGTTGTTCTCAGAAGCAGTCGAACTGCCTATAAGCCGTTATAATATTTAAACCTAAATGCGGGCTGCAGAAAGCTGTTGTGCTGTTCTGAAGTGTGATCGTTCACTGGGAGATCTGGAAGGGCCTGAAAAGCCATAGCTGAAGAGAGTTTGCAGGATGTGAGAGGGCTTTTTATCCTCCTTGTGTGTGACGTCAGGAACGTGTCACCTCCCAACGGCCAGAGCTGCGTGAGGAGTCCCTGCTGTGGCCGTGCAGAGCCTCCTCAAGAGGCTGTGTCGCTGCTTTACTCTTCCTGTAATCACTCCTTGTAATAGCTGAACATAAAAAATCCTGTTCATAAACAAATCCTTCATGGTTTTGAGGATGTTACTGGTTCACCAATGCATTCATAATGAATATTTTTGTTCTGATCCTGCCTTCTTTTTAATTCATGTTTGCAATGCTGCAGGAGTCGGTGGGAGCACATTAAAGCATGTGTGGATATTCTTGCACGGGAGGCATTTCAGTACCATTTTTTAAACTCCTTGGGGACTAATCCAGCACTTAGAGAACTTAGTTTATGGGCTGAGAAATGATTACCTATACAAGGACTTGACTCTAAATGCTATGAATGAGCCAGAAAATGGTCAGGTTTCCTTAATGTCTTCAGAGGAAGAGGAGGAGAAATGGAACAAGAGAAGAAAAAAAAAATCTGTACCAGGCGGTAAGCCCGTTTGAGGTGGTGGGAGCTGCAGAGAAGTTGCTGCAGTGGCCCAAGTTGAGCCTGATGTCACCCTTTCAAGGATGAAGCGAATCCTGTGAGTGTCATTGCTGATCATGGTTCAAGGGGCAATAAAACAGTGTCAAGTCCACCAGCAGGCTGGAGCAAAGCTTCATTTCTCAGTTGTACCAAAACTACACTTTTGAGTTACTCTGGGTTGGAGCTGACCTGGCCTGTTAATACCAGGTTTTGGTACTAAAACCAGCTATGGGTTAGCAACCCATAATGGTGAAGTCAGGTGGTGACCCTGAACCCTCAGATTTTTAGGGCTGTAAAACTCTTGTGGAATGGGGTTGGTGTTTTCTGCGGCCAATGGCTGTTGTGTCCCAGCCTTTCTGCCAACACTCTCCCTGGGAAGCAGAGACGTCTCTCCTCTTGTGTTTGTGTAGAGGTCTGAATGTGCCCATGACTCCCTGTGATATACTGGAGGGCTCCAGGAGGAGTGTTTGTGTGTGTGTTGGAGCTGAGGTTGCAGTAAAGCAGCAGAAGCTTAAGCTCAAGGGTAAAAGGGGACAGAAAACAGGACCCTTTGTGTTCTTTCTGAAGACTATTCCCCCTGCCTTGTCTTGGGTGGTACCCTGCAGGGAGGCTTAAGGGATCCCTCTGAGACAAATAGAGTCAATGTAGCACTTTTCTTCCAAACTCTCCCTGTAATTTGGGGTTGGAGAAGGAATTTAAGATCAAGTCTTGTCTTACCTGCTCTCCTCCAGGCTTTGCATGCCCCTTCTCCAAAAGAGAATCCAGCTCTTCAGCCCACTCCCAAGGCAGAGATACTTGGTTCCATGCTCCCTATATTTAAAATGTATTTGTTTTTCTAACCTGAGGCTTCATTTAGCTCCCTGCCCCCCCTCCTTCCCTCGGCCGTGGTTGTTGGCTCCTCTGCACTGTGTAGAATGCCCCTTTTCGCCGTCCCGGAGTGAGATGGTTGAGGAGGTCATGGGGAATTAATAGGGAAGCAGATCTCTGATTTCATTTCTGCTTATGTACTCTGACATTTCTGACGTTTTCTGAAGTGTAAAATGTTTTGGAGAAAACAACAACTTGGCTTTAACTGAAAAATTAATTATGTTGGCACTTTCCCCTTTGCGGTGGGCTTTTGTCAGAGGACAAAGCCACGGACACGTGGGGGCAAGGCTGGGATGGTGAAAGGACAGTGGTGTAATGTTAAAGAGAGAAAATTTACATTAAGGTAAAAAGACCTAATTAAGTGATTATCAGGTAACGATGTAAACTCTTCAGAAGGCATTACCTTCTGTGCACTTAGTGTATAGAGCTAATTTATACATCCAAGTTTATCTACTTCATAAATTAGTCTGTCTTGTAATTACAGCTAACAGACTATGACTTTCTCTGCTCTTCGGTGGCAGTCTCTGTTCTCTGCAATGCACAGATACCCCTGGTACAGCAAAGCACGTCCCGCTCTGATAAACTGAGTTACAGGTGAGGGAAAAACAGCCGGGTTTTGTGCATGTGTGCACTTCTCAAGAGCTTTTGGAGATCTGGTTTGGTAAAAAGGACAAGGGGGAGGCAAAATACCAAAGGGCTGTTCTTTATCCTCCCTGACCTTTTCAGTGTTGGTTTTCTTTTTGTCCTTTGAAAGGAAGGGATCATCAGGGAGCTTCCATTTAGGGATAAGGAAATTATGATGTAGGTTCTTGCTGAAATCGAGGATTAAGGGCAGTTTGCCCACCTGAATGGCAATGATTTACTGTTGGGTTATAGATACATAGACAGCTGTTCGTACCCCGTCCTGGTAAGGGGCAATGGGGCTGTTGTGTCTGACCCTTTCTCTCTGGGATTTGCAATCCAAGTATATAAGAGGTGACAGCAGTTGAGTATGGACAAAAAGGAGACAAAAGGTGTGATGGTGAACGTGAGAAGAGCTGTGGTCTCAGCATCACAGCAAAAAAAAAAAAAAGAAAAAGGTAGGAAGGAAGAACCTGGAAGCGCAGAAAGGAGTAGCTTTGCTTGCTTCAGGTGTGATGAAGCATGGGAGAAAATTAAGTAGGCAGTCAATATACCCAAATTTCTATTTCATTTCTTCACACAGTCTTCAAGAAGAAATGGAGCTGGAACATGGGCTGATAACAAAAATGGAAAAAAGGAGTAATTATTCTACTTGGAGTTTGCTTGGTCTTTAGTATTCTATGAAATTTTCCCCTGCTTCTAATGATATGGGGAACACTGGGTACACTTAAAAGGATGCATGTCATTAAAATGATATCTGACAACAGTTCTTTGACTGCTTATGATGCTTTTGATTGTTAATACAGATAAAATGTAAATGATCAGAATATAAAAACTCCCTTTTGTCTTTCTAGTGTTTTCATCTGCCTATTAAACAAATTATACGGGAAAGCAAGTAGCCTGTTACTTAGTAGAGTGGTGTCACCCAGATACTTTGAAATGCTTAATGGTATAAAATGAAGTGTCCTTGGTTTGTTTATTTTCCTACTGGTAATGACATTGTAGGCTAGGTCAGAGTGGGTCCTTCAAAATGCAGTTGCCTTGTCCTTACTACATAGTCGTATTTTTTATGCATTATGGTACTGTCTTGAAGAGTTTTATATCCGGGTTTTAATAAGCTTTTAAACACCTGTAATGTAGGGGTGGCTGTTCTGTTGGGCTCAGTTCTCCTTGACTCGTAATGCACCACTGCATAGAAATGTCCGTGTCTTTATTTCGTTGTGTGTGGTGTTGTGTAGTGTAAGATCGTGCAGAGGATGCCATGCGGGTTCGGTGTCCTGCCCAGGACCTTAGGGCATGTGCGTTTGGTCAGTCTCTGTGGCCCAGCTGTAAGAGGTAAAGGGGAATAGTTGGGGACGGCATCTGTTTTCAGCTGTATGACTTCTTTTTCTAGTGCTTGCTGCTTCGAGTCAGTCTGTCGCTCTTGCTTTCCCTGCCTCCTGTAATGTTATCATGGTCTCTCTTCACTGGCCCAGAGGAGGAGGTGCCAGCCATTCGTTGTCTATGTAAGGGTGTAATGATGGGGACCATAAGGGTTGCTGGCCAACACAATGCATATTGATGGCATGTATAGGTGCAACAGAACACTCCCGGCAGCTTTGCCCATGACAATAGTTCTGCGGAAAGGTCCTCTGTATGAAGGAGCTGCAGACTAGCTTGGTTGAGATGTAGTTATTCACTGCAGCTTATACAGCTGCAAAAAATCATAGAATCATAGAATGTTTTGGGTTGGAAGGGACCATAAAGACCATCCAGTCCCACTCCTCCTGCCCTAGGCAGGGACACTTCCCACCACACCAGGTTGCTCCAAGCCCCCTCCAACCTGACCTTGAACCCCTCTAGGGATGGGGCAGCCACAGCTTCTCTGGGCAACCTGGGCCAGGCTCTCACCACCCTCACACCA
>JAOTQQ010000063.1:20821452-20832128 GCA_026546715.1 Gallinago undulata
TCAATGTCCTTCTTGTGGTGAGGGGCCCAGAACTGAACCCAGCCCTGGAGGTGAGGCCTCACCAGTGCCCAGTCCAGGGGCACCCTACTCCTGCTGGCCACGCTGCTCCTGGTGCAGGCCAGGATGCTGTTGGCCTTCTTGGCCACCTGGGCACACTGCTGGCTCATGTCCTTGCTGTAAACTCAGGTTTATTGGACTGGCTGAGTGTTAGTCCTGTTTTGTGCATCTTTTTTTTTTTTTTAAAGTGAAGAAAGCACATGTTTTCTTTATGATTATCTCTTCCCCGTGGGTGGCTGGGCCAGCTATCCTGTCTTGCATCGCTTGCCTCTCGGTACCAGCAGTGGACCCTGGGGATGTGGTGGAAGAAGCCTTGGAAAGGAAGAGGTGGATTTTGGGGCTGAATTATGGTTCCTGTTGCTTCTAATGTGGCAGATTCAGGTGACTGACCGTCCAGCAAACCCATCTGTTTGGGATTTAGAGGAAATACAGGAGAAGCAGGAAAATGCCTGCTCTGTCACTAGTTACAGCATTAGGGCACTCAGCGGGAACGGTTCTAATCCATCAGCTGCAAAAATTATCTCCATAAGTAAATGCCACTTTTCTGCACACAGGATCTGTTTCGCTCCTCATGCATGTGCTTGAATGAAGGATTATGCTGTGAAACTGTGAGCGGGGTGGTGTGTGCTGGGTTTGCCTTGTTCTGCGCAGGGCAGAAAGTCCCCGTTCCCCAGGCACAGCTGGGTGGGCTCAGCAGAGCGTGTGCTTATTGCTTCGCTGGGCTTTTTGTGTTCGGTTGTCGGTCGGGATGACAAGCCAGAAGTGAATGGCCCTGATATAAATGTTCCTAGGACCCCTCCTGCTCAAAGCAGGTGAAACAATTATCAGTTGCATTGCTCTCTTCCTCCTCTTTTGTCCTCATGTCTCTGCTGAAGACATCTTGACCCACCTTGAATGCTGTTCTTCCTGGTCCTTTGCTAACCCGAAGGTGTCGTAGGGCTGGGGTCAGAGTGTGGGAACCACAGGGGAAGGATGTGCTTCAGGGCTCACATCTCTTCATGACCTTCAGACAGGAAGAACTTCAGGAGCTTTAATTCAGGATCGTTAATTCAGTTTGTTCGGTATCTCCTTAGGCATCTTCCAAGCAATAGAGCTCAGAAATTGTTTTTTTCTAGAGATTTTGGAAATATATAGCCCGATTGAGAACAATAACTGGCTAACGACTGCTGGCCTGCTGCCTTTATCCCACTCTGCTCCGCCTGTGGGCTGCTCTGCTGTTGAACCCCATTTCTGCTGTCCTCCTGCCGGCTGTGGGACAGAGCTCAGCGGTGGGATGGAGGACTTTGGGGACAGCCCCTGTCCCTCCAGCTGGAACAGGTGTCTCAGTGCTGAGTGGGGAGGGATTAGCTTATCTGCTTGGGGGCTGGCTTTGCAGCCAGAGGGATGATTTCTGGTGTCTCCTGCACTAGAGCTGGTGGCCGCGGATGCCCTGTGGGCAGTGCTGTGGCTGCGCGGGTTAGGGGCTGGGCTCTGAGTTTAGTGGGCTGATGTCCTCCGCTGGGGAAGAGGCTGAGGGTGACTGTCCCAACTTGCACTTTGTGGCGTTGTTTTGCAACCTTCCACACTTGGGGATTATTTTATTTTATTTTATTTTATTTTATTTTATTTTATTTTATTTTATTTTATTTTATTTTATTTTATTTTATTATTGTCAGGCAGTCAGGGCTCTTGCAAAATGCTCTTAGTTGTTTCAATGCCATTTTATTAGTTAATAGATTGTTTTAGCTGTAATTTTTCTCTGTAGTACTTTGGCATGGAGGCACCTGGGGAGGAAAGGAAGAATCCAGAAATCCCGTGAAAGCTTTAATAAACCATCAGCCCTTCCTGCAGCGGGAATTCAGTGCTCTGTAGGGGTGTGCGGGCTCCCTCAGCCCTCTGGAGGCGGCATTGCTTTGCCCTCTGCTGCTGGGGGGATGCTTGACTGCTGTAAATGTGGCTTAACTCCTTTGCTTTGTGTTCCAGAAGCTGGACAAATCCTATCAAAATAATGGGCTCAAGCGTGTCGCTAAACCCTCGCCTCCTAAGCTCCTTCGGTGTGCGGGCAGCTGGTGGCTGGAGCTCTGGAGCTGGCTGGTGCCTCCACACTCCCCCCTGCTGCCGCCGGGCAGAGCCTGTGTCTGGGGGGTCCCAGGGGACAACCCAGCACCCACCAAAGAGCCATCCCCCCAGCTCAGGCTTCATGTGGCCCAGCCGCGGTGCTTGTCATACACCTCTGCTGCTGCCTTCACCAGATACGTTTTGCCTTTTTCCAGGGAAAGCTCTTATTTAAGGCTGAGTGGTTTTTTTTTCTTTTTTCTTTTTTTTTTTCCTTTTTTCTCCTTTTTTCCTTTTCTCCTTTTTTTCCTTTTTTTCCTTTTTCTCCTTTTTACTTTTTCCTTTTTCTGAGGGGGAGAAATTGCGACCCTTGTTTCTGTTGCTGCCTTGCAGATTAGAAATCACCGGGAACTTCCTAATGTTCCAACGGCTTTCAAAAACAATATTTCTGAATGTCAAGTTAACGTGCTCTGGGAACAATGAGATTCAAGGACCCAATACAAACATCAAATTGCATCTGCTGCCACAAGGACTTGTGGGATTCTCTGAGGCAAACACATTGGGGAGACTTACAGTTTATTTCATTTTTTTTTTCCCCTCAGTCTTTCTTCTAAAGTAAAGTTTTATTTTTCTCCTGTCTGTCCTTGCCATGAACGCAGACCAAACCTGTCTGAGACGGCAGATTAAAAATGAAACCCTCATGAATGAGAAATGTAGCCTGCATTTTTTATGATGGAGGGAAAAGTAAACTCATTTTAAAATGTGCATATTTTTTAACAAGTACACGACTAAGTAGGTGGAATATAGGTATCAATAAATATTTATTCCATGCAAGTAATCTCTCAACAGAATTGGAAATTATCTAGTCCTTTTAGGCAATTAAAAATTGGTGTTTGTTTTTCAGAGTGGAAGTAACATTTTCCTGTCGCTTTTGGAATGTGGCCACCGTCAAATAAAAAGTTCCACTGCTGCATGGCTTTTTTGTCAGTGATTGCACTGATTTATAGGATGGATTGTAATGATCTTGAAATAAAGGGGAGGGAAAAAACCAACTGTGTTAGCCCAAATGCTACTTCTGTTAGAGTGAAATTATTCTCTGAAAAAGTGGGGAAGGGGGTTTGTGTTCTCCAGGTGGGCTGGTGGTGAGCACAGAGGCTGGATTGCAGCTGCCCAGGGTGGAGAACTCAGGGAGGTGGCTGATCCTGGTATTTCGGGGGTTTTCTGGGAGGCTGTCAGAGCCTGCTTTTCAGTCCCGGTTTCTGTGGAGTTCTTTGTCTTTGGAGATTTGTCTTTGGAGGTGAGCCAGCAGTGTGCCCAGGTGGCCAAGAAAGCCAGTGGCGTCCTAGCTTGGGTTAGAAATAGTGTGACCAGGAGAAGTAGCGACATGGTTGTCCCCCTGTACTCAGCACTGGGGAGCCCACACCTGGAGTGTTGTATCCAGTTTGGGCACCTCAATCCAAGAGAGATCTGGAGGTGCTGGAGCGGGTGCAGAGGAGGCAACGAAGCTGGTGAAGGGCCTGGAGAATAAATCTTATGAAGAGCCATTGAAGAAGCTGGGACTGTTTAGTTTGAGGAAGAGGAGGCTGTGAGGGGAGACCTCTTCACTCTCTACAACTGCTTGAAAGGACATTGTAGAGAGGTTGGTGCTGGTCTCTTCTCACAGGTAATTAGTGATGGAACGAGAGTGAATGGCTTCAAGCTGCAACAGGGTAGGTTTAGACTGGCCATTAGGAAACAATTCTTCCCAGCAGGAGTGGTCAGAGACTGGAAGAGGCTGCCCAGGGATGGGGTTGAGTCCCCATCCCTGGATGTGTTTAAGAGTGGTTTAGATGTGGTATTGGGGGATATGGTGGAGGGGAGAACTTTGTAGAGTGGGGCTGATGGTTGGACTCGATGATCCCAAGGGTCTTTTCCAACCTGAATGAATAATTCTATGATCCTGGTGCTGGGCACTGTGGCAAAGGATGAGGAGCAGAACAGCGTTGGCTGCGTTGAGCTGTGAAATGCTGGGGTTGCCCTGTCCTGCCCGTGCTGGGGTAGGGATGTCACATAGTGGGACCACCGGGTCCTTTGTGCCCAAGGAGTCCCACCATGCCAGTTAGGAGAGAGAAGCATTTAATTTTCTGGGAATAATCAGAGTAATTTGATTTCTTTCCTGCTTAGCTTCTTAAAAACATGTCTTCTTTTTAACCATGTCTGTGTGCACACACCTTGGGTAAGTGGTGCTTTTACACCAGCTGCTCTAGATGCATTTTAAAGAGATGAGGAATGCATACACATCAAGGTCATATAAATTAATAATTATCAAAGTGCTTTTGCCCTTTTCTGCCTCCAGAAGAGAAGAGAGGAGGAAGAAAACTTTAAACTGTCTTTTCCTTTTTCCTTTTTCCCTTTTTTTCCTTTTTCCTCTTTTCTTTTTCCCTTTTCCTCTTTTTCCCTAATCTCCCAGGCTAGATTTCAGGGATGATCTCTGTTAGCGTTGTTTCGACTGCAGCCCTGGGCCCACGTGTACTTTGTCACCCATTTCACTGTCACATTGCCTGCACTTGAGCTGGCGCCTAAGTTTTCCTTTCCAGATGTCTCTGGGTTGGTAATTCATATGGTGCAAATAGATTAATCATGAGATACACAGAACTTGTAATTATCAAAACTTGGAGTACAGAAGAGCTATAAATCACAGCAGCCCTGCTTTCCAGCTGCCAATTAAGAATGGGAATTTAAGCTGCCTGAGCGTGGAGGGTTTAGGCTGGGAAGTTTCTGTTCCTGTGTCTCGCAGAAGAGTTAACGAAGAAAGGGCTCACTCATAACTTTTCATTAAGCAATGATGGAATTTATGAAGTGTTGGCACCGCAGGAATAATTGGGAGTTTTCTATTATTGATGGGTTGGACCTTGAGAGATGCGTTATCTCGAAGAGCCCGAAGCCCGTGCTGGTGTGTGGTGCAGCACCTGGCTGTGTGCCTGAGTGGCGTGGTGTGCCCCTCAGGCCAGCACACCACCCGGGGGGGTTTCTCTTGCTGCCAGGCTAAAGATAGAGTCCCATGGGTGGTACGGGGTCAGGCCAATTGGTACAGTTGGGGGCAGGATCTAAACAAGTGCACATCTGCACTCTCTCCTCCTCCTCCTCGGTCTCCTTGGAGTGATGCCTGGAGGTAGGTGCATCGTTTGCTGAGGGGTGGGAAGGTGGCACTGCTGTCAGAGAAGGGTTAAACCCGAAGAGAAGAGCTCTGAGGAGGACTCAAATGCTATTTGCTGATTTTTTTTGCCCCATCCTTTTATTTGCATCAGTGATACTTCGGTGATACCCATGCACCAGGGACCCTGTGCCAGCACCCTGGCATGATGGGCACCCCTGAAGCTGTGGCCATGGAGCAAATATCAGTAACCTCGACTGTTGCTGACTTCACAGAATCACAGGATGGTATGGGGTTGGAAGGGACCTCTGGAGATCATCCAGTCCAACCCCCTGCCAGAGCAGGTTTACCTAGAGCAAGTAACCATGGAATGGTTTGGGTTGGAAGGGACCTTAAAGATCATCCAGTTCCAACGCCCCTGCCCTGGGCAGGGACACCTCCCACCAGACCACGTTGCTCCAAGCCCCATCCAGCCTGGCCCCAAGGCCCCATCCGGCCTGGATTCTGTTAGTTCCGAAGCACAGTTCCTTGTCCCGTGGCAGTGGAGCTGGTCCTGTACCTCCTCGGGGAGCCTCAGCCTGCAGCACCAGGGGCTGGCAGGGCAGCGCGGTGGCTGATGGAGCTGGGCAGTGCCAGGCTCTCCATCACAATTCCCAGAGCTGGTGGGGACGTCAGGCAACCTTGTAAGACTGTTGTAATTTTAAAGCGTTTTGATAATGTTCCTCTCAGCTTTAATGTTAACATACCCCTGTGTATGTACCTCAGTAATTGAAAGGGATATCGGGCAAATTTGATCTGTCTGGCTTTGACTTATGCTGTCCTTATCTTGGCCTTCGTGTCATTAAGAAAAAAATTGGTATTGATCTGAGACTATACTGCTGCATTGTGCTGCAATTTTTCTTCCTTGCTTTTATCAATTGATAAAAGGCAGCTGCTTGTGACAGGGGCCAGATATGGTGCTGTCATTTATATATTGTAAATCCAATGATAGCTGATCAAATCAGTGCGTCTGCTCTTCCAAACCTGACATGATTGAATTGTCAATAAAAAAGATTTTACAGTAAGGGAAGGACTGCTGGCGGTGTAAATGCCTGGAAGCCTCACTAACTTTGGTACAAAATGAAGCAATAAGCGAGGCTGTTATTGTATAATTCCAATAACCAAAATATTTGGATACTTGTGTTCTCGTGTGGAACTGGAGTTGTAGAAGGGGAAACCTTTCATTGCCGCTTGTTTGAAAAACAATTATCCTGAGACTGCGGAATATAGATGGCTTCTTCTGAAATGAATGAAGATGGCTTATATATTTGTAAGGACTAACAGAAATAGCATAGGACTTCCTTGAACTAAAGATGTGCACTCTATTGGGAGAAGGAAGAGGTTTATTAGCGTTCCTGTTTGCTCAGAAACAAATGGTGCAGGAAGGGGTGTGATAGATAGGTTGCTAAGAAGAGGCTGGCTCTGCTCTTCTGTAGAGCCTCCGTGAATGTGAACCCAGAAGATGGGGCATGTTTTTTCCCAGACTGCAAGAAAGACCAGTTTATGACAAACGTGTTCATGAGCCTATTCTTGGAAACCGAGCTGGAAGGTGCAAGGTGAGGGGGAGCTTTTTAAATGTGGATGGAATTTGGGTGCTGTTCATTGCCCAAGTTGAATCACTTTCTACTACCCAAAGACCTCCCTGGCCCTGTCTCTGCCCGGCTGGGGGAGAGCAGCCAGCAGGCAGAGAGCCTGGGGTGTAATCCGCTCCTCTGGCAAAGTGCACCAAAAAAAAAAAAGCTGGTGCTGGTGGTTGGTGTGTGGGAAGTGCAGTCTCTGCAGCGTTCACCAGGGATGCAGGAGGGCAAGGGCAGCTCCATGTCCCTGCGATGCTGCCTGCCCCACGCACCTCCTGAGGGACCTTCCCCAGGCTCTGCTGGAGGAAACCCCCAGCCTGTGTTCCTGCTCCCCTTTTTCCTTGCTCAGTTGTTCCTCTTGGGCCTTGCTGATGGCTGGTAGCTCTTTAAAGATGTGCTAACTCAATTGCTTGCGACTGACCATGCTCTTAATCTCTTTATTGTGTTGCACCAATTTAGCTAAATCCTAAATCCATTAGGTGCTCTCAGATTGCTTTACAAGTGTCCAGAGGAGGTGTTTGCAATAAATCCAGCCGAATTCTCCCTGCAGACAGGGTTTTAAAATTTCAGGCCTGGGCTAGAAGAGTGGAGTGTTGCAGGAGTGAGTTTGCACAGGAATGCAAGGGGTGAGGAGCAGTTCACCATCTGCTTGTTTGCTTTTTTGCTACCATCCTGTTGCCATTACTGCTTAGCCCGCTTTCTCCACGGAGAGAAAACCTTTGCGAGCAGATGCATGCGCTGAGAAACCAGCTGTGGGGACTCCCAGTTCCTTTTCACAAAAAAACCCAGCAAGGAATGGAAGTGATGCTGCGCTGTTTGTTGGTGTGGTTTAAAAAAGAAAGCACCAGAAATTATATAAACTTGCAAATACTTTTAATCTTTGATGTGCAGCCTCAGTACAAAAAAACTTCTCAAGTCCTTCAGTGAAACAAGCCTTTCCCTGGTTGGTGGTGTCCACCAGAGGTCTGTGGCAGAGAACAGTGCTCCAGGAGCCACCATGGCAGGGCTTCCTCCCCTGGGCTGCCTGGGAGATGCAGGTGCTGGTGGGGATGCTCTCTCCATCCAGGCTGGGACCACTTTGTACAGGGCTTGTAGTGGCTACTGCAAGTCACCTCCACACCCTTCGCATGGGTGATTTTTTTTTTAAGCCAGACCCTTTTTGCCTCGTGTTGGCATTGGAGGAGGAGTTCATGCCATCACATCCATGTCAAGGTGCCTGTAGAAATGGCCAGCCTCTACAGTGAGTGTCACTGACTCCTCCCTCTATGAAATCAATTATTTTGATGTTTGATGTACAAACCTGAATTGCTGTGAGATATATTCCATGTGAGGAATGGGCTTACTCTTCTTAGGGCTGCAGCTACGCCCCACTCGGTGTGTTTGTGTGGGGAGGCAAAGTGCTGCACCAGCACACATGGGGGGGGTTCAGCTTTAACTTCATATTTGACAGCAGAAAATGTGAAGTAGCAAAGCTCAGAGGAAAAGGAAATTAGCTTTTTCTCCTTAATTTTCCTTTCCTAGCTCTGGAGGCGAGCACTGAAATGGGGCTCTTTCAGGCAGGGTCACCCGTGTCCCGGAGTCAGGGAGGGTGGGCATCACCGGGGGGACACTGGGGCTGCTGGGAAAATCCCTCCAAATTCCCAGCACCACATCTGTGAGGAATCATTTGTGGTTTTGGAACCGTATGAAATTGCATCTTGTGCTTATATGCCGCTTGCAGATCCAGGCATAAGTCGCATGTCAGCCTGGGAAACAGGTAAGGGTAAGACCTCTGCGTTTTAAAACTGGTTGGTTTTGCTAATTTATAAAGGTACAGGCTGGAACTGCCCCAAATCAGGGTAGGGTTACACCAATATTCTGTTTAAAAAAAAAACACCAAAAGCAACAACAATCTAAGGTTTTTTGTGGCGCTTTGCTTAAGCTTAAGACTCCCAAAAAGTCTTTGGGAGACTATGGTAATTTTTTGTTTTAGTGGATAGTAAAGATTAGGATGAAACAAGAGTGTCTTCATAGGAAAGATGAATTTGCAAAATGTTTTGCTGTCTCATTTAAGTGGAAGCATGTGGTTTCCAGTTCCCATAACCTTAAGGCATTATAAAATCGTGATTAAAGCCTGAAAAACAATGTGAGCGGCATTAAAAGTGGTAAGTTTGAAAAGTGATACATTGTGAGGTTTTTCTTAGTTTGCTTTTCTTGTCTTCCAGCACTGCGGGTCACATTTTCAAGCTTTTTCCCACAGCAGCAAGGGCTGGATTGTTTTGGCTTTTAATTGTAAACTGAGGTCTCTGTGTAATCTGCTCTGCCCAAAGCTGGGGCTTCAGGAGAACAACAGATTGTGCAAGACGTGAGAGCGGTTCCGGCGGTTGGGAGTAGATTCAGCTTGTTTCAAAGGTGAAACTTTGCTATAAATATCACTTGGTGGAGTAGGGAATACTCCAGTTTGAATCCTGCCTGTATTTGCACACCTGAGATGACACGGTATGAAAACATTCACCACGCAAAGAGCAAGCTTTCTTGTTAAAGATGTGTTTAATAGGTACCTCTATTTGAGCTTTTGAGAGAGAAAAAGAATCTATTGGCTGTATATACAAATCGGGCAATAATTTAGATGGTACTTGATGATGGGAAATCAGAAACACAGCATTGCTCTGGGCAGCAGAGATGTAGATGTCGCTTCTAGGTTTTTGTATTGTTACCCATTTGTTTTCCGTTGCAGTCTCATGCTCAATTCACTCATGTGCAATTAAAAAAACCCCCAATGCAGACTTCCTGGAGACTGCACGTAAAACATAATAGAGGCTTATTAGGATATTAGAGATTCATCTGGGTGCCTGAAATACAGAGAATCTTTGATTTGGTTTGTGTCTAAGTGGTCTTTGTTTAACTGATAACCGTGTTTAACTGTTAACACATGTTGGGCTGTTACTGGTCTTGACCTTTTCCCAGTTAAACTGGCTTAAAATGAAAGTGTTTATGGGGAGATTCTGCAGCCCTGGCATCCGTGGGCTCTTTGTCTGGGCCGAGGGGGGCTTGGTGGCTGGAGGGAGATAACAGAGAGCTGCACGTTTGCAAGTTTTAATGGCTTTTGCTCCAGACAGCTTTTAAAAATGCTCCCCTCACAGCCACCCTGGGCAGGAACTGCTTTTTCCATCTCCAGCTTTGGTTTTTCTCACTGTGGTTTTATTGTAGTTTAGATCTTTTGGTGATGTGAAATGCCACCAAATTGGTAGCAGAGCGAGGAGGGGGGAGGTTTACAGCCAGACCCTGGGTTTAGCAGTAGCAGAGCGGACTGCTGTGGGCAAGGCAAAACTCGCAAGGCGTGCTCTGTTCCCAACTTCGTATGCTTTAGAGGGAGGCTGGGTCCACGTTGGTGTGGACCTGCTGCTGCTGGAAGTCAGGAGGAGCTTTTCCAGAGGCTGTCAGGGTGAATGGACTGTCTTTTGGGGAGGGGGGACTGCCTTTGCAACACAGCAAGTCCGTCCCGTCCCCTCAGTAGCATTGAGCATCTTTACTCTTCTGCTGACCCCAGCTCTCTCCCTGCCTGCAAGGGTCCCTCTGTCACCTGATGGGCAGAGGGCATCCACTAAAGGGGGCTCGGGGCACCCGCAGATGAAGGGGCACAGGCTGCCCGGCAGCGGGGGCAGCGCTGCCCTGGTGCTTCCCCTCTCATGGTGTGCCTCTGGGAAATGCTGCAGGAAGGTCACAGAATCATAGAGTGGTTTGGGTTGGAAGGGACCTTAAAGACCATCCAGATGCATCCCCCCTGCCCTGGGCAGGGACACCTCCCACCACACCAGGTTGCTCCAAGCCCCCTTCAACCTGCCCTTGAACCCCTC
>JAOTQQ010000063.1:20854338-20870752 GCA_026546715.1 Gallinago undulata
AGAGGCTGCCCAGGGAGGTGGTGGAGTCTCCTTCTCTGGAGACATTCAGACCCCACCTGGACACGTTCCTGTGGGACTTGCTCTGGAGGGACCTGCTCTGGCAGGGGTTGGACTGGATGATCTTCAGAGGTCCCTTCCAACCCCATACCATCCTGCAATTCTATTTCTCTTTTGCAAATGGGACTTTGGGCACCCGGGGATGACAGTCTCACTGTCTCTGGACGCAGTGGTTCGGTGCCTTTGCAGGAGCTGCTTTTGGAGCTGGCTCACAGGCTGACCCGCTGTGGAAGCTGCTTTGCTCGGGGTGTCGCAGCGGCAGGGAGCCCTGGTGAGCGTTCCTATCTGCTAATGGCTTTCTTTCTGTGCTGGAGCTGGCAAGAGACTTGTGAGGCGAGCTTTGAAATTACAGCATCGCTTTGAAATTACAGCGCTGTTGGAGAAGTCATTCCCTTTGAGACACCAAGATCAGTTTCTTTGTACTTTTAATGTAGGTTGCTTTCTGTTGGCATCGCTCGTGGGACAGCGGGCTGGATGGACAGCCTCCCAATTTTCAGGTTCTTTATCGGCCAAGTTTAATCCTCTGGCTGGTCTCTAGTGCCTGCTGGGAGCTAGCTCCATTTTTCACTTAAAGCTGGAAAGACAGGTGAGGGTTTGGTTTGCAGCAAGCTCAGACCCACTTGTAGCTATCCCAAGGTGTGTGTATGGGGTGCTGTTGTTAACCCTTTTGTGACAGGTGGTGGAATGTGCCTGATAAAGCCTGTTAAAGCGAGTGTCAGTTCCTGCTGGGGGAGGAAAATAAACGTGATCACCGAGGACAGTATCAGCAACCTTCCCCTTCCTCTCAAAATACCTCGGGAGTATTGCGATGACTTGGCTGAAGAGATTTCAGGTATTAAAGATTTGCTGATAGCTGGGGAGCATATGGCAAGGCACTGAACTGTAAGGCATTGATTTTGTCTAGAAATCCCCACGTTCTTGGCAGCTTGGCTGGTGCTGAAAGAAAAAGGGCAAAAGTTATTCATGCCTGCAGTTTTGCGACCCAGTATCAACAGTTTTGACCCACAGCTTTGGCAGTCATCTTAAGTCTTTGGTTTCATGTTCAAATAGACAGTAGCAAATTAAGGGTCTGCATCTTAGTTTTGGAAGGGGCTTTGGAATGGATGCTCTTGACTATGACTTGCTTCTCTAAGGGAGTGAGGGTCAGAGGGTATTCTCAGTCTATAGTGAATGTTTTGCCCCTTGTCTGGCCTGGGGAGGGAGGCCATTGGTGACACAATTAATCCACTGCTAACAAGCTTTGCCTCTAGAGCACACGGGTAGCAGGCTTACTCGGTCTTTGGTCAGCCTTGCCCTTTTCATGCTGGGGTCCAGCATGGGCAAAGTGGCATGCTGGTCTCTCCTCCTGCTGGCCCTGATGGCATGAGGAGGCTTTGGGTCAATTTGTCACCAAGTTGGGTCCAAACAAAGCAAGGCAAGTGTGTGGGGCTGCCCCAGGGAGTGCGTGTGGCTGCGCAGAGCTGCTGGCTGGAAGCAGTCTTCACAGCCAGGGATGCTCAAACCTGCCTGTGCAAAGCCAGAGGAGGTGATGTGGAATATAAACACGGATTTAATTTAAAAAAGCATTTGACTTTGCTTTTGTATGTAAACTTTTATATTGTCCTCTCCTTTTTTTTTACACTCCCTCTGTCCTTTTAACTGGATATGTTCTAGCCTCTGGCATGTTGTGCCATTTCAGTGGAATTTGCAGTGATGCTTTTTTTTTTTTTAATTAGAAGTAGAAGGTAGCTGCTGAGGCTGCCCCCTCCTCCCTGCACACACACAGCAGCACGGGGAGCGTCCTCTGACAGCGTGTTTGATACCAAACTCAACTTCGCACTGAAGTTCACACGAATGTTTTCCTTCGCTTCAGTCAGAGGCAGATCACTCAGCTGGTGGCAACTTCATCCCCACTACTTGGCAGCTTAAAAAGAACTTTTCAAGCCTGCTGTATTTTATGGGCGGGAATATCATAGGGCGCCCACTGAGCCTGGCTTGATCTCGCTTCAAATTGTGTGTTGGCTCCAGCGCCAGCTGGATTTGTTGTTGTGCAACTGGCTTCCAAGTGTTTAAAAAGATGTTTGGTTCTGAGATGCTCTGATGTTAGTACAAAGGTCTAGCAGAAGAGGTGGTGGTGTGGGATGAGGTCTTCACGGTTGGAAACGGTGGTGCACAGCTTTGCAGCTTTCTTCATTGCATCTTCTTTGTTTTTCTCATCTCTCTTCTTTCCTGGCTCCCATCGAGGCCAAAGCACCCCAGGACCTGGGATGCTTTGGGATGTAGGAGAGGAGGGAGCTGGTGATCACGTCATCTGAAGCAGACTGTGTGCATTGCAGGGGGGGATGGACAGGGGTGTCTGTTCCTTGGGCTCTGGGCTTTAAAAATTCGAGTAGTCTCATTTTGAAATACCTTGGAATGGTGAAGGACATAATGTGAGGTCTTGAAGTAGATTGGATTTAAGCAGAAAAAAACCCTGAGTTTCAGGCTGAACCAAAGATCACAGCGTCAGAAAGTTTCCTCTGGCTCTTCCAGCTTCTGTCACTTCAGGAGATGTAGGAGAGGTGGTGGCCGGGGGGGACTGCCCCTCCAACCCGTATGGGGAGGGCTGGGGCTCAGCCCCTTCACTGGGGGTGTACCTACAGCTGAGCCTTTACAGCTCAACCTGCCGCCGTGTGAAACCAGGCTTACGCTCAGGGTCCTCATTGGGATCCAGATTTACTTCACCCAAAGGATGCCACAGGCTGGTGCGTGGCAGAACCGGGAGGTTTTTAGGACTGGGCTGACCCGTCTGGCTTCAGTGCAGCCCACAGAGAAGTCACGTCCATGGCATGGACTGCCTTTCTTCTTATTTAACTTGGGCCAGACCACCCCTGCAGACAAGCAACTGCCCTCTACGCTTACTGGGGAATCAGGGAGCTGCCCCTGAGATTCTCTCTCAAAACTGGCTGCATGTCTTTCTCTTATCAGAGAGATAAAATTCCCCCAGCATCAGCCTGGCAGGCACAGCTCCTTCCCTCGCTCCCGAGATTGCTGCAGCCTCCCGCAACCTCTATTAACATAGATGCCTTGTGAGCACAATGTATTCTGGCCCATTTCCTTTCCCTGAGATTTTTATCCTCGCTGAGACCCGCAGCTTTGCAACGCCAGACGCCTGCTCACCAATATCCATCTCTTTATGCTTTTTACACTAAAGCCTCTTTTGGCCTCATTATCCGCGGCTGCCGTTTCCACCAAGGGGTCATTCGCCGGGCGCCCTTTATCTTAACTGCGCCGAGTTTACTCCCAGCGACAGCCACCCCCGTGAGTGCCGCTGCCTTAAAACCAGAACTGACTCTCCCATTAGCGGTGCCGATGAACGAGACAAGAGCAAATCAGAAACTTAAAAGTGACCCTCCGCAAAGCAGAGGCTTCCCAGGTGGAGCAGTGGCGTTTTTATTTTGGTCTGGAGAAGATGCAGGGCTGGGTTGACATGAGTGGGGGTTTGCTTCATTTGGAATTCTCTGCCTGCGTGTGGTGGTGTGAATGAGACCGTTTTCAGATCTTACTGTGAAGTGGCTTTGAGGTGCTGGGCATGAGAGATGCCATCTACAAATCCATTTAGCTGGGGAAAAAAAAATTACAGCAAACGCTTGAGGTGGATTTTTCATCCATCTGCGACGCGCTTTGGCTGCCGGCAGAGCTCCCGAGCCGTCCCCTCGGCCTCTTTGGGTTGCTGCAAAATGAACTGGTGGCCTTTTCCATCCCTACCTGTTGTGTTCCCCCACTAATAAACCCCCGACGGCACGGAGCCTGCTCTCGGAGGATGAAGTTCACCGCTAACTGCATTATTCTTTCAAAGCTTCACTTGAGCCAGGAGCAGGCTGGCTGCAGAAAGCTGTGCCGATAGCCTAGAGCTGCTTCGGCAGAGTTATTTCGGTTTAAAAAGGAAAAAAAAAATAAAGCAAGCCAGCAGTTGGGGAATTTAACAGTTCTTTATGTAGGTGTATCTTTCAAACCTAATCAATTTTCACACCTAATTCTCTTCTGTGCTCTCAGCAGCAGTAGAGATGATTCTCTTAGGCACTAACCTGGTGGTTAGTGAGGAGAATTTGGGGATGACTGATGTGCCCTGAGATATGTCTTTCTAAAGCTTATTAACTCTTGAATTGCACATACTGATCTGTATCACTGTCCAAATAAACCTGGCTCTCCAGAGCACCAGGGAGCAGGAGTTTCTGTAGATACCTCAGCTGCCAGCGCCGGTGGTTGAGTCATCCTTCCTCTGTCTCCTTGCCAAGGGACAGCCCAAAAAACCAGGAGTGGAGGGCATTTGAGGACAGTGGGAACCACCCAATGTGTGGCTGGGATGGCTTTGACCAGCAAAATGGCACCAGTAGCTCAGGGAAGATGGTTCTGAAAGGTTTTGGAGACATTCAAAACCTGCCTGGACACGTTCCTGTGCAACCTGCTCTGGGTGGACCTGCTTTGGCAGGGGGTTGGACTAGATGATCTCCAGAGGTCCCTTCCAACCCCCTATATTCTGTGGTTTGCATGGTAGATGAGCCTCTGAGCCATTCTCATTGCTGGTTAGAAGCCAGGAAACACTTCTTCAGTAGCACTTTCTACCTGAAGATTTTTGTTGTTGTTTTGTTGTTGTTGAAGATTTTTCTTTTCACTGGGTTGTGGAAATGATCAGCTTACAACTTGCAAGGTGAGTAGAAAGTAAAGAAGATGTGCAAAAATGCATTAAAATTATTTGGTCGTCTTTTTTTCCCAATCTAATGTTCCCCACCTCATTTTGGAATTGTTGCATATCAATTTATTGGAATCTGCTTCTCATCATCAAATTCTAGCCCTCAGTTTGACGATGTTAATAAAGGTGGTATGATAAAGTGGAATTCATTTCACTTCTGTTCTGCAAACAGCCTCTTGTTGAATGAGTCACTTTAATGTATTAATCAGAGATATAATATAGCATTGTAACGAGGTTAAAAGTGCAGCTTGATTTCCATTTTAAAGATATTCTCAATCAAGCAGAAGCTAATCTGATGCTGTAAGTCATTCTGTAATTCAATTGGACTAACCACAGTACACGTGAAAACAAGATGTCTTACAACAAAGTCTTGAAAAAGCCCTGCAGTTATTTATATCTTTATAGAAAATAATGATTTCCATTTTCAATAAGCCTGATTTGTCTTTGGGAAAAATATAATTCCTTTATCATGGGCAAAAATCTAATGGGAGTCTTTTTACCTTGTCTGCTGTGTTTTGGGTAAGTTATCTTGGTGCTGACCTTTAATTGGATTAGGCTAGAACTGATTGTCAGGGAAAAAAAAATTAATATGGATCTGGTAACTTCAAAACTAAGAAAAAACAACAAATGAGGGGAAAAACACAGTGAAAAAAACAGAACACGGGGCTTTCCTGAGCCCTTTATTGGCCTTGAATGGATTAATTTTACCTGTGGCTAAACTCTGCTGTGGAAAGACATTTTTACCCTTTTCCACTAGTAACAGTTGTTACACTTCTATTTTAGGCTTTGCCTGGGGAGGTCCACGGCATCGCTGTAGGGAGAGCCTGGTGCCCCCCTTCCGGAGGCTGGAGAATGCCCCGGTGGGGCTTAGCTGGAAAACAAATGGCTGTAATTATTCTGCTGAAGATATTAAGCTAAAACTTAAAGATCATTGAAATGATTTGGTGAACTTGGATTCACCAGAGTGGTTTTGGAAAGAGGAATTTGGAAAGGGAAAGGTAGGTGGGGGAAGCAACAGGTGGATGCTGGGGGGTTATTCCTGTGGGATGGTTTTGGTAGAAGAGATTATTGAAGTATAAATCTGCAGGGCTGCATGTTCCTGTGAGCAGGGTCTGCAGAGCAGGCGCCGCTTCGTCCCTCCTGCTTTGGTATCGCCAGCTACAGCTGAGTCCGTGGTAAGCCTTGTCAGCTCCGTTTTATACAAAATATTCCACTTGCTCTTGGGTCCCTGATTGAGAAAGAGTGAGAACTAATTAAGGAGATGGGATATCATTGGTAGATTTTTCTTCCCAGAGATTTTATGAGCAGTGATTTGAAAAGAGCCATATTAAAGTCGTTGAGGAACAAGTTAATGCTGCGTTTCTAAGAATATTGCCCTTCTGCTAAAAGATTATATTCAAGAATAAACAGTGTACGGTAGCTAATTGCTAGCTGACACATTGTAATGGCTTTATACTTCCAAAATTGAATTGGACTGGTTTAAAAAAATTAAAAAAAAAAATAAAGGAAGAAGTCACACAGCACCCAGTAACTTTTTGATTATTTAACCATGTATTTCTCAAGGAATAATTGTATCTCTGCTTGGGGCTGCAGGGGGGAAGTTGGACTGGTGGGTATTGACCACATTTGCAACCCCAGTTGACACAACTGCTGTTAAATAACCTGTTATAGGCCCTGTCCCCTGCTTGCTGGCTTACCTTCCAGACGGATGGCAGGTATCTGTTTTTCCCCTCTAAACTAAGCTGCTAGGAATTTATTTCCCTCAGATTGTTCCTTTCTGTAGGGCCGTAGGCACAAACATGGTGAGATATTAAAACCTCCAGGAATCTGCCAATTGACTCTGGGAAAGCAGGTAACACGCGCTGGGTGCTTGCCTGGAGCTGTGGTGGTCCTGCCAGGCTTCCCCTCGCCCCAGCCCAGGGGGGACCTCGGGGGACTCCTGGGGACCCCGGAAGCCTTTTCACCGCCGACTCCTCCACAAGAGCTCGAGCTTGCAAGGGGGTGCTCTCAAAGGGGTCTTCGCTTCTTGGCGCTCTGCAACAGGGAGAGCTGCAGACAGGCATTTTTGGGGTAGGTTTGGGGTTTTTTTTTTGGTAAATTCTTGGTAGAAACTGATAATCCCTCAAGCCAATTCCTTTCTTTGCTTCTCAGCCTGTGGGGACGGAGCAGATTGAATTGCTTGCACCAGGAGGGTCTTCTAGGGTCCTGCAGTAGCAGCTGTGTGTTACAGTATGCACAAAGCTCCGTCGGATAACTGTGGTGTGTTTGCCATCCCTGCCAGCAACGGGCTTTGCTACCTTGGCTCCACATTTTCTCACAAGTGACTTGTTTTCAGCGCTGATTTTGAGATGGGCTGGTTGAGTTTGGGGTTCCAGCCTCTTCGGGGCATCACCAGCAGCTGGCCTTCCCGTGCTGTCGTGTTTTGCTCCCCAGCCTGGCTCCGGTCAGCCTGGCACGCTCCTGCTTTTCTCTGGGTTTTGCTCCCACCTCTTCCCTTTCACCCTGAATAATGCCATAGTTTAGTCGTCTAAGAAATATCACATTGTGGAGGTCTGACACAAAACCCTAATGGGTGCATTAGTATGCTGCGGGGCCCTGTTCCAGGAAACGTCCCCCCTTGGGAAAACTGCAGAAGCCTGTGCTGAAAATTAAGCAAATGCTTCTTCCTCGCCTCTCCCGGTCTGAGCCCCCGCTGAGCCACCAGCTGCCCGCCCCGCCAATTGCTGCCCTAAGAAACAAAATACCAAATTTTGTGTTAAACGCAAAATTCACAAAGCACTGGAGGGAAACACTGACTTGAAAATTTGTGCTTCAGTTGTATGTCATGGGTTATAAAGGCAGCAAGAACAACTGTGATCATTTAGTCCCACTTCCTCCCTACCTATACATAACAATAAACAGCCTTTTGCTTAAACACAAAGCGGCTTTCTCCGGTGGATTAAACACTGCGTGCTGGGGATGCCAGCAAGAAAAAGCATCTTGTTTGCATTATTTTATGTAGGTTTGAAAGGGCTTGACTCAAGCTGAGGTCACGGTTCCTTTGAGGGAAAGGGCACCTCTGTCACACCAATACATGTGGCTGCGCAGGGACACATCCTGCTCCTTGCCCTGAAGGACCAGCACCCTCCCAGTTAGACCTCAGGTTGTACCAGGGCATGGTGAAGGCCTTGGGCAGCAGCTGGGGCCCATGTGGGTGGCCGTGCTGCTGTCTCCTCTTACTTCAAGTTTTGAGCCCTCCCTTGGTGGTCCGAGCTGTCCGCAGACAAGATATGGCATTTGGATGGGGCCACCCATCGGTCTTCCCTGGGCCTCCTGTTCCTGCTGCGATGCTGCAAAGTGTCTTGTGATGCTCTACATGAAGGATGGGGATGTAGAAATGAAGTTTTATTTCCTTCTAAAAGTGCCTCCTTAGTCTGCCAGAGTTTGAAGACCCGATCTGTGTTTGAAGACCTGGTCTTCAGGTGGCGATGGTCCTCGGCGTAACCTGGTCTGGTAACTGCAGGGGTCCCTGAGTGTTTGTAGCCTGTGTTTGCAGCATGTGTTGGGCGTCACCGTGGGCACTGGTGTGACAGGTTCTCTGTTATTCTAAGCATTAGTGTTTGTGTGCATTTTACACATTATAGCGTTGCATTATTTAAAGGGGATGCATTATTAAACGCTCTTCTCCTCGGCACGGAGAGTAGGTCACTTCCTGCAGTTCCTGCTGCTCCGGGGACCAGTGGGTGAGGATGCTGTCTCTTATGTAATCCTGGCAATTGTAATGCTATAGAGCTGATTAATAACGTTTAGTACTCCATTAATGAGGAATTTTAGTGAAAAGTGCATAGGAGACATCTGTGTTATCATACTCGGTTTATTCCTTCTGCTTGAGTGCCTGGAACCAGAAGAACAATCGTTGCTCAGTTAATAATGATGTGCTGCTTAAAATAAAAGCTTGTAAATTCATTTTTATGCCCATAATCATATTTTCCGCTGTGAGAAAGAGTGAGTGAGCAGGGAATTGTCTCTTTCCTGTCTTCCTGGCAGAATGTATATAATGATTACAAGCATATAATAAGAGTGTTTGTCCTAGCTAAATGTTCCTTCACTTGGGTTAATCAGCATTCGTTTGAGAGCGGGGTGTGCACTTTTGTGGAAGGCAATGGGATCGCGGGGGAAGTGTGGCAGATTTAAATCAGTAATAAAAGCCCTGGGGAAATTAACAAGACAAAACATTAACCACAGACTAAACATTAACATATATTAGCATTTTTATTACACCTGTAGAAATGGTAAATGGGCTTGGTTGCTACTATTAAAAAGTATATGTTCTGTCCCACATCATTGCAACGTATATTTTTGCTTTAAGCCCTTTAGAATTTAATTAAGCGGATTTCTATAGCAGCGCTTGAGTAATAGACTTTGGGTTCACTTTTATGGTGACTTTGAAGATAAAGAAGGTGCTTGCACCCCGTTTATAATCCCAGTAACACAGGCAACGTCGTGTAGAGTAGGCTGTGGAAAAGAATCGGGGCAGAAGCAGTGATGCGGACAGCTGCATTACTGAGCCTTACTGGTCAAACTGGGTTCCATCCCTGAAGGATGTGCAGGGGTTTCGTGGGCACCGGTTGGTTCCTCTGAGGGCAGCACGTTTTCTTGAGGTCTGTGGTCGTCTCTGCTGTGCTTACCGCAGCAAAGCACCCTCTCAGAGGCTGTGGTTGAATCAATTATGATCGTTAATCGCTCTTCAGCTTAACGTGCAGCCTCTCCCCAAGGAAACTCGGGAACGGGTATAAAATGGCACCCGTGAACTCCAGAGCGCAGAGGAGATTGCAGGAGGAAATCTTCAAAAATGAGGCCATCCCCTTGAGAGGAAAAAAAAAACAAACAACCCACATATTTCTTCCTGGAGAGTGAATCTACAAGCAGAAGAGTTCACAGAGAAGACAAATGGAAACTCCATGTAAAGTTTAAGCAGAGGTCAAATGCAGCAAGCTCTCCTTCGCAGCCAAGTGGAGCTCACGGGCTGAGAGAAGTGGCAGCAGCAGGTATTCAACGGTGTCTAATGCTCTCTCCTCTCCTCCAAGGGGAAGTTGATTAGTTTTTTTTTTTTTAAATCTTCTAGGAAATTACCCTCAAAATGCTTTTACTCTTAGAAGTGATGCTCAGATTGGTGCTGAGGATCACCTGCGTGCTGCTTTCCCTTTTGTTCCCTGCCTGGATTTGCTTGCTGATGTGCCAGACGAGAGGTTTTTGCCCCGGGTGGCCTTGTGCCTGGGCAATGGAGTGGCTTTGGTCGGTGGCCCCGGCGCTGTGAGCGATGCCATCCTGCCAGAGCAGGGCCAGGGCTGCCTACGGGGGCTTTGCCCTCCATCAGCTGCACCGAGGCTGTGATGCTTTGCACAGAACTCTTTCTTTTTTTTTTTTTTTTGGACATAATTTAACCTTATCCCAGTGGTCCCAGTTTCCGTTGGCTTGCAAAAACCCAGGTGGAGCAGTGAGACCCTTGTTGCTGGAAGGAGCCGTGGTGGCAGGTCTGCTCCCCAGCTGCTCAGGGTGCACAAGTTCCCAGCCCCTCATCCTCCAAGGAATGGGAGGCGTTGGAGCAGGCTGATGGTACTGCTCCATTACCTTCCTCCCCGTGCTCCTCTCAAATCAATGTTCCTCTAAAGCGGAGCCATTACGCAGCTCCCGGGGGGGTCAGGAACCAGCTGCTTCCCGGTCTGGCACGGGGACAAGCGGTGGCTGGTGGGTCCCGGGGGCCACGGGGTGCCCGAGGAGCTCTGCCCGGCCACCGAGCACCAGCTCACCCTGACGCTGGGATGAGAAATGGGGCGGTGGGTAGTGGGCGGTGGGAGGCAAGTGGTCTCCCTCGTGGCTTGTGTGGAGGAGGCTAATGAAATCGGGTAATTAGTGAGTTTGCTAATGAGCTGGGGGAGGGAAATTGAGCTTCAGTTGTCACAGTATCAGTGGCTTTGAGGGCTTCAGGCTCGGGAAAGGTTATGCTTGCCTTGTGCCCTGTTGCAGCAGTTTTTTGGGGGACTGCCAGATTCTCTTAAAAACAAGCAAAAACCTCCAACCCCCTGTTGCCTAAACCCCATGCCGCCGTTTGATTTACTTACTCATTTCTTTTGCTGCCTGCCGTTTCAGACTTCAGCCTCTTCTGGGATTGTGTGTGTGCGATGTGAAATAAGAGGCTGCGTGGTGCTGGCACGGAGGAGGCTCTAGATAAGGACCTGTGTATATATTTACGATCCCACTGAGAGCGTGCGGAGCCCGAGGAGAAGAGCCAGCGGTTCCATTCTGTCCATCTGTTGAATTTCACATATATAGTTGTTGGGTGGCAGGAGGCAGGCACGTTTTACTGCTGCGGCTCCAGTCTGGTTTCGGCACACACAATGAAGATACGCCGCCCCCTTTTTGCTCTCACTCTTACATCCCACCTTCCCAGGGATCCCGCTGTCCCTGCTCCTCTGCTCCGGCCAAAGGAAGCCGTGCCTGGAGAGCTGGAGCATCCCGCTTTCCGCCCTTCCCCAAAAACTGAGGCTTGTGTTGTCCTTTCTCTGACTCTCCTACAATGGCATTTTTCTGGCTTTTGACAATTTGGAGCTCACTTTAAAATGGCAGTGATTAGGAAGAGACCGGGAAACTGAGTTGGTGTGTTCCTGAGCTTGCAGCGGGGACTCAAAAAGGGGTAAAGATTGAGACCAGCTGTGTGAGCTCCTGTCCTAGGACTGCTTGTGGCCCAGCAGACTTCAGCAGATGGTTTGAGAAACCCTTCTGTCCCCCGAAAAGCACACGCAATGCTGCCCCTGCAAATGAGCAGGCAATCTGTTACTTCTCCACTCTCTCACTTTATTTAAAGTTCAAATCTCAACTGGGTTCTTGTTTGATTAAAATGTGACAATCCTTTCACCATGACTTTATAAGATGGGCTTCAGGGTTGGTTGGCTGGGATTGGGGTTTTTTTCCTGAAAGGGTTAATTGGTCCTGGAAGAAATAAATAAGTAAAAACATCGAATGCAGTGCTCAGACTCGAGGGAGGTCATCCTGCCCCTCTGCTCTGCCCTGGGGAGGCCCCATCTGGAGCACTGGGTCCAGTGCTGGGCTCCCCAGTTCCAGAGGGACAGGGAACTGCTGGAGAGGGGACAAGAAAGAGCTACAAAGATGATGAGGGGCCTGGAGCATCTGATGAGGAAATGCTGAGGGACTTGGGTCTTTCTACTATGCAGAAGAGAAGGCTGAGGGGGGATCTGATCAATGTTTATAAATACTTAAAGGGTGGGTGTCAGGAGGATGGGGACAGTTTTTTTTTCAGTGGTGCCCAGTGACAGGACAAGAGGAAATGGGCACAAACTTGAACATAAGAAGTTCTACCTAAATATGAGGAGGAATTTCTTTCCTGTGAGGGTGGCAGAGCCCTGGCAGAGGCTGCCCAGGGAGGAGGTGGAGTCTCCTTCTCTGGAGACATTCAAACCCACCTGGACACGTTCCTGTGGGACCTGCTCTGGGTGGCCCTGCTCTGGCAGGGGGTTGGACTGGATGATCTCCAGAGGTCCCTTCCAACACCATGTGATTCTGTGATTCTGTCATCCTGTGACTTTATAGCTTCTGTTTGTGAAGATTTCATCTGCTGCCCCTTGTCGGGGACAGCCAGCATGATGCTATTTGTGGTTCCATCCCTTGCAGGAATCTGTGGTCCCCAAATGCCGAGTGGGGCTGCAGGGATGCGACTGAGCAGCAGCTCCTGCACAGGAGCAGAGGGGATGCCCTACCTTCGGTGCCGGGGGCGGGGGGGGACACGACAAGGAAGCCCCGGTCTGCCTGGCCACTCTGCTGTTTGAAGTACCATTGTTTGCCCTGCCACCCGGGACCTCCCCTTGCATTCAGCGTGTTTCAGCATCCTTGGGGAAAAAAAAAGCCTTGATTCTGGACTTACTCTTCTCTAGGGGTTCAATAGGCTTCACCAACTGAAAGGTGGGCTTTTGGAAGGGAGGGGGGGCTTTTCACAGAGCTGGGGAGAATCAGAGGGAGTCATCACAAATGACAGCTTAAAATATCTGACCTTTTCCTGCTTCTCTCCTTCACTTTACGTGCCCATGCAGAGCGTGGGTACAGCGATGCTGCTTTCGTGGCATTGCTTGTTCTGCGCCTGCCATGGCTGCCCCATCCCTGGAGGGTTTCAAGGCCAGACTGGATGGGGCTTGGAGCAACCTGGTGTGGTGGGAGGTGTCCCTGCCCAGGGCAGGGGGTTGGAACTCGATGATCTTTAGGGTCCCTTCCAAATCTAAGTATTCTATGATTTGCCGTACTTTGTGTTTCCTAGGGGTGGTTTCGTGGCAAGTCTTGTCCCTGACCTCCCCATGGGCTCGGAGAGCGCCTTTTGGGTGGTGAAGTCTGCAGACCCCCGTGCATCCTCACCCTCTCCTGCCCATATGCCCATTGCAGGGACGGTGGCACCAGCCAGCACAGAGTATGGCACACGCAGACCCATTCTGCAGCAGTGGGCTCTCAGGTGTCCCAAATACCCTTGTCCAGGTCTCCTGCTGCCCTGTCTTTTCCTCCTAGTCCCGGCTGTCGGCATCAAGGCACTATTTGCAAACTTTATGAGGGATGCATGCAAAAGGAAAACCCAAAAGGCAAAGAAAGCAGCCCAAAATGTGGTGTTTGGTTTTCTTACTCCCTTCCTGCCCCGGGTTTTTAAGCCTGCCACATGATTTGAGGAGGGCAGTAGGGCTGATAGAGGTGGGTTTGGCCAGACAGAGAGGAAACACAGCCAGGGAAGGCACCGGAGAATAAAAACCAGGTAAGATGCCGCAGAAACTGCTCCCCCAGCAGCTGCGGGAGGAGTCCCCTTGGCGGAGAGAGGTGGAGGTGCAGAAGGGATGGTGGCAGCGTCTCTTCTAACCGAGCTGTGAACCAGAAGGAGGTTCTCACCTGAGAACCTCCCAGGAGGTTTCTCGTTCACTCCTGGTTGTATGGCAGCCTGAGCAAACAAACTGCACGACTCTTGGTAATGAACGAGGTGACATTACTAATTTATTTGCCCATTCGAATGCAGAATGTAATAGAACAGAATTAATCTCTCGTCTTTACACATCAGATGCTTGTCGCCTGGGGCAGCAGGTGGGCTTTTAGCCTCCGGTGTGTGGCTAACTGGGAGTTTAGAGTTTTAAACCTTGGTTTGGTGTGGTGTGAAGATAAACGAGGTCCTGTAAGGAACAGGCATTTTATGGATACCCATAAAATGGGAGGTTGGTCCCGAGCCTGGATGTGGGTGGTGGGATGAGGCTGAAGGGAACAGGGGTTGGTTTTAGCTGCAGTGCCTTCATGGTCCCTGGCAATCGGCCGAGCCTCCTGCAGAACCCAGCATGGATGAGTCCTGCAGAACAGCCCAGGGTGGCTCAGAAGGTGAGTTTCCCAGCGGCAGCACTGCTCCGGGGGGACAGCTGTCCCTCGGTGCTCTCCCAGAGAAGGAAATGGCTCAAATCCACCCGCTGCTGGCTGAGTCTCGGGACAGTGCCTGCGGGACAGCTTTAATGAGGCGGTTTGGATTCCTTCCCTCACTGAAGCCGGGTACCGAATCATCTGTATGCTAATGAGCTAATTTGTGTCATTTGTGTTGATCAAGATCTCCCATGGACGCTGGACTGTAGCCACAATGCTTGCTATAGTTTAGGCCCTGATTTTTTTAATTAGGGCACAGCCCATGCGGATGCTGAGCTGCCTCCAGATGCAGAACCCGGGTCTCAGGATTTCCCTTCAGAGGGGAGAGAGAGGTGGAGCATAGAGTCTTGAGATGCCACAGTATTCAGCAAGGAAGGAGCAGGGATCACATAATCACAGAATGCCGTGGGGTTGGAAGGGACCTCTGGAGACCGTAAGAGAGATGCTCCAGGCCCCTCATCATCTTTGTAGTCCTGAACACCCTCCCTGCCAGCATGAGTTTAACCTGGCACAGGGAGATTTGCTGGTCCCGCCTGCAGCTCAGGGGGTTTGTTAGCCTTAGGGGCACTTTGATGACCAAAAATATTGCCTGAAGTTTCTTGCCTTCCCTCCCACAGGGCAGGTATTCATACAAGAGCAAGGTTGCATCCTGTGCTAGGACCACACAGGTGCTCACTCTCTCACCCTCAATAGCATAGGGAGAAAAGGATGGAGGGAAAAACTCCTGGGTTGAGATAAAGATAGTTTAATAGAGCAGTAATGGAAGAAGAAAATAATAATAAGAAGAAGAATATACACAATAAAGTAATACAATGTGAGTCCCTCTCACAGCCTGTCCTGAGCAGTGAGTGTGGATTCCTGTTCCCTGCCCCATCTCCATTTACTTGCTGAGCATGATGTCTAGGGTATGGAATATTCCTTTGGCCACCTTGTCCTGTCTGTGCTCCCTCCCAGCTTCTATGGGAAGCTTGAAAAGTTCTTGACTAATGTAAGCTTCACTTAGCAAGAACTAAAACTTAAAAGTGTTATCAACATTATTCTCATACTAAACCCAAAACACAGCAGCTGCTGGAAAAAAGAAAACCCAACAACTCTATCCCAGCTGAAACCAGGACAGATGCTTGCGTGAGCTATGGGAGAGTTTGGGATGATGAGATGACAGACCAGCTCGTGTGCAGGTGCCAGTGGGCATCTCAGCTATTTCCCTCCAGGGTTTCTGGTCCCAGCACCTCCTCATGCTGCTGTGTTTGTGTTTTCCAGATCAGCCGGTTGTGTGGCCACGCTCAGCAGAGGCAGTATCGATCAGCTAATTACCCTGAAGACCTTTTCATTGACAAGAAAGTCCTGAAGGTGCCTCATATCGAGCAAGAAGAAACTTTGTTGAGCAGGAGGAGGTGAGGATGCTCAGGCTGAGCACGGTGCCTGCGGGATGGGCTGTAGGAGCTGTTGGCTTGGGGGTGTCCCCATGGAAGGGGATGGAAGAGCTCCTTATCTCCCTTCCCCAGAAACCTGCAGCTGGCTTTGAGTCTGAACATCAGAGCTGCTCTGCGGCTGGCTCTGAAGTGCAGCAAGGCGTCTACATGTGTTTTCTCACCTACTGCACCTATTTTTTAGGTTTATTTAACTTATTAAACTGCCACCTGCTTTTCTTTTTTGTTTTGCTTTTTTTTGCAATGCCCCAGGCACCCAGGTTCATACACCAGATGCCTTCTCTGGGTTTCCTGGGCACTGCTACAGTGGCAGAAATAATCACAGGTGTAGTTATAGGTTGAAATGGTCCTTCTAGCCTGAAACACTGAGTCTAGGTAAGGGGCACTCATTTCACTTTTTTTTTGTGTGCAGTCTTTTACGGCAGTTCAGGAATGTTAACAGCCTTTTACTGAATACTTTGAAAGTGAAGCAGATGCCTCTGCTGCTGCCACTGCACCCTGTGCTCCCTTCTCTCTGTAAATAGAAGCTGTAATTCCGTGGGCTCATGCTGGTGTGTCAGGGAGAAGCATCTCCCCTCTGGGTCTGAAAGGGCACCCAGAGACATACGATGCCTTTACTGCTGTCTTGAATACAAGAAAAATCCCTGTGGAAGAGAAACAGGCAAGCTTGGTAATTTTGGGAACTGAGGATGGACTAAGTTGGATGGATTTCTCTTTAAAGAGTAACGGGGTCACATTATTTTCACTGAATTTCACTGAATTTCACTGAATTTTTGGAGTTGGAAGGGAC
>JAOTQQ010000063.1:20878380-20895777 GCA_026546715.1 Gallinago undulata
GTCCCATGGCCTGTTCCTTGGGAGAAGAGACCGACCCCCCCCCCTGGCTACACCCTCCTTTCAGGGAGTTGGAGAGACCCAGAAGGTCTCCCTTCAGCCTCCTTTTCTCCAGGCTGAACACCCCCAGCTCCCTCAGCCACTTCTCACAGATGTTTTCTCCAGACCTCTCCATTACTCACTTCTCTGGGTCAAGATTGGCAAGAATTCATCCTACTTCCTCAGTTTTGATCTCTGGGTTAGTAGCTTGATTGCCATCCTTTACCTGAGTTCAGCACACAGTGCCTTGATCTGTCAGAAAAAACGGCTTGGAAACGGTGGGAACCAGAGAAGGAACGGTACTTTTGATTTCTCTGATCACGTGCAGAGCAGTGTCTGTGTCTTTTGCTGTGCTGTTGCTGCTTGGTTGAAGAACATAAGCCAAAGTGAGAAGAAAAAAGAAAAGGCATGAAATCGCTGCTTTTCACACTTCTCAAACTCTGCAAAAAGCATATTGTGCTTTTATGTGACATCACAAAGGTTCACAGGAAAAGCCACACGTGGCACACTCCATCACTTGCAAAGAGCCTGCGAAGGGTCGTGGTGCTTGGGTGTTCATTGTGGCTGGGAACCAGCCGTACTGGCTCTCATTCTGTCTCTGTGCACCCCTGTGCACCTCTTTGCAGCTTTCCTGGGCTCAATGAATTGGCAGGCCCTTCCCTGAGATAGCAGAGGGCTGGACGGGTAGAAAGGGTGGGAGTGCAACAGCTTGAATCTGCCTAAGGGAGGGTTGCCATCATGCCCCTCCTTGTCTCTGTTTGCCTTCCTGCCCCATCCTCCCACCTGCCCTCATGCTGGTGGCATTGGGTGGTGAGAACATGTTGTCCAGCCTCTCTTATCCTTCTCTCTATACAGATTAAAAACAGAGTGTGATTCTTAGCACCACAGCCCTGGCTGAATAATTAGCTCATTCGAAGACTTCAGCTCGAGTCAAGTGGGTGTAGAGATACTGAACTCCTCTCATTTCTAAGGGAGTTAGGCATCTGAATCTTGAAGGTGATTTGATCCTTATATATAGTATCAGCATTTAATACTAAAAGCCTATTAAAATCTAGATTCTCAGAGTTTAATAATCTGCTTACATGAGTATATTCCTTTCAAGTTGTTCTGAATAGAATGACAGCCACATTTGCCCACTGCAAAACTTGTAAGTGCCTTAAATATTACTGCTAGATATTGCCATTTCCAAATTTCTCCAGACAAACTCATACATTAATCTAAATCACCCGTATAACTCTTGTTCTCTTTATACCGATTCCAAATTAATATATTTTTAGCACCTTGCCAGATTTTCTTCTTCAAGCTCGAAGTCTCAGGTTTCCCTGCCGTTGCCAATGTACTGTGGTTTGTTTTAATCATACAAATCATAAACAACGAAAGCACAATTGGAAGCAAGAGAGAAAAATGAGATTCTGTAATTGGAACAAAGGAAATTCCATGCCAGCAATAACCCTTTAGCTCATGAAGGGTTTGGTTATTTCTGGCAGTGCTGCAAAATATCTGATACAATGGAGTCCCCAAAGAGAGAGGCTGCATAACTTTTCAAGCACATAAAACACAGCTTTGTAGCAAATGTAAGCTATAATGAAAGGATAGTAGGCAAATTCAGTGGGTTATTGAGTGGCCATAATTGTTTCCAGAATATTTCAGAAATTAAGATCATGAATCTTCCTATAGTAAGCCTGCTGCTTGGCTTCAGGTTTAGCCATTTTTTCCATGATCTATTTGTCTTGAACTTTACTCAACTGAAGGAAGATTGGAAGGAGACGTCATTCTTTACGCTTCAAACTCCCATTGATTTGCTATAAATATTACCATTTTTGCCGTTCCCAAAGTCCCATCTTCCAGAACCAAGTGTCTGTCTGAGGCTTCCTGTTTAATAAAACCAAGTGTCATCTGCAGCACGGTCCCTGGCCTTGTGCCAGTAATTACAGTGCGTTGCCTAAGGTGGTGGGAAGAGACAGCTCTCCCCTTTGGCAGGAACAGCAGCATCTCAGAGGGCTCTCACGGTAGTGAGACCTGGCTGCAAGGTGGTTGATATTTGGAAATCCAGCAGAAAATGGCTCCTTTTTATTTAGGTGAGAATGTTTCCCACTGAGACCACTGGGTTTTCCTGGTTGCTTTTGAAGAAGCTTGCTCAGAGCCTCTGATGGTGTAAATCGACTGCAGCATTGCAAGCTCTGTGATGGCTGCAGACACTCACTGCAACCAACCAAGAGCAGTGCACCCCAATTCTCTCCTGCCACCTGCACCTCCATATAGCATATGATCTAGGGATGGTGGGATCGTGCTTCCCATATGGAAGCAGACAGCTGGGGCAGACCTGCTCTTGGCTGGCCTGCAGCCCACACCCAGACCGTGGCTGGGCTGGGGTAACTGGTATGATTGACCAGGTCTCTCTGGACAGTCTCTTCCTAGAGAGGAACCAACAGGGAAAGAGTTATCACTCTTGGAGGCTTATGGACTCATCCAGGAGTTACTCCCTGGCTGTAGGGTGGGATAGGTGGGTTGGAAGCAGCTCTTGCAGCCTTTTGGCTCCCACCACTTGCACTGCTGATATGACACTAAGGTTGTCACCCTGAACCAAAAGGCAGCTGGGCCAGAGAGACTAATAGGTGGGCATCACCACTGTGCCCGCCTTTACCATGAGTACCAACTGGAGATAAGACTTGAGATCCTGCCAGGAGTGCAGGGCAGAAACTTTTCTTTCTTGCCTCCCCCTTTTCGTATCTTTTTGCCTCCTTTGTGGTGAGGACTCGCTGTCACCAGTCCACATGGAAGTCATGTCTTGAAATGCAGAGCAGCTTCAGGGGACTGCAGGTGCTGGAAGCCCTCCTCTCCCCGGGTCGGTTATTAAGTCCTGTCCAAGGAAACCTCTTCTCTTGTATTGTAGTCCTGTCTTGTAGCAGCCCGTGTCGGATTTGTCCCCCCATCCACTCCCTCAGTGAGCAAAGATAATAGAGGAAGAGCCTGCAAGGGATATCACGCTGTTTAAATTGTGGAGCTGCACTTGAATAAATACTTTGCAACTGGAAGGCAGGCATAAATTAATTGTTTTTTGAATGAAAAACTCACTTTCCTTTTTCCAAAAGGTGTAATTCCTTATGCTTGACTTACAGGATTACTTTCTCTAAATCATACGTCAGGCATTGCAGTAACTCATCTCTAAGCCTAGCAGGGCCAAGTAGGATGAACACACAGTTGACACCCATTGCCATGTATTTAAATTGCATTTGTCACCTTGTCTTCCTTGCTCTGAAATGAAAGCCTGGAAAGAGCTGCATTTGGACGGGAATGACCAAACGTTCACAGGAGACATTTGTGGATGGTAGGGAGAAAATGAGTGGAAAATCCCTTAATTTGGCTGCATGCTTTGACTTTTATGGCTGGTGGGTAAGAAGGAGGAGGAAGGGTCTGTACTTGTGCTGTCCCCACAGATCATTAGTGTTTTTGTCAGGTAGTTACCTTTAAAGTCATTTTTAGCGAGGACTGCTTATCAGCACATTTTACAATGTGACATTTGTCTTTGGAAATACCAAGTCCCCAGCAAGAGCCCATACCCAGGGAGCCCAGGCAAGGAGATGCTGCTGGCTGACGTCAAGACACGTCAAAGAGGAAAGTATTTTGGGCTTTGCTTATGAAGAGGAAGCCAGACTGTGCTCATGTTGCAACACTGATATCCTTTCAGTGCAGGGACCCCCTGGGACCACAGGGTGGGCTTTAAGCCTGTGCATATTTGCTGTTCGATGCCGATATCACCATGGCAGAGGTATGCGATGAGTTGCGTGGGGTTGCACAAGTGTCCTGCAGAAGGGGCTATACTATTGGTTATGTCAAGAGCAGCTAGAGACAGCTCTGAGATTTTTCCCTTTGCTGAGCCGTGGCTGGGGAAGATGGGAGGAAGGTGACACATTGCCTTTGCTTTGCAATGGGACCTGCGAGCCCAGCCGCAGCGTGCTGGGATGCAGGGGAGCCTGCATGGGGGACTGCCCTGTGAGCCCCCCATCCTCCAGCTCGGTGGGGGCTGCAAAGGCATCTCTCTGCCATATTAAGGCCTGGCTGCTTGGCCCAGGCTGCAGGGAGAGGTGCCAGCTGCCTTGTCCAGCTTTTCTGGCATTTCAGGAATGTCCATCCCTCACTGAAGCTACATTTCAAAGCCTTTGACCCTTCTTATGGCAGCATCCCACGTGCCTGAATGCGTGCCAGCCCTGCTGGGTGGGCAGAGAGGGGCACAGCCACGGGGGAGCTGGTGTCCCCCTTGTACCCCAGTGCACTGGCAGGTCTCAGCTCAGCACTGCAGAGCCGTGTCCTGAAGACCCAAGCCACACAGGACATCCTTTCTAGCTCTTTGGATATAGTGTGTCCCTGTGTACTTGCTTCTCAAAGATGTGCAGCTTGCAGAGCCCACTGCCTTGGTGCTTCAAATGACTTGTGTAATCATGCAAAATGGTTCATTTTGGGCCTATTTAGCCCTTGTAGCTGGCCAGGAGGGAAGGACCAGGTGGTGGCCCTCGGCTTTCCCAGCATCACTGTTCTAGGTGATCCCTCTGCAAACCCTCTCAGGTTTGATTTCTTCTCTGGTAGACTTGTCCCCCTGGGGAAGGTGATCAGGCATCCTCACCACTCCACTGCAGTCACCGAGGTCATGTCAGGAACCCTGTCTTCTGGCGAACAATTTCAGCCTTTGGACAGAGTTATGGTGACCTGCCGTAGCTGTGTTTCTCCCTCCTGTACGACACCACCTAGGCCACGGAAACCCTCTCTGTCAGTCCTTGCGCGGATTTCAGAAGGGGTTTCACCCACTCAAATCCAACATACTGAGTTTCTTTGTGTAAAACTGTTTAGGACAGAGATAGTGTTAATTTAGGTAGGCACCAAACGGTGCTCTTGCTAAAACCTGCAGGACATTTATCCTGCTAGTTAAATCTCTTAAACCAAAGGAGACTTTTCAGCAATGTACTTTAAAGTTTCAACAGTGTTTTAAATTAAATTTACAGTGACACCAAAAATGGTAATTTCTTGGGTGTCTATAAAGTCATGTGTCTTATGGATATTTATGTTCAGTCACCAGAAGTGTTTTTTCAGGTTGGCATGGTGTCATGAAATGACTGTGTGACAAATAAGCAACAGGTTTAATGGTTTGCTGCTCCCAATGCTTTATTCCCCTGCAAAAAGTTAAGCCCAAGCGCTCGCAGAGCCAGGCAGGTCTGCGCTTGCGGCAGCAGCATCTTCCCACGAGATGGTGCTGGGAGCCTGTGGTCCCTCCGGCTGCCGGGGCCGGGAAGCCAGGCCTTCTCCTGGGCACTGGATGCTGAAGGCTGGGATCCAGCTTGGCTCTCCCTGGCCCCACTTCTACCAGTCACTTTACTTTCAGCCTATGACGACCCTCTAATTGCATGTCTACGTGCTTTTCTGAGCTGGGAGCTGGTACCTATGGGATATAGCTGTATTTTGTATTTCCCAGGATAATGCAACTATCAAAGAAGAAGAGAAAAAAAAAAAAGGTGTGTTTTGTAAAATGTTGATTGCTAACTGGAGGCAGTGGTATGGGGAAAGGTGTCTGGATGGAGGATGGAGTTGTTGGAGTGGGTCCAGTGTACCTGGGCAGCACGGTGCCGGGTGGTGAGTTGGCTGTGCAGGCAGCTGCCCCAGTGCTGAGGAGCTGGGGGGGCTTGGGAGACCCCAGGGGATATCTGTGCTTTGCAGCCACACTTCTCCTTGTACACGCTGTTTATGTCTGGAAACAGGAATACATACATGGGAGAGTGCTCTTCTGTTAGAGGCACAAACACATTTTTTTCTCCCATCCTTTGTCATCCATCATCTCTTTCAGAGAAGCAGCTCGTGGGGCAGCCAGCCCTCAGCTGGGCTGTGTCTGGGGAGTGCCCGCTGCTGGGGACCCGACTGGGAATAGGGCTACAAAGATGATGAGGGGCATGGATCATCTCCCTTAAAAGGAGAGGCTGAGGGACTTGGATCTTTGTAGTCTGGAGAAGAGAAGGCTGATCAAAGCCTATAAATACTTAAAGGGTGGGGGTCAGGAGGATGGGGCCAGTCTTTTCTCAGTGGTGCCCAAGGACAGGACAGGAGGGAATGGGCACAAACTTGCACATAAGAAGTTCCATTCCTGAGGAGGAATTTCTTTCCTGTGAGGGTGTCAGAGCCCTGGCAGAGGCTGCCCAGGGAGGTGGTGGAGTCTCCTTCTCTGGAGACATTCAGACCCCACCTGGACACGTTCCTGTGGGACCTGCTCTGGGTGGCCCTGCTCTGGCAGGGGGTTGGACTGGATGATCTTCAGATGTCCCTTCTAATCCCATGTGATTCTGTGATTCTATGACTCCTGCTCTGAAAAAGCCTTGCAGTGGAAATCAGCCTCAGTCCTCTAGTTTTAAACGATGTGAATATTTTGGGTCGGGGCAGATTCCTGCTGCACTGGTATAAATCTGTGGCTGCCTTTGTATCCACACATGTCGGAGTTGGTCGCATTCCTAATGTAGAGTTTAAGTGGCACCCTGTGCATCCCCAAGCCATCAGTGTGTCCCAAGAGCTGTTGTGACTGAATGTCCCTGGGCCTCTTGCTTTCTCCCCCAGCAAAGCATCCTTCCTGACCTGCCCCCTCCCCTGTCTCCCTCCTCTCCCTTCTTTAAGTCCCTGCCAAAGTCCCACTTTCTCCCCAAAGCCTCTGTGAAATGGGCTGACTGTCATTGCCTGAGCTTGCCCAGCAGCGTGGGGATGAAGGATTAGGGGAGCAAGGAGCTGGCAGACGGGGAGGCAGCCACTGAGGGCTGGTGCTGGGAGTTGGGTGAGGACATGACGTGTAGGAGATGAATTGCAGAAAGGAATATTCATCGTGTTTACCCATGGCACTGGAAAAACAGTTGTACAGTCAAGCAGACTGATACTTGCTGTTATCTCAGCGATCTTGCTTTCGTAGGCTGTGCCGGGGTTTGGCAGCGTGTGCTTGGGCTGTCATTTCTTGGAGATGAGAACTTGTTTTGTGCTTGTAGAGTACTGTGGCCCGTCACTGGGGCTAGGATGAATACCAACAACCCACAGTTCAAGGCACCAGTGTGCTCTGTGCCACTGCTGTGGCTGACTGCTGGCAGCCACAGTCAAAGCTGCTTGCTCTGGTCTCGGAGCTGAGTTTGAGGTTGGTGTTGGACACTCTCATCTCATGCCCTGAGCATCATGAGCTGTTACCTGGCATAGAAACACGTTCCTCCAAAGACAATCACATGGCAATCCCTCTGTCCCTCTTTTTGCTTTTATTGCTCTGATAAACTTTGCTACTCCATGAATTTTGCAGCAGTGAATGTATATTTCTTTCCTAATCACGGATGAAAGAGCCACGCACAGGCTTGGCTGCTCTCCTCTGCAGAGCTGCCCTGGAAACTGGCTGTTCTGAGAGGGTCCCTGTGGAGAGCTGCATCTGGAGAACTCTCTGCCAGCTCTTTATGTGCTTTATAGATGCTTTACTGCCTCGCGTGGTACCTGTGTAAGTCGGGGTATCGCGTGGTGCAGGGCCCAGCACCACACCAAAGCCAAGGTACAGTCTGTCTAAGCAGTGACTTTGATCCCCAAGGCTGGATCTCTTCAAAGACTGAAATCAGGATTGTTTGACAACACCTATTTTCCATTAGCAATGTTGACAGCATTAATTATATTCTGATGCTTTAATTCTTTATTATTGAAATCACACATTGGTGATAGTCATTATTTTGCAAGGGGGTTGATGTTTTGCTAATCAGCTTGCAGTTAACTGGGTCATCCCACTCATTTTTTTCTTGGCTGTGGGCACAACACTACTGCTCTTGTACTGGAGTCTCTGTGGTCTGCCAAGATTTATTTTAAACAAACATGAGCAAGCCAGAATTTCTGAGCCAGCTTTTTTAGGACTCTTGGGTGCAAGTTATGTGAAAATATTTATCCCTGTTGTATACTGTTTAACATCTTCCTTGGTTACTAATGGACTGGAAAGGACTTCATCGTCCTCAAGTGATACAAGTTTATCATCTTGCTGCTTCGCAAAGGCAGAGCAGAAATATTCATGGGAATCTTCTGACTTTTCTTTGTCATTATTAACTGTCTTGTGCTCCCCATTTTGGAAGGAACTGCTGCTTGTCTTGGGATTTCTTTTATTTGTACTGGACTATAAAGATCTCTTCTATATTATCCCCATCACATCGTGGTCTCCTCTGTTCTCACTCCAACAGGTACATTCCCCAGATCACAAGGAATGGAGCAAAAGCTCAGCCTGGCAACCATGAGGTGAAGATGAGAGGTCTCGAGCCAGTGATCAGCCAGATTATTGACAAGCTGAAACACATCAACCAGGTTTGTTGCAGGCATGCCAGCAGGGATGGCTCCAGAGTGGGTGGTTTCCAGATCAGTCTGGCCTCCCCCACACTTTTTCTGGGCTCAGCCAGACAACCCAGGGCATCCCCATCTCAGGCATCCTTGTGCGGATCCAGTGCCGCCTGGGCCACGCTGGGTACCAGGCTGGCAGGGCACGTGTGGTGGCATTCGTGAGTGAGGCAGGAGCTGCAGGATGCATGCATTGCAGCCCTCCAGGTCTCAGCCTGCACCTCAGTGGGTGCATGGATTCATCCGCGTGGTGTGCTTCTGCTGGGCATCTGGCCCCAGCACAGTGGAGGGCCAGGAAAGAGAGGGCTGCCGTGATGCCCTTGAGCACAAGGTGCTGGCACAGTTCAATGCGGCATGGTCCTGATGTCCCCTCTGGTTGGAGGAGTCCCCCCATTGGCATTGCTCACAGCTGGCAGAGATACAGCTGTTTGCTCCATCTCCCCAGGCATCCATTCCCCATCCCTACTTGGGCAAATCACCATTGAATGGGGAAATGGCAGAGCTGGATGAGACCCTTTCCACTGGGGAAGAAGCTTCCTTCCCACGGTCTCAGCCCTGGCATCTTTGCCAGGACAAGCAGCATCTTGTCTCTACCTGTCATGCCAGGCCAGGTTAGGTCTGGGAACAAGCCCTGCTGCTGCCAAGGGATTAGATGGCACATCTGTGCAGCGTTCAGCTTGTGATGCTTAACCTCCTAGAGCTCTTTTGCAGCGTTGCTTCGGGCCAGCCAGGCTGGGGTCCGGCACTGGGCTCTGCTCTCCTCTCCATGTCACTAGGTAACTCGTGGAGGGGATCATCTTCAGTAGGCTGATAGCTCGGACCTCTGTACTTTCCAGGGACACACAGCATTGCAGCCTCGCAGGGCACCGGGCGGTAACGCTGTCTGTTAATACAGCTGAGCTGCCCGCTCTCGCCTGAGGGAGACCTCTCACCTCTTACTGGTGAGGACCTCACTCGGGATCGCTCCAGCATGAGGCTTTGGGCAGCCGTGGGGTTGCCGGGTTAAGCCCAGCTTTGCCCCCCAGCTGGGTGGGCTTCCAGGGCTGCTCTGTCTGGAGTTGCTGCCTTAGCGACTTTTCTGCTAACCTCTGCTTTCCTGCTCCCAACAGCCAGGGACTGTTTTCATAGCAGTTCCCGGTTTAACCCCCGCACCTTCTGATGCCGGCACGCCTCATTAGCTGCTGTCTGGGAGTGGGATGCAGCGAGGGATTCGGGGTCCCCGGGAACACCCCAGCACACGAGAGTCGATCTGGGCAATGGCAGCGCAGCCCGCTCTGCCTTCCCGTACACCTCCCCGAGCCATGCCATCTGCCAACACCCCATAATTACTAAAAGGAGGGGAGTGTGTGTGTGTGGGGGGAAATAGCATAATCAGCTCCCTGTTAAATGGGGTAGAGGGCAGGCTTCAACCTGCAGGTGATAATGATATTTTGCCATTTGCAGTGAGAAAGTCGCACTGAACAAAACAGGGTTATTAGTGTACTTGAAACTGCTGACATCAAGTGGTTGTGAAATGCTGGCTGCCAGATTGGGTCAAGTTAGGTCCTTGCTGAACAGTTCAGGCTGCTGAGGAGCAGAGATTTGTGGAATGAGAGACCCTGGATAAACATCACCGGGCTGAACTCAGCTGTTTGCAGCAGCAGCAGCGTGTCTTTGTCAGGCACTGCTCTGGGAAAGATAGTGGGAAGCTGGGGAAATACGGTCAGCTCTATCTCTTACAGCGCCTCCCCTCCTCGTGATACTGGGTTGGAATGTGCTACGAGGGGCAAGTGAGTTGTTTTGGTGTAAAGGATGTAAATGTAAGACCCTGGGGAAAAAAAATCCAACCCTCTCGTCAAGTTGTGTTTGAGAAAGAGGGGGATTAAGAATAAAATCAGGAGAAAATGGGAAGTGATATGTGAAAAACCTAGCTATTCCTGCGGAGGGTCTTTAGTCTATGGTAAGTAGCTTACATACTGACAAAGTAACTGCAGAGATCACTTAAATTTGGGATTTGAGGTGTTGTAGCTCACCATCACACTTATTTTCTTGGCCTAGTGAAGTTTTGCGCTCTCCTTCACATCTGGAATGCATCTGGAAAGCTAAGGAGTAGGAAATGTGGAAGGAGCAGCTCTGTATGAATTACAGTTGTGTTTTTCAGGTGTTGGCTTTAGATCTGGGAAGCGGTGGGGACTCCCGGGCTGGGGAAGGGTGAAAATCTCCAGATCCACCAAGCTCAAGCCAACAGTGGCTTTTCAGGGTTTTCAGACACCCAGAATCTTTTGGAGGAAAGAGCATCTTTTCAAGTGTTTGTAGTGGATTCCCCATGGGACTACCAGTAAATTGTGAATCTAGTCCCATAGGATGAATTCCTCCCTGTGCGTCGCGTGGGAGATGCAGCTTGGATTTTGTGGACATGGGTAGACTTGGTGCAGCTTTGATAAAGAGTTCCACAGCTTTTCCTTTTGCTTGTAGATTTTTGCTAATGTCTGTAATCTGCCCATGACTTGGCTTCGGTTTATTCCAGGCCACTCACACTGCTGAAAAAACTGTGCTCTTTCAGCAGCATGCCACGTTTTCGAGCTTGCTTGTGTTTGGCGAACATGTTGTGTGCAGAAATCACACTTGCTTATTAGTTCCTGTCTTCTCAAACTGAATCTGGGTAAGTGCCCACGTATATGTATAGGTATATGTATGAGAAATTTTCTTCGAACTTTTACAGCTTGAAATGAGAATGGAGTTTTCCATTAGAATGAAATCCGTGGGGATTGGAAGAAGTATAGAAAACCTTACCCAGAAAGGAGGGGAAGTAAAAGTTGACCAGATTGTATTAGTTTGGTTCAAGCAACCTTTTATCAGGCTAGAATAAATAAATGAGTAAAGCTCCCTGCCTGAGTAGTGAGCTGTCTCAAGGCAGTCCTTTCGGGATGAATCCCCTCCATGTCATCTACTCATCACATCAAGTTGCCAGATGACTTTTGTTTCACCCGAATGTGTGGTTGTGGGTGGTGCTATTTTTCATGCCTTGGTGGGCGAAATGGTTTTTTATGACCATATTGGGAGTAAGGATTTTTTGGTTTTTGGTTTTGTTTTTTTTTCATTTCTGTTAGATGTCTACCAAGTTTTGATTTGAGTTATTTTTGCTGTGTGCCCAGAGGCATGAACAGCCCATCCATAAATATTAGCATTGTTATCTCAGCTGGGAGGCCAAGGGTCACCTTCAGGAAAATGAGTTGGAATTGGTTCCTAACTTTTATTTCCCAGAGTGGATGGGGTCTGTTTCTAGCTAGAAGGGTTTTCACTCATCCCACACGTGAAACTATATTGAAATTGAAAGGTTATTCTGTGTCAGCACGAAGCCTTGCTCAGTTTTTTCATGACTTGGTAGCATCCCTAGGCAAAAAGCTGTGTGCAAGGGGAGCTGTTTTCTCTGATCAGTTTTCCTCCCACTATGGGGATGTTTGGATGGCTGACAGATGGGGACAAGCTTCCAAGTTTTAACAGCTATACATGGAGGTGGGAGCCATGGTGTCCCATGTCCCAGATGCTCTGCCACCTTGGTGACCTCCTATTGAACCTCCTCCCAGGGGAGGTGCAGGAGAGCAGACCTGAGTGATGCTGGTGTGAGGATGCAGCAGGGTTGGAGACTGCAGGTACTGGATCAGCCCATGTGACATCTTGGTCCTCCCTCCTGTCCCTCTCCAACTGCTGTGTTCTCTGCAGGCCTTATGGGGCTCTGACACCAAAGCAGATGTTTTACCCATCCTTTCTCCACTTACCTGCTTAGGCTTGTGCTCATTTCCAATCCCTTTCTATGGTTAGATAAATCCTGGTGTTTGTCACAGGACCATCCCTAGGAGGAAGAGTGTAATATTGGAAGAAAAGGGGGGGGAAAACCCATCAAAAATAAAGAATAAAATCCATAAAAGGAATCTTAACTGGGGGAAATGTGTCTTTACAAGATTGAAGGGCCTGGAAACATATTGTACATTTCCAGACACTGGAGTTAAGGGCTCATTTAGAATATTTCAGATATACTGGAGTTTGACAGTTCTTTGGTTTCCACATCAAACAATCTGTAATTTATTGCCTCGTATAGGGACCGTGTTTTTATCATATTGCATATTCTCTAGCCAGAAATCTAACTACCATATAAGCTCTTGAAAAAAAACCAACCAACCTTTGGGGATTGGAATCCAGGCAATATGCTTTCACAGACCCTGAGAAACCCGCTTTGATTTATTTCCTTGGAAATAGGGGGAACGCACAGTTTCTTCAAGTATTACAGCTGTTCCCCCAAGCAGGGTCTCGCCACCTCTTTCTTCATCTGCTCAGTGTAAAGACCCGGATCCTGCAGTGAGCCCTGTGTGAAAGCACCTCGTGTTGCTCTTCATGGGGTTTACAGGAGGATGAGAACAAAATTTAGAAGTTTTACGAGGCAGTAAAACACAGAAGGAAGAAAAGAGGAAAAAAAAAAAGGCGGCCCAGAAGTGAGAAGAACCGAAGACAAAATAGGCTTGAAGTTTGCAAAAAAAGCATGCCCAATGTTTAAATATCCCGTTTGAAGCTGGGTTGAGCAACCAATATGTCCTATATTTGTTTGTAGGTTTAATGGGCTGTTTCCCTGCAGCCTGGCTGCTGGGAGAGGGCATGGCAGAGGTCACCCAGAAGTTAATTTGGAAAGAGGCCAAAAGGCCACAACTTGATTGAATCAAATGTAAACAAAATAGGCCTGGGAACAGCCCGATGCCCTTGTGCCCGGGTCTCTCTCTCTCAACCCAAAAGCCAGAGTATGACAGAGCCCCAGGGACCGGCGAGGGGGGCTTAACCCCTCGGCAGGGAGATGATGCTTGGGGTGGTGAAGGGTCGGATCCAGACCCTGCTTGGGGCATGTGGGGAATGTGCAAATGGGCTGTCCAGAGAGTGCCATGATGGCTCTCCTTCCACAGGGCACCTCGGGGGAGATGGGGGGATCCTGGGGAGCTGTCTCCAAAAGGGGAGAGCTGTTAAATCTATTATGGGAAACCCTGGGGAGTGGAGGATTTTTCAGGAATATATTTCCCCTTCAGAAAAATCCATAACTTTGACGGATTTGGTGGAATCGCATCTCTCTGTGGCCTGCTACGCTCTGTGAGGTTTATTATTCCCACTGTATTTTTATATCCCGGCCAGATGAAGCAGCATAATAATAAGAAAAATGCACTGGCAGCCAGATTGTTAAATAACATGATGCACATTGCTTATCGCTTGAAAACACAATATTTAAATTGCACCAAAACAAGTCACTTTTGGTTAATTTTTCACTTTTAATAAGTTAACACTACAATGTCTGAAGTGCTGTATATGTGTAATATAATTTATCAAAAGAAATGTTAATAAACACAATAATTACTTGGACACGCCTTTTGTTCAACATTATTAAACAGTTTGTAACAATTAAAATATTAAAACCACATGTTGTTGAAAGCAACCAGACATTACAATTATTTCTTACTAAGGCTATTAAATAAAATGACAGAAGATCTTTATTTTAATGATAAATGTGTTTTGGAATGGATCAGCTAATTCTTCTTTTACTGCACAAAATAATCTGTAGCTCCACCAAGTCTAGGCCTGGTGTTTAAAGACTAACTCCATCCTCCTTTTGAGCTGTGCCTCGGCTCTCATTAAGGCGCCAAGTAAACGCTCTCCGACTCCATACGCGAGCCGGCGATTACACGATTTTGCCAGGCCAGTTAAATCAGGGGAAGCGTGACCCTCTGTAACAAGAACATAGTTAAATTTGAATGTATCTGACCGTCAGGTTGCTTTTTAAACCCCAACCTTTCCTTCCCATTTTAGCAAGAACTAGTGGTTGCCCAGGCCAGCTACAGCCTGGCAGGACCCCATCTGCAAACCTCCCAGCGTACGGGTTTTGTTGTGTGAATGCAGTACCCTCAGGTCACCCTAAATGGATTTTCTTTAACAGCTGGAGATTAGTTGGACCCGGTGTGTTTGTGTGTGTGTGTTTTTAAACAGAGGTGTAATCTGTGATTGCTTGGGTTTCCTCACCTGTTTTACCCACGGCCTTGCAGGCCGCAGAGGAGTGCAAGAGGCTGTGCTGTTCAGTCCCAGGCTTTTCCTGCTCCTGCAGTTACATTTGCTGTGGAATGTGAGGTATTTCCCATTTTCGGTAAGGAAGGGGGGATAAATAGGCACATTTCTGGTACTGCTTGGTGGCAACGAGACGTGGAGCCATGCTGAGGGCCTGAGCACCTCCCCTGTGCTGTGTAAGCCCAGCTGTGGCTGCTGTCTCACTGACTGGTTGTTTTCATTGAAGGGAGTGCCAAAATGCCCATCGATATCCAAAGTCCTCATGTCATCTGGTTTTTGGAGAAAATTATTCATTAAAGGATTTTCCTTGGAGCACTCAAGTCCTTTTGTCTGTCCCCATGTGTCCCTTTTTCTCAGTAAATAATGGGACTGCAGAGCTGCCATTTTGAGGGAAGATTCACTATTTTCTTGTCCTTCCTACTTTCGTTTGTTCTTCTTCTGTCAATGAGTTCCAGGAAGACGTGGGAGAGGACTGGGAGAGGTGTGACTGGGAGAGGTGTGTTCCCGTGTGAAGCAGTGTATCTCCCTTATCCATATGAAAAAGGAATGCCTTACCTGTGGATCCTGCTGATCCTGCTTGCTCTTCCAAGGGTCACTTTATTTATCACAAATCACAGAATCACCTAGGTTGGAAGGGACCTTTTAAGATCATCTAGTCCAACCAATGAAAAAAAAAAAAAAACCCAAACCAAAAAAACCTAACAAAAAAAAAACCCAAACAAAAAAATCCACCAAACCCCATACCACACCCAAAACAGTACCAACCCAACACTAATCCATATTCCCGAGCACCATGTCAACTCGTCTCTTGAATACCTCCAGGGATGGTGCCTCAACCACCTCCCATTATATTTCCATAAATATTCCTAATATTTAACCTGAACCTCCCCTGCACAACTTGAAGCCATTACCCCTTGTCCTGTCATCTGTGACCTGGGAGAAGAGACCGACCCCTGCCTCTCTACACCCTCCTTTCAGGGAGTTGTAGAGAGCAATCTAGAGAGTTGTATCACTGGTGTTTCACCCCTTGTCTGGTATCAGAATAGATGCTTAGCTCAGTAGAGACTATAGGACAAGCAAAGATTTCTCTGGGTGGAAAAAGCTTTTTGCTTTTCTCAGTAAGACCGGAAAGCTGCTGGGGCTGAGCTCAGATGGATGACAGTTTTGGCTGCTCTCCACACTGGTTGATTATTTGGTGTTCATAACCTTTGAGTAACATAAATAGCATCTTGGCACTCTCCTTCCCTGAAATTCCCTGCTTGCTATGGTCTTGGGGATGAGAAGGGATTCAACTTTGCCCCTGTGGCTTCAGCTCCGGCAGGGAGGCATGTGCGTCAGGTGTGTCCTGCAGGGACCAGCCTCCAGACAATGCTGTGGAAATCAGCTGGAAAAAAATACATCTTTAAAGGGGTTTCATTTGCTTTTGTGTTCAAAACATGCAGCTGATGCACAGCGGTGCTTTAAAACAAACACCAGATATCCTGTACCAGTGCCGGAGTTTATCCGGTTGTGGAGGAAACAAACCTGGAGGAACCTTTGTGCAGCAAAAAATGGGGTAAGTGGGGCCGCTGATGCCAAATTAACAGTTAATTACAGTTATCCTGGGCCTCATTAATTGTATAGAGTGTCGCCTTGTGCTGTGACTCAACCTGCTAATTTAATCAGTAGATGTCTGAGGTAGGTGTCCTCCCTGATGGTCCCAGTAGTACAGCCTGCAGCTCTCTGGTGTTAATGGGGGGATTGGTAGGTTTCTCATTCGTGTGTTTTTCTCCAAAATTTTACTTAATGTCAAGCTTTTTAAAGTGTGGTCCAGACTGAGATGGGACTGGGATTCAGGGAGCTAATCTTCATCATCCAGAGCAGGCCTGGAAAGTAACCTAGTCTTCTGGGCTGCAGAACAAATTTAATTGGTTTTGTTCTCAAGAAAAAGGCTCATTGAGGGTAATGTAACGTTTGATTCCAGCCTGATGGTGTGTCACTGCCTAGGGGTGATGTCCTCAGGGGCTGCTCCATGCGCTGGAAAGGTTGGAGTTGGGGGTTTTCCTGGTGCAATTCCAAACTACTCTGTCCACAGTGGAACAAGGTGCACTTATGGCATTTATTTCTTTTTCTCCCAGAGGCATTAATGCGTATCTGGTCACAACACCAGCTGGGGATGGGTGGCGGAAGAGTATTTCCAGATCCTGCCTGCTCAGCCTGCTCTGGGTTTGTGTGTATCTTGGATTGTTTCTCCTGGAGAAAATGACTGCTCACTGCTTGGATGGACATACACTCCACTGAGTGAAAAACTGACTGGCTGGCTGGGACCAAAGAGCTGTGGTGAATGAAGTTAAATCCAGTTGGCAGCCAGTCAGGAGTGGTGTTCCCCAGGGCTTAGTATTTGGGTCAGGTTTCTTTAATATCTCTATCAGCAATCTGGACAAGGGGATCAAGAGCACCCTCAGTAAGTTCACAGACAATACCAAGCGGAGTGAGAATGTTGGTCTGCTGGAGGGTAGGAAGGCTCACAGAGGGAACTGGACATGCTGGATAGATGGGCTAATGCCAATGGGATGAGGTTCAACAAGGCCAAGTGCCGGGTTCCATGCTTGGGTAACACCAGCCACATGCAGCACTAAAGGCTTGGGGCAGAGTGGCTGAAGCGGTTTGGTGGAAAGGGACCTGGGAGTGTGGTTTGATAGCCAGTTGAACATGAGCCAGCAGTGTGCCCAGGTGGCCAAGGCAGCCAACCTTGCCTCAGGTTGGAACAGTGTGGGGAGTAGGACTCAGGAGGTGGCTGTCCCCCTGTCCTGGGCACTGGTGAGGCCCCACCTCGAGGGCTGTCCAGTTTTGGGCCCCTCACCACAAAAAAAGACACTGAGGGGCTGGAGCGGGTCCAGAGAAGGGCAACGGAGCTGGTGAGGGGTCTGGAGCACAAGTCTTGTG
>JAOTQQ010000063.1:20895833-20945555 GCA_026546715.1 Gallinago undulata
TTTTTTTAATGTGGTTGGACTCAATGATCTCAAAGGTCCCTTCCAACCACTAAGATTCTGTGATTCTGTGTGATTCTTCTCCCAAGGAACAGGACAAGAAGATATGGCCTCAAGTTGCCCCAGGGGAGGTTTAAGATGGATAATAGGAAAAAATTCTTCACGGAAAGGATTATTAAGAATTAGAACAGGCTGCTCAGTAAAGTGGTTGAGACACCATCCTTGGAGGTTTGTAAAAGACATGTAGATATGGTGCTGAGGGCCATGGTTTAGTGGTGGACTTGGTAGTGTTAGGTTGATGGTTGGACGAGGTGATCTTAAAGGTCTCTGCCAACCAAAGTGATTCTATGAAGGAAGTGAAAACACTCACTTGTTTGGCATCCCTTTGGTGGACAGGGCAGCGTAAGGTGTCTTACTACTGTAAGCAGAAAGATATTCACTGGCTGGAGCGGTTCATATTCTAGTCTCAAGAGCTTTGTTCTTGCAACAAACATCACCAGAACTTTCCTGGTCTGAAGCAGAAGAGGCGTTGGACCTTCCCCTCTGGATAGTCCAGCTCTGGGAAAGGGTGGTCTGTTTTTTAAAGCTCTGGTTTGGCTTGTTAAGAAGCCGAAGCTGCTCCTGGGACCTCTCCCGATGTCCTGTCTCTCCTCCCCGCACGTAGCAGTCAGCACAGACTGCTGCAGCTTTCATCCGAGCTGTGCTGCTGTCAGAAAGTGCAAGAGGTTTTGTGTGTTTTAGGTAATGAATAATTAGTAATCTCCCCCCTTTTGCTACACCTGCTGACGAAACAGATGTTTGTAATTAGGCAGGTCTCTCCACTGGTTAAACCTCGTCCCCAGCCAGTGGGACAGCTTTGACCCGTCTGCCTTGGGGCAGGTGTAAATAACCCTCATGGCTCAGGAGGGCTCTCTCGTTTAATGCTGTGGCTCGTTAAACTTCTTATCTTGCTTTTGACACATCACTCCCTGCAAAGGCCAGGTTGTGTCTCAGTGCTCTCACTGCTGGGGTGTGCGCTGCGAGGGATGGCCCTTGCAGTGTGTAAAACTGAGAGCAAACAGGGAAGTCTGAGGGGATATTTATGTCCTATGGCCTTGCTTGACTGCATGGCGAGGGATCGGTATTTAATAGAAGAGAATGTGCTTGGCTGGCCTTTCTGAGGCCACACGGAAGAAGATGCTGCCTTGTGAAGCACGGGGAGGCAGCTGGTGGAGGATGAGTGTCTGAGCCATCAAGACGTATCATGTTGGGCAGGAAATTACTGTTTATTTTTGGCAGGACCCCTTGAATGCCTGCCACCTACCAGTGGGCAAGGAGTTTACTGACCTTTTCGTGCAGCCCATGTGTTCCTAAATGCTGAGGGTGAGACTGGTGTAGGTGCGTTTCAGGGCTTCCTCTGCAAGTGTCAGGTCTCGCTGGGGATGGGCATCTCCAGAGGCCTGAGCCTTGAGACCAGAACCTTGCAGGGTCTGGTTCTTTTGGTGTTGGTAATGGGTTGCACCCTGGTGTGTCAGCAGTGCCCGTGATGGAGCTGGGATGTTTCCTCCTCCTGTTTGTAGACTGGTTCTAGGAGGCAGGTGCCAATATTGACACTGGAAAAGCTGTGTCCATGAAGTTAAACTTTCTCCTCTTTGGGTTTTAGCAAGCAGCAGCCACAACTCGAGGCAGAGGAGCGCTGTGACCTTGCCCAGGAGCCAACCCAGTCAACAGCTGCTACTTAGGGACCACGGAGGCTGGAGAGACCCTGTTCCCAGGATGACTTCTGCTCTGTTTTGTCTTAGGCGAATGCTTGTTTAATGTGAAGTGCATAAATAATCATGGCAGCAGGGTCTGGGCTCGGGGCTGCCCCTCCAGCTGGTTGCCTTCACCAGCAGCAAATCCAGCAGAGCTGCTGGTGGTTGTTTTGGGAGTTTTCCATGCCTTGGGGTGAAGTGAATGCAAAAGTAAGGCTAGAAAGAGCAGCTCCTGGAAGGCCAAGGGGAGAGGGGCTGGTGTTCTGGCAGAAGCCTCCATACAAGACAACAGTGTGCACAAAAGTACACGATTTGAGAAGTCCTTCTCTGCTGTGTGCTCTTAGGGGAAAAGGGAAGTGTCTGGGACAGAGATTTGCCTCTCATTTTTGTGGCAGGAGGAGAAGCCAGGGTGGGAGAGGGAGGAAGAAAATCCTTTCTGGGGCAGATCTCAGCTCGCTGTTTCCTACCTGGTGCCAAGGATGAGACGTTTGTCTCGCCAGCAGCCCCGGCAGACATCACTGACAGCTGGCGAGTGGCCGCATGTGCTGCAGCCTGAGCCAAGAGGAAATCTCCCAGCCGCTCTGAAATGGGCTGGGCTGAGCTGGGATGGCCATTGGGCTGCTGCACGCCCTGCTGTGGGTATGCTGGTCACCCTGTGTGACCAGCCTTTTTGAGCATGGCTAAAGGTAGTCATAGAATCATAGAATGGTTTAGGTTGGAAAGTATCTTAAAAATCGTCCAGTTCCAATCCCCCTGCCCTGAACAGGAACACCTCCCGCCACACCAGGGTGCTCCCCATCCAACCTGGCCTTGAACCCCTCCAGGGATGGGGCAGCCACAGCTTCTCTGGGCAACCTGGGCCAGGGTCTCACCACCCTCACAGCAAATAATTTCTTTCTAGTATTTAATCTAAATATCCCCTCTTTCAGTTTAAAACTGTTCCTCCTCATCCTGTCGCTCCCTTCCCTGATCAATAGTCCCTCCCCAGCTTTGCTGGAGCTCCTTTAGAGATTGGAAGGGGCCCTTCTTGTGTCCCCAGCTCCACCTTCTCTTCTCCAGGCTGAACCCCCCCCAACTCTCTCAGCCTGTCCTCACAGAAGAGATGCTCCAGCCCTCTGATCATCTTTGTGGCCCCTCTCTGCACCTTCTCTTAACAGGTCCATGTCCTTCTTGTGCTGAGGGCTACAAAGCTGGATGCAGTATTCCAGGTGGGGTCTCACAAGGGCAGAGTAGATATGATACCTAGTAGGTACATAGTAGCTATGACACCTGCCTGTCCTCCTAGATGCTCTTGCACCTAGGGCACCTTCCTTCTGGGCCATCTCTCCTCAGATGCCTGAAGGATGTGATGGTGACAAGGTTGTTGATTGCTCCACCTCTACCCATGTTGTCTTCTTGTTTCTTGTGCTCCTACTTTGCATGTTTTCTCATGTTTTATCTGTAGGTGACGTGTGCTTTGGGCCTTCCTGAGTGGTGTTTGGATGCCAGAGTGGGATTCTGCTCCAACACAACTTAACAAAATACGGAAAATATGCATAATAGCAGTGATGGGTCCTGGCCCATGTGCACTCCCACACTCTTTCTTTGCTTAGTTGCCAGCCCCCGAGGGATGGCTGCTTGGCAGGTGGAGAAATTGGTCCAGGTTCTCCTGTCTGGTGACACAGAGTGGGTGGAAAGAAGAGGGGAAGGCAGCTGGGATTGCTGGTAGGAGACTGAGAAATGGTGTGGGAAGGGTTTGAAGCACACAGCTTTTGCAGGTGACAAGAAAGAGAGCATCTTTACAATGCCTTTTCCACCCTCAAAAAGGCATGGGTGGTTATCTGCCTGGTGGGGAGAGCTCTCTTGGTGACTTTCTTTCCTTGTTTCATTCTTCCAAACAGTCTGAAAGCCCAAGAGATCTTGAAATGCCAACTCTTCCCCCATTGCAGGTTTAAAGGTCTACCCATGGGATTAAGCATGGTGTTCTGCTCCCCTTTATCATGGTACAGGTGTAAGCAGAAGGGGTTTCCCAGGTTGTGCACCAGACAGGAGGTGCTCAGGCACAAGTAGCACCAAATCTGGAGCAGTTATGGGCCCTGTGACACAGACTGAGACCAGGGAGATGATGCAGATCAGCCCAGGCAAAGCAAAGAAGAGCTGGAAGGGGGCATTTGCAGCAAACAGCTGCATTCCTTTGTCACTTCTAGTGAAGTGGTAGCTCATAGAATTCTGTCTGATCTTGGCAGGAAAAGGTCCAGGCAGACTCCAGCAAGGTGCCTGGACCAGCTGTGTGTTCAATGATTGGTTTAATAATTGGATTTTGGAGTTTGAGGGATGTCTGTGCTTGATGAAGGGGGACAGCGGTGTGTAGGAAGGGATGTGGAAGGACTGGTGATAGTTTGGTCTCAGAAATGTCTAGGAGGAGAAGGGGCTGTAGCAGCTCACAAAAAGAAAAGCAGCATTTCTCCCGTGTCGGAATTGATGTGGGGCTCAGGGGACGAGCCAGAAGCAGATGGGGATTGCCCAGGTCCCCAGCAGGTCAGGCTGGACTCTGCAGCCCCGATCAGCACCAACACCGGACTGTTCCTTCCTACCACCACACGAAAACAAGCCATAAATATCTGTGGGGTGGAAGGGGAAGGAACTGGAAGGTGAATAAGCTGATCGTAAAGCCCAAGTAATCTCTTTTTCACATGTGCCCTGTGATGAATGAGCACATGTTTGGGTTTGGGAAGTGACCTCTCTCACCTGCCTGGAGAGAGCAGGCAGGAACTGGTGCCATGCCAGTGAGGGCTTAACCTCTGCCTCTGTGGAGCATCCTGACAGGGCATCAGCCTGCCGTCACCAAACTTGAGCAATTCATAATGGCTTGGCAGCCCCTTCTGCTGCAGAACGAGATTTACTGTCCAGTGCGGATTCATTTTAATTACTGCTAGCACTTAGGGTTCTTTATCTGTCTTCCGTTACCTATAGGGATGGTGCCAGTTTTGATAGCTAATCTGTAATTAGGTTGATGATCCATAAGGTAGTGCCACCCTTTGGCCAATAATTCAGTGCTGTCATCGGCTTCTTTGCGCTACCAGGAAAACTGATTTATTGGTAGCTGAGAGCCCCTCCTCTGGAGCCTAAAGGAGTCTTCACCTAAAGGGTGAAGACACTAAAGGGGGGTCTGCTGCGCCAGTAGACCCCAAGTGATGGAGGGTAGGGATTTTTATTATTTTTTATTTATTTTTATTATTTATTATTTTTATTTATTTTATTTATTTTATTATTATTCCGGGAGATGGTATTTTGAATGCTAGAAGTAAAGACTAAAATGTTTTTATGGCTGAAGAGCCAGAATATAAACTCAGAGCTATGGTTCACCCCTTTTGGTGCCCATTGCCGTGGGCTGGTGTGGAGCCCCAGAGCAGGAGTGACCCAACAGTGGTGCATGGGGAGGGTGTCCCTTGCCCACCCTGCCCAGAGAGGGCACGTGGTGCTGCCGGGGGCTTGGTCTGCTGAGATCAGCTTCAGCAGTACAAAACCTGAGAGGTCTCGAAGCAGGCAGCATGGGGAAGTGCAGAATTTGCTTTTAGAGCAGCTGATAAAACAGCTGATGTGCCCAACTCCCAAGAACTGAAAATGACTTTTCCAGCTCCAAAGCCTGCTTCTACTTTATTAACAGCTGATTAGTGATCGGTCCTTGTGCTGAGCCTGAAATAGGAGTGCAGTTCGGAACAGGTTTCTTCTCTGCAATGTCTGTCCAGCATCCAACTGGAAGGGCCACAAGGAAACCACAATTTGGGTGATCTCCTGCCAAAATGGGTTCTTCTGTCCATGGGCTAATGTTGTGGTCAGAAGGGCAATGATGCCCATCTGTACACACATGCACTCGCTCTTGTAAGACAGAAGCACAAATGCTGGTATTTGCAGATAATATCCTTATTTTTAAATGGCATTTCATGTTCAGTACCGGGGAACACTGAGTTTTTCTGTAATATGTGTTGCATTTTGTGGCTGCCCAAGAGGGGGAAAGCTCTCTGGAGCGTGGAAAGAAGCAAGTGAACATGATGCTGTTGGTGTTGCCTCGAGTTTCAGTTTGTGCACGCTCTTCTGCCACTGAGGCCCCTGCCAACAAAAAGGGTAAATCAAATGGAGCTGGGAAACAGGGAAGTGGAGTGGAGGGCACCAGCAAATCTCATGATGAGGGCTGGTTAAATAATAAAGAAAGTATTTGCTAATAAAAGATATTTTTTTCCATGCTATTTCCAGGGCTAATAAGCAGAGGAAGTGGAGAGAATCGATTCTCCTGTTGCATGCTTGTGTATGACCAGGCCACAAAATTCAAAACACATGAGTTTTCAAAAGAGTCCACAACTTCAGCCTTTTAAAATGGGTTCCTTTCCCCAATTCTTGCTTGTGATCAGATAATGACCTTCATAAGCAAAACAACCCCAGCTGTATTTCATAATGAGAATATACTTCTGTACATTGTAATGAGCTGTTAACAGGGAACAGTATCGTGTGAAAATCTGCACGTTTCCCATGATGCTGCCCTGATTTAAAAGCCACCCATAAATTATTCAGTATTGCAGATTTCAAGGTCAGGATTGGCCATAAGATCTGGTTTTCCTTCCCCCAAAACAATGTTTTCAGCAGGATGGAATTTAAAATAGAAAAATCTGACCCGTGTCAGGTACCCAAAAGTGCGTGGCCAGAGTGAGCGGCTTGTGCAATGCAAGGGGGAGATAACATCTTTGCTCCACCAAAACTCTTTCTTTCCAAAGGAAGATGTCCTGAGTTTTGTGGACAGTCCTTAGTTGGTGGGTTTGGTTGAGTTTGGAAAGGTTTCTGGCAGAGCCAGGGACTGGTTTTCACTGATGGGTCCAGTTCCCAGGGTCCCCTTCATGATGCCAAGCAGCACATGGACACATGGCTGGGGATCCGGAGGAGTTTCTGCACTAAGGCACTTTTTCTACTGGATACGAATACTTGATTATTAAGCATATATTACAATCCTGAGTATTATTTTAGCAGCAAGTTCAGTCTCCATCCTCTCCAGCTTTTTAGGTTTGATCGTATTCCAGGGGCTTACTAAAAACATGCAAAGAATTTCAGCAAAACTCTGTGGAACACTTTTATTAAATTCTTTCAGTCATGCAAGCTAAATTAAATGACAGCTCTGTCCACCAAAAGATTACAAATATCAATCAGGCTTCTCCCCTAAACTCATGAAGGAATTAAATGTTTTTCTAAAAGTCTTCTGTTCCCCTTAATAATCTGTTTGGCTGTTCTCTTTACATATTTTTGAAGCATGTTGAAAAGGATGTTTTCTGCCCTAAAGAAGCACTTTAGGAGCAGTGCTTGTAGCTCACTGCTGATATTTTATCTGAATTTGTGGGCACAATTTTCCATATTGCTCAAATTGATATTTGCAATACCATGGGTGTAGTTTCCAAAAAGGAGAAAACAGCTATTAAACTACGGTCCAAGGAACACAACACTGATTTCTTTTTGGAGACGGGAGATTAATGATAAAAAGTATGTTGCAGCTCTCACTGTTTATGTTAAAATTGGAAAAACAAGACCAGGTGGCTCAGTGGGCTGGTGGGCTGGTGAGTTCTGAGTAAAGTGGTTGTAAAGAATGAGGAGTTACAAAGATTTCAACACACCGTGGCCCGTCCAAATCCAGCTGAGTCATTACCCCACATTGCTGCATGTGTTTTTGTCTGGTCACTGTACGGTTATGAATAATTGTGTAAATAATGCTGGGATGCCCTGGGGAGCTTTCCTTGCAGAAAGGCTCGGCCCACTGTTCCTGTCTGGCTTGCTTTTTAAGCTGTAGAGAGACCACAGGACAAGCCAAGCAACCGAGATGTATATGGAGACCAGCCAGGGCTGTTGTTGTCCCTCATAGTGATGCTCCAGCATCAGAGGGACTGCCCACCCTACCCGTATGGAGGGTCATGACTTAAAAGGGATGAGATCCCCCTCTGCTCTGCCCTGGGGAGGCCCCATCTGGAGCATGGGGTCCAGTGCTGGGCTCCCCAGTTCCAGAAGGACAGGGAACTGCTGGAGAGGGCACAGCAGAGGGCTACAAAGATGATGAGGGGCTTGGAGCATCTCTTATGAGGAAAGGCTGAGGGACCTGGGTCTGTTTAGTCTGGAGGAGAGGAGAGGAGAGGAGAGGAGAGGAGAAGGCTGAGGGAATAGGGCTACAAAGATGGGGGCATGGATCATCTCCCTTAAAAAGAAGGCTGAGGGACTTGGGGCTTTGTAGTCTGGAGAAGAGAAGGCTGAGGGGGGGATCTGATCAATACTTATAAATACTTAAAGGGTGGGGGTCAGGAGGATGGGGACAATTTTTTTAGTGGTGCCCAGGGACAGGACAAGAGGAAATGAGCACTAACTTGAATGTAAGAAGTTCCACCTAAACGTGAGGAGGAACTTCTTTCCTGTGAGGATGGCAGAGCCCTGGCAGAGGCTGCCCAGGGAGGTGGTGGAGTCTCATTCTCTGGAGACATTCAAACCCTGTCTGGACATGTTCCTGTGGGACCTGCTCTGGGTGGACCTGCTCTGGCAGGGGGGGTTGGAATAGATGATCTTCAGAGGTTTCTTCCAACCCCATGTGATTCTGTGACTCTGTGAGATTGAAAATAAAACTAATGGATGTCTGAGCCGATGGAGCTTGTAGTCAGGAGCAAGCTGGGCTGTGGGCTGTGGCCCACATTTTTCCTGCTGTGGTCGTGTTTTCCACCCTAAATGATTGTATGGTGGCTGTGAAGGTGGGAGATGACTGTCCTGCAGATACCTCGGAGATGTGGGTGCGCACACCGACTCCCACAATTAGTGCTCTAGTTTACATCGGGTACATTATAGTGTATTTTTGCCATTATGGTTTAGCAAAAAAGAGTAGATACAACTGTAAACTCTTACAGCTGGATGAATTGTGATTAAGTTAAGGCTATCTTACAGTTACATACTACTTTAGTGATCACCAGAATATGTATTTTCCTGCCTCTTACCATGGGCTTTAAACCACAGGACATGAATAAACTCTAATGTTAGGGTACGGTCAGCTCCACTTGCTATTTAAGGATGGAGAATCTATGTTCAGTCCACCAAGTATAATTTCATAAAGCAGGCAGACCATCGGGGAGGTTGTGGAATGGTTGATAAGCAGGCTGCTGCTCTGGCTGAAGCCGAGGCATCCGACAGCATTCCTGGGGCTGGAGGCACCAGTGGAGCGGGGTGGGATTTCTTATAATGGTGCCAGTAGGCTTTGTGTCACAGGCTTCATTTCGTGCCAAGCTGGCTGCAAAATTGGGCTGGTGGAACCTCCTCATGGGTCTCAGCAGCTGGGGAGCAGCGTGGCTGAGGATGGATCTTTTGTCCTGGAAAAAGAGGAGCGTCGTGGCACAGGGATGTCATCTTCACTCGATCTAAAGTCTGTGCCTGCATGGAATTTCTCAGAAAGTCTCATTTTATTGTGACTACAAAGGTGAAGAAATTAAACTGCTAATTTATGATGTGCCAAGACAAAAGTAGTAATACAAGAAATGCTCAGTAATTTAATGTTTGAAAACATACAATTGAAAAATCCTGATTTTCCCCTGCCCCATGCTGAGCTTATTAAATCTGAAAATATCCCAAAGCTTAATTCTCTCCGCCAGAAAGTCCCACTGCTTTTTTTGGGTAAGTAATGAAAGTTGTGCCTCTGAGCTGCGCAGCGGGGTCCCTCCTGGCTGGCTTGCTCCATCCCTTCGATGCAGAGGAGCGAGCGTCCTGCAGATCAGGAGTGACCATCCTGCTGCTGGGCGGTGACAGTCCCCTTCCACCGTGATGGGATTGGTTTTTTTAGCAATGGGGCAATGGGAATGAGCTGATGTATGTCCTAATTAGCTGCCATGCATGGGAGACCCTCGTTCTACTTCCAGCTGACATAGTCTGTGCTGAGGACTGCTATTAGCTGTGGGCTTCGTTTGGAGGAGAGAAATACGTGGTGTAAGGGCTTGAGTGGTTGGTGGTTGGCGTGTTTGGTTCCTGTGCAAGGTCTTCCCCACATTACACCCAACACTGCATTTGCCTTTTTTTTCCTTTTCTTTTTTTTTAAATTCTTTTGTTGTTCTTTTGTGGTTACACCATATTCTGGGAAAGGCCTGCAAACATTCAAATAAAATTCCTCAAAAGTGAACTTAACTGGTCAGAGCCAAAGCCTGCTGAAGGCCGTGGAAAAGCGTCCCCTGAGTTTTGGGGAGATGAGCTGCGTTTTACTTTCAATGCCGGCAGTGGGAACCCGGCATGCTGACATGCCAGGTGGACTTCTGCACGTGCCAAGGAGAGGTTTGATGCACCCGGGGAACCCGGAGGGGTCTCACGTTGAGCCATTTGTTTTTCATTATGTTATGCTCCTCTAATATAAACACTAAGGTATGTGGACGTAGCCGTGGACAGAGCAAGCCAGATGCTGAAAGCATTCCTCCAAGGCTGTATAAACTTCAGCAGCTAAATATTTTAGAAACTGTTTTCTAAGGCTAGCTTAATAGTTTAAAAATATAACCTACATTCCAGATATTAAAAAATGCCTTGAAAGGCACGCATATTGCAGCAATGGATGGAACTAACTGATCCCCTGAAGTATGCGGAAAGCTCCCATGTTGCAATATCTTCTCTGTTACTTATCCTTTTAATTTTTTTTTTTTTTTTGGTGCTGAGATTAAATTCAAGAAGGCTTTTAACAGCAGAGTGGTAGTGATAGAAATTTTCAGTATATATTAACTGTCTGACTCACACTTTTTCAAAGTGGATCTGAGTTCATGATGAAATAGCCGGCAACAGCAAAATCAGGAAAGCCAGCGGGAAGAGAAAGCCCATAGTTTAAAACGTTGTCTCCCCTCTGGGGGCTGTGAAGGGGCAGCATGGGGGGCTCCCACCCGTGTTTAGAAACCAGTGGAGGTATTTGAATACCCCTCCTGGGGGTGTGCAACCTGGCACCGTTAGTCAGGACTCAGCTTTAAAACATCCTTTGAAAGATCCTTCTGTTGTTTTTGCCTTGGCTATCCTGAAAACTTCAGCTGGCATACTCGGTACTTCAAGAATGAGGAATGAAATTTTTGGGGGTGCCATTCAGACCTGAGAGATCTGCTCTTTCCTTTTACCTGTGTTACTTCTGAGATGGGAGAGAGTCCCTGAAAACAGTGAGAATCCCTAAACAGGGTTTCCTCTTGCTAGCATTTTTTGCCCCATCTGCTCTAACTCTGGACATGTGTTTTGTAGCCAACTCCAGAGCTTTGGTGGCACCAGGCTCTTGCAGGGCTGGCAGACGTGCTCCAGATGATGCAATGCTTGCTGGGCAGAAGCTGAAGGACAGAGTTACTCAATGTGGTTTTCCCCCCTCCTTTTGTTTCTTCCATTGAGGATTTCTGTGCAGCATTGTCCATGAGCTGGTCAGTGCTTTGGCATGAGGAGTGTGATGGAGTCCTGTCCCACTGCCCTGGCTCCACTGAGTCCTGTCTCCCTCTTGTCACCCCATCCCCCTGTGAACATGGGATGAGGAGGTAGTGAGGGTGGAGGGAAGCTGTTGAATGACTGTGACACCTCATGTCTTTCAGCTACTCAAAGGGATGGCTTTGCCCCCCCGAAAAACTCCAGGCAAAACCCCGGAGGAGGAGGAGGAGAGTGGAGACTGTGACGATGAAGATGACTGCAGTGGAGGCTCTGGGGATGGAGACCTACGAGTGAGGAACCAGCTCCGGTTCTTAGCAGGTGATGGAGGTGGTGGTCCCATGGGCTGTGCCTCTCTGGGAGTTGTAGGTCTTGGTGATGTGTGGGGACCTGCTTTCTGGGGTCTGCTCAGGTCCACTCGCTGCGGGTACCACTGATGCATTGTGCTGGTTGGCCTCAGTGCAGCTGGAAAAGAAATGCCACTGCTTTTCCAGGTCTGTTTTGCAGGGGTGTGTTGAGGGTAACCTATGGGAGAAGGTTCAAGACAGTTTGCAAACCTGCTGTAGGTCCCAGAGTCACCCTCTTCTCTGCTTCCCACTGCTGCCCATGCTCATGAGCTTAGAAACGATCTTTTCTGCTTTCAGAAAGTCAGTCAGGATTGTTTGTCTGCAAGAAAACAATGGTTATTTCTGATCTAGGGTTTAAAGACCCATGATAATTTTTTGCAAATAACTCAGGCTCATTTTTCAGAAGTGATGTAGCTACTCAGGAGCCTAAAATTGCATTGCTTGCCAGTACGAGCCATGTCTTTGGTTGCTTTGAAAAAAGCCCTGAGGCACTCTTAGTGCTTCCAGGCTATCTTATTCATAAGGTAGTCCCTGGTCACCCATCGGGAAGAGAAAGTGAAGGACTGATTGTGACTTGGGCAGTCACAAAGGCCGCTGGCATGTGCCTTCTCCTTGACCCACTAGCCACTGTGATCCTCCTCCTGGCTTCATGGAGCTCAGCAGCAGCATCTGTTTTGCCCATGTCAACCAGACCAGGCTGTGTCTGCTGCAGCCGAGCGGTGTCCGCTGGCCGTGGGTCTGCGGGCTGGGGGCTTGGCCAAATTAGTGCTGGTTCCAGTGCTATGCCTTGCTCTTTGAGAGACCAGACAACTGAACCTGGATAAAATCAGCTTTACAGCTTTGAAGTTTAAGAGGCAAATTTGGGCTCTTAAATGAAGCACAGATGTTTATAAATTCCCTTCCATTGGTCTGGGATAATTAAAATATCCTTAATGAAGTGAGAGCTGAAATATTAAATGCCAGTTTCATATCAAAGATTATTGACACATTATGTAAAATACATAAAATACATATATTCAAATACTGGGTAAGGGAAAGAAAAGTTTAAGTCCTCCAATCCAAGTCTGAAAGAGAAGGATAAAATGTACTTTATTTCATCAAGAACTAAATATCAAAGTGTGCGCTAAAGAAATGCAGGTGATCCCCATCATCCTGAGTTGAGAGCAGAGATACGTGTTTCATTTTCCGTGATTTTTGTCTCACACCTTTATGCTATTTTTAATGTGTTTCTAATTTCCTCTTGTAGCCTTCCCCATAGCATCATCAGTGATCTCTGAAGCTGGGTGTATAATCCTTTCTGCCTTTTTCTCTGTCTCTCCAGGCTAGCTTAATCACTGTATTGATCTCCCCGACAACCTCCCTGTCTAGCAGTTTAGACCTCTCTTGTCACTGCGGTACGTGGCCATGTCATAGGAAAAGAGGACTTGTCCTCCCTGGGTGACTCTGCTGGAGGGTGTTTGCTGCTGCTTTTGCTAAAGGATGGCTAAATATTAACTTTAAAACAACATTGTCTTTGGGGCATCGTGTTCCTGGCAGGTTAAGCCTTTCAGGTTGCTGATGGCGTGAGGTTTGGTCCAACATATCTTTCAGGCAGCGGCTGGCCTCAGAGGACATGAGCTGTGCCATGGTGGTGGCCAGGAACACCTTCTGGTGCTTCCTCACTTGCCCAAGCCATGATGCTCCTTTTATGTGTTTTGCTTTAGAGCAAGAAGACAAAGCTGATCTGACAGTGACAGGATCATATTTGGTTGGTATCGGATAGAAACTGTGACTCTGTTCAAGTTTTATGTTGGAAACAAGCCCAGAAAAGTTGCTGATGGTGTGGAAATACTCACTTTCAACATTTTTGAGAATGATATTTCTTTTTACTTTGAAAGGGTATTTTTCAATTAATTTTTTTTCATCATATCATGTCACATGTACATAGCATGAAATAAAAGGGACCAGAAACCATTCCATGTTCCCCCCCTCCCCTTTCCACAAATCCTAAATTTTAGGTTAGCATGCCGATTTGACATGATGCCAGGCTTTGAAATCTGGAAATACTTTGTGAAATGAACTTTTACATTTAGCGTGGGTTTATCTGTCTCCTTCCCAAGGTGGTTACCCTGTAATAGAGGCAGAAAGGACAGGGTTTGAGTTACTGACTCTGGTTTTATCCCATGCTGTATGCTCCACAGCGTCAGAGCAGGAACACGGCCGGATGGCCAGGGTGGGGAGGATGTGTGTCATAGCAGGGGGCTCAAACCTAAAACCCCTTTTGAGGGTGTCTGAGTGCCTCTGTTGACCCTTCGAGGTTTGCTGTTGGGGAATGCAGCTTGGGTGCTTTGCTTTCCTTCTCTTAGAGGCTTTGTTCAGCTTAGGAGGAAATACCCTTGTCCCTGTGGTGGCAGTGGAGATCTCCGCCCTTGCAGAGGGTTTCCCAGGTCTTACACAGAAAGGGTTATTAATCCTTGGGATGGGCTGCCCAGGGAAGTGGTGGAGTCACCATCCCTGGAGGGATTTAAAAGCCGGGTTGACATAGTGCTTAGTGATGATTTTTATCAGAGCTAGGTTGATGGTTGGACTAGATGATCTTAAAGGTCCCTTCCAACCCAGACAATTCTATGATTCTGTGACTTGGCCATGCCTTGGGGAGGAGGAGAGCTGGGTGCCTGGGACTGGTGCTGGGTTTGGCCATCAGTTGAGTGAAAATATTGGCAGAATTTGGCACCTCTGAGATCTTTGCATCTCTCAGATGCAGTGGGAGTTCCTTCTGCTCGCTGGTGTGGGTTCCGCTTGTCCTGCTGGCTAGCTGAAACCAGCTGCTTGGTACTGTCCCCTCCGAGATGTACCCTCAGAAGGTCTTAAAAAAACGTGGAGACAGAAAAAGACCAAAAGGAAAAAACCCAAAACCAACGAGTCAGTCTCAAATACAGTCTAGTTTTGATTTATCGCCTGTTGTATAAAATGTAACCTTTATTTCCTATATATAATGAGCCTGTAATAACTGGACAGTCAACTTAAACTTTAATGATTTAAACATACTTGTAAACTGTCAAGTCAAAAGTTTGTGAGTGACTATAAACATATGTAAGTGCTATATGCTAATAAATTCATTATTATGTTGCCCCAGTGGGAAATGTGGAGATGGCAGGCTTTTTTTTTATGATAGGTCTTTTATTGTTTGTCACATCTGCAACACATTAAGGATTTTGAAGGCAGATAATGTTTACAATAAGGAGGAGGACTGAAAACCTCCCATCTCAGAGAAGAGCGCATCCTGTTTGTCAATGGAGTAACCGTGGAGCCGGCACCCTGGTCGTGCAGCTCTAAAAATAGAGCTGTGTACATACACACACATATATTTATGCCACACCGATGGCAAATCCTGCCTGTGAATAAATTACAGTATTTTCCCCTCAATTACGAGTCAGCGCAGATGTCTTCCAGGCTGTAGGACACAAACATGCCCTCGCACCCCCCTGGAATTTGTCGTCCTACATCAGGCACCCAAAGCAAACAGAGCCCGGGGTGGCTGGCGCTTCGCTGCCGTCCCAGACAGTCACCCACTAATTAGCTCACCTCCGGCGTTCTCACTCGAGGTGCCACTTATAACCTACGAGCTCGTTTCCAGGAAGCCTGAAAATAAAACATGGGTGCTGGAGAGGCTCCTGCGCCAGATGGGCAGCGTTAGCAGGCACTGGGGGAGAGAGAGGAGGTGGATGCTTTTCGGGGGGGTTTGCAAAGCTGGTGGGGTGCAGCTCACCTGTGCAGGGTTGCTCTGCCCCTGGGCATCTCATAAGCTTTGCCAGGAGGAAAAAATTCCCTTTTTGGAGGCTGGAGCATCACCTGGGGAATGTTTTGAGTGATCCAGCAACTGGGGGGGTGGGAGGATGAGGGGAAGATTTACCCTTCCAGAATATCTGTGTTAGGCAGTAACAAAAGTTGTCTTGGGAACAGATGGATTTGGCAGAATTAAGCAGAAATAGTTTGTCCTGGGAAGGGAAGTTGGCCTCATCCCATGAGATATGTAAGGATAGATGTGTACAATAAAGATTCGTAAAGATGGCTCTGCAAGTTTATGTGTGTAAAACAGCTCCCCTCCCTGGCTGTTCCTGCTGCAGAACCTGCAGATAGTTTTGCCTTTTGACTCTTCCTTTGGTTATTTCTAAGGGGAGGTTTGTAGTTGGAGGCCCCCGGTTTTCCTGTGCCCTGCCTGTGTGTGTGTGACCAGAGCAGCCAGGCTGGACCTCTGCTTGGGCTTCCAGCAACCCACGCCATAGCCTGGCACTGTAAGAAAGTCACGATCAGCACAGTGTGTCCCTCCGTTTACCCATCTCTCTAACTCTTTTAGCAGTCTCAGGCTTGCTTTGTCACTGGTTTATACTCTTGGCAGGATTGTTTCCAGAGCTCTTGTTGAATTGCAGGCCTGAGCATGGCTGTCTGGGCTGGCTGAGCATGGTCACTTCCTGGCTGGAAAAGCCATTTGTTGGTAACCCCTTTATACGTGTTGGGGGTGTTGGTCAACTGTGGGCTGAACACAAGCCAGCGTTGTGCCCAGATGGCCAAGAAGGCCACCAGCATCCTGGCCTGTGTCAGGAACAGCGTGGTGAGTAGGACTCGGGAGGTGATGGTCCCCCCTGTCCTGGGCACTGGTGAGACCCCACCTCAAGGGCTGTGTCCAGTTTTGGGCCCCTCACCATAAAAAAGACACTGAGGGGCTGGAGCAGGTCCAGAGAAGGGCAGCGGAGCTGGTGAGGGGTCTGGAGCACAAGTCTTGTGAGGAGAGGCTGAGGGAGCTGGGGGTGTTCATCCTGGAGAAAAGGAGGCTGAGGGGAGACCTTCTGGCTCTCTCCAACTCCCTGAAAGGAGGGTGTAGCCAGGGGGGGTCGGTCTCTTCTCCCAAGGAACAGGCCATGGGACAAGAGGAAACGGCCTCAAGTTGCCCCAGGGGAGGTTCAGATTGGAGATTAGGAACAGTTTTGACACAGAAAGGGTTCTGAAGCCTTGGAATGGGCTGCCCAGGGCAGGGGCTGAGGCACCATCCCTGGAGGGATTTAACAGCCGGGTTGACCTAGTGCTTAGAGACATGGGTTAGTGATGGGTTTTATCAGAGTTGGGTTGATGGTTGGATTGGATGGTCTTAAAGGTCCCTTCCAACCCAGACACTTCTATGATTCTCTGTTACAAAGGTGGTGTAGCCTCCAAAGGAGAACATAGGCACATGGTGGATCAGATGATGACGAGGCCCTGGGCAACCTGGTCTAGTTGAAGGTGTCCCTGTGACTGCAGGGGGGCCAGACTAGATGGCCTTTGAAGGTCCCTTCCGGCCCAGATGATTCTATGATTCTATGATTCTATGTCTTTGGCAGCCTCCTTCTTGGAGAGAAAGGGCTGCTGTGGTCACGTGGCCATGCTGTGCCTGGCCATGGGGCAGGACTGCTGTGTTTTCTGCCCCGCACCATGGCTTTTGGAATTTTTTTTAAAAAATATATAATTTTGGTTCTGCTCTGAACCGCTATAAGTTGCAACTTTCATTCTGTTTTGCTTTTAAACATCTCCAAAAGTCCCAGTTAACCATTCCATATTTTAGAGTTCTCGGTGCTGAGATGTTCCTACAGCTCAGCATTGTGGTAACCTTCCTCTCGTCACCCCTTTCGCTCCCAGGTTTATTTCTGGAGGTGCCATCAATCCAAGCTTCTTCCTCCCAGCCCCCCTCCTATTTTCCAGGGAATAGGAGATGCTGCTGCTGCAATAACATTTGAATTGCTTTTCCACGGGGTGCAAAAGGCTGCTCGTTCTGGGGAGCCAGCAGCTCCTGGGGGGTTTCCCTGCAGAGGCAGTGGCTGTGTGTGGCAGCGCTGGAGGCCAGCAGAGTCCCTTTGGCTGAGCCCTCCTGCTTTCTGCAGCCCATTCCTGTGGGAAAATTTCCTTAGGAGTGGGTATTTGTGCTGGAAAAGGGGACACTCCCAACCTGGGAGTGCTCAGACATCTTATAGGGCTCAGTCTGTGCTTGTGCTGGGAGACAGACTAACAGTAGCCAAAATCTTTACAAGATCGTGTCTTCCCACCCTTTGTCATGGTGATTGCTTCTCTGCAAATGCCTACAGGGTGCCCGTATCTGAGCTGCCAGTATCTACTGATACCACTCTGCTGGATTCAGTGCTGGGTCTGGAGAGCGGGTTCATCGGGATGTTTGTCTGTCTGCTGAGAAAGATGTTTTCAAATACCTGATTGACTTGTAAAATACTCCTTCTGCGGGTGGAAAATGTCCCCATCTGTGTGGGTTTTGCTGACAGCGTGGGGCCATGTGGCTGTTGTGCCTTCCCGCTGCACAGCCTGGGGGCTTGGGTTGTCCTACTGAAAAATATCACGCGTACGATATCAATATTTATTGTATGTAGCTCTGCTCAGCCTTCAGCAGAGGTGCCCTGGCCTTGGCTTGCGCGGTGGGGTGAGCCGTGCCTGTTCGACGCAGCATCCTTCTGCTGCTGTTTTCTATTCTGCTAAAAGCTTTAAGACTGTTAACTATATTTTTCATAGCAGAACCCTTTTTTTTTCTGCTTTTTTTTTTTCTTTCCCCAAAAAGGGTGCTGTTGAATGCTTGACTGAAGCAAGGATAGAAACATACTGATTTACAAGATGCTCATCCTGTCCCAGGGCAAAAAAATGACAAGGCCAAATGTCAGTGAGATTATCCTGATGGAAGAGCTGGAATTGTACCAACTAAAACAGTGCAATAGCTTGATTATTGCTTTGCTTTTTCTAGTGTTTGTTTGTTGAATCTTCTTTTAATGAAGATTTGGTTGGAAGTCAAGAATTCCTTGTCACTGTCCAAATACAAGCTAGAAGATGGAGAGGGAGTCACATGCAGCGGTTGACTGAAGCTCTTGCCACTGATTGAGTGGCAAGTTCATTAATTCATTTTTGACGTCAGCAAAAATGATTTTTTATTTTTTTTTTATTGGCAGACTGGGAAAAATATTGGTGGCTTTCAGAGATGAACTTGTTAACAGCATCCTTCAGCTGGCTGCTTGTGTGACTCTTCCAGACTTCCCACCGTACATAATGTATGCATTTGGAAGGGGTCTCCTAACTTTTGTGCTGTGAGTTTCTCTAAAGAAACAATAAATCCACAGCTGAAGGACTAGAAATTCCTCTATCAGAATAAGTTTACACTTTGAGAAAAGCTACATATATGCAAAAACATTCATGAAATCAGCAAACAATAGTGGCTATATTAATCCCATGCTCCTACTTCCTGGTTCCAATTTTATTTTGTTTTTTAAGTTTGTTTTTTTTTAAATCTTTTCGTTGTTGAGGTTACAGGCTGCAGATCTAAGTTTGTCTGAGCAATTTGTATCTGGTATTTTTAGAATTGGACTTCCAGTGCCTTGGTCCACCCTGACCCAAAGCAAAAGATGAGGTGTCAAGTTTTTTAAAGCAGGATCAGTGGAGGGTGGGTAAATCCCTGATATCCTCATATCCATAAATCACGTACACCCCATTCCCAATGTGAGCAGAAGTTGGCCTCAACCCTTCTTTTGGAAGCCCAGATCAGTGCAGATGAGGCTGCTTCTTGGGCTCAGTATAATGTGCCTGGGTGAGGTTGAAGGGTTGGAGACAGGCTGAAGGGTAGAAGAGATGATGCTTCTGCTCTCACACTGTGAAAATGCAGAAAAAGTCTTTGAAAAATCTGTGATTGCTTATCAGTCCTGGATGTTGATAATGCTGCTCTGCTGGCAAAAGGGTCACCCTTTATTCGGGTTGCAAGTTTGCGTAACAGCTTTTATTATAGCAAAGCATCTAAGGAGATACTTTTCAACAGTGTAATTTGGGAGCTAATGTATCTTTAAATCGTTACTGAGTGCAGCATTTTACATGACTGAACACATCAAAACAATTTCAAGTATGCAAAAATCTGCCCCGTTGCAATAGTAATAGTCGTATTTATTTTTAAAGGATGATGAATCTGGTTTTCTGTGGCTGAAAACATGTGAAATCTTCTGAAACAGAATTCCTGACTCAGATGTGAACTTGATTTTCTTTTTGTGCCGTTTTTCTTTGGGGAGAGACAAAATAACTTAATTGGATTTCTTTTTAAGGGACAATAATAAAGGAATATTTCAGACCGAAGCAGACCAGGTATTACTTGCTAATGGGCCAACAAGATAACCTTACACTGACGGTCAGGGCGTCTAATCTGCACAGTTTGTCGTACGAAGAGAGGTTTGTCTGTGAGCCTGATAACTATATAACATGTTGATTGACTTTTCACGTGGGAGAGGGCATCCCTTTCATGAGTGGCTTGGCTTTTACTAATGCCTTACTGCAGGCAAGCTGATAAGAGTGATTAGGGGGATGTAATAAAGGAGGTTGTAGGGCGCAGTGCTTCTTGGTGCTGGGGGAGAGGGCTCTGGCCCCAGAGCATGTTCCAGCTGTGCCTGTGGGTGCGTGTGCCCAGCACTCGTGTCAGTGTGCAGGAACTAAGCTGTAAAGACATCCTGGGGACGTCCTGTGGGGACGGGAGGGAGTACTATGTCCAGCTGTGGAGTTCTCAACACAGGAAGGACATGGACCTGTTGGAGGGGGCCAGTGGAGGGCCACAAAGATGATCAGAGTGATGGGGCACCTCTGCTGTGAGGACAGGCTGAGAGAGCTGGGGTTGTTCAGCCTGGAGAAGAGAAGGCTCCCGGGAGACCTTATAATGGCCTTCCAGTACCTGAAGGGGGCTACAGGAGAGCTGGGTAAGGACTCTCGATCAGGGAATGTAGTGATAGGACGAGGGGTAATGGTTTTAAATTGAAAGAGTGGATATTTAGATTAAATACTAGAAAGAAATTCTTTGGTGTGAGGGTGGTGAGGCACTGAAACAGGTTGCCCAGAGAAGCTGTAGCTGCCCCATCCCTGGAGGGGTTCAGGGCCAGGTTGGAGGGGGCTTTGAGCAACCTGGTCTGGTGGGAGGTGTCCCTGCCCAGAGTAGGGGGGTTGGAACTGGATGATCTTTAAGGTCCCTTCCAACCCAAACTATTCTATGATTCTATGTCTGGGTCATTCCCTTCTCACCCCATGGTTGCTGTGGCTCCTGCTCTCAGAAAACAGGGGGATGTGCCCTGCATGAAGAAGAAGGGCTGCCTTCTCTCCTGGCAGCATTTCCACTCCTCCACAGTCCAGGACAGGCTGATCCAGCTGAGATCCCTTCTTTGTGGACTGCTGGATCAGAGGACCTCACTTGTCTTTAGCCTTGATGCAGAGTGAAGATGAGCAAGCGCTGAGTGCCCATATTGGCTCATGGTCCTTGGGATCAGGCTGCAATTGGTCATATCTGCTTATACTTCATGTGTCTTTGACCACCCAAGGGGAGCAGACACAGGACAATGCTACAGCTGAGCTACTGTGGAACGGTGGCACACAGAAATCACAGCTGGCGGCTGAAGACAAGATGGGGTCAGCAGGACTGGGGTCCTTTGGCACACACTGCTGTGGTGCTGGGGACTTGGCTATGGACAATGACAAGGACTGAACAAGAGGAATGTCATGCAGCAAGGCACCCAGAGGTTACGTGGAGTCAAAGATACAAGAAGATAAATTCACAGAACTAAAGTCCATCAAGGACTATTAAACACAACTTGGCTGGGGATGGGATGAGCCCAACGTGTGTCTGCCCAGAAAGTATCTTGGGGAAATGCAACTGTGTGAAAAACCGCAAACACAATTAACATTGAGCCAGGCGGCCCTGTCTCACTGGAAGGGTCTGGGAGATGGTCCTGGGCTCTCTGCTGTGGCTGCTGCATTGCTGTTGATCGTTTCACCCTGAGAGGTGTCAGAGGACAAATGATGTTTCAGGTGGACCATGGAAGCCACCACTTACTGGAAAACTTTTGGGTACGACTTTCAGAGCACTCTTGAGCCCTAAAAGGGAAGAAGTTGGAAAATGCTTTAAAAATCCTGACCTTTCTGTTCCCTCTCTTCAAATTTGAACAAATGGACTTGTTTTTATATGGGATATTGTGGCAATGACCTAGCAGTGCCGGTTGCATTATGGCAGCAACCAAAGGCTCTGGGGAGCTGGTGTTTACTTAGATGGGGTTGAGTGAGAGCCTACCTGGCAGCGATCTCTTTACCTGGGATCCAACAGGTTCTTACTTCCTGCAGACAGGAGTCTTGAAAATCAGTTTTTACATCTTTCCATAAATATAAGTATGTATCGATGAACTAATGAAGACTGATTTAACAAAGCTGTGAGTTAAATATCTGGAAGATGTCTGGATCTTTCCAAACAGTGCTGCTGCCTGAAAGCTGATGGGTTGTAGCCCAGGTAAAGGAAAAGGCATTGCCTGAGATGAAGCTCTCAAAATGGAATCAATGGAGAGACCACACTGGATTCGTTCACGGGACTGATCCTGGAGCCTGGTGCTGGTGCTTGATGGTCTCTGGCAGAAGGAAATACAGAAAAGCAGCCCAGGAAGCAACCTGTCTTTTTAGTCCTTGCCAAAAAGACATCAGAAAGAGGGAAAGCGATGCTCCTCCATAGAAATCTCTCAGGACTCAGCATTTTGAATCCACATTTATTTCCTTCTTCTCCCACCCCCTTGCTTTGCAAGTGTAAATAGTGTATATTTGGGTCTGGCCTGCAAATCACTCATCAGTGGGTGTGTTACCAGGACATGATGGGTTACTGAGTCAACGCTGCTCTGTGTGCACCAGGAGCAAGGGATTCATCGTCCGTCAAGCAGAAGCTCTGCTTGGCTGGTATGCATTAGCCTTGACCGGTGTGTGCACATCTGCTGGGGCCAACACCAGGAGTAACGCGAACTGAAACAGGTGTGTGTCCCAGCAATGGCTCCTCCAATTCTCAGATGAACCCCAGTACATCTCTGACCCCTCGCGTTGGGGTGGGGATGGATGAGCTGTGAACTGGGGAGGAGATGTCCTCCTTCCCTCCTGGTGGGAGCTCTGCCTTTGCCATCCATCCCCAGCACCAGGGCTTTGGTGGCTTTGAGGAGAACCCAGATGGCTTTCTTCCATATCAGTAAATTTCAGGTAACTGAGTGCTTCTGAATTTTGCCATCTTTGCCAGCTTTTCTGGGTCTATGGTGCACCTCACTTGGGGCAAAAGCGACTTGACCCCTGCACCATGTTGCTTTTAGGGCAGGTTGGAAACTTTCTGATGGGAAGACTTTGTGTTGGAAAATGCCTCTCTGCTGGAACCAGGATGCAGTGAAGCATGTTGGGGTTTTGGATGGGATTTTTTTCTTGGTTTGGAAATAAATTGAAACATCTTTCTCTGCTCCTGCAGCGGGAAAGTGCAGCAACAGCCTGCTTTCCCGTGCCACCAGGTAGTGCGGTCGGCTTTCACTCCAGAGCCACTTCTTCTCTAAAAGTCTGCTCGAGATTACATTTTTATTTATAACACAGAAAAAAAAAATGAAATCCAAATGAATTGATTAGACTTTGTTGGAGCGGTATGTCAACTAGCCTTTTTTTATTTTTGGTTTGATTTTTTTTTTTACAACAGAAAATTTGGCAGCATTTTGCCTTTGTTCTGCTTTGGAGCAGTAGTACATTCCCTGTTTTCTGTGGGAATGGAAATCTGGCGTTTTGACCAGCTTCTGTTGTGTCAGAAAATGTCTTCAGTGGTATTTGGGGCTCTTGACAACATCTTGCTGTCAGTTCCTGCTTTTTGTTCACTCTTTGCTTCCCACAGGAGACGGGATGATGCTCTGCCCTTCCTTCCCACGAGAGGCTGGGTCTGTGCCCAGCATGGATCTTGAATGCTAAACCCAGCAGCTCCTTTCCTTTCCCTCACCTTCCTTCTTCTGAGGGCCCTTTCTGCATATCCCATTTCTGAGCAGCCAGGAGCTGGTGCCCAAAGTGCTGCCTTGGGGCTGACCCATTGCGGGATGCCACTGAGGACCCAGGATGCTACTGCATCCCCTGGCCGGCCGCTCCCATGGTGTGTCCCTTGGTCCCTCGATGGGCAGGGAGGTATGTGTCGTGGTGGCAGGTAGTGCTGGCTGCTATGGGACACTTGTCATCGGGTTCGGTGGCTGGACAGACTGCCAGGACATCTGTCACCATCTCAATCCAGCACAAGAGTCCCAGCAGGATTTCTAAAATGTAAATTATAAGTGCAATGTGATACACATCCTTTTTCTTCCCTTTTTTTTTCCCCCTCCTTCCTGTTTTAATTCAGTATCTTGAGTCTCTGTAAAATTGTTGTACTTGAAGCTATTTTAGAGTTGCTTTTGTCCCATGGATGCTGGAGGCGCTTCCTGCATGGGGCGGCAGACATCTGCTGCAGCCTGTTTTGGGATTTTTTTTTGCGTTAGGCAGACCGCAGTTGGCAGGTGGGAGCTGGTGGTTTATTATCAGAGCCTGAGTAATATCCTTTGCCTCCCCAATAACTGGGGAGCCAGCTGCTCTGCGGCTCCGCTAGGTTTGCTTGTCCTGTTTGGGTTTTGCATAGATCATTCAGTAAAAAGTAAATAAAAATAATAAAAAAAAAAAGTTGTGTGCTCCACAAAGTCATCACAGAACACAGCCTGCAATATCTCTTCCTCTTCTCTTGTCGAGATAAATCAACTTCTAAGGTAAGCACAGAGAATGTGAAAGAATGCATTTACACCCGAAACGCTGTGCTCTCTCTGTCCCTCTAAGGGCAAACTTCTCCCCTTGTGCTCCAGTGTCTGTTGGCAGGGAGCATCTGGTGTGCTGTCACCTTGCATTTCCCTTCCTGGCACTTGGAGCTTTATTTCTGCCTTTGCAAAGATTGAAAGAGACTCGAGGTCCAGAGGAGGCCACAGAGATGCTGGGGGGGCTGGAGCCCCTCTGCTGGGAGGGGGGGCTGAGAGAGTTGGGGGATTCAGCCTGGAGAAGAGAAGGCATCTTAGAGCCCCTTCCAGTCCCTAAAGGGGCTCCAGGAGAGATGGGGAGGGACTCTGGATCAGGGAGGGGAGTAATGGGACGAGGGGGGAAGGTTTGACACTGAAAGAGGGGAGATGGAGCTGAGATGTGGGGAAGAAGATCTTTGGTGTGAGGGTGGTGAGAGCCTGGCCCAGGTTGCCCAGAGAAGCTGTGGCTGCCCCATCCCTGGAGGGGTTCAAGGCCAGGCTGGACGGGGCTTGGAGCAACGTGGTCTGGTGGGAGGTGTCCCTGACCAGGGCAGGGGGTGGCACTGGATGGTCTTTAAGGTCTTTTCCAACCCAAACCATTCCATGATTCTATAAGGTGTGCCCAGCGTTGTGCAGCTGACATGTGGCTGTGCACAGACACCTCCCCAAAGGTGCTGTGTGATCTGTCCGTGGGTGCTTTTGCCAGTGGAGCAATTTTTCAAATGTGGGGCCAGTGGCAGATGTCAGGTGTCAGGAGGACAATGGAGCAACAAAGCTGAATGATTTCTCCTGGGCCTCCAGGTCTGTTGACCCTTGTATTTCCAGTGGATGCATACCAGCTGGTGGGTCAGGTTTTGGTCTTGGAGGTTCAGCTGATATCTTTCCATGATGTTTGCTTCTCTAAATATTTTTCTGGCAGCACTGAGCGGCTGAAGGCAGCAGGAGTGGTACGGCACTGTGGGCAGTGTTAGGTCTAGTACATCCTGGAGCACCCACACATGAGTAATTCCACTGACCTGGGTTCCTGGGGTGCTCGGCGAGTGGGGCACCAGCTTAAGTACCTTGCTGATACTTAAGTGTCTGCTGGGCCAGATGCTTAATGCTATTAACAGATGCTAAATAGGTCTTTGTTATTTAGTGGCCTTAATTTATTAAATAAGGCAGCAATGCTCTCGGAAAAGTCATGCCGGAAAAGGGAGCAGAGCGAGCAGTAAGTTTCCAATTTCTGCTGGATCAGGCCCCTGGAGATCTGTGTGATCTGGTGCATTGGAGGCAGTGCTATTGCAGTGACTCATGAACAGATGTGCCCAATTTACATTGCAGCTTAATACCTTTGTTCAAAAAAAAGAAATGTTTTTTCAAGACAAATGTGTTAAAGCAGATGTTTCCAGTAAAATAAATAGTTGTGTGATTTACAAACAACTTTACACTGCCAGAACTCCTTAGAAAATGTGGAAAAAAGAAAAATGGTTCTGTGTACCACCAGAAAGATAAAATCCAAAAATGCAGACGTAGTGAGGAGGTATTTCTACATGTTGAACGAAAAGAACTCCTGTGCTTGGGTTGGAAAGAAATTGGTTTGAGAGTGATTTTGGTTGCTAATAGCAGTAAGACTAACCCTGACCGGTTACGTACATTAAGGAGCAGAAACCTGTCTGTAAAAATACTTAACCAGGATACAAGGTAACCGGGACCAGTGTGTGGGATTGCCCGGAGGTTCCTAAATCCCTTCCATCCCATTGAAACCTACACTGGAGGACTGGATTTGCACTGGAGCAAAGTGAAGAGATGCAGCCCCTATAGCAATCCCTGCTCCCTCCCTGGGCATCTCCCCCTCTGCATCCCACGGCAGGATGGGATCCACGAGGCGATACTTTCTTTGACTTGACCTGCAGCTCAGGCTTTCTGGGACCATGTCTCTGGGTTTCCTCGGGGGGCTGTGCTCCTCCACCCGCTCCTCCCAGTCTTTGGGAGGCGCAGGCAGGCATGTGCGGAGAAACGCTTGTCTTCTCCAGTCTCTTTGGTCCCCCCAGCTCCATCGCGGGGCTGCCATCTCACAGCGCCTGCAAGCCCACCACTCATGTTACATACAACCTGACACCCCATGTGGTCTTAATGGGTTTCCCAGGCTGCAGCTGTGGCACAGCCAGCACTTCGTTAGCTGCAGGGGCTGGCAACCCCCCTTTGCCTTCCAACTCTCTGCTGCACAGGTATCATGTATATTTTTATGCACTTGTCACCTATTTCATCCAGGCATTTGTTGCTAAAGAAACGGTGACAGTGGATGATTGTGGGTCAGCAGCCTGCTTGTCTACATCCGTCATTGCTTGGCCCTGGGCAAATGGCTTGACCACCTTCTGAAAGGATACAGAGTCATCCGGACAGATAGGAAGATGGGAGGCAGCCAGCAAGCCTGAACCGAGCGAAACAGGGAGATCAGGAGGCAGAGAGGATTCCGTTGCTTTGCTAGAGCATTGCAGGAGAGACCTCTGCACGAGTCCTGTGGGGTGCGTGCAGGTTTGCCCCGGAGAAGGATGCTGCAGCAAAGGATGCAGCAACAGCAGTTTCTGGAGCATCTCGAAAGCACCCTGGCACATCAGGGTGCCTTCCCATGGCACCCACAGAGCTGTGAGTGCCTCTTTGTGGCTTGGGGGAGTTAGGAATAGGCAGTAAAGGCAGCCTGGTGATCTTCTGCAGCCTGTCCCATCCAGGGAGGAGTGACACAGCAGCCCAGTATCCAGCAGCACACAAGGAAGAAACAATTTGAGGAGTTTCTGTTGCTTCTTGGCACATGGATGCGGGATGTCTCACCAGGGCTGCCGAGTTCATCATTAGGAAAAATGACTGTGAACATCAGAGATCTCTGGTGGGTCCTTTAAAATAGAAGCTGAGTGGATGCACTGAAAGGTGGCCATGGATTGGGACGGCTCCTCACCTCCCCTGGTGTCTCTTTGGGTACCGTGCCTTGCCATAAAGAGGGTTTTCAGAGCAAAGTCTCGAATGGCTATCTTCACAGGGGGACTTGCTGGGACACGTCCAGAGGAATTAAAAGCATCCCAGGAGGAGGCGGCCACCGCTGCAACACAGGGCACTCGGGGGTGCTTTGCCCAGCGATGCTCATGAAGCCTCCTTTCAACCTTGGCTCAATTTTAGCCACTAGTGAATGGAGATTTGTGCTCAGCTCTCAGGGACTGTGAGGCTTCAGTACTTAATTAATCTCTGCAAGGCAGAGGGTGTAATTAATGCCTGCAGTGTGCTTTGAGACCCTTGGGTGAAAGGCAGCGAGCAGTTGCTGTGCTTTGCCTTTCCAGACTGAAACCGCATGGTTGGGATGGCTGCTCACCATGTCTTGGTCTTTTGGGGTCTTTTGGTCTCTGCTGTCTCAGGGAGGGCTGAGGGCAGCTGCAGCCCTACACATCTTCTATCTCCTCTATGCTATGGGGCTCCCGACTGGTGCAAATTGTCGTGGGGACACGGAGCTGAGTGGAGAAAAAAATCTCCCCTCTCTTAAAAAAGGAACAACCAGGGACATCTCCATCTGCTTTCCTGGTATTTCTACACAGGCTTGTGTAATTTTTTCCTGGAATACCTTTGGTTTTCAGCCATTTCTTCAAACAATGAGGCAAAATTGCTACTAGTTGCTTAATATACTTGTTTTAGATTAAACCATCCTGCAAAGACTAGGCAAACTTGGTAAAAAAATAGTGTATATTTTGGTAGGTTAAGGACAGTCAGGCAGATTTTCTTCCCGATATCTATAAACCTTTTCTTCTTGTCGACATTGTCTTTGTGGGTATTAAACATAAAGGAGAGGAAAACAGATTGCAGGTATGTTGACCTCCAGCACAATCAACTGTCATTATTTAAAAAAGATGCTTTTAACCAAGTCTTTAAAATTACCTCCTTGTTTAATGATTGTCAGGTGTAAAACTTCAGGTTGTCGGGAATTGTTCCCTGTCACACGCTGTCCCCACACCATCGCGCTTTGGGTGATCTGCGGACGTTTTACACCACTTGCCACTGAGCACATAACAGAAATAAATTAACACTTTAAAAGTGTAAATGTTGCATTTCAGAGGAGTCAGGCAGGATATTTGGAAGGGAAAGAAATGTAAATAGAATGCAATTCTTTAGCAAGATTATTGATATGACAGGACTAAAGGGCTTGGGATTCTGTGAAAAGTGCCTCTTTTCATCCCTCTAATAAGTCCATTACTTGCACTCGGGAATACTTTAAGGTCCTTTTCATGCTGAATCTGGAGTTGAGCATGCTTTGCATTTCAAGCTTTGTCTATGAATCAGTAGAAGCCAAAGTTATTTCTGCTTTAAAATAACAGGAGCACGGAACAGCTAATCTCTTTTCATTCTGAGTCCTTACATTATTTTACTGGACAGAGTTTGTGTTGGCTACAAAACAGGGCATTCACAAAATCTATGAGAAGGAATTTAGTCTAAGAATGAAGCCTAGATTGCAGTATGCATAAAGGCTCCTTCTCCTAAGGCCATTAAGAAATTCCAAATCTGAGCTATTTTGAACAGTGACATTAAATTAGCCTTGCTAATTCCAGTAATTCAAGCCGATAGCTGAGTTCACAAATCTACTAGATGAGGCCTTCTCATAATTACAATCTCAATGTGCTTTTCAGGTAAGGTGAGTTGGCACCAAAAAATAATAATAAATAAATAAAAAGGGGGGAAAATGTTCTTTCTGTTCTGGCTTTTGAGATGAATATCTCTAAAGAACAGTTAATCGGCTGTATTGCGCCAATAAGACGTCCCCTGTCCTGGACTGGTGAGTTCATTTTGCCTCTAATGCACACGTGAAAAGCAGAAAAGGGACTGGATATTTTGCTGCTTTGTTTTTTCTGTTGTTTCTTTTCAAAGGAGCACTGAGGCTGCTGGTGCTTGTAGGTCAGTTTTAAGTTGTTTATTTACAGGTAGTAATTCCTACTGGGGAAAAGAAGAAAAAAAAAAAAAGAGTCTGACTGTGTTAGGCTCTTTTGGCGGGGGCGGGAGGGGGGAGCAACCTTTGGGGGATAAATTCAGGTTAGAGCAGGTGGAGCAATGATACGAAGCAGCACACCCCCTTATTCCTCTGGAGAAGCAGTCGGTTTGCAGATCCTAACACAGCTAGACATTTCCAGAGTGATGGAAAGGTTTTGAGGGTATGTTTTCAAAGCCATGAGGCACAAACCCATGAAATAAATAAAAATTGAGTGCGTTATTTAAAAGGGTGTTAATTTTATTAGAACTGAGCTGAGCTAATATAAGAGCGAATGTAAGTATTCACATCAGCGCTTAACTCGGGCTGCAATGTTCATAAAATGTCCTTTTGATCGAGCTGTAAGTGTTTTGATCCTTATTCTATGAGCATCATTCAAAGTGACCTAACTGTAGCTCCAAACAGGCATCTGCAGCTGCAGAAGTCCTTAAGCAGTAACAGGTCAGGAACTTGAATGTGTGCTCTGCGGGGAATGCTAATATTGCAACCTTTTTTTTTTCTTTCTTTTTTTTTTTTTTTCCAAATAAGCATGAAAGCACAGAAACTCTCGCGAAATAAAAACTCCCAGCAGAAAATTCTTCTGCCACCATTGACTGTGGATACTTGAGCCAAAATATTAAGCAGAATGCTGATTTTAATCTACCAGGATAACAGCATGGCTGCTAAATATTTTGATAGCATCGGCACATGAGTGTTTGACCTTTCTCCTGGCGATAACATTGTCACCATGGGCACAGCCGCGTGAAATGTCTTGATTTTTAGAAGCCCACCCTGATTTAAGAGGATGGTTTTTCTGCTGGGGACCCGCAGGGCTGGGTGAGGCTCCTGAAGCTCCCAAAATCTCAGCAGTGCGTTGCCTGGTCCCATGGAGCTTGTTTGGGAAAGGGATGGGAAAGGACCCAAAAAGCCTGCATGGGTCCGGCAGGCATCTCCTCCTCTCCCTGACGCAGGGAGATTTCCTGCCACTGATGCCACTGATTTTCTCTTTTCTGGAAGGACGGGGGAGGAGGGAGGCTGAAATGCAGTTCTTGATTTCCAGGAAACTTTTATCGCTAATCTCTGTAATCCGTTTTAGAGAGGATTTTGTATTTTTTCAAGGGATTTACAAACTGGATTACGTAGCCTTTTTGTTTTGATTTTCCACTGTTATTGTGACATTCCTGAGACTGAGTGCTGCAGATAGGACAATGTGGGAGGCATTCCTGGACTTGGACTTTGGGGTCCTCTTGCATTGTCATCTCCTTGTTTCACTGCTCGGCTGATACCTGCTTGCTATGCCGATGGATGTGTCCCCAGAGCAGTCTGGATGCTCCCATATGAGCTGTGTGGCCCTGTCCCCAGTACTCTCCATGGCTGCACGTAGAAGGTGACCCAGGGAGGTGCTAGGCAGGAGCACCCATTCCTCCTCCTGGGGTAGGGACAGCCATGTAGTCTCCTTGAGCTCCACCATGGTCCCGGTCATGTGCACTGGTTTGAGGAGGTCCCAGCTGCAGGTCCCCAGGCATGATGGAGAGCCTCTTGGCCCCCAGAAAAAAAGCAAATGAGATGAGATGGATCCAGCATACCCTGAGCACCACAACTGTGGTGTCTCTTTTTCGCAGAAAGAGTGGTCGGGCATTGGAAGAGGCTGCCCAGGGAGGGGGTTGAGTCACCATCCCTGGACGTGTTTAAGAGTGGTTTAGATGTGGTGTTGGGGGATATGGTGGAGGGGAGAACTTTGTAGAGTAGGGTTAGATGGTTGGACTCGATGATCCTAAGGGTCTTTTCCACCTGAAATGATTCTATGATACTATGATTCCTGGTGCTCAGCTGGGCTGATGCTGGATGTCCCATTGGAGCTGCCACTGATTTCCAGCTCTAGCTTTCAGCACCATCATTCCACCGGTGCTTTAGGACCAGGGTTTGTTCTCACTCCAGGAAGGAGAGAGAAATCAGCCCCATTTTCATGTCAGATGTACATGCAGTGAGTATGCGGCTTTAATTTGGGTCTGTCTCTGCAGCCATGCAGAAGGCAGTGCAAAGCCAGGTCCTGGTTTCAGACTTCATTGGCTGTTCCCGGGGCTCCTACCAGCGCAGGGAACATGACCTGAAGCTGTTAAAAAGTTCCAGCCTATGAACCCAACCCTTCTTTTTCTATATAAAGTGGAAAAGTTGGGTATGGTGATGTTTCCCAGGGCCTCCTGCATTACCTTGCTTTTATAGGCTGAAGTCACTTTAATGTTGTTTTAATGCAGAGCCAGGGTTTCATTTTTTTAAATTTTTTTATTTAAGCAGCTTAACGCAATTAAAAAAGCCGGATGGTGCTGTAGCCTCTCGGCTCCCTTCCCTTGGCAGCTCTCTCACCTCGACCCATGCTCTGCACAAACGACCCAGGGCCGGCTGGGTTCCGTGGCAGGGGCAGGGGGAGCCTGCTCTCCACCCACACCGGTAATCCCGGGCAATATATGAGCTGAAAACCTACGGGAGTTTCTCCAGGAGTGGAGGCAGGCTGAGCAGATGCCTGTGTAGCACCATGCCTGAACCTACCTGCAGGCTCTACTCATTGCCTGAACAGGTATGTCCGTGCCCAACCCAAAGTCTTGGGTTACGGCCTGAAATCTCACTCCAGATTATTTTCCTTGGCATCATGAGCTGTAGCCTGGTGGAGCCTCTGCCAGTTTGATCCCCTGGTTGGGAGTGCTGCTCAGGTGCTTCCTTTATCTGCGTGCTCAAGGAGGAAAACATCAGCCACCTTTAGTTTTTCTTTTCCTTATAAGCATAAGGCAATGATGGATATCCAGGGATTTTTGACTGAGCGTGGACATCATGCAAAGTCCTAGACCCTTCTGATTGAAGAGGCACATTTTTGGTTGCCTATTTGGAGTATGAATGCCTCGGCCTGGGCCCTGTTCAAGTCTGTTTTCCACACATGATGAGTCACAAAAGAAGATGTCACATGTTCTTGGGTGCTGTAACACCACCATGGGTTTTCTGATCAAGCGCTGAGAAACATCCTTCTGCCTTGAGGGCTGCTTTTAGGAGCTAGCGTCTGGAAAGCAGGGACCAGTGCTGTTCCCCTTAGGACTGTGTCTTGGTGGGTCTTGCTGGTACATGAATGTCACTAAGTGTCCTGAGCTTGAGAACTGAAGGCCAACATGTAGCAAGCAAGAGCTGCCTGTCCTGGTCAAATCCAAAGAGCTTTTGAGGGAGCAAAAATGAAGGAGAAAATTTGAGTTTGATGTGGTGATGTTGGTTTTGGCTGTTGGAGGAAATACAAAGCATTTCATTTGCTCTGCTATCACTGGCAATGTTAGTTCCCAAAATCAAGACTGCCCTGAGGTGCCTCAGGTGACAGCACTGTGGTCAGAATCATAGAATCATTGTTGGCTGGAGGAGACCTTCAAGATCATCGAGTTCAATCATTAACCTAACACTGCCAAGTCCACCACTAATCCATGTCCCTCAGCAGTTTTAAATACCTTCAGGGATGGTGCCTCAACCACTTCCCTGGGCAGCCTGTACTAATGCTTAATAATCCTTTCCGTGAAGAATTTTTTCCCAATATCCATCCTAAACCTCCCCTGGGGCAACTTGAGGCCGTTTCCTCTTGTCCCAGGGCCTGTTCCTTGGGAGAAGAGACCGACCCCCCCCTGGCTACAGCCTCCTTTCAGGGAGTTGGAGAGAGCCAGAAGGTCTCCCCTCAGCCTCCTTTTCTCCAGGCTGAACACCCCCAGCTCCCTCAGCCACTCCTCACAAGACTTGTGCTCCAGACCCCTCACCAGCTCCACTGCCCTTCTCTGGACCCGCTCCAGCCCCTCAGTGTCTTTTTTGTGGTGAGGGGCCCAAAACTGGACACAGCCCTCGAGGTGGGGCCTCACCAGTGCCCAGGACAGGGGGACGGTCACTGCCCCAGTGCTGCTGGCCATTCTATTGCTGATCCAGGCCAGGATGCTGTTGGCCTTCTCGGCCACCTGGGCACCCTGATGGCTCATATTCAGCCTCTGTTGACCAGTAACCCCAGGTCCTTTTCCACCGGGCAGCTCCAGCCCCTCTGCCCCCAGCCTGGAGCATTCATTGGATTGGTGTGACCCAAGGGCAGGACCTAGCACTCAGCCTTGTGTTACACTTGGCTTCAGACCATTGATCCAGCCTGTCCAGATCCCTCTGTAGAGCCTTCCTCCCTCAAGCAGATCAACACTCCTGCCCAACTTGGTGTTGTCTGTGAATTTACTGAGTGTGCACTCAATCCCCTTCTCCAGATCGTTGATAAGGATATTAAACAGAACAGGCCCTCATACCGAGCCCTGGGGAACACCACTCGTGACTGGCTGCCACCTGGATTTAAGTCCATTCACCACAATTCTTTGGGCCTGGCCTTCCACCCAATTTTTCTCCCAGTGAAGCATACACCCATCCAAGCAGTGAGCAGTTTCTCCAGGAGAATGCAGTGGGAAATCATATCAAAGGCTTTGCTAAAGTCTAGGTAGACAACATCCACAGCCTTTCCCTCATCAACTAAGCGGGTCACCTTGTCATAAAAGGAGATCAGGTTTGTCAGGCAGGACCTGCCTTTCATGAACCCATGATGATGGCCTGATCGCCTGGTTGTCCTTTACGTGCCATGGGATGGCACTCAAGATGATCTGCTCCATAAGCTTCACTGGCACCAAGGTCAGACTGACAGGTCTGTAGTTCCCTCGATCCTCCTTCCAGTCCTTCTTCTAGATGAGCATCATGTTTGCTAGTCTCTAGATGATCGGGACCTCCTCAGTTTGCCAGGATTGCTGACAAATGATGGAAAGTAGCTTGATGAGCACTCCCACGAGCTCTCTCGGGTAGATCCCATCCAGCCCTATAGACTCATGTGTGTTTAAGTAGTGTAGCAGGTCCCTCGCCATTTCCCCTTGGATTATGGGGTCTTCATTCTGCTCCCAGTCCCTGTCTTCCAGCTCAGGGGGCTGGGTACTCAGGGAACAACTGGTTTTACTATTAAAGCCTGAAGCAAAGAAGGCATTAAGTACCTCAGGCTTTTCCTCATCATTGGTCACTATGTTTCCTCCTGCATCCAATACAGATGGAGATTCTCCTTAGACCTCCTTTTATTGCTAATGTATTTATAGAAATATTTTTAATTGTCTTTTATGGCAGCAGCCAGATTAAGTTCTGGTTGAGCTTTGGCCCTTCTAATTTTCTCCCTGCATAACCTCATGATGTCCTTGTAGTCCTTCTGAGTAGCCTGTGCTTTCTTCCAAAGGTCAAACACTCTCTTTCCCCCCTTGAGTTTCAGCCAAAGCCCTCTCTTCAGTCAGGCCACTTTTCTTCCCCACCAGCTCATCTTTTGGCACATGGGGACAGCCCACTCCTGCACCTTTAGGATTTCCTTCTTGAAGAATGTCCAGCCTTCAGGACTGCCCCCCAAGGGACTCTGTCGACCTATCTCTTAAACAGGGATCACTCTCTCGGTTGAGACCTTGAAGGTCTCCAAAGCAGGAGAGGATGACTCCACGTCCAGGTGGGCTAAGGTATGTGGGAGCCCTGCAGGGACATTGCTTGACCCTGTATTGCTGCCTCATAAAACACTTCACTTCTATGCATACTCTTCTGTTTCCAGCTTTTCCTCTTTTTCTTTCCTGACTCCTGCCTTTGTAGATTGCTTTTGGCTGTCAATGTTTAGCTCCCTGTTTTTCAGTTCCTCTGTCCTAAGTTCCTTTAGGTGACAGCTCTCTTCCTGGATAGTGCAGCTGGATATCAGACTGGGGCATGCAGCTTCGTCATCAAAGTACAAGGACTCTGGCGCTTCAAATTAATAATGCTAATGAGATTTGTTAATTTTTAATAGATTACATGAGCGCGTTTTGCTAAACACATTTTTGTGGCTCCGCTCTGCGAGTACACTTCAGAAACTCTTTCACTTGCTGCCAAAGGGAAGATGATTAATGCAATTGCAGACGCCAGATTCTCTTCAGGGCAAATCTGGAGCACACCAAGGAGCAAAGAGGAATTTAATGAGTATGTTTTAAAAGTAAACATAGGCTCAGGTCATAAATGATAGCCCTTCCTTGCCACCAGCCTCTGGCCAAGGTGGGGTGGAAGAGTAGTTGCTCAAATTGGAGTCATGGTGTATGTGTTGGGTTTTTGGAGGCATTTTGTTCCTTTGCCCCATTGAAAGCTTGAGGACATTGGTGGATGAGACTTTTGTGGTAGTGCTGGAGGCTGGGGAGCCAGGGTGTGCACACTGGCTGCCTCACAGAGCTCATGGCCAATCGCCCTGTGTACCCTGAGCATCACCTGGTTGCACACCTAGTGTGGGGCTGAGATGCCCCTCACTCTATGCTGGATGACCAAATCAACCTGGTTGCCACTCTCCAGGTTGCTTCAGTCCTGGCTGAATTTTCCCTAAATTGGTACTGGTTTTGTGGTGGTGCCTGGGATATTTGGGTTGCTTGTGGACACAGGCTGCAGGCCATCAGCATCACACCAGCAGCTGGGATGTGTCGAAGAGCAAGTGGGAGAAAAGTCTTGGTTTGCAAATCAGCAATCCCAAACCCTGTTCCCAAGGGATTCTGCCCAGGAAGTCGGTTTTACCGCTCACTGCCGAGCTGTGCCAGGCTCCCTCGGCCACATTGCCGACAGCAGTGGGATGGCGTCGAGCTGGATTTTTTTTCCTTCTATTTTTTTCCAAATCCGTATTGCCAAGAGCCACACCTCCTAAATTGCTGCGGAGGAGGTGGAAAAGCAGAGGCATAAGACCATGCACATGCTGTGCATCCATCTCAGTGATCTTGCAACCCGGCCAACACAAGCATCGCGGCCAGCCCCGGCTCAGGGTTTTAATTACGAGCCGGCACGGCCACACCTATGCCTGGGCTGTTGGAGATCCTTGCACAAGAAGACAACTGGCAAACTTGTGGGTGCTCCAGGATTTTAGTGGTAATAAGCCAGAGGGCAAAACCTCCCTGGTGAGATGAAACCGTGCTTGGCTAGACGTTTGGAAGAGTTTAAGGTGTTTTGGAGAAGCAGAGGGTTGGGGATCCCAGCTCTCTCGGCGCAGTTGTGACCATGTGTGCCATGAAACTCCATGGATGGGCTCAGATGTTGTCTTTGTGGAGGCAGAGGTGTGTTTGTAGCGTGAGCTGTCTGCATGAGAAAGCCAGGTAACTGGAGGCTGAGGTGAACAGAGCTTTTGGTGTTCCAACAGCTTGGGATGAAATTGGAGTGTTCTTCTAGCTTTCAGGTGTAAACACCTGTGAGAGTGAAGTGACCAGAGCTGTAGAGACGGAAAAAGTTGGCAGCCAGGGTCGGGCAGGGTCTGTGGGATCACAGGCTCTTACGCTTCACCTTGTTGTTATTTAAGTTATAAATACTTAAAGGGTGGCTGTCAGGACGATGGGGCATGTCTTTTCTCAGTGGTGCCCAGGGACAGGACAAGGGGTAACGGGCACAAACTTGAATGTAAGAAATTCCACCTAAACACGAGGAGGAACTTCTTTTCTGTGAGGGTGGCAGAGCTCTGGCAGAGGCTGCCCAGGGAGGTGGTGGAGTCTCCTTCTCTGGAGACATTCAAACTCCATCTGGACACGTTCCTGTGGGACCTGCTCTGGGTAGACCTGCTCTGGCAGGGGTTTGGACTGGATGATCTCCAGAGGTCCCTTCCAACCCCATATCATTCTGTGATTCTGTGAGTCAACAGCTTTGGCTTGACTCAGACATCTCTCCTTTTAAGAAACCTAGGCTTGCTTTGGAGTCTGCTGCATCCCCTGACTGTTCCTCACACTGGTGAGACTTGCTGCTTAAAAAAATTAAACAAAGCAATGCACCCCAGAGATTGTAATTCCTGTTGGTGATGGCAACGAGCTTTCCTAGACAAATCCTGAAGGATGTGTGCAGGCAGATGTTAACAGCTGACCACGAGAGCTGCAGGAGCTTGCAACCTGCCCTGCTCGTCGCTGACATGTCCACTTGATGTGTTTTGCGCTTTATTGGAAACACGTGGCCACCACCCCTTCCCCAGTCTCTTCACACCGCAGTTTCCATCATTTGCAAACGAGAGCCATCACCGTGTCCCCGCCAGCGCTTTGCAGCCCCCTTCGGTGAGCACGCTGTGTTAGGCACGACGGGAGGGGATCCCCTTTGCACCCGTTGCCACTGTACAGGGCACAGGTGACAAGCGACACCCCCGGGTGTTTTTCAGGCACGGCCACCCGTTACCACTCTGTTCCTATATTAGGTCCATCGCTGAAGCCATTTGCCAGGGCAGCCCAGATGCCTGCCTGTGAGATGACGTTCCTGGGCTGCGGGCAGTGGCCGAGCCACCCCGCGGGAGCTGGGCACCGTCACCTTGGAGGTCATTTGCCAGAGTGGCATTTGCTAGCGGTTCTTTGCTTAGGACTGCGTCGTCTAACCCCCAGGGGTGAAAAGGGGATGTTTCAGGAGGTGGGGATGGCTGTGGCACAGGAGTGCCTGCCGGAACGCCGCTGGTGTGCCGGGACCCGTCCTCCCAGCATCTTCTGCACCAGCTGCCCTGGGATTTTTATTATATTGACTGGAACCCTGTCTCCTCCCGCTTCAGCCACCTTCTGCAGCCGGCTCCAAAGCTAGCACGGCTCAGCAACAGCTTCTTAATGACTCTTGCCCCGTGATCTCACACAGAGCCACTACGCTTCATTCTCATCCCCGGCCACAGAAAAACACCGCCGTGTGGTTTTCGGGGCAGGGAAGGGTCGTGCTGTGGAGCTGGCGTTTTGTTGCCCACCCTGTGAGAGCAGGGAAGGTTTTGCCGTCCCGGGAGCGTGGCGCAGCAATCAGCTTTGTGTGAGAGGGGCTTCTCCTACAAAGGGTGCTTCCTTAGGGACCAGCTTGCGTTGGGCTGGAGACCTTCCAGACCTTCCAGACCTTCCACCAGCTGCCTGAGGCCTCCGGGAAGCAGAACGGCATGCTCGGCTTGCACGCAGGGGGGAGAGGGGGGGGAAAAAAAAAAAAGCAGAGCTAATGATTGACTATTATTTTAAGGGGATTATCTAATCCATGGCCCAGAGGATAAGAGGGGCCAAAATGAGAGAAGATTGAATACGTAATTAGTGCAGATTGTTGGTAATACCCTCTGGATTCTGACTGATTATAAACAGAAACAGATTTTTCTAGTTCCTCCCTCTCCCCCCCCCCCCCGTCTCCTCCCCCTCCCCCAAAAAAAGCCTTTGCAGCTCAAAGGGCCACTTCATAGTAGAAACTGTCACAAATTAAGTAGGTGATCAGAGCTGGGGTGGTGTAGAATTTTGGTGTAGAAGATGGCTGGGGAGGGGGCAAGCAGAAGAGCAGCTTGGGTTATTTTGCAGCGTAAGGGCAGGGTTTTGGGTGGAAGTGCCCCAGATGGCGTACATGGGAGGTTATTTGCTGGCACCCCACCCTCCGTCCTGCAGCTCCATCCCTGGTGCTGGGGCTCCTTCTCTCCCGGAGGCTTGGGGAGCAGGGGATCCCCACCACCGCGGGGATGTGGCGGTGACTTGGACTAACCAGGGATCCTGACAAAGTCTGAAAACCATAACAAAGCCCCCTCAGGAAGTACCTGGTTAGGAAGACTTGCTAATTGGCATCCCTGGGTTTGAAATATAATGGTTATTGTATATTTTTAACATTGTTATTGCCTGGACCTGGTTATCAGCTGCCTCGGGTCTGTCAGAGACTAATACTTTTTATTTTCCTCTCCTCCTGTGTACCAAAGATCAGTAGAAGTTAAGTGAAAGAGATTTACAGGAGTATGAACCCATTATTAATACAAAATAAAAGATGTATGGTTAAATCCATCAAGCCTAAAAATACAATTGGGCACAACTAAGCCCAGAGAAGGAAACAATGTAAGGAACGGTGAAAACAAATAGCACACCCAAGCACTAAGCTTCTGAAGCAGTTGAACAAGGCCAGGAAAATAGCTCTCAGATTTCTGATGACAAGAGGGTTTGCGTTCTCTTCTCTTTAAATTTGGTCAAAGAGGTTGAATGAGAGAATCGCCATTCCCATTTGGGTGAAATGCCAGGATTTTAAAAAATTGCCCTTACTCAAGTTCAGGTGAAATGCCAGAATCTGAAAATTTCTTGTGTAATAGAACATGTTGGCGAGATGATGATTCTGATGCACGCTGGCTGAACATATCCAACAGGATTCTGCTGCTGCATTGTGAACTGCAAAGGAATCTTGCATCCCATAAATTGCAACATTGCAGAATGAGACTTTAATGGGGACATCAAAACCCTTTGTGGTGTTAAGGACCTTGCTGAAATACCCTTTTGTTTCAAATCTATTTTCTAAACCGAAGACAAGAGTGGTTACTCGGTTCCCGTGGATCTTCTTAGTTTTGAGAGAGAGAATATTGTGCCCCAAAAGCTCTGCCCACCAGCTGCAGATCACTGGCCTGGAAACATGGGGGTGCCTGACGTCACTGTGACCCCATGGGGCATCTTTTAGGCTTGAGGAGTGTGTGGAAACACCTTCCAAAATGCACCAGGGCAGGTCATCATTGCTCTGATGGAACATTGTACCCGCTGAGGAGTCTTGTGTAAAACAATGAAGGGCAAAATAATCTGCTGCGATTTTATTAACATAAAGTCCCTTCACTTATTCTGCAGTAAATAAGCTTGGGAAAATAAGCTTATGGTGCAGCCAGGCTGCTCCCAAACTGCACTGGAACCTGAGCATCCCTTGCGCCAGAAAGACTTTTTGTTTCTGTGCTTGGAAAGCAGCACAGGACGGGCAGAGGTGGCCTCCAGGCACATCCCTTTCATGGTGGCACTGTGTCCTGCTCTGCCTGGGGGACAGCAGAATATCTGTACTATTAAGAAGAAAAGCAGGAAAGCTGTGGAGAAGAGGAATCCCAGCATCTATGGGAATCTCCTGGAAGAATCAGGGCTGACCAGGCAGGTTTTGCTTGCACCTGGCCCTCTGTGCGGGGTGTATCTGCTCCCCTTCAGCTGGTTCTGACCCTCTTTGGTGGCCTGGACTGACTCACTTGTCACACTAACATTGTTATGCTTTTGTTTTGTAGTGTTTGGGTCTTTTTGATTAAGAAATGCTGCCTGTTTGCTTTGGTAGTGGTGCTCGTTGGCTTGATGTGGCGTTTTTTAGCTGGAGTGTTTATGCAGCCTCTTGGATTCTTTCTCAGGGGTGGGGTGAGATGACCCAAACCCATCAGTATGCTGGTGATCCACGAGGACTTGTGAAAGGCTTGAGCCAGGGTCTCTTCTGACGGAAACCACCAGCTTCCTCCAGTTCCAAGGGCCAGGCTGTGGGGATGAGACAGACAGGCTTAACTGATTCCCATCCAGGCAAGAAACCTGGACCCCAGAAGGAGATGGCAGCAGCACGAGAAAGGGCCCGAGGAACCCATTGCCTTGAGTCAAGCATGGGCGTACCCTCTTGGTCCAGATGCTTGGCAGGTACAGGTGCTCCAGGTAGATTTGGCTTACGGCATCTTAAAACATCTTAGGTTTTTTGTTCTCAGCCCTGAGAATTGCTGATTTCTTGCCTTTCCACATTGTCTATTTGGACCTTTTTATTCCTCCCTGTACCAGGGAGACAAGGGCGACTATGACTTACTGCTCAGCAGGTCCCTTGCAGCTAGTGATGGATTGCCACAAGCTTTTTCCCCACTAATGTCATGCTCCTCTGCCAGAAATACCAAAACTTTTATCCTAGGCGTTTTCTTGGGTTGGAGCTCCCATGTGCTTCTTCTCCAAGTCCTCGTGTTGCAACACCAGCATGCCCGGGGTGCGTGATCCATTTGCATTCCTCACTCTCCAGTGCTTTGATGAGGTGGACAGGGCATGGGATGGATGTGTTGAAAGTGCTGTAAGGAGCATATTTTGCACACACTTATGTAAGACTATAGAAATGCAGAAACACAGAGATCCTCATGTCCCCCAGCCAGGAGGTATTTGGTGAGCAAGGCCTTCTGCTGCCTCTGGGTTTGGGAGGACTATTTGTGCTCACCCTGATTTTCATATCCTTGCGGTGCCTGTTGAGCAGACACCAGCTGCATTGCTAAACACCTGCTCCAAAGCTCCCCAAGATGTTCTTATAGTTGTGATGTTTGGGTCTTTCCAAGCATAAGGTTTGCTGTAGGCTACTGGAAGAAGCTCTGGGGCTGGGTGCAGGACTGACAAGATGTTTGCTAAGCTCTTCTGGCCCCATCACCCCCACTGTGATGCCTTTCACCGTTGTCCCCAGCTGGCGGCACAGGCCACCCCAGGGACACCGCTGCTGGCGGGGACGAGATGTGGCATGCGTTGGGATGCCGTCACGCACCGCCTCTCGCTCACCACCTCTCTCCTTCTGCTTTCAGAGCTGGCATACGACCTGGATATGGACAATGCCTCTGCAAACAAGCAGCTTCTGAACCAGCAAAGCAAAGGCAGCAGCACAGTCTCCAGCAGCGACCCCGGGAGCGCAGCCCCCCAGCCTGGCCCTGCCACAGCCATCGCCCTGGGTCTGCTGCTGCTGCTGGGCCACCGGCCGTGAGCGGTGCTGGCGGCATCACTGGGTCTCTTTGGCTTTTTTGAATGAGGAAGACATTTGGAACCTCTCCTTAAATATATGCACATTTCCAAAGATGGGGCAAGTGACTTGAGTCAGTTTTATAAAAGAGTGTGGTACCTTCACACACACAAGCAAAGCGTTTGTTCATAGTAAACTAGTAAAAACCTAACAGTGCTTTTTAAAGATAATCCTTTATAATATAAGAAGGTTGATATTAAATTACATTCCCCACGGGTTTTGAAGACTGAGGTCTCCGTTGCAGTTAAGTTGAAGACCATATTTCATCTTGAGTTGTTGGAATATGCATGGGGTACAGAACACCTACAACTTATGAAATACTTTCAGCAATATCAGCCCCCTGGTCCTAGCTGACTTAACACAGATTTTGTCTGCAGTTGAAGCAGTTTTTGAGGCTCACCCCTAGGAATCTGGCCAGGCACATAATATGGAGGGTGTGTGAAGACAGAAGAGAGAAGCTCAGCCATAAGGCAGGAGGAAAGATGCTGCGGAAGAGGAGTTGTCGTGCGCCAGGATTGTTGTGGAGACGTGTTCCCACGGGCACACACCATGCTCACATTGCAAGTTGCAGGTGATTTTGCTGCTCGTCTCCCAGCCAGGACCTGTGAAGGCCTTCAGTGTAAGCGGGTGGTTCCCTCCGTCAGCCCCGCGGCCCATGCAGTGCCCTGGATTTGTTCTTCAGGCACCTCCTTTCCCATGGGAAGTCTGCAGACACAGCTCCAGCCGAAGGACAGCCGGTGTGGATGTACACGCTGTGCTTTATGGTGATGAATAACGGGTGTCCAACGCATTGCGCTAGGAGGGAGGAAACGAAAAAGATTTACAGGAGCCTGAGGTGGATGAAACTCTTACTCACATGTTTCTTTGCATGTTGCTTTACTTAAGGTGTATCTCAAATAAAGGTCGGTTGCTCTATAAACAGTGCACTGGAAGTAGCCTCCCATCTCTGCGAGGTGATGCTCTGCCTTGTTCCTGGAGTGGGCACCTGGGAAAGGCTTGGCTTCATCTGATTAAATGGATGGGTTGGAGCCAGGGAGGGTTTGATTTGGTTCCTGGCCAAAATGGTTACCTATTTCTGTTTAAGATGCTGCCTTTACTAGAGTGATTATATCCACAGTATCTCAAGCCGCTGTGCTTTAAATACTTGTGTGCCTCAGAACTTTTTGAAAGCAACTTTATGTTTGGGAGAAAGTAGATAAATCTGAACCGTGCAATCAGATGGTTTGGAGAGCGGGAACTTTTTCCGGTCTCAGTGGTGGGGCTGATGTGGCTGACCCTGCTGTGAAGCGTTGGGACTGTGGGAAGTGCTTCAAGAGCCACGGCAGAGGGAGAACCGGCTGCTCACCCTGCTCCTGATGGAGAGGAGTGGATCTGTGCTAAGCCAAGCCCCGGTGTGACCTGCTGGTTGATGGTCAGAGAGCTTTCCTCTGGGTTTCAGACCCTCCTGCTACTTCACTCTCGTGTCGGCCCAGCTCTCCCCACCACCCCCGCTCTGCGCTGCAGCCAGCTGTGCCCATCAGCCTCTGCTCCACCAAAGGGAATATTTTATTAGCACCACTTGAAATCCCATCACTTCTTCCCTTCTGATCATTTCCTTTCATCCTCCCAGAGCGCTGGGGGTGGGAGGGGGCCACTGGGTTTATCTGGAGATGATGTGCTGCTTCTGCCTTGCCAGGTATCCCTGGTACCAGCGCAGGGACGTTCTGACGTTCTTTCCTCTGGTGTTGTGTGGGAAATGGCTGTGTGCTCCTTCCTCAGCTAAGCAGCAGGGTGGGATGGTGACACCAACTCTTCTGCAGTGTGAGTCCGGAGTGCTTGCTTTGTCTCTGAGGGGACAGGGCGGGCTGTGCCTTGCCGTGTGTGTCTCACAGAGCCCCCAGGTTCCCCAGGCTGCGTGGCCGCAGTGCCATGCTGATGCTGCTCAGCAGAAGACCCCTCTGTAGCACGCTGCGCTCGGTTTCCGATTGCACCCACACGCTGCTTAGCAAAGCAAAGCTTGTTGGAGACTTTGTTATGATTAGAGATCACAAAAAACAGCCTTTGAGCCTGCTATCTGCCAAGTTTATAAAATAATGCATTATAACTTGAAAAAAAAAAAAAAGCTGTTGAATTTTACCCTGTGGTGTTTTTGTATGCATGCTTTAGCAGGGCTTTTGCAAAGGATGCCTTGGCCACCAAGGTGGAGTAATGCTGGTGTTCAGTTTTGAGTAGTGTTTCATTCCCATGTCATGAGAAATAATGAGTAATTGTTCCTTGAGGGATTTTCGGCACCTCCTCTGCTTACTGTGACCTGTGTTGCCATGGGAGGGACCATCTGCATAAGGAGATGGGCACTGTCACCCCCCCGTGCCTGTGTACCTGGAGCTCCACACCTTGTCCCTTGTAGGTTTGACCACTAACACACAGACCAAAGATACATTTCAATTTTTTCTTATTAGTAGTAGTGTTTTTTAGTATATATATATCTCAGTAATGAGTATCTATATCATAAATGCAATCATAGAGGAGGTGCAGGGGCTGTGTGATGGTGGGTGCTGGGGCAGTTTAGGAGTGGGAGCACTTGGCTGTGCTTGCAGCACCACGATAACGCGACGACGTGGCTCCAGCACCAGCGGCGCCCGCGTCCAGCCAGCGGGGCATGTGGCCAGTGTAAATATCTACCTGGGTTTCTGCCAGCAGGGAAAGCAACAGAACAGAGGGGTTTATGTCAGAGAGGTGCTTCTGGGGGCGGGGGGGGGAATAATAATCAGAAAATTCCCACTTTTCTAGATAATTTTCAGCCCTGTGGTGAAACCCAGAGCTGGTCCCAAGCTGCTGTGCGGTCTGATGGCCCTGCACAGGGCTCCTCAGGGCAGCGTGACTGCCCTCCCTCTGCCACCACCGTGTCCCGTGGGCTTGGTGCTTTGTGCCGGTTCCCCAGTGGCCTTGGGGAAGGTTTCCAGTCTCAGGTGTCTGAGCCCTTACCCCCTGCCAGTTAACCTGAATGCTTCCTGGCTGGTTTTGCAGCTCTTGTTAAACTCCTCCGTGGGACATGCCGAGCACGGGCAGGAGCAAGCAGCATCACCCCATGCACAGGGCCAGGTGGTGGGGCTGGTACCTTTCCCCGTGTCTGAGGGCAGTGATGAGATGATGCAAACATGTGCGTAGCATGTGTAATGTATTTCTGTACTAACCATGCATCAAATTATAATTTAAAACCAAAATATTTTTGTTGGATGGGAAGTCCCAGTTCATTAATCAATTGACTAATAGTTCAGTGCTGGAATGGTTTAATCTAACGCAATTAACAGCTGCTGGGAACAGCTGGTGCTTACGGCTCATGCTGTTTGGGGAAGTGAAATCTAGAGTGTCTCAGTTTTGTTTTTCAGGGAGGTTTTTAGCATTGCTCATTCATCTCCATGAGCAAAGCCCTCAAACCCTCTGGAGCAGGGATCCAGTGGGGATGTGGGACTGTATTCGCTGGGGCTTCCAACCTAAAGAAAGCCTTCCTTGCAGGGAGAATGCAGAGAGCTCTGGTGCATATATGTATAAAAATAAGTAAACTGGAAGTACAGTAAAAGTAAAGAATAAATGTAAAGAACGTGTGGTTCCCAACCTCAGAGGGCGCTCGGTTGGGGCACAGGTCCTGGCGAGGTGACATGGTGGGGACTGCTGTGTCAGGAGGGAAGGACGTGACCGCCTTGCACTGCCTCCTGCCCTATTTTCTCAGCAGCTTCTGGTCCATGGTGATGCCTTCACAGCCGTGTGGAAGGTGGTGTTAGGGGACAGTCCTGGGGTGGAAGAGGCAAAGGGAGCAGGGGGACAAGTGGGCTGCTGGTGGGAACCAGACTTGGGATGTCACCTAAGTCTCTGAAGTAAAATACAGGAAACCAAAGCAAGACCTCAAAATGCTCAAAACAGTCACATATGCTGTTGAGATACCTACTTCCAACCTCAGAGCATGTAGCTCGGTGGCGGGACCAGTCATGGCCAAGTCCACTGGCCAAGCCCTGCAAGCTCTCTAGCTCACCTAAGCTGAAGCATCTCAGAAATACCATTTAGTTCTCAAACACTTGGGTGCCTTGGTGGGAATTTCCCTGACCTTTCCAGAAGCACTGCAGCTTAATGATTGACAAACATGGCTATAGCTTTACCCGATCACGAGCCACATGCCCCAGAAGCAGGTGTCCGTTCCCAGAAATCCAGATATTTTTCAGTGTGAGCTCTGCAGCTGGGTCGCACGTCCTTCTTACGCATTATTTGTTGCTTCAGCGAGGAGCCAGGTATGGAGGTGTCAAGGGCATAAAATCTGCAGCCAGAGAGGAATGAGGTGAAACGATCACCTTGGAGAATGCTCACTGGTCCTCAGCATGGGAATTTGGATTTTCTATTAGGGACATGGTGGAACTCTCCGTGTGAAGGCGGGTGGTGGGGTTTGTTCTGCTCCAGCCTGCAGCTTGTTCATGGGAGACTTCACGAAGAAGTCAAAAATGGGAAAAAAAAATACCCACCCAACCCAAACCCACAAACAATCCCCTAAATAAGCTTGTCAAAATGTTACTGAAGGACATTCCCCGGAGATGAGGTAACTGAAATTTTGATACAGGCAGATGAAGCGGCCCTGGCATGTTTATACAGTCAGCAAATTTACTGCCTTCAAAAAAAAAAAAAAAACAAAAAAGAAACCAACCCAGAAAAGCAGTCAGTATTAATCACATATAGTTTATTTTGTCAAACATTGTATCCTTTTGAAAATAAACATTTGGTGTTGTTTTGCTGAGAGCATGCTAGGATCTGAAGTACATATCCGTGCCTCCGGGCTGCCAAGCGCTGTGTCCCACAGCCTGTCCCAACACTTAATGCTGCTCCCCCAAAAGCCAACGTGCACAACTCCTGGCAAGGCTCCCCCAGAGCGTGTGCCAGCCCTGCAGCCCAAAAGGTTGGGGGGAAAAACTCCACATTTGCTGCTGAGGGGGGGTTTTCCTCCTGGGGCAGGGGGTGGGAGCTGGTGCTGGTACCCGAGAGCACATTGTGGGAAAGGCCTCATTAGGGACTATTCGGGGTTATTTCAGATGCTTCAGATGTGGTCACAGGGTCACAGAAGACTTCTCCTGAATGCTCCTTCACATTCCCAGAGATGAAAATCAGACTGTTCCAAAGCAGAATTACATGCTTAGCCTCAGCCTCCCAGTCTAGCGGCTGCTGCCTCCTTTGGAGGAGCCCAGCAGAGACCTCAACAACTCCTTGCAACAAGTCGACACGTTTGGGGCTCTCTGCCGGCAGCGTTTGTTTGCTTTCACTGCCCTCTCTGCTGTTATTATTTCAGCACACAAAGATGCTGCACGTCCAGAAAGGAAACCAGCCACTGCTGGGTCTGAGCACCACCGTCGCCCTTCGCATCCAGCTCTGCAACCACATCACTGAAAAGAAGTGGAGATCCAGCCCCGGGGCAGCCTGTGTCCCTTCCGTGTCATGTTGTGCTGCCATCCACCACGTTAGCAATTGGGTAAATAAACATGGGCTGGATAACAAAGCAAGAGGCTGTTTAATTTACAGAGGTTAAGAAGAATGACGTGTGTGTACATTCCACCCAGCAGCGGGTTCAAGCGGTGACCTTTCCGGTGGTGTGAAACGGGTCTGCTGTGGAATGCAGGCATCTCGGGTCACTTCCAGATCTGCCAGACATTTTGTTGCCCCCGTTGTTTAAGGTTAACATTGGATGATGTCTCATGAAGCTGAATCTCAGCTGCTAACAGCATTTTCTGAGAACTTGGCATCCGGACTCTATCTACCAAAATCCCCGGTACTGGGTGTATTTGTTCCCATTTGAATGACAAACAATGTTGTTTTGGTTTGGGTTGGTTTTTTTTGGGGGGGGGGGGGGAAGGGGGGAGTAAATGGAGGATGGTGGCATCAATAAGTGACTCATAATGTTGAGCTGAAACCTGCAGGAGGGTCCAGGATTTTGCCCAGGGTGCCCAAGCCGTGGCGTGAGTCACTGCTGTTGCCTGTGGCTGTGTGTGTGACACACACCTCCGGAGCGTGGTAGCCAGCACAGACACCTCACCACGGCAGGGCCACAGAGGCTTGGCCATGTACCACCTCCCGCAACCGTGTCAGGGGACAAGGGGTGCTATTTCCAGCCCCCCCAAGGTGCAGCGCTTCTTGCTTCCTTGCAATTCTTCTAGCAGGACCCTTGCTGCAGGTCGGTATTTACTGTGCCACACACACAACCAGCCCGCTCTTCACCCTTCTGCCCCTGGCGAGGATGATAAAGCAGGAGGGCAGGGAAAGGAGACCTTACACACTGGTATCACCAGCCTCAGTGACTAAATCCCCAGCAAAGGACTAGCTCATCCCCTCACTGCGCATCAGAGCAAGCTCAGGTTGGGCTCTGCAACCTAAGTGGCCCGTGGAAGGTCTTACCAGCAGTTCCAGCAGATGTTGGTGGCCCAGAGCTCCTAGGCTAGGCAGCACGGAGCAGGCAGATGCTCTCTGGCCAAGGAGCAAAGGCGCTAATTGGCCTGGGTGACTGCAGAGAGATTGCAGGTCAGAGTCTGGGGGGGGACACTGGTTTGGTAATGAATGACTGATAGCAGTGAGGGGGACACCCTGTGCCTGTGGCCAGGAGCTCTTTCCTTGATTGCTGCCTCTTACCAACTTACAGCAATGGACGGCGGTGCCCTATGCTCGCTACCAGCCCCCGTGGCCTTGTTCTGGGGAGCTAGTGGTGCGGAGGCACTGGAGCAGGGCTCTGAGCCTGCCGGGTTTGGGTGCTGAGGACACGGCTACGCAGCGATCCCTGTCCCCTGGCACCAAGGTGATGGGCAGCGGCTGCTGCCTGGGCTTGGGGTGCAATGCCCCAGTCCCTAAGGTTATTTCCAGGGACAGGATTTCACCCCAGGGACACTTAGCAGAGCGGTGAGGCGTGGGGCAGGGCGCTGATGCCACCCGCTCGGCCGCGGCGGCGCTGGGAGCCTGGCAGCCGGAGGGGGACATGTGTCTGTGCCTTGTGAGGGGCTGTGGGCACTGCGCAGGCTGGAGCCTGGGAAAACAGAAATCTTTCCTAAACCTGGAAACACAGAAACCTTCCCTTCTCAATCCCCCTTGTTGCCTATTTTCCCATCGCAAACCACAGAGCCTTCTGGAGAGATGGTGAGCGCCTGTGGTTGTATCTCCGCTGGGGAAGGGGGAGGGGGTCGGTGCCCTGCGGACCCTCTGCTGCCCTGCCCGTGCCGGGGGCCATCCCGCACACCCCAGCCCACCCGGCTCCCTGGGCTCCAGCCCTCCACCGCAGCACTGCTCTCCCGGAGGCTGGTTCACAGCTGGCAGTAAGAGCCACGCCGGAGCCCTTCTGGTTACGATGTGGGAAAAACCCTTGCAGAGAGGGGTAAGTGTCACCCCCCTGCTCTCCTGCCCGCAGCACCAGCTCACTGCTGCTCACCCCTCTGGAAGGGGTGGCTGGGTGACCCACACCAGCGCTGCCTGCGCTTTCCCTTCTCCTCCCGGAGCTCAAGCCCAGCGGTTGCCTTTCGGCAGCGGGCAGCTCCGTAAATTGTCCCCTACCCACAACTGCTGCCGCTTCCCAGCCCGGGTGTAGTTGTGTGGGAACATGTGGAGAGTCCTGGTGGATGAGAAACCCAACATGAGCCAGCGGTGCGTGCTGGCAGCCCAGAGAGACAACTGTGTCCTGGGCTGCACCCAAAGAAGTGTGGCCAGCAGGGGGGGGGATTCTGCCCCTCTGCTCTGCTCTGGGGAGACCCCCCCTGGAGTCCTGTGTCCGGCTCTGGAGTCCTCAGCAGAAGGACATGGAGCTGTTGGAGCAGGGCCAGACCAGGCCATGGAGATGCTGGGAGGTCTGGAGCCCCTCTGCTGGGACGGGGGGGCTGAGAGAGTTGGGGGGTTCAGCCTGGAGAAGAGAAGGCTCCGTGGAGACCTCAGAGCTCCTTCCAGTCCCTCAAGGGGCTTCAGGAGTCCCAGGGGAGGGACTCTGGATGAGGGAGGGGAGCCATGGGACGAGGGGGAAGGGTTTGACACTGAAAGAGGGGATATATTGAGCCGAGATCTGGGGAAGAAGTTCTTTGGTGTGAGGGTGGTGAGAGCCTGGCCCAGGTTGCCCAGAGAAGCTGTGGCTGCCCCAT
>JAOTQQ010000063.1:20945655-20978105 GCA_026546715.1 Gallinago undulata
GGGCTTGGAGCAACCTGGTGTGGTGGGAGGTGTCCCTGCCCAGGGCAGGGGGTGGCATTGGGTGGGCTTTAAGGTCCTTTCCAACCCAAACCATTCTGTGATGATTCACATGGGGAGGAACCAGCAGCTCCCACTCAAGCTGGGGGTACTGGTGGAGGAGTAGGGGACTGTCTTTGCCCTCTTACCACCTAGAGATGCTCCTGCAGAGGGCAAGGGAAATCAAGGCCTGGGGTAGGAAACGGTGACCCCCATTTTTAAGCCATGGCAGAGGTTAACACCTCTGTGAAAAGCACAGGGAAGAGGAAAGCCATGGCTCCAGCCTCCGCTCCAGCCCATGGTGATGCTGCTGGGGGGTTGGACCGGTCCAGGGGGCTGTAATGAAAGGCTGCTTCAGGAAGGAAAATCTTCATTGGCAGAAAAGGGATTGCCTTCAGACCAGTGGCGCTCAGGTGGAAAGACTGGAGGGGGAAACGAGCCGAGCTGCGTGGGGGCTGCATCCCACAGCTTGGAGACAAATGTTTAGCAGCTGCCTATCTGCTGGTGAAAGAACAAACAGAGACGTGGGTCTTGCACCTTTTAAACCCTGCATGTCTGTGGAGTGCGAATGTGGGGATGGGATTTGCATGCTGCTTTATCTAGTATTGTCTGAGCTGTGCCACGTTTACAGAAACCGCCCTACGGACACCAAATGTGTGACCACAAAACAAAACAAAACAAAGGTTAAAAAAAAAAGGGGGGGAGGGGTTAGAAAAAAAAGAAGAAAAAAAAACGAAACAGAGAAGTGGTCCTGCTCGGCAGCGATGCTCGAGGGGAAGCTATTGCTGGACCTCCCACCTCCCCTCATGCTGTTGCTGCTGAAGGATTTCTCCATGAATAATTTATGTCTTTCCCAGGGACAAATGGAGAAGGCCACTGAAGCTGGGGACTAACTCATCCTGCCGTGGGGCCACCGCTCAGGAGTGACAGGTGACAGACACGAGACGATGTCCCCAGTTTTGGGGGGCAGAGCAGGGCTCGAGGCAGAAGCAGGAGCGGGCTGGGAGGTCTCAGTGCATGGTGCAGTTAGAGGGTAAGCCCCAAGGAAAGAAGGGGACCCTGAGCTGCTCTGTGCGTGGCTTTCAGGTGGCATCAGTGTCACCTCCTTCTGCTGAGAGCATTGCAACAGTCACTCACTCTAGGGGAGGAAGAGAGCCCTTGTTTGTGATGGCATTATAATAATAAGCATCATAATAACAGCAATAGTAATAATAATATTACTATTATTACTAGTAATAATACCATCAACAACAACATCTGCTCCGTAGCTCATCCTGCACCCGCACCCAAACTGTGCTGCCTGCCTGAAACTTTTTTTTTACAGCCTTTAAAGACTGACCATTTTAGGCAAGACATAGATCATTTAATTATTTTTAAGGAGACTGCCTGATCCCGCTGCCTGATGGGCTGCCAGACTCCACCTCTGGCAACTGACTGGCAGAAGCCCCTGGTCATTGTGACCTTGACCTGCTAATGCAATCTCCAAAGGAGTAACTCAAGGTCCCCACATTCCTCCATCTGCTGATTCCGGGGATAAGTGGATTCCCTGCTTCTCGCTTTGACGGGTTTTTGCCGCCTCCTTTACACGGCCTCACCTGGCATTGTGGTTAACTCTGCTGTTTGCTCTTGGTCTTATTTCTGAGGGCGTGGGATGGTTTGCGGGCGGTTTGCAGGGCTGCGGGGAGCAGCTGGCCTGGCTTTGGGTGCAGGTGAGGGACATGCTCCTGAGCAAGTCCCCTCCTTGTCCCCGTTGTCGCTGTGGAGCCCAGGGGAGAGCTGGCGGCATAAGCAGGGGCAGCCATGGCTCAGGAAACAAAATCACCGCTACCCTGGAGCTCACCGGAGGGATGAGGGGATGCTGCCTCGGGTTTGGCCAAACCTACTGTGCCCCTTTTGGGGAGGTCTTCCCTGCAAGTGCTGCTTATCCCTGGGAAGCACTTGCCAAAGGATTTGTGCAGTTTGTGGTGCTCCATCCCAAAGTAGTCACAGTTAGCCAAAGTGTAAAATTAAAAATAATTTGCTCAGTGTTCCTGAGTGTGACGAGCACTGGGGTGCTCACCTGGTGTGGAAGGGGCTAATGCTTCATCCCCTGCCATTTTTCAGGGTTCTCTTTTCCATTGGCCTCCTTCCCTCCACAGGGCCCTCCACACACCAACACTGATTTTCAACGATTTCCTTCATTTTTCTATTTTTTCCATTTGAAAAAGCCACCCGGAGCAGGGCCAGAGGCTCTTGCTTTTGAAGCATGCTTCTCTTGGGGGCCGAGAACATCCCCCAGCCCCCGTGTTCCTATCAAGGAGGGCATCTTTTGTGGGGAAATGGCTCGTTGCCCCAGACAACAGGCAGATGCTGAGGGCAGGTGGCTGGTGGAGCAGCCCTGCTTCACCTCCCTTCTGGTGAGCCTGCTTTGGGAGCAGGCTGCCTCTGGGCTCTGGGACACGTGTGCTGGCTTACAGGCTCTGGAAAAAAACACCCATAGGAGCTGGTGTCACTGTAAATGTCACGGCATCGTCATCCCAGCAGCGTACGAGCTGGTGAATGAGGCTCCAAGGCAGCCAGACCTGCCTTAGTAACCAAATTAAATTTAAAAGAATTTTTAAATTAAGAAATAATTGATTTGGAGATTCCATTCCTGCCATCTGGTTTTGCATGTTTTGGGTGTGAGTTTTCAGTTTTCCCACTACAGCCGTGGAACTTGGGAAAAAACCCAACCAACTCTTTAAAGAGCTGAGACAACAATTCCAAGCGCTGGGCACTTACATTAAGTCTTGTGAAACCTAAATTGCACGAGCTCAGCACCGCTGCCAGTTATTTTCAGCCCTGTGTCGCAGCAGAGGAGTGAGCACACAGCTACCTGATGCTTCATTTTCTCAACTGAAACAAAAATGCCGTGAGTCAGAATGAAATTTTCCATGGGGAGCATTTGCTTGGCCATTAATAACAAAAACTGCTGAGTGAGGTTATTTTTTTTTTTCCCCCTTGTACAAGAGCCCGTGGCTGAGCATCTGTCCCGTGGGCCCCGGGGGGCTGGTTCTGCAGGCAGGCAGTTTCAGAGCTGGACCAGAGCTTTTCACAAGCACATCCCTGGACCTGCCCTTGTGGAGTGAGGTGGAGCCAAAGGGGTTCAGAGCGTGGCTGTCACAGCCAGCGGGATGCCATGGCCCTGGGAGCTGCTGTTCTGCAGACCCTTCACCCCCTCCAGTTACTCCCTGGGGCAAGGGGACCTGGGGCTGTGCTGGTCATCCCGGGGTGTCCCAGCCTCCTCACCAGGATCCTGAGCGCTGCTCCTGTATGGGCTCTGGGAAGTGGAAAGAGGAGGCGAGAGAACTCCTTTCTTCTCCTCCTTCCTTTTTTTCTTTTTTCCCCCCCCCTTTTCAATCCTTTTCTTTTCTTCTCCTCCCCCTCCCCCCACTCCTGTCCTGGCTGTGGCTGGTGGCCATGGGCTCTCCCAACCCATGGCTGGATTTCCAGGGGATGGGAGCGTGTGGGACAGCTGGTCTGGTCACACATCCCCCCGCGGTGGGGACAGCCGGGGCAGCACATCAAAGGGTCCGTGGTTGCTCCCATCGTCCCTATATCGTGTGGGGCACGCTCCCAGCCCCGTGGCATGGGACCACCCATGCCGCCCAGCACATCAATCAGCCCCGGCTGAATCTTGCCACTGGCCACCTCCCTGACCCCGCTATCTCCCTCTTTTTCCCCTGGGATTCAAGTGTAAATGCCCCGGGGCAGTGGGCTGCACAGTCCCCGGCACCTTGAGGCTCCCGGCGGATGCGGGATCTCCCTCCGGCTGCGAGATCCCTGGTCCCGGCTGATTTACGGCAGGAAACATCAACCCGCAGGCTAACAAATGGCTGGTTCTCCACTCCGCCCCACCCCTTTTTTTTTTCTTCCCCTCTCTCCTGATCAACTATTACAATAAAATAACTTTCATTGTGTCGTCCCGTGTCCCCCACCCCCGGCCTCCCTCTCCCACCTTTCTCCCCAATCCATGCTCCCAACTGCAATATCAGTTAAAAATATCATCTGTGAAAAGAAAAGGCGAATAAATGAGCACATCAAAGCCAGCTGCCTGGGGCCATTGGGTTGGGAGCAGAAATAGGGCTCGGCCCATTATCTTGCTGATATCTAATGCCACCACTTCAGAGGGTGAGAATGGAGCCTTTTTTTTTGGCAGCCGAGCGTACCGGCCCCGCTGGTGTTTGGGAGCACAAAGGCCGCCCTCCACCCCGGCTCTCCAGACAGGCTGCTGACATGTTGCTCTCAGATTTCATTCCTGAAAATCTGGAACTTTACGCTGAACAAATAACATGATCTTTTTCCTTCATCTGGAAAGGATAAAAACAATCGCTGGCACTTGGAGCAGATCGCTCTTTCTTTTCCTCCCGCCTCCCTCCTGGCTTTCCTCGGGAGCCCCCACTCGCTACCCACAAGTCACAACTTGCATATTTTCATTTGAAAACTTTAAACCACAGGGGGTGAGGGGCGAGAGAGAGCGGAGGGGAATGAAAAAGAAGATTAAAAAAAAAAAAAGGGGGGGGATTGCAAACAGCACGGATATAACCATGAGTGGCTGGCAGCCCACGTGCTGCCCCTGCCCCATCAGGCAGCGCCCTGCTTTGAGTGAAAAGGGACTAATTTCAGTAATTTTCCTTTGCAGTAAGGTCTCTTCTAATTCTTGGGAAAACTGCACTTTCAGAAGACTCTAGTGCCTGAATTTGTGACAATATTTACTTTACAGCCAGCTCTGGGGTGCAGGTTTCAAGGTCTCGGTGTCTCCGAGCTCCCCAGGTGTGAGGATGAGGAGGAGAGAGACCTGGGCACTTGACCCAAGTTGCTAATGGGGTTATTTCATACCATGAGCATCATATTCAATGTAAAATAGAAAGTTTGCTGAGGACTTATCTCTCCCTTGCTGGCTGGGATCCAGAGAACCCCTTGCCCCGATGCCGGAGCCCTGAGCCCTTCCCTTCCTCCCGGAGCCGCGGCGCTCGCAGGGTCCCACATGGGCTGTCCCTGCGGGGAGCGCACGGAGTCCTGGGATGGGATGGGATGGGATGGGGACAGTCCTGGGGGATTTTATATCGGTATCAAGATCACTATTAGTTCTTTAATATTACCAGTGTTAATTATTTAATCTTATTCTATTAAATCCATTTATATGCTGACCCTCAGGTTTCCTTGTGTTTCCCTATTCCCCTTCCCGGATGGGGAGGTGTCATTGGGTGAGAAAATAATTGTCTAAATGACAATAAATCGTGGTGGGTTCCTCAAACCATAACAGGCAGGCGGGATGAAGGGAAGCACAAAGAGTTTGCTGTTTGGGGGGACACAGGCAGAGGCTGCCCCTGCTCTTCCTGGCCCCGCAGCACATCCCTGCTGCAGGATGGACAGTGCCCTGCGGCATCTCCGCAGGTTGGGACAGCGGGGAGGGCTGCCCCCTCCCTGCCCTGCATCACACCCTCTGAAGGGCATCGCACCAAGTTCTGGTGATTGATCCTCCAGCAGCAGGACTTGAGCAGGCACCTCACCTTGTGTCCTGTTCTCCTGGACTGTTCCTCCACAGGTTTCTTTTTTCACAGAATCCCGGAATTTTCAGAATTGGAAGGGACCTCTAGAGATCCTACAGTCCAACTCCCCAGCCAAAGCAGGGGTGCCCAGAGCACATCACTCAGGAGCATCCAGGTGGGGCTTGAAGATCTCCAGAGAAGGGGACTCCACACCCTCCCTGGGCAGCCTCTGCCAGGGCTCTGCCACCCTCACCCCAAAGAAGGTCTTCCTCACATTGGAGGGGAACTTCCCATGCTCCAGCTTGTGCCTGTTGCCCCTCGTCCTCTCACTGGGAACCCCTGAAAAGAGTCTGGCTCCAACCTCCTTCAACCCACCCTGTAGACACTTGGAAGCATTCACTAGGTCTCCCCTCAGTCTTCTCTTCTCCAGGCTAAAGAGTCCCAGCTCTCTCAGCCTTTCCTCATCAGGGAGATGCTCCAAGCCCTCCATCATCTCTGCTGCCCTTCCCTGGACTCTCTCCAGTAGTCCCCTGTCTCTCTTGAACTGGGGAGCCCAGACCTGGATGCAGGATTCCAGTTGTGGCCTCCCCAGTGCAGAGCAGAGGGGGAGAATGACCTCCCTCCACCTACTGGCCACACTCTTCCCTCTGCAGCCCAGGATCCCATTGGCCCTCTTGGCCACAAGGGCCCATTGCTGGCTCATGGAGAGTTTCCTGTCCACCAGGACCCCCAGATCCTTCTCCTCAGAAGTGCTTTCCAGCAGGTCCATCCCAAACCTGTACTAGTGCCTGGGGTTCTTCCTCCCCAGGTGCAGGACCCTACACTTGCCCTTGTTGACCCTCATGAGGTTCTTCTCTGCCCAGCTCTCCACCCTGTCCAGGTCATGCTGGATGGTGGGACAGCCCTCTGGAGTGTCGGCCAGCCCTCCCACTTTGGTATCTTCAGTGAACATCATGGCACTGCCAGAGATGAGGAGCCACATCAGCTTGTCCAGCGCCGCTGCCGAGCCGCTGAGCTGGAGGGTGAGCAGTGTCTGCGCTGCTGATGCTCCCAGCGCTGCTGATTTTAAGCAGGTTTTATTTCCTGCCACTCGTGTAAGGACACACACTTTCCACCCTGTGTTAACAAATCCTCTTCAAATAGCCTTTAAACAGAATGGCTCTTGCAAATGGAGTGCCTGGGGGTAAAACAAAAATTATTATTTTATCCTTTTTTTTTTCAGTTATCACTATTTTATTAATACTGTACAGAGCAGGACTGGGACAAGTGCTCCTCTTGCTCTCTTCCTGACCCATTTTGCCTCCTGCATCCCAGGTGATGTTGAAGGAGTCAGCCACTTCTTCTCTCCCCCCCCAACAAAATCCTCAAAGATGCTGAGGTGCATCCCTGCTGTAATGAGGCAGATGTCTACAAATGCAGCACCTGCTGGACGGGTGCCCAGGTGGAAGTGCCTTGAGGGGAACGAGAGGCCCTAAATGAAGTGCTGGGTGGGGTAATTAGGGTCTCCGGAGCTCCCCCTGGCAAGCTGACGCTCATCATTCTTGGTCTGCAGAACCCACCTTTGTCCTTTCTGCTGACCCTCCTGGTGCTGCTCCGTCCCTGCAGGAGCACGGCTTGACCGGCAGCACAGCACCTGTGGTGGAAACCAACCTCCCACCTGCAGGGAGCAAATGCCAGCAGCGGTGATGGAGGTGTTGGAGGGGACGGGCACTGGGACCATCTTGCTGAGAACTGCAGTGTCTTCCCCTGGTGTGGGAGCTCAGGTAATACCTGGACATTACTCATTCATACGCAGCGCCAACAGGCTGGGTTATCTGCTGCTCAGAACATGCCTCTCCCCTTCCTTCTCTCTCTGTTCCGTGGCAGGAGATCATATCCTGCTGCTCCAGGTTGTTCCCCAGGTCTGCAGCGACCGAGGCTGTGTGGTTGATGGGGCCACCAACAGCAGCCAGGGCCATGTCGTGCCCCGCTGTGCTGGCCACAGGTGTCGAGAGCCCTGGGCTCTGCCAGAGCAGGAGTATGTTTTCTCCGCGTACAGGAGATAGGAAAATAAATCGTGGGCTTGAATCGTGGCCGGGGGGGGGTTAGGTTAGCCATTAAGAAACGCTTTTGTGCAATAAGATCCCGAGTTGGTAGCTGGGACAGGCTGTGCAGCCTCCATCAGGGAGGGATTTTTGAGAACAGAGAGGGAGGGAACAGCTCGAGGTCGGTCCTGCTGGGCCAGAAAGGGAGGCATCAGGTATCTGAAGCTTTTTCCCGTCTTAATCTCCACAGCTATGGGGTTTTGTGAACCCCTCAGTTGGGTGATGTGCTTAGCTGTGCACCGGGAGACCGTGTGGTTAATGGGCAGGCTGGAGTGCCTGGGCTGGCCATGCCACCGCTCGCAGCACCCACAAAACAACCCTTCAAAGGGGAAAAAGCCTCAGCAAAGCAGCCCAGGCGGTGATGCCTGCTGTAAATACAGCCCAGAGCACCTGGGGGGAGGGGGTGGCACTGAGCAAGGGATTCCTGCTTGGAAATGCAAGAATGGTTTGTGGGCTCCTTTCCTCTGTCATCCCCGAATTACTCTATTCATCCCCTCTCCTGCCCTCCAGCTGTGGCTCCCCCTCCAGCCACCCCGCTCCCTGCACTCCCACCACCCTCATGGCTACAGGAAGATTATGGGGGTGTGGATGGAGAATTAAACATCATGGCTGTAATTAATGCTGAAAAAGGCTTGTGTGGGACAGGCACGGGGTCCCGTCCTGCCACTCGGCCTCCATGGTGGCAGCCAGACATGCCGGGCAGCAGAGGCAGGCACGGGACATAGGGCCACCTGTGGCAGGGGGATGGGGACTTGTCCCTGGGGATGCTGGGCTGCGGGAAGGGATGCAGGTGAGTCAGCATGGATCTGCGATGCCAGCCCACCTGCTGTCACCAGTTTGGAGACTCACGTGGTGGCCACTGGGGAGATGCAGCCCTGGGACCCTCTTTGTGCCCCTGCGGAGGGGAGCAGAGAGGAGAGGAAGCTGTGGCCAGTTCCGGGGTGACGGTGACTGACGTTTGCTTGCTGGGAATCTGTTGTGGTATATTTTTATCTGCTGGGTGTGAGTGTGCTACGTGTCAGAGCCATCTGCCACACAGTCATTTTTGGGAGAGCTGGGATGTACGGGCATGAAAAGCTGTGAAAGTGAGTACATTCCTGCGCCCTTCAAAGCTGTGTGTCCCCAGATCTCCTCCCTGTGGTGTCCAGGGACAGAGCTGGGATGACTTCTCGTCCTGCTGGGGGAGAGACAAGCTCTCGCATTCCCTAAAATGGAGATGGTTTTGAGCTCCGCGGAGCAAGCCGTGCATGCTGCTGGGACACAGGAGGCTGAGTGAAAGCCTCGTGGCAGCTTCCCTGCACATCCAGCCCGTTACCCACACCATTAGCCCAGTTCCCCCCTGCCCTCTTAGCATCTTTCCACCAGTTTGGGTTGCTTAGGGCTCACAGGACCTCGCTCCCTGCCGCAGCAGAGCCTGGCATCAGCCCCTCCACCCCAGCAGAAGGAGCTCACCCAGCCCTTACCCGAGAGCCAAGCAGGAGGTTTCTGCTCACTGGACGGGGTAAAGGAGCCCTAGGATAAAAATAAGTGGTAAAAATAAATGGAGACATCAGCTCATGCGGAAACACCGGATCTGCTTCCCCTAAAATATCAGGCCGTTGACATTTGAAACCCAGATTCAGAGCTTCATTTTGCAACGAGCAGAATCCACCCTCCCATCCTCATGACGGATGCCCTGGATTAAACACCCCCCTGAATTTGTGGTATTTGGGGCTTTATCAAAGGGGACTGTTTCCACTTGAGCCTTCTTCCTTCTGGCCCGACTGCTCCGCCGCAGGAGAGAGAATGTGCCTGGCTGGGGTTTACAATGAGCCGTCTCCTGCTGCTGAGCTGGGGCTGGGAAGACACGCCTGTCCGGTTCCCTTTCAACAATTTCTAACCTCCTTGTGGCCCGGGCTTTCCCACTGGAGTGTAGGATTTAATCACCCTTAATGATAGCCAGCCCAAAGACTGCACGCGGCCAGGTTTTCCTAAAGGGCTACAGCTGAAATCTTTATCCAAGTACAGTTCTGCCCTCCCCCCCCCAGTAAACCCCCAGACAGATGACTGGAAACACCGCCAGGCTGTGGAAAGCCTCTGGTCAGGACCAGAATTAAATGGAACCAAAAGCTTAAGCCCTCATAGGACCCCGGTGAGACTCGGGGATATAATCGGTGCCACTGCTGGGCTTGGGGGTCCTCTCCTCTGCCAAGAGGTGTCAGTGCTGGAGCGCTACCCCGCTCCCCCCAACCTGGACCTAAAACCGACCCATGGGGTCCCACGCGGGTGGGAATGACTTGCGTTGATTTTCAGCGTAAGGCGGTGTGTGGCTAGCACAGATGTGGTCGACAGCAGGAAGATTGGGGCTGATTTAACTGCACACCCGTGAATGGGTTGTGCCAGTTCCTCTATAGAGCAGATTCAAAGTGGTTTTAATTAAACCCACATAATTTTGGCATGTGAAGGAAGGCTTGGGCAAGAGTGGCACTGCTGGAGAGGAGAGGCAGCACACCAGGGGAAGGAGAAGAGAAACTGCAGAGGAGCCGGAGCTCCTCTGGTTTCTCCTTCTCTACCCTTCCTTCTCGCCGAGAAGCTGGCAGGGCTGTGATTTTTCCACTGGATGAGATGAAGGACATTTGAAATGCCAAGTTGTGCATGGCCTGTGGCGTATGCTGGAAGAGGCTCAGGGTAGATGCAATGTGGGAGATGTCACCTTGTCCTTGTCTCCTGCAGGTCTGTGCCCAGGGGTGCCTGTGCCAGTGGGGATCCCTCCAAATATCAGAGGAGGCTCATAGCTGGCTTTGCGAGCAGGCAGAGCCAAAACAGGTCCAAAAGTCCTGCGGGTAGCACGGGCCTGGCTCTCTGTCACAGGTAGGGAAGATGGGGACACTAACCCCAGCATCCTGTGCCAGGCAAGGCAAGGCAAGACACTAGGGTTGGAAAGAAATGCTGAGTCTGGGGGCAGAAGAAACTAATGGGGAGAGAGGAGATTTCTGGGGGAGGTGGGAAGTCGTAAGTTTTTGCCCTAAAAAATAACTTTGACATCTTTTTAAAACTAAACTGCAACTTTCCCCCTCTGCTTTGCTCCATCTCTTTCTCCTGGGAAAGGCAGAGAAGTGGGGAAGGGGAATCACTCAAGCGGTTTGGGGTGAGGGGGCTGGGGAGGTTCTGCCAGACATGAGAAAATGCTGGAGAAGGGGGAAAAACTCAGAGAAAAAAAATTCCTTTTTGAGAGAGGCTACTTTCCCATTCCTTAAAAAAAAAAAAAAAAGTTTTCATGAAAAATTTCAGGCAGTCCCATTGTTTTGCTGCAGCCTTTGATTTAACTACTTGATCAAGTATTCGACAAAACCCTCCGTGTTTTTCAGGAGGTTTCTTAAATCCTGCCGAGGTATGGGATTATGAGAAACAACAAATGGCAAGCTGTCTCTAACCCCACAGACTTTCTCACTCTCGTTTTCTCTCTCACTTTGGAATAAAAAATGCAGTGCTCCCTGCTGAGTTCTCTTTAAAATTCACATTGTCTCTTCAAATAAAGGCTGGGAGGGTGAGGTAGTGCTTTGAAAATCAGAACTCAGTCGTACATTGCAGGGCCAGATCCCAGAGGATTATTCTCTCTCAGGACACTTTATAACTTCATGAGAACTTCTGGCCTGGCTTGTCTCACCAGCTTGGCATGAGTGGCCCCGGCGGATGGCGGGGTGGCTGAGGCCCCTACACCCCTTTCCAGCAGGATGGCTGGATTTGCCCCTGGAGTCTTTTTAAACCACGATAAAGCAAATTCCAGCTTTGCCCCCAAGGGGTGGCATGGCCCATTTCCCATGGTGCAGGCAGGGGATGCTCCCCGCATCCCTGCCGCAGGGACAGCCCAGCAGCAGGAGCGTCTCCGTCGCAGCTGGCCCAGGCTGGGCTTTGGTATCGCCGTTTTCCATTGCTTTTGGTGCAATTCCTGGACGGCAGCAGCCTGTGCTGCCCCGAGGCTGCGGTGAGCTGCCGATGTCGCCGCTGGGAAGCTCCGAGCTGAACGAGCATCTTGTTCTCAGGAGAGGGGCAGCATGGCCTCACTGGGCGGCTGGCGCGCTCTGGGCAGGGAAATGAATAGAGGGTCTCTTCCTCCCGAGCTGCCTGGCCGTCTGCCGACAGGAGCCTGAGAGCAAGGGGGGGAGCTGGCACCTTCCTCTGCTGTCACCTCAGTCTGTCCTTCCCCAGGGTGGCAATGAGAGAAACGAATAAAGAATAAAGGAGCAGATTTGACATGTAAACTGCTGCCCATTTTTATTTTATTTTATTTTTTTATCTTTTTAAAATGATGCCATTACTCTGGCATGGGGCAAACTACAGCACGGTGCAGACGCATGCAGCAGGACAGAGCCGCCTGCAGAGCATCTGCATCCAGGGCACAGGGACGCCGAGACCACCCTGTGCCAGACGGGGAGAAAGCTCTCCTGAAGCAGACCCTCTAAATGACAGTATAGCTCCATGAAATTACGACAGCGCCTGTCATTCTTGCAGCACTATTTCCGTGATTTTCAGTAAAGAGAAGCAAGCAGTGACTATTGGGCTTAAACCTCTGGTTCAAGGGTTCAGTGGGGCTTGTTGCCACCTGGGCACGTGTCTGTGTGCAGGGCCGGGCTCAGCAGGAGGAAAAGTGTCCAGAGCACTTTGGTGTCTGTGCTCCTGAGGCCTCTCTGTCCTGCCAAACGCTTGGAAACAGAGGATTCATTAAAAAAAAAAAAAACAAAAACAAAACACCACTCAGTTTTGACGAATCTTTCATGTATACATTTGAAATCTGTCACAGTGATGGCAAAATTCATCAGTTCGGCGAACCTGGAGCGGAGCTGAACCCCCCACCCCTCCAGCGAGGCGGGAGCAGCCACCCGGCCCCTTCCAGCCCCGGCCGGGGAACCTCGCCTCCCCCCGCACGACACCGGGTGCGGGAGCGGGGACGCCGGGCGGGAACGGCCGGGGGATGCCCAGACCCGGCTGCGGGCCGGCGGGGACAGGGGGCGGCGGGGCAGAGCCGGGGTCGGGAATAGGGGGGGGTAGAGCGGGGCCGGGGGCGGCGGGGAGGGGGCGCCCGCTCGGGGCCGGGCGGACGATGGGCCGGGCAGGCTCCGCTCCGCCTCGCTGGGCGGGGGGATCCCGGCGCTTGCTTCTCCCGGGGGCTGCAGAGGCTTGTCCCGGCCCTGCGCGATCCTGCTTGGCTGCCGCCTTCCCCGCCTCCCTCGTTCTCCTCCTCCTCCTCCTCCTCGTCCTCCTCCTCCTCCAACCCATGTGCTTCCTGCCGGGCCAAGTTTGCAGCGCGCCGCCGCACGCCGGGCCGTGGGAGCGGAGCCGCGGCGGAGCGGGGCGGACGGCGGCGGGCGCGGCTCCAGCGCGGCGCGGCGGGGCAGGCTCGGCGGAGGGCCGGCTCCGGCCTCCGGCCGCTCTCGCCCGGCCCCGGCGGCCCCCGCCCGCCCGCACCATGCCGCGGCGGGGCGGCTGCCTCCCGCCGCTCCTCTGCGCCCTGGCCGCCCTCAGCCTGCCGCCGCTGCTGCTGGCCGCCGAGCCCCGCGCCAGAAGTTGCTCGGAAGTGCGGCGGCTGTACGCCGCCAAGGGCTTCAGCCAGAGCGACGCGCCCAGCCACGAGATCAGCGGTGAGTCGCCACCCGCCACCGCGCCTTTGTGCGCGGTACCCCCGCCACGGCTCCCCCCCCCCTCCGTCCCCCCCCGCAACCGCCCCCCGCAACTGCCTCCTCCCCCTCCGCCCCGCCGCGCTGCCCGGCTCGACTCCGGGGCTTGGGACTCCCCCGCTCCCCGGGGCTCTGGGCTCCTCGGCTCGGGGCTCCGCCGCTCCCCGGGACTCCCCGGCTCGACCCCCTCCGGGGCTCCCCGGGGCTCCGGGCTCCCCGGCTCGACTTCCGTGGAGCTCTCCCGGGTTCTCCGCGCCGGAGCCGGGCGCTCCCCGCGGCTCGGCGGGCGGGACCCTGCCTGTTGCCGGCCCCTCTCCCCGCCGGCGGCCGCCCCGTCCCGCCCCGGCTGCCGCTGGCGAGGGGACCGACGGCGAAACGCTTCCTTCTTATTTTTTTTTCTTCTGGTTTTATTCCTCTTTTCTTCCCTCCACCTTCGTCCCGAGGTGCTGGCGCATCCCGGGGACAGGAGTGCTGGCAGCCGGCAGCGGTAGGAAATGGTAGCTAATGTGCTCACACCCAAAACATTTTATTCTTTTTGTTTCGTCCTTCATCTCCCTCCCAGGGCCGCTGCCTTTATTTCCCCTTCTGAATGACCTACTGGACCGCATTCTCCGCGGAACAAAGGAAGTGCCTTTTTAGCTGGAATCCTCGGAGACCACCAAGGACTCCAGCTCCTCTACTGCAATTTCGCACTACTTTCAACAATAACAAAAATGCATGACTGAATGGCTCAAAAATGTGGAGTGTTAGAGGCATTCATTTCGGTCTAGGACACTGTCACAACACAGACAGACCCCAAGTAAATACCTTTAGACGGCTAGGATAGAAGCCCGGGGTAATCTTTACCATTGGTGTGCCCTCCAGATATGCATACATTATCCTTTTCACCGACGAAACTAAAATGATTTCAGCTGGTTGCGCTTTTATACTGTCAGGCTAATGATATGCGTTTAGCCTACATCTGTTTGAATAAAATTGTGGGCCCGTTTGCTTCTCCAAGAAATATTTTAATGAGAAACGTCTGACTGGTCGCAGTTAAAACGCTCTTTCCCCCGCGCCCTCCCTGCTTCGTAAAATGGGCTCTAATAAATAGGCTTGGGTTTGGTTGGAGTCTTGCCCTCACCGGTGTCGGATCGGGATGCGAGCAGGCTTCCTCATATGTCTGGTTTTGGGAAGGCTTGACCTAGTCCTTATTTTATATATTGCTGTTTAAGATGACTTTGGTGAGCTTTGAAGGGTGCTGAGGGTGGGTCAAAGGAGACTGGTTTGACCCTGTGCTTTTGAAACCGGGGCTCAGAGAAAAATGACGAGTGAGGTGAGGGTGTGTGACAGGAGAAGGGCTTTCTGCAGCGCCAGGCTGATGCTCCAGGCTGGGCTGTGTCACCGTCCCTGGGGAGCGCCTGGCCTCGCTTGGGAAGCAACAGGCCCGGCAGAGTCGGGGTTCAGGTGCCATCCTGCTCGCCGGGGCGTTGGGGGGAGGACGGTGGGAGCCTTTAAAGGAAGCGCGTTGTGCGCAGCTGGGAAGCGTGGCAAACTTCACAGTCAGCCTCGAGCGGGGTGCTTCTGCTGCAGTCTCCCATTCCCCCCACAAATTTGTGTGGTTTGGGCATGCGATGCGTTTAGAGGCTGGGGGTCCCATCCCTTGCCGCTGGCAGGTGGTACCTGCTCTCCTCCCTGCCGCGGGTTTTTAGCTTCCCGAGCTTCCCCTGCCGCTGCCTTTGCGGGGTCAGCCCCGGGGAGCGGTGTGGCTGGGAAACGCCGCCCCAGTAACGTCTGACAGCGGGGCGAAAGGTGCGCCGTGTGGATGGCGTCGCAAAAAACGAGTCACCTGCCAAACCTTTGATCGCGGTTGGTGTTTTGGTCGATAGCGGCGTGTGTTCCTTCGGGTGGGCAGGGGCACGGGGAAGGCGGTTGCCCGGGAGCCTGGCTGACCTGCCAGCAGATAAACACCCCTGGGAAAGGCCAGCGTGTTTGGACGGGTATCCCCTTGTGGGGCTTGGTGGAAACTGATGATTTCTGCATGGTAGCACCTCTCTGCTCACCAAAGCATGGCAGAGAACAGGTTGGAGAGGGTTCAACGGGCTGTGATGCTGATGGGATGAAGTAAGAAACACGGTTGTTACTGGCGTGAGCTCAAATCCCAAGTCTATCGAGTTCTTTGATAAATTTTTGTTTGGTGAGTTGGGCTTTATTCTCCCGTTCTGTGGAATTGCTTTAGATACAGCCCACAGGCAGAAACTTCCTAACCGCCTTATCAAAAAGGTGTCCTAAAAGCTTTGGCAAGTTAGTTTCTGTAAGTGCAGCAACTTCTTTACTGCCCTTACTGGTCCTACAAAACGCTGGCCTCGAGTTGTCAAAGCAAAGCAGCGGGGCAGCATGGAGAGATGTGTCCCTGCGCCGGGCTATGTGAGGGCAAGCAGGACACGGCCTCACCGGGTGGGCACAGCAGCCATTCGGGGCTCAGCAGCTTCTCACGTGGACTTTTTCATGTTTATCTTCTCCTGGGTGCCTGCAACTTCTTTTTCTCTCAAGAAATGTCCCATTCCAGCAACCTTTATATCTGTGTCATTGCTGTTTCAGTCACGTGAAATGGCTATTGCTTGTCCATAATTACCTAGGAGTTCAACTTAATATTTGTTTAGACCAGGTTTAGGATGTCATTAGAATATGCATAAATAGCAGGTTGTATCTTGGCGAAGTACATGAGAAGTGCACAACTGGTCAACTCGTTGCTTACTTGGGAAGAGATATATAATGTGTTATTTGTAGTGTGGAACATAGAGAAATGGTTTCCTTTGATGTTAACTTGGTGTTCGAGGTATAAATACAGACTGCTGCTAGAGATCTGCGTGGAAGTGTTTCATAATTTCCTAATTTTCGGTACCCTTTGATGCTGCCGTGGATCCAGGTGATCTTCAGTAGCTCCTGCACCTATAGCCCTGTGTTGTAAAGCGTGTGGCAGTGGCAAGGTGAGGTCTTGCTGCTGCTGCTGGAGGGTTCAGCCTTTGTGTCGAGCTGATGTAGACGGTTGCGTTGTGAAACTTTGACTTTTGATAACATGTAGGCAGTAGGTGCTGTGGGCAGAGCACCAGCCCGAAGCTGCTTTTAAGATAGCTTTGAAGGTTTCCTGAGGGAAGGGCACACCTCAGGAAGGTCTGGGTCCTATGGCCTGTGGCTGCTCCCTTTGTTCAGACACTACCCAGAAGGTGTTGTCCCTTGTTGAACCCACTTGTCTCTGGTGACAAGTCCCTGGGGTGACTGTCTGCAGGGGCTGCTTGGTCGAAATGCAGAGCGAGCTGGTGTCACGGCATCCGGAGACCCACAGTAGGTGGCTGTGATTTAAAAACAAAAAAAACCCCTCAAAGTTTCTTTCGAGAGGCTCCTCCCTGCCCTAGGTGCTAAATGGATGGAAATTCCTTTCCCTTTTCCTGCAAAGTGGAAGAAATAGATGTTTCTTTTGCTGGACTGAAAAGGGAAGCACACCCATCAAACCTTGCCCGTTGGCAGAAATCTCGGTTAACCTGCGAGTTGCTGCGGCAGTGCAGTAACGCCTTCCCTCCCCGGCACTGCTCTCCTGGTTTTGCAGTGGCCCGGGGGCAGGCTGGGGTGGCAGATGGGCTGTCGGGGGGCAGGGAGGGGAGCTGGGCACCAGCTGCACTCTCTCTTCACCACGATGCTCCATGTAACCTCTAAGCGGAATTACCGGCATAGCAGCGTTTATTTGTCGGGAGCGATGGAGGGGAGTTTTTTTCATGGTGCCCTTGGTTTTTGGACTCGTGGGATTTTGCCCCAAGTCACTTCGGCAGGGGTAGCCTGGTGTCCCGGCGTGTGGGTGGCCATCAGCCAGGTGCTGGTGTGTCACCGAGGTGTGCCGCCCTGCTCCATTGGGAGGGCTGCTCTCTGGGCGCTGCTGCTGCTGCTTTTCGTACAAAGTTCAGCAAACGCTTTTCTTCTTCACGTGCTCCTCTTCCATGTGGCCTCTTCCGACCGAGAAACGGTTTCTGGATCTCGTCCAGGGCTCTGTTCCTCGTCCCGCCTGGCGCTGCTGAGCCCGTTGCCGTCGGGTCGCATGGGATGGCCCGGGCTCGTTGGGATATGAGAAGTACCCAGGTGATCCCTTGTCCTCCTTGCCACCCGGGTAAAGGTGTGGAGCTACCCGGCTGTAGCTGTTGGCGATGCCTCCTGGGCAGGGAAGGCAGCAGTCCTCAGTGGGCAGAGTGGTTTCTCCTGCCTGGCACGCGTTAATGGAGCGATTGCCCGACCGCCCCTGGGTGGGGAAGTGACCCTCGGAGAACGTCCCTGCAACAAACACAAGTGCTGGCACGGACAAGTAAATGAGAGAATCGCTTGGAGTATTTTTAGCTCCTCCTAATGTCATTTAGCAACTGGAAACTGCGGGAGGGGGGAGCCGGCAGTGTGCAAGTTGCCTGCGGGGCCACCGGCAAGCATCCCGGCGGCCAGCGCTGGTGGCCGTGTGGTTTGGCGAGTGTCAGTGAGAACCGGCGGTGGCCCCTGGCTGACTCAGGGCTCCAGTCGCCGCTCGCCTGGGACTCCACTGTCTCTGTCCCGGTGCGGCGCGGGTCGGGCTGGGCTGCGGCAGCGCCGCCGTGTCCCCGCAGCCAGCAGTGCCAAGCGTGTGGTTCGCAGCCACTGCTTGCCATGGTCCAGGCTGGGTGGGAGTATCGTTTTCCTTGGCACACGCTTCATAGGGAGTTCTGCTTTTTCTGCCAGAATAAGCACTCATTACATTCTGTACAATTCATAGTCAAATTATTATCTATTGTAAAAATTGCCTTAATTATCAGATGTTTCCTTAGACGTGTAGCTGTTTTTTAAGAGGCTGAATGGAAGTGTGTACATTGTGCAGGAGGCCTGAGCTGCACGGTACTGTTTTGTAGTTTCAGGGAGATTTTCTGTGGCTTTCGTGTGTCAACAGGCTTTTTATTCTTGCTGAAATGGCAGCAGAGCGAGGCCGGGGTGGTGGCGAGGTGCTGGCTTTGCCTGGGTCTCAGCCTGTCCCCTCCACCATGGTATTTGTCACGGACGTGCCTGTGGGACCAAGGAAATTTGGGCTGAAGCATCGCTGCTGTGCGCGAGCAGTAGGTGTGAAGTGGCTCACATGGGAGAAGGGTCCACAGAAACATCTCCCGGCTTGGTGGAGGAGGCTAGAAGGGTCTCAGCCTTGTCAGGAGGCTGGAAGGGTCTCAGATTAGTCGGGGTGGTGATGGCTGTGGTCTTAGCCTGCTCTGTGGCTGGTGGCTCGTGCAGACCCTGCCCTCCTGGTTACGTGCTATGGGTTGTCAACCCTGGAGCCTGCATGGATGGAGAAGGGCTGCCAGCGCTTCCTGAGAGGTGTTGGACGTGTGGTTCTCGTCTCCCATCCCCTCCACCCGTAGCCATTCCCCCGATGAGCAGAGGAGTGCTCACCACAGGACTTTTGTGGATGTGCACGTGTGTGTTGAGTTGCAAGGGCTCAATCCTTCATATCTCCCTCCTGGTCTCCTCCCCAAACCACTGATGGAGCATCAGAGTTGTCCTGTCTGCTCCAAATCCTTTGCCTCCTCCTGGAAGAGGAGCGACCCTCTCGGGCTGATTCCTTGCTTTTGTTCTGCCTGGTTGGGTTTTTTTGGGGGGGGCAAGGAAATTCTTGTTAGCCAGAGAGGTCAGGGTGTGCATCTCCTCCCCGGCGACCGGGCTGAGAGCGGGCTGCCAGCGCTGGTCTCCAGGGCAATAACCTCCTCGCATTCCTCACATTCCTCCTGCTTTCTCTTTCTTTGGAGATTATGAAGATAACTTCCTTCTCCCATTGCTGAGCAATGCGAGGGTCCAGGAAAACTCTTAAATTTCCCCCTTGCTCCCTAAATTACCTTGTGTGTTGTGAGATGCCCCTCCAATGTCCTGGGAAGGGCAGTTTGCTGGTCGCTGGGATTTGTGCATCTCAGGAAGAAAGCTGCTGCTGGTATTATTCTTCTAATCGCAAAGCATTTTAATTAAAAGAGAAGGACTTTGTTGTAGCCCGTCTTACCCGCTTCCTACTTTCTTAAAGACCTTCCTTAGTTTTTCGTGAAACTATTTAGCCTTTCTAGCAGAAATTTCAGGGCGTCTGTGGTTTTTTTTTTTTTTGCCTGTTTGGCCCCATGGGGGCTGTGGCTGAAGCACCGTGTTTGTTTTTTGGGGGATTTTCTTCTTGTTTATATCTTTCTGGCCCAGGAGAGAGATGTGGATAACAGCAGCATGTGGGGCAGTGGGGAGCCCATGAGGAGGTGTGGGAGGCTTCACCTGTGTGACGCTGGTGGTAGCCACATGGGCTCTCATCGGGCTTGCCCTCCACGCCGATGGGGCTACACTGTTTTTTTTTTTGGGGGGGGATGGGGTTTTTTGTTTGCAAAGGGCTCTGGCTGGTGCAGGCATCTCTGTCCCGCTTCCCCCCAGTGCGTGCCTTGGGGACCGGCATGGCTCCTGTCCCTGTGGGGTTTGGTGGTCCCCAAGGGCATCATCGCCCTGCTGGCACCCTGCGGTGGGGGGAAGGATGGAGACGGTGCTGAAAAACTGTGTGTGTGTGGGGGGGGGGGGGGTACCCACTGGTGGGGTCACCCTTCCTTAAGGGCTGGCCAATGTTGATTTTAGTGTGAAATTAGGATTGTAGTCCCTCTTTCCCAAAATAAAGCATTGCCTGGTTTCTCCTCCCCTGCAAAAGAACCCCACTCTTAGAAATATTTTTCTTTTTTTTTTTGTTCATCTTTTAAGCAAAACAAACGAACAAAAAGCCCTAATCTGTTTGTTTGCAGTCTTTCTACTCGGATTTTCTGTGGTTTCTGCAGTTGGTGGCTGATGGACAGGGATGGGTTTAAGTTCCCCGGGAGGCTGGTTTTGGTGCAGGAAGGTGCACGGGCAGCAGTGAGGGGCTGCCCAGAGCCAAGGATTTCAGAGGAGTATTTCTCGTAATGTTTCCAATTTAGAAGTTGAGAATTGTCTGGATTTTAAGCAAATTCAGATGGGGGCAAACAATGATGAAATGTTTAAAATATGTTTCCACATTTTTGTGGGAATAGAAACTGTTCTTACCCAAGCTAGGCTGCAGCTTTTGGAAGGTGAAAATATGTGGCCCTTGCACATTGTCAGCATTGTTGCTGCCTTTTTTTTTTTTTATTTTCCCCCTTCTTCTTTTTTTAAAATGCTCATAGGAAATTGGCTTTGGTAATTGAGTTTCTACAGAACCACAACATCCAATAGCTGTTCCTTTCCAGGGGTCACACTTAGGTTAGTTTAAGTAATGCACAGTCGGTTTAACCTCTTGTGGTTTGTAGGGCTATTCTAGAAATTACTGGTGATTTGGGGTGTGTTAGAGTAACGACTTCACAGGAAAACCCCAAATGTCAGGCTGTCTGGTTTTCAGAGAGCTCTGACCGCTCAGCCTGCGAAAACCGGGCACCTGGTGGTGTGTCCCTCGAAGGGACCTGCTCCCGTCCGAACATGTAGTTAAAGCCTTTACGGCCCCTTGGCTTTCCCTTTTGAAAGGAGCTGAAATGGGGAATTGTTTAGAAATAGGGAAATGTTTTACCTGCGTTGAGTTAGAGCATCCTCCCACGCGGAGGTGCCTGGCGGAGCCCGAGCTGGTGACACTGCCCCGTGCAGCGGGTCCCCCGGCCGGAGGGGCAGCAGTGCCCCACACCCCCAAATCCCCGGGGATTAGGGGGTTTGCTGCCAGCGCGGGGCCAGCTTTAAGAAATTATGAGCTGGGGCTTTAGCATGGTACCATTGACAGTTTGGTATAAAAAGCTCTGTGTTGCAGGCTGCGATGACAGGGGGTGATAAATCACTCTTGGCTGGTGCTACAGGTTCTAATAATGGTATTTTAAAAAGATTACATGGGTTTTAATACCAACTTTTTGCTGCTTTGTACTCTCCTCTTTTTAAAGAGCGGAGCCTGTTTTGATTCAGCATTCTTGGAGCATAAAGACGGAGCCAGGATTTTTACTGGGCTGAAATACAGTGGTGTGGTTTTTTGTTGTTTTGTTTTTTTTTTTTCCTTCTGTGAACACGAGGATCCTGTTGGAGTGTCTACAGCCTGGCTGGCCAGCAGTGGCCCCTTCCAAGGGAGCTCGCTTGCTTGTTTGTCTGTTTTAAAGGTGACTTTGCTCCCTGGAAGGTTAAAGAGCAAGCAGCTTCACCCAGCTCTGGTGGGCACTCTTAGAAAGAAATTTGTGATAGGAAGAGACTTTGCACGGCAGCAATAAGGGGGGAAAATTCCCTCCCTGGCTTCCTGTGACCCGTTCCCAGGGGATGGCAAGGCATTTATGTGATCAAAGAAACCAGCACAATTATAAGCCCGATGGAAAATAATTCCCTTGCCAAGTATGCATGGGCACCTGGGCAGGCTTTACCTTTGCTCAGAGCAGTGTGCAGTGAATTATTGTATTTTTGCCCACCTGCCAACTTTTGGGTTTCTAAAGCACAGCATCCGGCAGTTTTGGGGGGGGGGTCACAGGGTGGCGAGGCAGCAGTGGCACTGCCAGGGCAGGGCAGTGTATGCTTTTCTTCTCTGTTGGGGGGAAAAATGGCTTTGATAGTGCCTGCTAATGTTTCAGCACTGTTTACATAATAATTGCGGTTCGCTTTCATTACCTCTCGTAATGAGATGGCTTTCTTCTAGTGCCATCCCTTGCTGGTTGGGTTCTACATGCTTCTGCCTCCCCATTCCCCAGGCACGGGGGCTGCCAGCCTGTCCCTGGCTCCCGGGGCAGGAGAAGGGCCAGTTCTCCTCCTGGCAGAGGCAGGGAGGTTGCAGGGGGCTGGTGTCGCTGGCACAGCTTCTGAAAGACCCAGGTGGTGGGTTGGAGCATCATGGCATCTGAGCGGTGTTGGGTTTAAATGCATTTTGTGTGATTTCTCAGCACGGTGCTCGTCTTCATGCTAAAATCTCATGGGTTTAGCTATGTGCAAGCGAGGGAATCCACAGACCAGCTTCCAGCGGCAGGGGGGGGAAGAAGCCAGGCCCCTTCACCTCCCAGATGCACCGTACCAGCAGCGCCGATCCGTGCCGGCGGGCGTGTGTCACGGCCATCGTTTGGGTCTACGAAGCCGCTGGATTCACTGCTGCAGCCCGACCTTGATGTGGTCCTTGTTTCCTCCCCGTGTCCGAGTGACTGTGAGCGGCAGCACTGCCCTGCGACAGGCTGCCGGCATCTGCCTCCTGCAGCATCCCCGTAACGCCCGAGCTCCTGGTAAATAAATCATGTCTCTGGGAGGAGAGCACAATAGCGTGAGGGCTACCTTTTGAAAAGGTGAGGCTGGGTGTTGTTTGGTTGCTTGGCTGTTGGGGTTTGTTTTTTTTCTTTTTCCCTTTTTAGCTCACCCAGTGGGTGCGTTCTGGTTGCAGAGCAGTGATGCTCTGGAGCAGGATGAGACCCCACGGGGCAGTGGGTGCGGGGGTGGGGTGGGGTGCTGCCTGCATGGCTTTGCAGATGCCCATTGCCTGTCCCAGGGGATGGACACCCTCTGCCCTTTGGCTGCGAGGGAGCATTTCTTCAGAAATACACCCCAAAGGATTTGCTGCCAGTGGTGGATTGAGGGCTCAACTGCTGGAGGGAGGGTCCAAGCAGAGGATGAGTTGACTGCCCTTCTCCTTTGCAGAACAGAACCCTTATTTTGGGGGGGGTTAGGGAAGGTGGTACCATATGGCTTCCCCTAATTTATGTGACTTACTTGGGGCTCGTTGGAGACCTGTGGCTTGGTGGGTAGGAGGAGGCTCCGGGATGTTTCTGCCTTGTTGAATCCAGCCTTCCAGAGGGAGGTGGCGATGCTGGTGGCAGCCGCCAAACCAGCACAAACCCTGCGTAGCTCAGCTCCCCGCTTTATTAAAGACTCCTTTATACCACTCCTTGCTGTAGCCTCCGCGAGAACAGCCGATCTTTTCAGCAGCCTGAAACCTCCCTTACCGGGAAGGCTGTGGGGCAGGGAGCAGCCAGGCTGGCACGGTGCTGCTGCTATACGCTGGCCCCGAACCCGCTTCGCAAACACAGCCTGCGAGCGGGCGAGGATGAGGATGGCCAGGGAGCCTGGCACTCCGGGCCAGCCTGGCTGAGTCCGGGGAGCATCCCGCTTGCCAGCCAGCCAGCGCTACAAGGGACTGAAAAATAGCTGTGGCAAGTAGGGGTTAACGTCTAGGTATCAAAATATGCATAAAAGGTTAAAGGAGACTTCCTCCTTGTCAATGAATTACGGCTTTAAAATATTTGCATTCTTTCCTGAAAGATTTAGGAATAATTATATAGTACTCAGGGGCAAGGCATTGCCAGATAAACTTAACAACTCTATAATTTGTACTCGAGGCAGGGTTTCCTGTAAATGATAGCTTTGTTTAATTTTACAGTACTGCTTCCAAATGTTTGCTGGGTACGAATCGCCAGCTAAACTGGACTTGTGAATCTGGAGGAGCATTTGTTTGTTATTGCAGACAATAAAAGCTGCTGTATTAGGCTAGAACTTGGCATCTCCTTTACAACTTCTAGGCATCCTTCCCCAGGCAGGTTTGGTGGGATGGGCAGCCGATGCAGGGATGCGAGCAGCTTTCCAGCTTCTCCATACAAAATCCCTGAGCTGCTTTAGGATCTCCCTCCGGCTCTGCCTTTCTTTTTCTGGGGTTGGGAAAGGAACGCTGCAGTCGCAACACACATACTTTATTTCCATTACTCAGGGCAGGAGTCATGCATGGTTACAGCCAAAGACACTTCAGCAGCTCTGGGGATAACAAGATAGCTGACAGACTGGAATGTGGATTTATCAGGGGTAAAAACTGGCAAAATTCCTTATTTCTGATTCTTCTTTTCAAATAGGCCCTTCATGGTCCTGCTGCATGAGCCCACTGTGAGATTTAACCCCTTCTGTTCCCCCAGCTGGGTGCCGGGATGTGCACTGGGATGTGTCTTCTGGGATTAAATTGCTCCGTTTCACTTCCTAGGTGGTGTTTTTAAACTGCAAAGATCTTCCAAAAATGTTTCCAGTGGGTTTTTACTTTAAAGCGCAGGCCTTTGCGCCAGATGCATGTCTGAGTAACCATAGAATGTAAATTTTACTGGGTGTTGCCTTTGGGCTGGCAGTTTGGGAGACTCCCGGGCAGTTAACATAGGAGGATTGTGCCGTGAAATCCGCTTCCTTGGGATTTGATTCGTGTTAATTTCTTTCAGAGCAAATCTCTTTATTGACTTCAGTTGCGTTTTGATGTAGAGCTAGTTTTCCTCGAGTGCCTTTATTAGGACCTGGAAATACTTATATTGCAGTGAAAAATGGGTCGTCCTCAGCTCTATGGCTTTTCAGTAATATATGCCTTTTAATATTCTGAGACATTAAGCAATTTTTTGGGGGGGAAACAAGTTATAGCCAAAGCAGCACACTTGGAAGTTAAATAGATGAAGTAAAATCCTTCAACTACAGGAGCTAGGTTCAGAAGACGAGTCGAGCTGTTCGGTAGAAGAGTTTCAAGTTAAAATTTAACATGTTCCCCAGTGTTCTGTGAGCAGCCTGTGGTGCAGCAAGAGCTGGCCGGTGCCAGCCCCGCGCGGGAGCCTGGGGACAGGGCTCTGACGTGGCTGTCTGTGGGGTGGCTGCATTTGGAACTGGTGGTTGTGCCTGTGGTTGTGCGTCTCGACCAGCGGGGAATGAGGAGAATTTCACTTTTTTATTGGAAAAGGAAAGGATTGCTCAAGGGTGGTTGCAAAACACTTTGTTTTGGAAAAAAATGTCATTGTTTGAAAATAGCAGGAGGGCAGGAGGGGGGCTGTACCTAAGCCTGCAACAGTTTGCAAAACATTCCTCCTACCTGGGGGCTCAGGTGAAGCTTCAAGGCTTTGGTGTTAGCTTGGACTTTTGTCCCAGGGTGTCCAGGTTACAATTCTACACTTCTCCTATCCCTGCCTCTCCCTTTGGGGATGAGGGATGGGAAAGTTTTATTTTATATTTTTTTTATTTTTATTTTTAGGAAGTAGAGCTTGGAATAAGGAAAGTCTTGACTGGTGGGCAGAAACACTGATGGCTGGCTGCACTCAAAGGACCTGCAACCTGGCAGTGGTCAGCACTTGGGCTCTCATGGGAGAGCTGCTGGCTCCTGGTTCTCTGCCCTCTGTGCTTTTTGCCCTGTCCCTGTGTTTGTCCCTTTGGCTGTGCCCCAGCCACGTGGATTTGACCCAGCGTGGCCCCTCGCCGCTTGCTGCGTGGGCTTCTCAGGGTGCTTCTTGGCCTGTTTGACCCTGGTGCCTCAGCAGGACAGGTTCATCATGGCGGTGGGAAGCTGCTGTGCTTGCAGCTCGGGTGCTGTGGGGCTGTGGTGGGCCACTGGAGTCACCCAGCCCCACGGGAACGCCACCCATGGCAGCCCTTCTCTCTGCCCCACCAGCATTGCCCTGTGCCCCTCTGCTGTGGGGACTGCTCCTCTCTCCTCCGGGCTTTTTTTAGTCCCAGACTTTTTTATAGATAGTTTTATATATACTATATATACTTTTATATATAGTTTTTGCTGACGGAGGGTTGCAGGGTGGCACAGTGGCAGCTGCGGGGAGTGTGGGAGCCCCCCCCCCCCCCCAAATCCTCCCTGCTTGGGCAGGAGTAACACGACTGGTAAATGCATCCCATCCTTCTCATGGAGAGTCCCTTCCCAGGGGCTCGCAGCATGCTGGGGGCTGTTTACCTTCCCACCGGGGGGTTTGGGGTGGTACCTCCCGGGAGGTGGATGGCAAAGGTCCTGTTTGCACTCACTCCTCCCCTCAGGTTGCTCAGGGCCATGCTTAAAAACTAAATAAAACTAAATAGACCCCTTTGATGCTTGCTGGCAGAAGCCTTGATGCCAGTGTCCCCTGGTCCAGTGGGGTGCTTTCAGCCGGGCACGTTGTTTACCCACCTCACCGAAGCTGTTTGCAGGAGCCCAGCTGCTGCGCTCGAGGGGAGATCAAAATTCAGGTCTGCGGGTGGAAAACCTCTGTGACACCCAGGGCCGAGGTCTCCCATGCTTGCTCTTTCCGAAACACCAAAGAAAAGGTCACCCTGTGTTGTCCGTGTGGGCCATCCAATGTGTGGGGTGGGCAAAGCCACCCCAGATGTGGGGAAGGAGAGGTGCCGTGTTCCCGTGCAGAGCAGCACCGGGAGGGCACGTGCCCACGGGGTGAGAGGTGTTTAGGAAGAGGGTTGGGAAACCAAAGAGATGGTCTCGTCCTAGAAGGCTGAGGTGGCCTCCTGTGCCCTCCCGCGGGGTGGTCCTCTCCTCGGACCTCAGACCAGCTGCCTCCTTCCTCTGGGGCGCTGCTGCCCCTCCGGCAGCGTTTGTGCTCAAAGAAACCTGGGGGTGCAGAGCCTGCCTTGCCAGTGGCTGCGAAGATGCTGAGATCTTTCTGTGCTAACGTGAGGAGGAGGAGGAGGGCCCGTGTGAACCTGCCGACAGATAAGGCCAATGGAAAACAGGGTAGATAGAGGGTTCTGGAGGGGAGGGGGAAGGAGGATTTTTTAATTTTGTGATACCCTTATCTTAATCCTTTCTCCCCTCTCTCCCACCCCCCTTCTCACCTCTGCCAGGACTTGCCTTTTCCACAGATGCTGGCAGGCTGCTGCTTCCAGCCTGGGGAATACACTGGGAGTCTGTTCCAGCGGCGGGATGGGTTTTTGGAGGTAGGTCGGGTTTTGCCGGCTGAGCACAGTGCCCTGCTTGTGTGAGCTGGGTGGCTTCGGCAGCAGATGCCTGGCCTGTTAAAAAAAAAGTTAATGCTTGGCGAGAGTAGCACGCAAAGGCTTAAAAACCACATTTTTTCAGGTAAAAAATCTTATTTACCAACTCCGCTGCCATCTTAGCTCTGAGGTGGTTTGTCTGAGGGGAGATAAAGCTGAGACGTGGGAGGTGGAGGGGATGGTTGCCACCGCTGCTGGTGCTGGGGGGGCTGCGCTCCCATCTCAGCCTCCCTGCTCCCAGGAAATGTCCCCCGGGTAACCCCGGTACCAGGCTCTGCCGTGGTGGCATCTCCTGGAGGATGTCCTGCCTGGGGTAAGGCAGAGCTGTGGTTGGTTCCTCCTCCTTCTCCATGGCTTGGAAGGGGTCTGCACACCCCCCCCTTTTTTTTTTTTTAGGGGGGCTAAACCTAGGGCTGTGCTGCTTGCTGGGGAGAGAATTTCCACCAGCGTTTCCTCTCTTCCCTCCCTGGCTTGTAGCTGTGCAAGGAGGCCCAATTTCAGGGGCGTTTCAAATGTGTTGGGGAAAGTTACACCTTGGGGTTTTCTGGCTCCTCTTGTGGCACTGACTTGCCTTTCTCCATGTGATGCTTCAGGCTGGAAAGTCGTGTCAAGTCGTGGTGGTGTTCTGCTGCAGCATATAAGTTTTATTTTTTTTTAAGTTATTTCCCCCTTCTCTCCCCCCAGTATCAGACACAGATTGCTCATTAATTTCCCACGCAGCTTTTCTTCTCCTGGCCAGGCAAGGCAGAACCTGATAGCCACAGAGAGCCCATTGCATGTCCCAAATAGCCCCTGGGAGCGGGGGAGCTGGGAAGCACACCTGCATGCCTGGGTCCTCCAGCTGCGGTGGAAGAGCTGCTGTGAGATCAAGTTCTGACCATCCCTCCCACAGCCCTTCCTCTGGGCTCATTTCCCCAGCCCTGGTTTGCATCAGATGGACACCAGCTAATTATTTCTGAAACCTCTCTAATTGACACCTCTTTCTGGTCCAGCTGAAACTGTGGAATTGTTTCTACAGTCATGAGCAGAGGGGAGGACATGGGGCAGAGCAGCATCACCATCCTTCCTTCCCATCCATCCATCCATCCCATCCATCACCAGCCTTCCTTCCCAAGAAGAGCTGGAGAGCAGGGCTGGCAGCATTGCTCCAGTCACCAATGAAGGAAGGAAAGCCTTCATGTTCTTTTGTGGGCAAGGCTGAAACATGCAGCGTGCCCCCAACGTGCTGCTTTAGCGAGTGTTTGTAGTTGTTTGTAGTGAGATGTAGTGTGGGTTCCTCACACCTGAGTTGTGGCTGTGATGCTCTGGAGAAGCATCTCTGGGTTTGATGTCAGTGGCTACTCCAGACTCCTGTTCTGGAGAGCTGCTCTGCACTGGGAGGTTCCTGGCTGAATTAGTGGGCCCAAAAGTGAGACGGGCTGCAGGTCTGGCTTGCCATGGAAGGGACTTTGCCTGTGTCCAGGCTGAGGTGCTCACCTTGCGCTGAGCTAAAGTGGGGGAACCACTTGGGAGCTGCAAGCGTGGAGTAGTGTGAGTGCTCTGCCTTCCCTTTAGTGCCCAAATGGTCTCCACGCTGCTATGAAGATGTCTTGTGGGAAGCTTGTAGACTAAATTTTATTTTCGAAGGCGCAGGAGACTTTTTGGTCTTGGGGCAGGGAAATGGCTGCTCCACCACCTTGCAGCCCACCTGCCCTGGGTGGACTGGGAGCCAGTGAGGGCTTCTGGCGAAGGAGATGGTTTGTTTGGCAGGAGCAGCCTAGGGCTGAGCAGGCAGTGGGTAGCGTGGTTCTCTCAAGCCATCCTAGCTTGGGAGCCCTCTCAATTAATTTCCACGGGGGACCACAGCCCACAGCGTTGCCACCTTCAGAGCACCGCCTTCCACGGTGGGCGCTTCCCCGGACCCCTCCGGTCGCCCCTGGACCACAAAGCGAATATGAAATGCTTCACGAGAGCTTGGGGGGGAAAAAAGCATGGAAGCAAAATGCATTTGGAAAGCTGGCCTTTTGTGTATCTTTCTCCGAAGCCTCTTAACCTGTCCTGAATTCTCCCGTTATCTGCACGGTGTCTGTGCTTGGGGGAGCTGGGGGAAGGGCTTGTTAATGCGTGTTTTTACATGGATAAATGCGGTTGTGAAGTGGTATTGATCCATGGAAACCGTGGTGGATGCTTAGAGAAGAATCAGCTACTTTGTGATCAGCTCTGCCTCTGTCCCTTCGTTTGAATATCTTTACAAAACCCAGTTGTAGGAAAGCACGTTGTTTAAAAAAAAAAAAATAATTTGCATATTTCTGTGGCTTAAGTTAAAAAAAAAAAGCAAACCCAAAACCACACCACCCCCCCCCTTAGTAAGTTTTGTGCACATTGGAAACAAAGGCATCAGCATTTGCTTGTCAGAGCTAATAAAGTTTGCTTGGATCTTAATTTTTCTGCTTGATTTCACAAAGTAATTGAAACTTCCTTTTTGCTGCAAGGTTTTAGTTTTTTTTTTTTTTCTTCTTTAAAATGTTCTTAAAAGAATATCTTTTGGTCAGTGAGTTGATGGAATTTTGCTCAGAAGGCAGGCACGGTTTGAGCACAGCAAAAGTGTGGTCAAAGCTTAGGGGACAAATTACTTGTGTCTGCAAGTCATTCCTCCCCGTTGAAAACCACCTAGACCAAATAAACCTTGAACTCGAGGTTTTATAGGAGCTCTCGAGCATGTTTAAGGGAAGCTTTTTGTAATCGCAGTGATCTGATAAAGCCCTAAAAAGCCAGGGTTCCCATAAAGAAAATGGTAGTTCCACTTCAGGTGATAAAACCCATGTCTGGTGAGCTTTGCTTGCTGCCTCCTGATGACCTGTGGAAGAGCGAATGGTCCCCGCGGCAGAGGAGAGGATGCCAAGCTGCTGGTGCCAGAGCCTTGCCGTGGAGGGGACACCCCCCCCCCAAAAAAAAAGTTCATTTGAGAGCAAAGCCAGCGGCTTTTGAAGAAAGGGGCATCCTCCAGCTCACGTTTGCAGTTGCCTGGCTCCGATGTCTCACTGGCCGCCGGCACGGCACAGGGAGTTTTTAGAGGTTTGGGGGAAGGAGGGGCCCGGGTAATTGAAAGCAAACAAACAGCGAAGACAAAAAAAGAAACATAAAACAGCAAACCCAAAGCCACAAAATAGAAAACAGACTTTCCAGATTGATTAGTTCAAATTTGTTTATTTGAAGTCCTGAAAGTTCGCATCGTCGCTCTTTTGGGGTGTCTCTCAAATTGGGCAATGTGTTTACCATGTGTTCTCTGACTGGCTTTTCACAAGAAAAACCCCAGGTTTTGGTGTGTCGGTGGTGCCTTAAACTTCTTTAAATTGAAAGAAGGGTGGCAGGCTCTGAAGCCTAATTTAGTCTTGACGTGCAGGTGCTGCTCTTGAGAGGGTGACACTCTGCAAAACTTCTCTTTGGTGGAGGATTTTCCTCGGGTGCGTTAAAGAGTATGGAGGGTTTTCATGGAACTGCCAAGATATTTACCATTGGCTTTTTTTTTTTTTTTAATGTGTCCCTGGTGGAAATGGGTTTAGGAATAACAATGCACTCGCTGGCTTTGGGAATCAGTGGAAACCTGGTAGAGTCTGGGTTTAGTTTTGGTTTTTCAGGGTGGTTTGGGCTGGACGGTGCTTCCTACCTTCAGTACCAGATCAACGGAGCAGCTGTAATATAGATATTTTTTCCAGGTTTGGCTGAGGAACCTGTAAACCCCCAGAGGAATTACAGCTCCAGCCTATTAACTCTTGGCTGTTAATGAGTGGAGTCTAAATACCTTGATTGTGGCTGAGGTTTCAAAGCTGAGTCCTTTGCACAATATTGGTCTGACCAGAACACCTCATCAGGACAAGCTGTCACTTACTGGTGCTGGGGCTGTGCCTGCCCAGGAGGGCGTAGGGACGGTTTGGGTCGTGCTGATGCCATCTCCTGCCTCGGTGCTACCAAAGCCGGGAGAGACTCCCCGCCGCGCCAGCAGCCCGGCTCCCATGTTCTGTCACATCCAGGCACATTTGTTTATCTTTAACCAAAGCCTTGGATAAACTTCCAAAATAAATGAATGCAGTAGTCTAACTCGGTCTGCTTTGGCAGAGCGTTTCTGGAGTGATTCAAAAAGCAGAGAGACTTCAAACACCTCCTTTGGACCAAGTTTTCATGGTTGTCTCCTAAAGCACCAAAGGGCAATGGTTCCTTGAAGAAAATCTTTATTTTTTTTTTTATTTCCTCCCCCCTCCCTGTTTTCCCCCTTCTCCCTTTCTCTTTTCATCTGCACCCTTCGTCCACATCTCGCCTTCCTGATTAAGAATTAATCAGTGAAGATAGATGAGTGCGGGAGTGTTGTCGCCCCTGGGAGCGGGGCAGCTCCAGCGGGTCGGGAGCCCGCAGGCACCTCGGGGTCACCGCCACCGCCGGGGCCCAGCCGCGCTCCAGCGCGCGGAGGAATGCAGGAGCGGCATTTAAAGGAAACGTACAGAACTCATGAGGATTAAGGCTAATTTTCTGCCCCTGTTCCCGCGAGGGGTGGCAGGATGTGGCCACGAGGGGAGCTGCAAGGGGAGAGGCCGGCGGTTAGGGGCTATGCCTGGAGGGCTTGAGGTTTGGTTTGGTTTGGTTTGGTTTAGTCACTGGATGGAGAAATGGAAAGTTGCGGGGGGGGAGGGGGGAAAAAAAAAAAGGTTGAATTCCTCGTCAAAGATTTTGAAGGCTGTTGGAGGAAATATTTCTGTAGCTGGTGGGAAACAGCCTACAACCAATGATGCTTGCCATGCCTGGGCTCTGTTTGGGCCAGTGTTGCAGAACCATTGCTTTATGCAGGGACCTGATGTCCCCCACCTGCTGAGCGCTGGTCCTGGGGCTGGGCTCAGCCTGGTGGGACACCTCCTGCTGAAGGACTTCACCTGCCTGGGAGTTTGTTGTGAGGAAAGGCGTGATGCTGTCAGAGGTGTTTTGGGGATCTTGCCTCCCCTTGCACGTCAGGCTGGTGTATCAGGTCCTGCAGGAAGGTCGTGGGTATCCCTCAGCTTGAATATGGGAGGATTTGGGGAGTGAGGGCCCTCAGGTTGGTCCTTGGCAGGCCTGGGTGACCTGAAACGCTGCCTTGGAGCCAACCATCCATGGAGCAGGACCCGAGGCGGCCAGACGGCCAGACCAAAAGAGTTAATCACTTTGTATTTCTGAGCCCTGGGAGATCATAGAACAGTTTTGCTTGGAAGCGACCTTTAAGATCATCGAGTCCAACCGTTACCAGTGCCAAATCCACTACTATCCCATGTCCTTCAGCACCATGTCTGCCTATCTTTTAAATATCTCTAGGGATGGTGACTCCCTGGGCAGCCTGTTCCAAGGTTTGACAACCCTTTCTGTGAAGAAATTTTTCCCAATATCCATCCTAAACCTCCCCTGGGGCAACTTGAGGCCGTTTCCTCTTGTCCCATGGCCTGTTCCTTGGGAGA
>JAOTQQ010000063.1:20986020-21024265 GCA_026546715.1 Gallinago undulata
GCATCAGGAAGAGTGTGCCCAGCAGGTGGAGGGAGGTCATCCTGCCCCTCTGCTCTGCCCTGGGGAGGCCCCATCTGTTGCTCTGTGTCCAGTTGTGGGCTCGTTCCTGTGGGACCTGCTCTGGGTGGCCCTGCTGTGGCAGGGGGTTGGACTGGATGATCTCCAGAGGTCCCTTCCAGCCCCATGGTGTTCTGTGACTCTGTGGTGTGCATATGCGGTAGATGTTTGAAGTTGTCCTCTGCTACTTGAGCTCTTTTTGCCAGGCAGCCCCCCATGTGTTGATTGTGCTCCCTGCCAAGCCATTCACTAAAAAGCTGAACTTGAAAGGGCGTCCGTGGCAGAGTTATATTTTTGCTGTGCTCACATGGTGATAAATTACAAAAGCTGCCGAGTCTTTAACACTGAACAGTAGATGAAGAGTTGCCTTCTATGGGCATTGTTTGGTGAGCTTTAACTCGGGAAATAATTATTGCCAAATGTGTCCCTGACAGCGAGCGCACACCGTGAGTGTTCTTTACCTAACACACATCAACATTAGATCTCTGTTGCAGTGAGCCTAAATACTCGTGTTTTTCACTCTTTTTTTTCCTCAGGGGCTGCTAGTTAGAAAAGCAAAGAACGTTGTCTTTGCTCTTGGCTCTGGGTCAGTGTCTCCTGTGTCGGTAACCGGTCTGTGTTTCCAGTCTGCTATGCACACCCCGGCTGTGGTGCTGGTGTGTGTTGAAGCTGTTGCCCATCGCCGCTGGGCTTCCAGGGCTCTGTCCGTGGAGGTGTGAGCAGTTTCCGAGAGGCATCTGAGGGCTCCAGGCGATGGGACAGACGGACGTAGCCTTCTTTCCCCACAAACTCGGGTGTGGGGTGAGCCCTGCAGAGGGATGCTGAGCGGGTCAGCGCTGCTCGCTGGTTTAAAATGAGGTTTCTCACAAGCCGTGTCGCTTCGCTCAAGCGAGGATGTATTCTTAGGGGTGCAGAGACGCTAAGGACAGCCCTATCCCATGGGCATACTGGGGCCCCAGTGTCTTCCAGTGACTTTCCATCGGTATCTCCCACTGTGGCATAAGAAAACTGCAAGACAAACAGCCTACAGCCTTAAACTCGGGGTAACACAGTGCGTCCCCCTGTGATTAGCACTGACTGGCCAGAGCTCCTCAGCTCCAGACAGAGCTAATTCTTGATCACACGCCAGGACCACATAGTGCTGACGTGACTGAGAAATATCTTCCATAATTAGATTGCTTGGTCATTCATTTTTGAATGTCTGAGTCGCATTTTGGAGCATAATTTCTTAATGATCAACCGAGTGGGATCTGTGCAAGCCTGATTTACTGTCAGTTGTGTTCTCCGTACTCAGCTTTACACGTGTGTCCCAGGAATGCAAATCTGAGAGGAAGGGGATCGCAGGAAAACGATTTTGCTTTGGTAATATTAGGCAGGATGGTAACTTCAGTTTAATACTATAACTAGATATAAAACTGTTTTTTGTATTTGTGAAATACATTGGGTTTTTTTTTTTTAAATCATAACTAAATTTGAGTTGTCGTTAAAACGACTGTTTTAGGGCTCCCAGGGCATCTGTGACAACTTCAGAAGAGTCTGCAAAGTGTAACTAGGAATAGACATCCCGCTATCAGTAGGTTTGTGTTTGCCAAGTAGGAGAGAGGCTTGCCCCTCTGACACAAAAGAATGGGAAGTATGTCAGTGTCACCACCAAAGGCAGGCATGCATCGTGGAAACGGTACTGCAACCACAAAGTGCATTTCAGGTAATGTATTTCCAACATATTCCCCTTCCATAAGAAACTTGGGGGGGGGAAGAAACTATTTCAAGACTTTTAAAATGAAATTATTTTGACATTGGGAGACTAGCCATCACTCTAGCTGTAATTATTGCTTCGCTGCTGCTTATTTCTTTCCTGATTTGTCAAAGAGCCTTAGTCCTATATTGGAGCCGGAGCAAAGAGAGTCAAAGTGAAACAAAGTGGTGGCACATGGGCACTTTGTTGTTTTTTAATGCTGGCTAGTAAGGCAGCTCACAAAGGAGTCCCCAGGCATACTCTGGGATGGATTTGGTGGACGAGATCCGAAAATCCTGGGTGTGCATCTTCCTCTCCTTTAAACGACTTGCTGCACCCCTTAGCGCCGTGTGTTTGCCACTGGAGGTGCTTCTCCGAGATGGAAGGAAATAGAGTCCATCAAAGAAAAACAGATTTGTAAGGAGATAGTGAGCTTTTTCTGTGTTTTCTGGAAGCTGTGTCTAAGCCGTGCTGCTTCCCCTAACAGACTTTGAGCTTTCCATAACTCAAGAGCAGCGGATGGGCTTGTGCAATAAATACATCAGCTGTGGCAGAATTATTTGTCAGCCAAGGTCTCTCTGTGATGCCAGGGGAAACAAACAAATCCCGTAGCGCAAGTGGAAGCTAGATTTAAGGGGAGAGGTCCTTAGGAGTTATGCGTGGAGAGATATAAAAACAGTTATATCTTGTTTTAATATGGTCCATAGGTGTCTGAAGGGAGAGATACTGACATTTCTGCACCAGGATGTCGTGCGAAGGGATGCAAAGTTTCAGTAGCTGGGCCAGAGACGTTGGGAGGAGATCTTGCTTGTGTTGATCACGGGCAGGCTTTGTTTCGCGCTGTGCAGAAATGGCTGGTGTTTTTCTCTAAGCCCCCTTTTGGTGCTGGGGCAGGTGGGATGGCTCCCCAGTAAGTGCACGCTTGTGGAGAGGATGTTTTCTGTCCTTTGCAGCTCTCGCCGTCAGTCTCTGGACAGCGGTGGCAGTTGGAGGTTGTTGGTGGCTTCCAGGGTAAGGAAGAGCCATCTTCTTCTCCGTCTGCTCGAAGAGCCATCATCTTCTCCATCTGCTTCCTCAGGGTGGAGGATAAGGTTTGGCAGTGGGGTGTGAAACGGGAGGGAAGGCAGCAGCTTATATGTAGGCTGTGTCTTTTAAAATACCATCTGACTTGGAAGGATGACTTCCTCATCCTAACTGCTTGTTTGGATCATGTCTTCAGCGCTGACAAAAGATTTGCACAGTTTGCCCAAGTTTGAACAGCTTTAGTGTCGTCCCACCTGCCTGTGGTGGCGTGGCATTGTGGGACCTGCTGGGGAAGCTGGAGCAGATGGTTGCTGTGCCAAGGGTTTATCTTGGCCCACACAACTTGACAGCAGTGTTTTACTGGTGATGCTAGAAGGGCGGCTTCATCCTGCACTGCGGTGAGATGCTCTAAAAGCATTCGAGGCCAGATCCCGTGCTCGAGCTGTCTGTGAAATTTTGAAATAGAGCTATGGTAGATACTGAGGCACTTCGTGATTCCGCAGACCAAGCCAGCTTGAGCCAGATGACTCTTAGGAGACATTTATCTTTCAGGGTAAAAGAAGAAAAATCTGTTTGAGTTCTCCAAAAACAAACACCCAATTTTGCCCAGGATGGTGACAGAAAACTGCAAAAATAGGAGCTGGGAAATATAAAGCTCTTTCATGATCTGTTGCATAAAACAAGTATTCTTTAATATTGGTGATAGCTGTGTTTCTGAGAGAGATTACTTCTTCTATGATAATTGGAGGTGAAGAAAAAAAGCTTTATCTGCACCAAAAGGACTATTGCCATTGATACTGTATTGTGTATTAGCTGAATGGAAGTAATTAAAATACTCAGCAAAAATTCTGTGGAAGATATAGTATATACAGGTCAATTTGCTGGTTCTTCAAATTACATTGTGCAAGATGAATTTATTCCATTATTACATTGTGCAAGATGAGTTTATTCCATTTACTAAGCAAATAAATAAGAGGACATTTTTTCTAATGTTCTTTTAGAAAGACAAGGTATGGTATTTACACGTTGCTATAAAGTTCCTCTACAGAATTAGGTTTTGACGTGCCTGGTCCAGCACTCGCAGCTCGGAGCTCCTTGGTGCTGTGGGTCCTCACCCCCCCGCCTCGCCGACCCTTCTCTTTGCCCGTGCGTGGAGAATCCTTTTAACTCCGGATATTTTCTTCTCTGCTTTTCAGGTGACCACTTGAAAGTCTGCTCTCAAGGCTACACATGCTGCTCTCAAGAGATGGAGGAGAAGTACAGTCAGCAGAGTAAACATGACTTCAGAAACGCTGTCGTGGAGCTTAGCAATCACCTACAAACCATGTTTAGTTCCCGATACAAGAAGTTTGATGGTAAGTGCAGAGACCTTGAACTTGCTCTCCCTAGGATAAAAGGTAAAAAAAATCTCCATCCTGTTGCTCTCTGTCCAGTGGCTCTGCTCTGCCCCAGCCTTCGCTGGGGAAGTTGGTGACTCATGGCTCAGAGGGCAGAGCATGCCTTGTTTTGCAATCCCACGAGAGAGAAATATTTGCTGATTATGGCTGCTTGTTTCCCAAAGAGAGAGATCTTTCTTTCTGATTAATCTTTTGAAAAACCATTTTGCTCTTAATGAAGGATTGCAGTTAGTTTAGTTAGTACATCCCTGCAGTGCCTGTAACTGTAATGTGTGTAACTTGCAGCTCTGATCCACAAAAATGCTGATCTTTCCCAGTCTGTTGTTAACCAACAGGATTTGTATCCGTCTGCCTTTGCCTTTGGGGCTAAGCAGATAAATACAGAGCTGCTTTCGTGTGGGGGGTTCAAGTGTGATGTGGGGTCAGTAGCAAAACGACCCAAGTCTCAGCTGCTTTTCCGTGGCTTGGAGTGGCAGTGCTGACCGCTGGCTGACAGGCAAAGGGCTGCTCTGGGCATTGCCCCAGGATCTGCAGCCGTGTCCCATCAGACTGGGTCTCCACAGGGCACACGTAGGTCATGGAAGCTGCAGGGAGAAGGTCCCTCTGGAAGTAGCTGGCACATACCCTTCTAGTGCTGCCCACCTCACAGCCAAGCGCCTTTCCTTCAAGAACACCTTGGGTATGTCCCCCTTGCAAAAGCTGGAGGCGATGCCCAGGTGTTGGGCGCAGCACCCATCACAAGCCTGAGCCCCTTCTCCTGGGGGACTCTGCGAGCGCCTCGCTGCTCCCGGTCCTGGGCATCCCCAGGAGGGAGGAGCAGGGCATCAGGCTCCTGCCTGGGTTGTCCTTGTTGGCTGGGGGAACGAGGTGACACCCAGTTGCAGGTGGACATATCTGAAGATATTTCAGATATATTTCAGCAGGGGGACTGGGTTGCTGACACTGTTGTTCTCCTCATACATCATCATCACCGTCTGGTAGCAGAGGGTGATTCCACTGTACAGCTTTTTTTTTTGTTTTTTTCCTGGACTTTTCCCCCTTGTTTAGTCATTGGTTTGACACAGATTTCCTGCTAATACACCAAAGTCTGGGCTTTCAGCCTCCCAGGGACATCCTCTGCACTACTGCAGCAGGTAGCAGCTCCTTTCTTTCCAAAGGGATTGGCACTCAGGTGAGCAAAAAAGTCCCTGGGTATGAAATTGCAGTGAGTCAAAGTGAAATTACGCAATCAGCTTGATAGCATCTAAATCTGCTGGCTAAATATTTCCCTCTTAACTTCTGTTGTCTCTACCTGCTGGTACACCAAAGGGGTGATAGAGAGAGAACCAAAGTGTCTAGACTTGCAAGTTTATTAAATGCAGAACAAGGCACTTAATGAAATCCAGCCTGTAGATAAGCCCTTTCAAAGAGACCAGAGGAACAGCATCTGCTTCACCTTAAATGAACGAGGAGGCTTTTTGAAATGCTGCACTGAAAGCAAAGAGCGCGCGGGGCTCCTTGTGTTAGTATCCCTGTGGTGTGCTAGGTGTGCCTGCCCCTCCACGGGGGGAGAGGTGGCTTGCAGGACGGCTGGGTGATATTAAGCCAAGCTGAGCTGGGTACCTGTCAAAGCAGGAGGCTTCAAAACAGGGGAGCTTTGATAGGGAGCCCTGAACGAGCCGCTCTGTGGGTGCTGCACAGCTCTTCCATCAGCCCCTGGCAGCATGCCTGGTGGGGGTCTCACCCTGGGAACCTTTCACAGGCAAATCCCGAAGGGGATGCTGGAAGCGGGATTTACTGTGCCCAGCCTGTCCCTGGAGGGTGTTGCTCTGCCCTGGGCAGATCTAACGAAGGAGAATTAGCAGCTTCCTCAGCTTGTCCCACAGCCTAATGGCCCCGTCTTTGAGCATTTGCTAATATCAGATCTCAGTCTTCATTTGCTGCAGACAGAGCTTATTTAGGGATTAATTATTTTTTTTTTTTCATCTTACCTGGGGTAGAAGCAGAGATGAACTGATTACTATCCTCCATCATTTGCCTCTTGGAAGACTTTTAATTATGACTGCTTCTCTTCCTCCAGGCCAGTCACCTGGAGGCTGGAGACACTCCTCCTTCAGCCACGCTCTTGCCGGTGGCTGGTGCAGGTTGAAAAATCCCCCCTCTGAGCTCCTCAGACTCTTCTGCAAAAATTGTGTAGTTGTGTTTGTTAAAGAGCCTGCAGTTGGTTGATTGTGATGGCTTCTTGTGGTGCAGTGTTGTCTTCCTTTGCTCCTGGTGCTTGGTCGTCAGGTCAACTATGGTCAGTTCTGCTTTGCACTTCAAAGTTCTCCTTGTCCAGTGTAATTCTTGCCATGCTTCTTGATGTGACCTAACTACAGGATAGAGAAATTATCAAGAACCCATGTATTTGTCCTGACCTCTAGGGATGAGATTGGAAAAGCACGTGGTCCCTTCCAGAGCTCTTCCTTCGCGTGGGCCTGTGCTCCGATTTGAGGGTATGCAGCCCTTTAGGGCAGCCTTGCGACTGGCAGCTAAATCTATTCTGATGGAAACAAAGCTGATACAAAAGGGCTGTGCACCTTCCTCTCTTTAACAATCATGGAATCATAGAATCATTCAGGTTGGAAAAGACCCTTGGGATCATCGAGTCCAACCATCAACCCTACTCTACAAAGTTCTCCCCTCCACCATATCCACTGAGAAATCCTCTGTACTACAGCTGTGCAGACGGACTGAGCTGGTCACTGCAGAGACCGAATTCACTTCGCTTAAGTGGTCTTCCAGCCGGTGGAACAGACACGCCTTGTGCAGGGTGACATGTCCCCGTGGTGCCCAGGGCCACTCCATGGTGCCGCTCAAGCAGCAAACCGTGTCCTCCAGCTCTTTGGAGCTCTTTGGTGCACATTCCCTGGCTGCTAATCTCTCAGCCTTGACATTGGGGTCCAAGAGGAGAGGCAAAGCCGCCGTGCTGCTGCCTCCGTGCTGCTGCCTCCGTTTATGCTCCGACTCCAAATCCTCCTCCAACCGCCTGACCTTTCCGGCAGTTGCCACTGCAGAAGGGCAGTGGAAGCGGCAGCACGTCCCTTGGATGGTGCCCGGTGGCTCCCGCAGCCTCTGCAGCAGCTGTTGCCAGGGCGCTGTGTGTGCCGTTGGAACTCTTGCCAGAATTGCTCTGATCTGATACCAAAGCCATACAGAAATGGATTATCTCCTCTTAATCGGGAGCAGGGAACAAGCTGCTGATTATCTGTCCCCAAAGGGCTGACCAGAAGTCATGTGTAATGTGACAGCATCAGGTCCTCCTGCACGGGTTCAATTTGCAGATGCTGGGAGCAGACTGGAGCTTTGGAGTCCCATATCTTATACATCCTGTCTAAATATTTGCTTACAGTACAGCCATGTACACTCCTGAGGGTCTCTCTGGTTGTAATTTAAACCACTAGCCCAATCAGTCCCAGTGTAGGAGTAAGGTATCTATTTTCAGCAGTAAGGAAAATGCTTATTTAATAAAATAAAAAATACTTTGGGGCTTGTCACGTTCCCCATTGCTAAATGTTTTTAAGGTGAAGATTTGCTGTCTTTTTCTGGCGTACGTGATCTCAGATGTGTTTACGGGCTTCATTGAGAAATGTGTGGATGAGATTCTCTGGCCACGTCCATGTCTCTTCGTGACAGTGACAGCCATGGGAAAACCACAAAGCTGTGTGACTGTGATGATATCTCCTGCCATAGAAGCAGCTATAGCATGCAGGACTTCAAGCATGCTGTGTTGTCCCCCCCTTTTTTTTCCTTTTTTTTTTTTTTTTACTTTAAAAAAAATCTCCTTTGTCTTGTCTCGTCTTCACCAGTTAGTGTCCTCCCCCTTCCTCCCCTGGGGATTAATTGCATTAATAGGATTAATGGTGACATTATGCCTGCATAAACACTCGGTCCCATTTATTAAACTGGAACTTTCACCTCTTTTGCCCTTAGAGGCTGAAGTTTTCCATGCCGGGAGCTGTGCTGGCTGAGCAGCACTCTGGGGAAATGGCTCAGCTGTTCCGAGGACCTGGAGCAGGGACAGGACATAGCACATAACTCTTCTGCAACCTTCCCGCTATTCTCCTGCTTCCTAGATAAGATGTTCTTAGGGTTTTTTTCTTATTAAAGGCACCTCCTGATTTTCCTGGAGGACGTAAGTGCCTGCTGCTTCCCCTGCCCCTGTGTTTCACAAGGGCTTTTGCTGTTGCACTTGAACCAAGTCCTGTCCCTTTCTTCTGGACGCTCTGAGTCCGGGGGGTGACACACTCCTGCAGCCCGTGTCTCGGGGAATGCTGTGCACAGAGATGAGTGGGAGGTGGCTTGTCCCTGGCCGGGCTGGCAGCAGGGTTGGTGTTCCCAGTGTTCCCAGTGCCCGAGCAATGGAAGGGTTTGTACAAAATGGTACCATCTGAGCTGGTGTCTGGCTTGCTCCATTAAATGCTGAGAACCCCATTTTTTTTTTTTTTCTGATCTGCTCCCCCTGACTTTTCCATTAGCATTTAAAATAAAATAAATGCAGAAGTGTAAAACAAAACCCTTTTGGGGCAATGAGTGGAAAGAAAGCCAGCCCCAGTGGCAGGAGCCAGCCAGGGGTCCCCAAGACCACTGTCCCCCCACCCTTCCCTGCACGGGGGCCAGAAGGGGACCCCTGTGCGTGGGCTCCATGTTCGCATTGGGCAGAGCAGCCACAGCTTCTCACATCCAGTTTCTCACGCAGCTGTGAAGTGGGGACATGCCATGCATCTTTGAAGCATCCAACCCAAGGTGCCCTTGATCTTCCAGCACCAGCTTCGTGTTACTCCTGGGTGCCCAAAGGCCAATTTACTTCTGATAACTGACTTGTGGCTGAGTCTGAGTAGCTTGTCGGGTGGAGAGTTGGCCAAACATCTTCTAAACTCTGCTACAATTGTTGAAAAACTCCACTTGTAATCTCATTTCTTCATCTAGATGTCATTGTTCAGATAACCCCTAGTTTGCAGCCACTGTCTCCAGGTAGGATTTAGGTGTGGGCACATGGCTGGGAAGTATTAATAGCTGGGATCAAGACAGGATGGATGAGGGGAAGCTGGTGGTGGTTTCATCTCCGCTGCTCAGGGCAGTGAGGGGGCAAGGGGTGAAAGACGAGCCGGCGGGTGCCCAGCCCACCGCTCCTATAGTTAGAATTTGGCAGACCATCGGGGTGCTCTGCCTTACCGAAATAACTGCCCTTTAGGGACCTTCATCTCCCCTTAACTCTTTTATCAGAAGTACCTGCAAAAGCAGAGACCTGGGGCCTCATCCTGCTTCTGTGCCAGGTTGCCCCGTGCACCCCAGACCCTGGGGTTGGCCCTGGCTGCTGGCACCTTGGTCCCTGCTGGAGCCACTCTGGGTGCTGTGGCAGTAGAGACCTGGAAGTAGAGACCTGGTGGCTCTTGGATGCTGGAGCCACGGGATGTTTGCGCTTCTGAATGAATCTCTGCGGTGGACAGAGCTCTACCATTACAACCCCTCCTCCAAGGAGCACCATGATGATGGCTGCATCTTTAACATGGTTTTGTCTGTCTGCTGCCAGTCATGTCTAGATGAAAGCACTGCCTCATTCTACCCTCTCCAGAAAGGGATGACACTAAACCTCGGACTCACCAGGGCAGAAAACAGTGGAAAGGTCTTTCATGTTTTGCAGAAGCAGCAGTTGCCTTCTGCCGAGAGCCAGTCCTTCAGGCTCAGTTTCGGACCCATTCTTCCCCAGGGCAGGGATGGAGTGATTTAGGAGAAGCAGAAGGGAGCAACCACCAACACACTTCCTTTAGAAAATCCCACTTGTGGGCTTTTGTTTGTGCTTTCCCACTCGCTGCAGCAGCGCTGAAACAAATTCTCTGCTGTCTGTGCTGGGGAAGCTTGTTTGTTCTTTGTTGTCTTTTATCGGGCTCCTCTCCATCTGGAGATTCTTAAGGAAGTACAAAAACCTCTGTGATTTTTAGTCTTGTTCATTGAGAAGCGTGATGCTTGTCTGACAGGGGCAGGGACTAGACCTCTGTTTTGGGAGGCTCAAGAAAGATCCTGGAGTCAAGTTGTCTCAGAAGGAGGAGATGTCAAAGTGGGGGGCAGGCCCTGGAGGTGGGGGGTGGGAAAATGAGACTTCTGTAACTGAGCAAAGTCTTAAGCAATGGGCAAAGCCACTTTCTGGACAGGTTTGGAGGGCTCAAACAGTCTTCTGGTGTCTTGGGTCCAAGCAGTACTGCTGTTAAGATCACAGGTAAACTGCTCTTAGGCTTTTGATTATTTTTTTTTCTGAAAGCACAGGTATGGGCACCAAGCTTTATACTCAGCAACAGGAAACGTGCCTGGTGCTCTCTGGTTACTAATTGCTGTCAACCAGTCAATGAGCTATTGTTTGTCTGTTTAAAATTAACCTTCTTCCTCTTCCCTACACAGTGGAACCACCTACCCACCCTATGTGTGGGGCTTGGGTTGCTTGTGGAGTCCTGGGAGCTGCTCCCCTACATGCTGGTTGAGTTGGTGGCATTTGCGGGTCTTGTGGTGGGCTTGGAGGTGTGATATTCCACCAGTGCACAACTGGAGTTACTTTGTTAGCATTAAATGTACTGTCACGTCTTAGCCATGGCCGTTGGCATGCTGGATGACCAGAGGAGAAGGCCCTAGCTGGAAGAGCTCTTGAGGCAAATGTAATGAGATGAGGGGAACTGAGGTAACGGGAACAAGAAAGCCATCCCCGTCGTTCAGCAGCACGGGTGCTCCTCAAGCTCTTCAACAGCAGTGTTAGAAAGGCAGCTTGGAAAAATACGTATGTGTGAAATACCTTAGTGAGCGTCCCAGAAAGCTCCTCTGAATGGAGGTACGTGGCAGGCAACCCGAAGGAACTCGCTTTCAGATTTTGTGGGTGATGTTTGCTGTTCAGGATGGGAGCTTGGTGTGTGGGTACCGAATGGGCCTGGGTCAGCGGGCTAAAGCTGCTAAGAAATAATAGATGTGTTTGAAAAGCCAGGTGAGCTTGAGGAATGGGGGCAGTGAACATTAGCCATGGGGAGGGAGTGGAGGGAAGAAGACACGAAGCAGTGAGTGAGGTGTCTTGGGGAAGACTGCCGTTCCCTTGTGGTCACGAGGAGGAGGATGGAAGGACTGGGGAGGAGGCAGCGTGGGAGCAGTGGGAGAGACCCACTATAGCTGACCCACTAGGGGACATGATGGTTCCTGGAAATGGGAATGAGGAGGCTGCAAAGGCTGGGTTTGTCCTGCTGAGTGGGATGTGGCAAAGCGGGATGGACCAAGAGGGTTCAAGGGCATTTTTGCTGTGGCTGCTTTCCTAATGCGATGTGCTGCCGTTTGCTTCTTGAATCACAGATGGCCACCTCCGTACTGTTTTTCCCCCCTCCTTTGGTGCGTCTTATTCCTTTAAGGAGCTCAGTCTCAGTGTGATGGTGGTGATCTCCCGCTCTGTGTCCTTCCCTGCTTTTCTGGGCTCCTGCTAGCCCTGGACGGGCAGATGAAGATGATGTTCTTGGGCCCTCCGGAAACAAGAAGTTACAGAAATCCCTGGGTTTTGGTGGTTGTTTTTTTCTCCTCTGAGGCTGCAGCCCAATTGTTGTTGTCTTGAAACCTTTTGCTAATCAAGCGATGGGGCAATGTTGTTGTCCCTCCCGGCTCTCCAAGGTTCATGTCTCGGGGCTGTTGCTGGGACACTGACATGATTTAAGCCTGTACTTCTTCAAACCCCGTGGAAGAGTTCTTCCCGTGTCAGTAAGTGCTAACACATGTTTGAAAACAGGACAGAGAAACAGCTTGTGGTTTTGCCCTGCCCTTCCTGAGTTCATATTCAATAAATGTGTTAACACTATGTATTCATCGGTTTCTCAACACTTCTGGAAAAAGGTTGTTAAGCTATGGTTTGTTTTTCCCTGGTGGAAATTACAAATGCGGTATATGCAATAAAGGAAATGAAGGCATATTAAAAATAATGAGGCACATCTAGAAAAAAACTTTAAAAAAGTCTTTTTCCTTTGGAGTAGGTGGTATGGCTATGGATGGCTGCACCCTCAAGGTGAAAAGAGCTGTGAAATGTTGATCTCTTCCTTTTTTTTTTTTTTTTCTCCTTTCTTCCTCCCTCCAAATTCCTTTTATCTGTCTGGGTTGAATTTGGCTTCGCGTGGTAGGAGCAGCTGCAGGGTGGAGTTTGCATCCACAGATGCACCTCTACGAATAGGCTGGGACGGTGCCGGCACCGGAGCCTTCGGGGCCACGGCTCGGGCAAGAGAGTCCATCTGGGAATCCATCTCGCTGTTGTGGACATTTTATGAGTAAACCATTTTATGAGAAAATATAATTAATCTCTTTGTGGCAGTCTTCTCCTGTACGCTCTAGAAAGCATAATTGTCTACCCAGACAAGCAAATTAAAGGTTTCGGTAAGGCAGACGGTCCTTAATTAATCATAATCTGGACAACATATTAAGAGTATACCTGAAAATCTGGGTGGCAAATTATCTGAAACTGATTAATTGTGCCCATAAAAATTCAGCACATTCCCTCTGCGTGCTTGAGCCTGGCTTTATTTGGTTTTTAAGGTGTGTTGAGGAATTGCATGTCTACCTGGTATCTGTTTGCATTCTTAATTTGGAAGCCTCAAACAGAGCAAGGCCAGTTGAAAACAGCTCTAAATCAAGCAAACCTGGTGCATGGGAGGTGTGTGTAGCACTCCTGGTGGCCTTTGGGAGCAGAAGGGTGTGTGGTAGCCTTTTCAAAGGTCTACTCTTTGAAGGCCACCAGCACACCCAAACGCGGCCAACAGATAGGCACCTGGAGAGCGTTGGCTCAACCGCTTTGCCAAGCTCTTGGATAAGACTCTCTGCCTTTTTTTTGCACTGCAGTTCAGGTTTTCTCTGCTCTAAAAACCATCGATTCTTGGTGCTGAACCCCGGGTTGCTCATGGTTTGACTCTTTGCAGATGCTGGAAGAGCAGCAAGCTGGGTGCCGTGGAGCTGTACCTCTCTTTGGGAAGTCATTTTCTGAAATAAATGTGTTTCATTCTTAAAGATCAGGAAATTCAAGGCAAAATTTTGCACTCTGCAGTGCCTTCAGCCCTGAGGTCTCCCCTGCCAGGGACACGGCTGGAGGGACGGAGGACACTGGCGCTGGTGGTTGCAGGAGGCATCTCAGGCCAGGCAGTTCTGCTGCTGCTTCTGTCATCAGCATTTTAGGGAAATGCCAAACCTGCCTGTGGGCAAAGAGGAACGTGCCCTTTCGATGCGTTCATCTAATTTCCAGGAGCTGCCTTTGATTTAGGTAGGATTGTGCCCTGAAGCAGGGGGCTCTCCGTATCAAAAGCCCTCTTGTATGAAAATTCTACTTTTCATATATCTGAAAATATTAGCACAAGGAATAGGAAAATGTTGCATCCCTTCTTATTTCAAAAAAAAGGGGGATGTTTTCAGATGAGACCTATGTATCCAAGATCAAAAAAAAAAGGCTGGGTACGAAAATCCAGGGAAGGGGATGTGTTGTCTGGAGGTGGGATTTGCCCTGTGTCTCGCAGTGGGTGGAGTGATTGTCTTTCTTCAAGCACCTCCTGCATCCACAATTCAGAAGAAAGGTTGTTTTGAATTATTCTGGGAACTGATGTCACGTGGAAGCTCCTTGCGGAGGTGCAGTGCTCTCGCGCACTGGGTTGCTGGGAGGGCTGGTCTGCCCTCAAGCTGCAAACAGGTAATACATCTTATTACCTGGAAAAAGGAAATTGCCAAGTAACTATGGTTATCTTTCCCTCTGTGCTCTTTTATGGAAGGATTTGTTCAAAAGCAGGTGGTTTTGTTGGTTTTTTTTTGCCCCTGGGACTCTTATTGCAGAAATACCAGATTTGGCACATCCAGTCTTTCTATTTATGACATCTCTAGGCTTTCCCTGAGTGTTGGGCATTGAAATTCTACCCTGAAATTCAGACGTTTTAAAGGAATAAACAGAGCCCAGAGCTGTAGGTTGCCTGATTGCAGATTACTGCCTTTTCTATCTCTAAAAGTTAATTGCATTGGAAATGTCATCTTCCTTCGAGCGCCAAAGTCGGGAGTGTCCACAGGATTTATTTTGCAATCCAGACAAATTTTAAACTTTCTTCTTGGGGTTAGAAAAAAAAAAAAAGGTTTCGTGGCTCTGGTGCCACTGGGCAGCTGCTGGTACCCTTGCTCCTGCACTCGTCCTCCTGAGCATCGCCCCGAGGGACAAGATAGATGGCTTTGCATCAGCAAGGTGTAGATTAGGTGGGTTGAAGCAGTAAAATGTGGACCTGCTCCCGTATCTTGGACAAGAGCTGGCTGAGCCCTGTGAGCTCCCCACTTTGTCTGTCCTCCCCGTGTAGCCCAGGCATCTTCTCCATGTTCTTCTGCTCTCGGGCAAGAGAACCAGGGAGACCTTCAAGTCACACGCAGCTCCAAGGGGAAGATTATGAAGCCCTTCCTGGCCTGTGCGTGTGCCTGTGTCTGTGCCTGTTTGTCCACAGAGAGGCCAGCCCTTGTCCTGGGCGCCCAAACATGGTGACCGGGAGGGAGGAGAGACCCTGCCATCCCTCCGGGTAGCGGCGTCCCGGGGAGCACCAGCAAAGTATGATTTGTCAGCTGTGAAAAATGTTTGCCTTTGACAGCTTTTCACAGGAAGGCTGTCAGAGTGATAATTTAATGAGTACAGATTGCTTGCAACACAGCTGTAAAACGTGCTTTTACAGTGCTGTAAAATAAGCAACCCAGGCCTTTGTGTGTTTGCTTTGTTTGAGAACAAGTCAACTTCTAATACAAATGAAAGGTGGTCATTTATTTTACCCAGCAAACAGTCAAGACGTAAGAGAGGAACTTGCCATTTTTCTTCTTGTAGTGGCAAGGTTAATGCTGGGTTACGTTGGTGTTGGCTAATCAGCTTGTTTTTGTGAAGGGGAGAACTAATATCTAACGAGATGTAGGGAGTTACTAGTCAGATTAGCATTTAAGTCATAAAAAGGAAAGGGCTGGTGGGCTTTCTTCTCTTCGTTGCAGGCCTCTATGCCCGTGGTTTGCGTAGAGAAAAGCTTAACCTTCCTTCCTGTGCCCAAGCTGGTTTCTTGACAGGGAGAGAGGAACTGAGGGTGCCACCAGCTGGAGTGAGACCTGGCCATAGATCTCCCGTAATCCCGCTGCTGACCGAGTTACGAGCGCTCTGCGTCGCGTGGGGGAAGGTCCCATTGCTGGCTGCATCACTGCTCCCTGGCCCCTTGGCACCCTTCCTCCCCACCTTACCCCCAGCCCAGAGGGCTCCAGGGAGCAGCGAGGCCACCCATGGGCCAGCGAGGCCACCCATGGGACAAGCCACTGGCACCGGTCGCTGGAGCATCCCGTTGGCACGGCACAGGGACGCAGGGGTGTGCTGCGGAGAGGCTCTGTGGGATGTGGAGCAGGAGGGTGGGTGGTGGGCACACGGCCTCCCCTGTCCTCCTCCCCTTCTTCTTTGGAACGGGGCACTTGAGAAGGGGCCTGAGAAGACGCTGGCTGGTGCTTGAGCAGGGATGATGGCTTTGCACCCGCGTGGTGCCTCCTCCAGCAGCTGTGTGGTGGGCTTTCAGAAGCGGCTGGGTTTGGTGGGAAGTTCTCATTTCCTCTATTTACCCTTCTTTTTGGGCAAGGAAAAGCTGCTGGCTGGAAGACTGCAGGTGCACAGGTATTTGTTGCTAATTAGGCTGCCTTTTTTTTTTTTTACCCCCAGGATATTTAATGAACTTACCTGGTTCTAGCCCACATGAAAAATAGCTAAGAGATGAAGTGCTCTAAAGCCTGGATACAGTTTATTCAGTTTCCACTTTAGAGTGTAACCAATAAAAGAAGCTTGGGCAAGAGGATAAAATGGTTATGGTAATATGGATGTATTACTTGAGGACTTTCCTGGCTTAAAACGTTGCTTTGGGTTCCTTTAGCCTAGTGGTTGGAAGTATTTAATGGATTTCCCATCAATATAATTTCAAAACCTAATTCCTTTTGAAGAGTTTCTTGATGCATCTGCCAGTTCTTGTGCCTGGCACAAAAGTATTTAAATGCACAACTTATTTGGTGATACTAAAAAGTCTGAGGGAAGGAAGGAAATGAGCCTTCAAAATGATTAAGTGAATTAGAAATTAACATACACCAAACTAATCTCTATAGTATAAACTCAACAGAAAAAAGTCTTCCTGGAGAGGAAATGCCAGTCATGGGAACAAAAGTGGAGGTTCCTGCTGATATTGGACAGAGGACATGTCGGGTGTTTGAAATCAATCTCTTCTTTCCTGGATCATTTCTCTCGTGCTCCTAAGGGGCTGCATTATATACAGCCGTGTCAGGCCCCGAGCCCCATGACTTTGTTCATCAGGAACTCGAAGAATGTTTCAGTTTTTCCAGAAAATGTTTTCTGTGTTAGGCTTTGTTTGTACTGGAGCGCTTTGAAGATGAAAATCTGAACTTCAGCATACTTGTAATACGTTTTAACAAGGTTTAAATTTACACTGGGCCAAAAATATTCTCTCCTATTCCCCCTTTCTAACAACTTCTGGCCCTAAACATTACTCCTTTAAGGATTAAAAAACCACAGAGGCGTGTTTTATTAAAAAATATTTATTGAATATGAGTCACAGAAAGGCAGAGGTTAGAATCTTCAATTGCTGGCGGCAGGCATAAAATAATGTGGCTCCTGGCGCACGCGGTGGTGGAGAGGCTGCACCCAGGGTGCCAGTGTCCCCATTCCCCATGGTGGTGTGTCCTGGGCGGCACCTATCCTTGCTCTCCTTACCTCCTTCACAAGGCAATGTAGCATGGAGTTTTGTTCCAAAATGGCCCAAACGCAGTTGACTTAATGGACCCCTCCCCTGTTGTTTATTTTATTGTAGCTCATCTACACCACATCTCCAAGGCAAAGGTTTTGTGGTAGGGTGCCTTTGCTTGGGTGGATGCGCCAAGGCTTTGGTGGCACTGCCTTGGCAGGAGATGTTCTTGAAACTGACCTGGCAGATGTATCTGACGTGCCAGACATTGTCAGATTAGCTCATTATCGACATCAGAGACGTATGTGGCACCGCTAAGATGGGGTGACTTCTCCAGCCTGGGGCTGCCTGGCACACTGGGAAGCAGAAACCAAGCCATGAAACCCAAGGGCCCCCATCTGTCCTTTGCCATCTGAAAAAAATCTCTTTTGTTGTTCTTGTCCCAAGTGTTTAGCCCTTGGATTTTGAGTAGTGGATTGTGAGCAAATTCTGGCTTAATTGTGGTTTTTTGGTACTGCCACAAACATCTGAAGCCCCGTCTGCAATCAGGACCAATTAGGTAATTAGATACAGGCCCTGCCCTGATAGCTAGCAAACTTGCAAGATGGGAGAGAAGGAACCTGCAGGTAGATTTTGAGGTTTGCTTTTAAAATGTATTAAAACTTGTTAATTTTTAAGGCTTTTTTATAATCATTTCAGAAAAAGAGCTGACAAGAACTGAAAAGGCCTATTTGTGCAAAGTGTCTGTTTAAGAAAAAAAAAACACCTTTTTTTTTTTCTTTCTGATAGTCTTGTGCTTTGAAATTACTAAATTACTGCTTTTAAGATGGCTGAACGGTAACACAAGAAATTGGCTTTTTTTTTTTTGTCTTCGTTTTGCTGACTTTTGTCGCGGTGTTCAGGATTGCATCAAAAGAGATGTCACTCATGCAAGTCTGTGGGTCTGGAAGGAGGTTGAGGGGCAGCATGCTTTATGAAGAGTAATCAAGAATTGTGAAATATGTAAATGGTTGAAAATTTTTAGAGAGTCTTTTCTTTTTCCACTTCATTTGGGTGATGGTCTCAGTGCACTGAATTTTCCAGTTAAGCAATGGTGGTGGTTGTAGCAGCGTGCGACCACACAACCCAAGGCCCATGTTTACCGTGTTTTCTCTACCTCTTTTCCAGAGTTCTTCAAAGAACTTCTCGAAAATGCTGAGAAATCACTGAATGACATGTTCGTGCGGACGTACGGCCGTTTGTACATGCAGAACTCGGAGCTGTTCAAGGACCTCTTTGTGGAGCTGAAGCGGTACTACGTAGGTGGCAACGTCAACCTGGAGGAGATGCTCAACGAGTTCTGGGCACGCTTGCTGGAGCGCATGTTCCGGTTGGTCAACCCCCAGTACCACTTCACGGATGAGTACCTTGAGTGTGTCAGCAAGTACACCGAGCAGCTGAAGCCCTTCGGGGATGTGCCGCGGAAGCTCAAGCTACAAGTGACACGAGCGTTCGTGGCCGCCCGCACCTTCGCGCAGGGCCTCGCCGTCGCGAGGGACGTCGTGAGCAAAGTGTCTGCGGTGAGCACCGTCTTGCCATTATTGACATGTCCCACGGACCCGTGATGGGTAGCGTCTTTCCCTGTTGTCCTCACCGGGTGGCTAAAGGCAGTGGTGGTAGTTGAGTGCAGGTGGGACCAAACTCCATCTATGTAGGCTGTGCCGTTGTGTGGTAGAGTCACGTCCTGGAGACACCACTATCCTGCTGCAGCCTGGCAGCAGGCGTGTTCCCCAGGCTGACGCTGTCCCCTGGGAACGGCAACGAGCAGGGAATTAAATGCCTTTTGTAGTGGAAATAACAATGTTTGCCTGTGTAATGGCCGTATCTTCTTAATAGTGCCTTCAAATTAGAGTGAGTCATGGATGCTGTGGGCATCTCTTATGGAGCAGCTGATGATTTGCTGTTAGCATCACAAACAGCACTTCCATGATAACAGTAATCTGGAGCTGGTTGTGCCCGGTGCCACACACAGCATGAGCTGGGCCTCGGGACCCCAGACTGTTATGGTAAAGTCCAAACAGATGCGATGTGTTGGTCACTTAAATGTTTACTTCCCTCTTCTTAGAAACCTCTTTGGAGTGGTTTAACTGGAGTGACTTTTTCTTTTTTTTTTAATGTGAAATTTGTCTTTAATTTAGACTGAGTTGTACCGTATAAAGAACAGGTGTATTCGATAATCCCCCTAAAGTGATTGTGTAAGATAACAAATATTAGTGATTTCCTTTTAACAAACTCAGCTCATTTCCTGTGGGCTGTAGGAGATTTAGTATAATCGTTTAATTGGGCAGAGAGAGGTTTTCTTTCTCTCTGCCTGGTTACGGGGTAATAAAATGCCAGGTTGAAAGGGCAGGCAGTAGTCTGAATCACCTTAAGTACCAGGAAAGAAAAGAAAAGACAAGAAAAGAAAAAAAAATATTAAACCAGAAAAGAATAGCTGTTCAGGTGCTTTTAGAAGCAGAATGCAATTTTGGAGGCAGTACAAACGGCATCGTTAAGTGAGATAATCATTCAAATTGCCTTGACTTACAGGGATAATATTAAAATACTGTCTCTCTGGATAGAAAAAACAATAAAGTCTGCTTCCACGTTAATTTTTCTTGGAAGAGAAATGAGATAAACAGCCTGCGATAAGCCTGCATGTGTGCGATAGGGCAGAGAAGACTAGCAAGGGAAGGGCTAATATATTCAGGCTCCAGGAGCAAGTTGTAAGTTAGTGGTGGCAGGTTTAGGTCCTTGGGCACTCCCAGTCCCTATTCAATAGTGATGATTCTTGCCGGGGGAGAGGATGTGTGTTGTGGAGCTCCATGGGTTACATGTGATGGTCCCTCTTAGGAGACCACAAATTCCTCCAGCCTCAGGGACACCGTCCTGTGGTGAGAAGGAGGGTTGGTGCTGGCTGAGGCCAAGTGTTGTGTCTCCATGTTGGCTCACTGGCCAAGCCTGCCAACCTCTTGGTTGAGGTTTCAAATTTGGTGACTCTTCTTTCTGGTTGTGTAGCACTATGGTAGATACTGCGGTCAGAAAGAAAGGGAAAAAGGGTTTTCGCCGCTGGAGAGTGTGGATGGAGTATTCGGGTGGGAGGTCCATCTGCTAAGCCCCAGTAGAGTTTTCGGGAATGTGCAATCACTTGATAGGCAATAAATGTGCATGGGTGAGGGATCGTGTTTATGCTCCATCTGCTCAGAATTCATCAAAACATCTCCAGACTTGACGCGGGACCACGAGGGCTATGGTCCCCGCATCTGTTACGAATCAAAGTCATGAACCCGAGGTGGCATTGTGATTTTTTTTCTCTCTCCCTTTTGAAGATCCTCGAGTGTAGAGTTGCCTTCAACTCTAGAATTAATTGCTCGAGTGTGGAAGGTTACCCAGAGACCCACTCAGCTGCAAAAATAGCTCATGCACTGTGGACGATCGCAGTCACCACACTTTCCTCTTCAGTTTCACAAGTCGCAATGCAAATTCTGCAACAGCTTGACTTTTTGAAGTGGCAGCAGAAGTCCCTGCTGCTTGAACACCAAAGCTTTGGTGGGGGTGGTGGGAGGACTAATACCCTTTTCTGTAGTGTTTTAATCTCAGTCAGTAGAAGTCTAACATCGCATTTCTGCAAGACACAATGCGAAATTCTATACGCAAGTTTGAAAGCTGCTGTTTTTCTGCCCGCTGCGTTGCAGTTGTGTTTGTGCGGTTGTTACATTACTTATAGATTAGCCCAGCTTTGCTGAGCTCTATTGACTTCGCTTCCTTATTATTTTTACTCGGGAGTTGTAGTGGGATGGCTGCTTATACCAGGGATTAACTTAAGGGACAAATCTTCTATTCTTCATTATGAAAAAAAAAATGTCCAAAGTAATGCAAATTAGTTTTACTTTTAATGCATTTTGTAACAAGCAAATTTAAAATGTTTAATTGAAAATCCTTAGTAGGAGAAATACGAACTAGGGCAAGACCCATCTGCTTTTTGCTTTCCCGGGGTGCTATCAGGAGAGCAAAGAGCAAGAGGAACCACTCTGATGGCTTTTTAATGACCCTATATATTTTTTACATCTTCACTGGGGAGATGCTTTTAGGAAGGTATTGTCCTTGCATGAGTTTGGGAGCAAAGGGGAGAAAGAAGAGGGAATATTGAAGAGCTGCAAGTAAGCTTGATTTCTGTGCCAGAACGCTCAGAAGTGACTTTTAATTCAGCTCAGAAGCCATGTCTGCTGCCCAGACACACAATGGAGAGAAAGCACAGACTTCTAAAACTCATAATTTTGAAGCTCAAGTCTTCACCCTTCAAAATCCCTTTTTTGGACCCCAAAAGTACACAATTCACAGGGTCAGTCCTGAACAGCAGATCCAAGAAGAAAACCTAGAGGCTCGTTTCCGTCCTCTAGAGATGAGTCCTATGCTTGAGGTGGGCTTCGAGGAGCTGGGGGCCTCCAGGGCTTCTCTCTGCCACTGGTGGATGCTGGGTGCTTTCTCTGACCTTCCTGCCCTCCCCTTCAGGAGATGGAAACCTGCCCATCCCCTAATCGCTCGTCAAGCACTGAAATCCACCCAGTTAAATTGCTGCCAGCAGTGACATTTCCTGCCCCAGCCAGAGGTGGAAAAAAGGAGCAAATACAACCCAGAGCCCAGAGTGACCGAAAAAGGATGAGAACCTACAACTGGGCAGTTCTCAAGCTTCAGAGATGTTCCCTTAATTAGTTACATGTGATTAAACACACAGCCCAGTCAAGGGTCGTGACACCTTTGAGGGCAAAGAGCTTGTTGGGTGCACGTCAACTCTTGCTGTGGGATGGAGGTCCCCTCTTTTACCCCTTTTTCTCCTCACCCTTCTGTCCAGTCATTTGAGGAACTGCTGGGAGCTCTGCAAGCTCCCATATCACCTCCCCAACAAGCATTTCTGTGTTGAAAGCCACATGAGGTGCAGATGCCATCAAAGCAGCTGGGCTGCTGGAAAGGCCCTTCCAGCCCGTCCTTGGGAACCCTGGGAAAGGCAGCAGCTTCAGAGTTGTGTGCAAGAAATGGTGTTTAATTTGGAAGTACAGGTAGGAGTCATGTGAAATGAGGCACAGCTTCATGTGAGGAATACACCTTCCTCCTCATCTGCGTCCTCAAGAGAGATGAACGGCTGAGAGGAAGGTGCTGGAGATGTTCATGGTGGGAAGGAGGAGGCTTGGCTTCCTTGGTGTTGAGGTTTCTCCTCTAATGAAGTGTGATGATAGTAGCCAAGGAAGGAACTTCCTTCAAACCTTTGATGGAAGAGAACTGCAGAGGGGACAGATGATTGCCTTCCCACAGCCACCCCAAGGCTAGAGCCAGAGCCCAGTGACTTTTTAGCCCCTTTTGTTCTGTGCTGCCTCATCTCTAACGAGGCATCCATGGAGCACAAGTTGAAGCTCTGGACCTACATAAACCAACGTACCGCTGGCCTGCATGAGCCCCCTTCCCTCCAGCTGCATCTTCTGAACCGTGGTTCCTGCCCTTTTTGGCATGGATGCTGAATGTGGGCTTAGGAAAAGTGGTGACAAAACAAGAAAACGAATTAATAAGAATTAAGGCCTGTGTTGTCAAAAATGTCAGGGCACTGAGCTCCCATTTCAGTAAATGTCGTGCCTCTCGTAATTTGAGAGAGCGAAGGTCCAGTCCCTCTTTGTGCAGTCTTAGCCCTTGGTTTGACTGAAGGGGAATGGGACCTTAATCTTTCTTCAGGAAGAAGTTCTTGTTGCTTAGACCCCTTTCCAGTCCCTAAAGGGGCTCTAGCAAAGCTGGGGAGGAACTACTGATCAGGGAGGGGAGCTCTAGGACGAGGGGGAACGGTTTTCAACTGGAAGAGGGGAGATTGAGATGAGATGTGGGGAAGAGCTTCTTTGGTGTGAGGGTGGTGAGAGCCTGGCCCAGGTTGCCCAGAGAAGCTGTGGCTGCCCTATCCCTGGAGGGGTTCGAGGCCAGGTTGGAGGGGGCTTGGAGCAACCTGGTGTGGTGGGAGGTGTCCAGGGACACCAGGGTATGGGACTGGATGATGTTTAAGGTCCCTTCCAACCCAAACCATTCTGTGATTCCTGTATCCAACAAAGCTGGGCAGCCTTCAGGCAAGAGTAAACCCTCCCAGGGAGGTGACAGAAATGAAGTGTGTTCCTTGTACGCATTGAGAAGAGATGGGGAGCTGCTGCTGCTTCATGGGCAACTGAGCACTGGCCAGAAGAGCCAAGGAGACCTTTTCGTGCTGCAGAGGGACCTCCAAAATAGCAGTGCTGTCCAGGCAGCGAGTTACGAGCCATGGGGCCAGACTGAGGGGCCACCGTGCACAAGGACGTTGGCTTCCACGTACCAAGGGCAAACATCAATGCAGAAAACAATACCAACCACTTCTCCACATCAAAGATGACCCTGAGAAGACCTGCCAAGAATGTGACTGCATCTGCCTCCTCTCCAGTCATCTGAGGGTCTGTGTTCAGGCGTAGCCTTCAAAGCATGCTTGAGCGGCAGTCGTGGCGGATTTAACGTGCTGGGAGCGCGCGTGGATGCGGCTGCAGGTTTGGAGCTGATGGCATCACACAGACTTTCAGTTCACTGGGTTTCTGTTTGGTTTGGGTTGGGTTTTTTCCCCTTTTTCTTCCTTCGCTTCTCCCCACACTGTGTTTCTGCTGCGAATTTTGGAAACAATGCAAAGGATAATTTAAAGAAGTTTTTTGGGTCTAGCTGCCAAGATAATGTTCTCGCTGTTTTTGCTCGTTAAAGCAAACAGAATGCCCCTAATTACCTGCCGTGTCTCTGGGTCGGGGAGAGGCAGGTGCTTTGGATAACAAGCTTTGTTGGAAAGGGGCATTGATCCTGAGGGCCCCGAGAGCAGGAGATGCTGACCCCGGAGTTGCTCCGTAAGTGGCTTGTGGAAGATGCGTCTCCTTGGTGCCCTGACACCCCTCTGCCCCGTGTGGGTGCCAGTGGGGAGACAGGCACATGGTGCCCCCCTTTTGACACATTAATGTTAAGTCCAAGCAGGTCGAGCAATGGGTGCTATGGTTCCCAGGAGCTCTGGTGTTCCTCTCTGGCAGGTCTTGTCTAGAGGGGGGTGGGAAGGAAGCTACGTGTCGGGAATCGAGCGTAAATGTGTTCTTGAACTTTTCCTCGCACGAGATGGTGCTGGGGCAGACATCCCCAGGGGTTCCAAAGTATCACTTCTAAATATGCTCCCTTGTGCAGGACCTCGGGGGCCCAAATCTGTGGTTGAAGCAGATGCTTTCTAAATTATTCATTTGGTAGCACTGGGCCAGCAGAATTGGTTAAATGCGTAGTTAATTCCAAAACACTTTCATTGGAATATTTGGGGTGGGGAAGCAAACCAAGAGCCGCGTCTGGACCGGCGTGTGCCAAGACGATGCTCTTGCACAACACTGAGGGGAGGAAAAAGTGATGCAAGTAAGGTTGTGCCGGTCCCAAAACTCGACAGCACTTCACTTGTCCAAATTGGCCGCTCACCTGGAGTGTCCCACAGCCCTTTGGAGTTAGTTTGTGAAGCCATGAAACCACCTTTCTGCGTCACTGAGAAGTTATACCTTCAGTCTTCCTTATCCGGTATTGCCCTAATTCAGTTATTTTTTGAAGAAAACACAGTATAAATCAAAAGGAATTTCAGTGCATTCATTTTGAAATTGTTGGATTTTTATGTTTTCTGGTGGCTGTGCTGCTGGCATGGAAACGCTGCTGTTGTGCAAGCTTGGAAAATAATAAAGCCTGAGTTATCAGAGTTTTATAAAATAGTTATTAAAGCTGACAGGATTTGAAATGTTGTTATTAACAATCTTAATGTTAACTTGAGGGTAGGGTGAGAGAATAAAATGCGGCTCTGGCTGTCTGGTGGCTGGTGGGAGCTCCCTGCAGGACTGTCCGTGGTTGGAGCTCTGTCGTCCTCCCTCAGCTATTCCTTGACTTGAGTAGGAGAGGGAGAAGAAACCAGTTGCTTCTCTGAACGTTATCTGCTTGCACAGATTGGTTTTTCTTTAGTTTTGGTGGGTTTTGTGGTGGGTTGATAACAAGAAGGCATTTTGCTTGTTAGGTGTGGGCTTTAATGGTGACGTTTCTACCAGATGGATGTGTCCAGAGGCAATTGCCAACAAGTTGGAAATGCGAAGGATGTAGGGCAAATTGTTTCCCTTATGTGAGACTCTGAAATGGGGTGAATACGACAAGGTACCAACAAAAAAACAGATTTTTATTTTACCAAGAGCACGTTGTTTTGTAAGAAGATGGTTGAACCTTCACTGGTCGATGTAAGTTGGGGGGGGATATCTCAACAAATATGATATGGCACATTTGAATTAAGCACGGAATTGTTTGCCTTTCACTTAGTTTTTGTGAGTTGTGTGCAAATCTGTGTTTTTAAGGAGCAAGTTCAATACGAATGTGAAGATTGGTGCCAAAACACATCTGTTAGCAGCTTTTAATCTTCAGGTTTGACAAAGCTTATAGACATGGACAAATTGTAATTTACATGATGAAACCACAGGGTGATGGATTGCTGCAGTGGTGTGGAACGTCACGGAAAGGAAATAAATTTCACAAGATAAAAGGAAGGGGTTGGAGTGCGTTTACTCCTATTATAAGTTTTTACAGGGTACGTGCACTACATTGTACTACTACCTGGGTTCAAATCTGTGAGAGTAAATCCTCTTCAGCAAATAAAGCTTTCTTTGCTACTCTGCTTTATTAGAAAGGAGATTATTTGGGTTTGAGGGTCATTCTAGAGTAGGGTATGAATGAACTTGAGTTGCTTTCCAAGATAAACACAACCCCAGAACAAAGCATTTCTGGGTTTACTGTTACATACAATGGTGTTTTAAGAGCTTGCACCTGGCGTGGCAGAGCGAACATTAAAAGCGTGTGAAGAATTGCCAGGGCGACATATGGCATGGCCCATGGATCTAGAATTGGTCTGGACTGGCTACGGGCCCCTCGCCAGGGCTAGAGGGTCTCATTGCAGCGATCTGCAGCACTTAAGTATTTATCACTGTTGTAATGAGATGTAAATGCTCATACTCTTCCCCGCAAAGTCTCTTTTGGAGCTGATCCCTCCTTGTGCCTTCCTGTTCCTCCCTGACACCATAAAATGCCAGATTCAGAACTGATGAATTTCGCCTCCCTCTTCTCCTGCACCGCCTCTGCACGCTGACAGCAGTCCCTGCGGGCTGGCTCTGGCTTTTCATCACCCCCTTTGCTTACCCCTGTGTCGAGCTCAGAGCCCTGAACCTATGTGTAGGGAAGGGAGCAAAACCCCATTTGCTTTTAAAATCATCCCAGGCCTTTGTTCCAAAGGACCTAATCCTGGTGACCGTCCCACATCATTCCCCTGTGGAACGCGGGAAAGCGGCTTCGGTTTCCCCTGCATCTGCTGGGATTCATAAAGATCAAGTCCCCCTATGAAATATCAAAGCGGGGTGGGTGCTGTGGGGCTGCAGCTGGGAACCGAAGATGGGAAGGTGCCTCCAGGGTCACGGGTGATTTTTACTTTTTTTTTTTTTTTTTTTTTGCAGCATCCTTTCCTAAAGCTGCAGTTTTCCACGGTAGAGTTGAGGGAATCTCCTTGCTCCTCGTCCCACTTCAAACTCCTCTAGCACCTGGCTGGTGCCAACCTCTGCCTAATTTTCTTCCTGAGGAGGTTGCAGAGAGCTTCTTTGAGGAGCAGCAGTGCTGGAATGGCTGGGATCATCAGGATCATCCTGAGGATGCACCTCAGGACTAGGCATGGAGGTGCTGGCACCTTGCACTAAATGTCATGGGAGGAGACTTTTATCAGAAAAACGACTAAACTCCTAAACTGGGCCATCCTTCAGGGCTCTCCTCTGAGTGTGAGATGTTGTTTAGTTCCCTCTTCTATCCCCCTGCGAGTCTTTCGTTATGCAAGGACTGCACCATCTGGATGGCAGATGATACCTTTATACATTTGTCTGTTTTCAGTTTTCCTACTATAAATCATCTGATTTAGCTGGTTTCTGTTGCTTGAGATCTTCCCAGTGTTTGAACTAGCTCTGCTTTAAAGCCAGGCTGCCCCGACAGGGAGCTTTCTGCTAGGGCTCCTGCTCCCGCTGTGCCTCCCAAAAATATATAGATATATGTGTGTATGTGTGCTCTGAAGCCCCTGAATCAGATTCCCCCACCACCGCAAACAGCTTTCTACATTGAGTCTCCTTTTGCTCAGCCAAGCAGGCTCCTTGCAAGCAGAAGAGGAGTGATGTCTGAGTGAACGTTGCTGGCCAGCCAACATCCAGCACTGAGCTCCATCGACTGCAGAAAATCCTCCTCCTGTCTCTCTAAGCAGTTTTCTTGCCTACTGAAGAGAAACTGTAGAGTTGTCGGGAGCACAGTCTTTATCTGTCGTCTCTTCTTGTAAGAAAAGAGGGTTTAAAAATCTAGTGATGTCATTAGCAAAGCCAGCCTGATTGTGTAGTGAGATTTTGTTGTTGTTGTTGTTTTCTGGTTTGACTTTGTTAAAATCTGTTCCCTCCTAGTCTGATGTGCTGCCAACTAGGTTTTGCACCAGAAGATCATGTTCAGTTTCTCCATGGCCCTCACGCTGAGGTGGGCTTTGCAGGAGTAAGGTCCTCAGTGTCTGTGTGGTCCCAGGTCTTCCTCACGTGTGGTCGACTCTATGTGATTCAGTCCTCCTCTCTGCCATGTAGTTGGTTTCCAGACCTCCAGGAGATGAGATGTGGATGCCATCCACATCCAAACATTTGCACTGAATGACTTCTCTCTTCCTCGGGGTTCTGTGTGTCTCTCCTCCTTCAGCATGATCTTGGACCATAACCTATTTAGAGCACTCTCTATAGATGCCTTACAAGAAGTCTCAAGAGCACTGCTTGAAACACCAGAGACTGCTTCTATTTTGTCAGCATATGTCTGATCACATCTTAATTTTCCATTTTCACGTGTGGCTAATTAACACTTAAACTTGCTTTTGAGGGAGCCTCTCTGTTCAGCGCTTTAGACCCACCACGTGGTCAGCGCTAGTATGTGGTGGTGCTGGAGCTAATGCTCCTCAGACCGGCTGGGTGGAAATGGTTTCAATGAACATTTTGAAGCCGGGCCAGAGAGTGAATCAAACATGAATGACCATGAGTCATTTTGGAAAACAGCCCTGTCGAGGGCTCAGGGGGTGACGTGCCTGCTGCAGATAGCTCCTCTTGCACACCCAGAGGCTGCATGTTGCCTTTGAGGGCCCTCCTGGCTTGTCCTCAGCCACGTGGCTGTCACTGCCACCTCCTTCGGGTGAGGGGAACGGCCTTATTTAGCGTGATGAGTGCTGAGTGGGAATGAACCTGGGTGTCTGTCCTGGAAATGCTGCGTTGCAGGAGTAGAATGTAAGATAAAGGAGCTGCTATCTCTGCTGGAGGGCCCTGGTGGACAACTGCCCAGGAGGAGGAGGGCACACTGCCGGCGGGTTTGGTACGGGGGTGGCCACAGGCATCCCGTCTCGGCCGCTTCTTCCCAAGAAATCCCAACACCATCTTCAGCAGGGCTCGGGCAGTGCAGCCCCATGCCATGCCTTTTCGCTCAGGGGCTTTTTACTGCCTTCCCTGCACTCGCGTCCCCCAGTACACAAGGCGTGCTGCAGTCCAGAGGGTGCTTTGCAGAGGGGGAAGCTGGCCATGCTCCCAAGAAGGTGAAGCAGACCCCTTCACCTGCATCCCACATCCCTGCACCCTGAAAGCAGGAAGCTTGGAGCACCTGGTGGTGGCTCTCACCGTTGCATCTCCTCTGCTCCCACCCACCACAGGGTAAATGGCTGGGGTTTTTTGCTTTATTTTTTGCTTTAGTGACCAAGGGCTAATTTTCTTCTCCTTTCTCCTTTTTTTTTTTTCTTTTATAGGTGAACCCCACACCGCAGGGCACGCGAGCGCTGCTGAAAATGATGTACTGCCCGTACTGCCGGGGGCTGGTGTCAGTGAAGCCCTGCTACAACTACTGCTTCAACGTCATGAGGGGCTGCTTGGCCAACCAAGGGGACTTGGACGCCGAGTGGAACATCTTTATGGGTAAGGCAATATGGGTTAAAACTACATGAGAGCATACGCTGATGTTTTGTCCCACACCTAAACGGCTTTAGGAAGTGGCTGTGCTGAGCCATAGCAGGTCTTTTAGATTATTTTTTCCTTCCACACCTCTGTATACAGAACTCCTTTTGCAGTTAATTTCTAAATACATGAGCCTTTTGTTGTCCCAGTGACCTCTGTTGCAGCAAGGCTCAACAGAATTCACGATGCATCTTGTTTTGGGGGGCACAGGCAGTAGATAACGTTAAATGTTTTCAGTTGTGCTCCTTTTCCGGGAGCTTTGATTTATCTGTGAGGGAGCATCCTTTGGGAGCAGTCGCTTCACTCCAGTTGAGGTGTGATGAAGAGCACATGTAACCTATCGGCTGCTACTGGCAAGGCTGCCCTACTCTGTCCATCCCGCTTTGTGGAGGGGGGTGGTATTAGAAAGAAAATATTTCCCTTTCATTAAGCTGTGAAATAAAAAAAAAAAGGGAAATTGCTGATAATTGGCATTTCAGGCTAGATGTAAATCTTAGACTTTGTTTTCCCATGTTTTGTGCACCGGCTTTTCACTTTGCTGCCCGTGCCAACTGGATGTGTGCAAGGTATTATTTTCAGAAGGTGTTTTTTTTTTTTTTTTTTTGCCTGGGTATTCCATATAGGGAGTTAAATGTGACATTAAATTGGGTTTCCAACTCATTCTCTGGGAGGCTGACACCCCCCTCCCCAGTTCCTCCCAGCTGTCTTTCTCATGAGAGTATTAAGTATTTCAGCTACAATTGTTACTGAAATAGCTCAAAGCCAGGAGACTTGCAAACATCTAGTCCAAGTAGAAGGGAGGAATCCCATGAAAGAGAAGGGCATAATGCCAGAAAACAGACAAAAGCACAAGCAGCTAATTGCTGTAGGTGGTATGCAGCTAAAAACGAACCTCGGGGGAAGCCAGTGAGCCTGTCACACCAGACTGATCAGGGACTGCATATGATAATTAAGATTATTAAACAAGGGAAAATAAATAAATGCCATTCCAGGTTGGAAGCAAAGCTTTCTTCTTGCAGTGCTTCCTCCCCAAGGGGGCTTCTTGCCCACTCATTACTTAAGTATGGTATTAAGCTTTGCTACGTTTATTGGCAGTATTTGCTTGGTTAATTCTTGCAGGGGAGTACGGGTACTGAAAAGTCAAACTGTGCTTTCTTGAGGCAGTTTAATAACTGAACAGGTGCTGGTTATGTCGCAGAGTTTGTTTTCCATCTCTATTTGGCACTTGAAGCAAATTAAATTAGATCGATCTGGTGTTTGGGGCAGGGCATGCATCACAAATGTCCTACATGTATGTTTAAAGGTTTAAATAAATAAAAGAAAAGAAAAAACCCCATCCCACAATAACAAACAACCCACCTGCATGTACTCATTGCTATTTTGCATCACAGGTTTAAATACTAAGTTATGATAATAATTTGTTACATGTCTAAAACAGATTTTTGAACCCAGCAAAATAATTTAAAGATTATATGTAAGTATATTATATCCAAGTGTATGTAAATGTGGGTGGGTGTGCGTATAAAATACGCCCATGTGTCAGCAGGTCTGTATGGAAGTCACTTGCATAAAGCTTTTCCAGGCTGTGACATAAAGTATGTTGGGTTTTTTGAGACAAAAAGACTTGATACTTCCTTACTTCTGCAAAGGACCAGTTGAAGTTGTGGTGTATGAAATAATGACCCGGGTGTAGTCGTTTTCTCCCGTTTAACTACCTTTAAATTATTTCACCCTCTATTCCTGCCACAGTTGTACACCAATTAGACGGGGGTATACTTTGTTTGAGACAAGCTGTTGGAGGGTGAGGGGGTGTTGGAGCTTTCCAGAACAAACAGTGTTAATCTCCCCTGCCTTTTCATTTTTTTTTTTTAATTTTTTTTTTTTTCCCCCACAAAGGTTTACTCTGCTCAAAGCTGTTGAATTCAGGCTCCATATACATATCTGGAGTACTCCTTTGTGTGCAAAGGACTTTTTTTTTCCCTTTAAAAAAAAAAAAGAAGAAAAAGATTGTTGTTAATGAATGGTCAAGGTCTTCCCCCTCCTTCCCTCCCCTTTTAAATCAGATCTTGGGGTTAAGACTGAGAACTGCCTTTTGTTCTTCAAGTCAGACAGTGAGGTTGAAGATGTGGGTTTCTGATTATTGGTGGCACAATGCGAAAGAATCGCTTTCCTTCATGAGAGCGAGGTGCTTTGTCGCCAAGGATTGTCTCAATGCCAGTAGCAAGGACAAATGTATGCAGGAGGAAAAGGGTCTTTAAGGGATGGAGCTATACGGAGTGGGTTGGGGTGGTTCCCCCACCCCCTCACCCCACCCCCAAAAATCCATTTCTATCTCCTCATCCCAGGGAGGAGAGACAGTCTTTGTCACCCTGTGTGTTTGTAATAAATGGCCAGGGGATGTTTTTCACTCTGCCAGACCTTTTTTTTTTTATTATTATTATTTTTTTTGTGGAGCAGATCTGGGCCACCTCGCCGTGGCTTACAAACACCAATTATTTTGCCATGGGGTTGGGGCAAAAGAAGTGATATTTATAATCAGCTCCTCTCTTCCAGTAATGGAGCATCTTTTTGGAAGGCAAGTTGAGCTGAAGCTTCTTTTCTGGAGGTGTTGTGGTGTGAGCCCCAGCCAGCCTTAGCCTGACCCAATGGGGCTGCCAAGGGGCATTGCTGCTCGCCACCGCTGCTGGGGGGATACCAGCCAGCTCCTGGTGGGAGGTGAAAGTTTGCAGGATGCCCCCCAAAATCAAAACTGTGGATCATTTAAAGCCCCTCACCCCACCTTCTTTTTAATTTTTTTTTTCCCTTTTTAATGAAAGTTTATATCATTTAGCAGCCCTTGCCAGTTTGCATCCCAGCTCCTGAGGAGCTCCAGTTGAATATATTCTCCAGGAGCAATTACCACTTTCCTTATCTTTTCTTGCCAGCTTTGGCAGCTCTGCTGGAGGCTGAATGCATTTTCTCTCTCGGCAGTCAAAGCGGAGGCTGCATTCCTGGGCTGTGATACAGGGAACGCCATGGCACCCCCACTAACAAAGGACCCAATTCGCTCTACATTCCCATGGTCTTGTGGATGGCCTGCCCGGCTCAAAGTTTACAAAGACGCCAAACAGCCAGAAGAATTGGGGTTTATGTTTCCTTTCAGTCTTTCACAAACACTTTATTGATCTGCGGCCTTTCCTGGCCACTCAGAGAATTAAGTAGTTACAAAATGGAATGATTTTTCTTTCTTCTTTTTTTTTTAATTATTTTTTTAACTATACATTTTGTGTGTTTTATTATCGGTGTATTCATAATATTTTTATTTGAAATGACCGGCTTCCTGCAAACTGTGCTGGAATGGTCTTTATGCGCGTGAAAAAAACCCGAAAGCTTTGACAATGATGAACACATTTAAGTTGTGCTCCACTTGTTTACAAAAGTCTCCATTTGGTAGCACATCAAAAGCATTTTTCTCCCTCCGGCACAATGGTATATTCATGCTAGCAGTCATTACTCAGAGATTTGAAGCATCACTTTATTGGAGCCCACCACAATACGGTCTAAGACTCTTTGTTTCATTTGTTATTACCTTCTTCTTTTTTTTCTTTTTTTTTTTTAAATGCATTTAGTTCAGACCTGTTTGTAGTCCCTGATGGCTAAATTCCAGCTGTGCCCTGCAGCAGCTCGGTTGCTGGTGCTGGTGGGGTGTGCCTGCTGGGCAAGGGGTTGTTCCTGGAGGCTCCATCTCCTCCCAGGGTTCACTCCCTAAACGCTGGCACCTTGACGGAGCTGCGGGAGTCCCAGATGACCTGGGTCTTGGGATAGGTTGATTGACTCATAAACCCTTAACCAAAACCCAACAAAGCTTCAGAATATTGAGTTCTCCTTAAAAAGTGGATTTCCAGGCCAGGAGGGCATCTGCAGTTCATGTGGGTGTTTGGCTGTTGGATGACTATTAATAATAATTAAAATAATAATAAAATTATTATTAATAATAATTTAAATACACAAGTAGTCTAATCATATATTTGTTGTTGGTTTGTGGTTTTTTTTTTAGTGTAGTTTAGCATGACTTGGGACTTAACAGGCACTAAGGCTGTGTTACGAAATTGTTCAGTATGTGGTGTGTCTTCAGGGGGCTTTAACAGGTAGCTGGAGCCCTCAGAAGTTCTCTGCTTGTTGAAAGTTCCTCCTGTGCTTAGGAGGACAATGAATGTCAAGAGAAACACTTTTCAAGAGAAATTAATAGACTGACTCTGAAATGCCCATTTCTCCTTAATAGAAGGGAACAGGCATGTCCTTGGGAGCGGGGAGGAGTTCCTCAGGAGAGGGTTTTCCTTGGGGCCAGAGCAGCCGTTGTGCCCTGACCTCCCACCTCACACACACTAGGAAAAAATGAAGAATTAAATGCAACTGGGAGGTGATGAGTGTGTGGCAGAACATCACAAACTGCCGCAGAAGAGGAGGCCAGCAGAGTGCTCTGGGATGGAGGGACTGCAGGGAAAACTAACGTTAATTAAAGATTGCCATGGGTGAGAAGAGATGAGCACTTGGCACCTGGAGGCACCGTCCAGGGGAGACCCAGCAAGAGGCTGAAGTGCAGCACAGGGTGAAAGCCTTAGCATCAATAACAATTCCCCAGAGGAAGCAATGGCACTTTGGTAGCTGCCCTGTTTAATGATGTATTCGATGAGTACGTGCGTGTTGGCACAGGAGCAGTGACCCAGTGTTGGCTGAGGGACTGTTCCATCTCCACTCACACAGAGATGTGCCAAATATATCATCCGTGCACAGTGTTTTCCCTGCTCTCCCAGAAGGGGCCATCCCGTGGCTCCCCGAGGCAATGCCTCTAGTCTTCCGTAAGGGAGAGACGGTGGCAGTGGGCATCTTGAGCTCTTCCGCGTTGGTGTCTTGCATTCAGGACCAGCATAAGGAAGCCGGTGGCTTTGAGAGCAGTCCTGGAAAACAAATGACACAAGGCAACCTTTAATAAACGGGCACAGAGAGGAGGGTGTTAGTAATGCTTGTTCTAATGGGAGGAGCTGATTACAGGCTGCCTTTTGGCAGGGGAGTTGGACTAGATGATCTAGATGGTCCCTTCCAACTCCAACAATTCCATTATGGTTCTTTCTTCTTCATTTAACGCAGCTTTTGACGTCTGTGATCCCATAGCTTGGTGCTGGCAGCATGTACGTGCCCAGTGAAGTTGTAGGCTCTGGGAATGGAGCGAAATGTTTCCTGGAGTTGTGTGGCGGTCAGAAGCGGTGTTGGTGGTGATTAATGTCTGGGCGCTCAATCTGTTGTCCTTTTTGCTTGTTAGTTAAAATCTGTCATTTCTTTCCCTGTGTTAGATTCAATGCTGCTGGTAGCAGAGAGGTTGGAGGGTCCCTTCAACATTGAGTCAGTCATGGATCCCATCGATGTAAAAATTTCGGATGCAATCATGAACATGCAGGAGAACAGCATGCAGGTGTCTCAGAAGGTACGTGGGCCCAGAGGACAATTGGACCTTATTTCTGCAATGTGTTTTCTTTCCCAGTTCTCCTCCCTGTGTTTTTTTCCTTAATGTCCTTTCAAGTATTTATAAAGCCAACGTGTTATTTTGGGCAGGGACTGGGTTGGAGCCTGGAGAAGGGAGGCTCCCGAGACCTCCCGTTTCATAAAGCCCTTTCCTTCTCCGCTGTAGGTTTTCCAGGGATGCGGCCAGCCAAAAACGCTTGCCCAGGGCCGGACAGCTCGCTCCGTCTCCGAAGGCGGTTTCAGCGCTCGTTTCAGACCCTACAACCCCGAGGAGCGGCCGACGACAGCCGCCGGCACGAGCTTGGACCGGCTGGTGAGTGCCTGGTGCTGCCGGTGCCGCGCTGGCGCTCCGCACCCCCCTGCTGCAGCCTGTCATTTCCCATGTGTGATTTATAGGGTTTCTTAATATTCCTTGGCTGTCTCAGACTTTCAGAGGGGTGTAATCTGCCTGTGGCTCTAGATGTGAATTACCTCAACGCTTCGACATCAGAAAAGTGCCTGTTGTAAGGGCTTGACTGATTAGTAATACGCGTTTGAGGAGTGGTGTTTAATTTTGTATTAAAAAAAGTAGATCAACCATCAAAACACGCAGCCCGAAGATCTGGCCTATACATGTCTGTTGTGATAAAACATACCTTTCCAGCTTCACTTTTAATGAGCGTTTGGTATTCTGGATTATGTCCTGTGTTTTTTCATTTTTTTTTTCTTTCATTTAATAGGTTACTGATGTGAAAGAGAAGCTGAAGCAAGCCAAAAAATTTTGGTCCTCTCTCCCTGGCAACATCTGCAATGATGAAAAGATGTCTGTGGGCACTGTCAATGAGAACGAGTGCTGGAACGGGAGCGCCAAGAGCAGGTTTGGCGATGCTGCCGCCCCCCATTTACTCTCTGCCTCTCACCCCAGGCTTTCCCGGTGTGCCAGCCCCTCTCCCCGAGCCCTCTTCCCCTACGGGAGTCACCCCAGTTTCCCCGGGACAGGCTGCTGCCCTTACCCCTTTTTTCTTCGCAGATGGGAGAGTTTGAACGCAAAGCTAAACGGTTGTCCAAGCTCTTCGTGGTGGTTTGTTTTAGAGGGAACTGAGTCCAGATACCCAGGTGGCAGCATCTTTCTTTGGACTTCAACTTGCTCCTGGGTTTGGGGAGATGATGTGTACAAAACCCCATCTCGTGGCCGCAGAGCAGGGATGCTGGCGCTGCCTGACAGCCCAGTTGCCCCAGTGCCCCCAGTTGGTGTTTCTACCAGGAGCTGTTGGTGGGTTCCTTGCTGAGCAAAGGCAGGGGAGAGAGAGGCTGGTGAAAGGCCCTCTTCTCCACTCTGGGGTCAGTGGCACGAGGGGGCCAGTAGTTTTCATGTACGCTTTTTATGGAAAAATAGTTACAAACTGGGGTGATGGCTTTGAATAAGCCAAAGGGGTTTTGTCATATGGTTTATGTAACTAACTTTTATTTTGGAAATTGAAGTTTCTTTTTTTCTCTTTGCTTACTGAGGAAATACAAGCAAAATCCAAGATGTTCCATTAAAAAAAATAGTTATCCAGGGTTTTCCAGCTGTTTTTCTAGGTAATAACAGGTTTTGGCCTTGATATTTTGGGGGCACTGGACTCGGCCATACAGCATCAATTCGGCGCTGTTCCCTGTGTGCTTGAAGCTGCCTTGCTCGGCCAGGTGATGGTTTGGGTCTCTGCCACAAGAAAGGGCTCTGCCCTCCTGATGTCTTGCTATCAGCAGCTTGAACAGGGATTTTTGTGGCAGGTTCTGCAGCATGTGAGGTCTGGCACCAGTAGGGAGGGGAGACAGAGACCTGGCAGCACTGGGCAAGGAGACAGAGGGGATGCTGGACATCCTGTGTGGGGTCTGCAAGATATTGTCCTTTGCTGTTACTGCTTTTCTCTGTGGCTCCACCATGCCAGAAGTTCAGTAGTCTTCCATGCTTTGGGCTCTCTCTGGCTTCTTTGAAATGTATAATATCCATCACAACTATTAACAAAACCCAACAACAGTAATAATGAGAATAATAAACCCTCCTGTGTGCAGTATAGAGGGCAGGGTTTGAGTGTTCCCTTCAGGTGTGTGCTTATATCTGACTGCTTGCTCTCCAGGACCAGTAGCTTGTACTAAAGGCTTTTCTCTTTCTCCTGATACCAATGTTGGCATCGTAACTAAAAAAAGTAGGGGTTTTTTTCTGTTAAACAGTGATTTTTCTTACAAGTCTGGTGACTGAAGGAGGGAAAATGTGTCTCATCCCTGCTCTATAAAAATGACACACCAAATATCTATTTTGGGAGGTGGATTTTGTTGGGGTTAGTTGCTCGGTCTCTCTTTTAAACTGAGAGGCCATACGTGTGTTCAAATCTGTGCTTCTCGGGCTCAGCAGCTTGGCTCTTGTCCGCTTCGATGCGTGGGGTTATGGTATCTCATCTTCAACGTCACAGATGTTTCTCCTGCTGGGGCCATTAGGGGAATTGCATCTCATGTCTGCGTGATGAGAAGTACAGGTTTAATACCCCAGCTTGATGGTTAAGATACATTATGCAAAGCCACAATGACACTCCTGGCTCCAACAGTTCCTGTAGGTTTCTCTGGGATAACTATGGCCCCTGAGGTTGTTTTCCCACAAGTGTCATCTAACTGGGCATCAGGGCATCTCAGCAGCTTGTTTTGCACTGTTGCCTGCAGCAAGCTGATTTATGCTGTTGTAAGCCATGATTATTATTATTACAAACCCCAGATCTCCCTTCTCTTTTCAAGTTGGGGAGAAGATTGTCTTTCCCCTGCCTTTATGGCACAGGGTGTATGAAAACCGTGTTTAATTCCGCATGCTGCTCATGTTGCAGGCAGAGGGGAAGGGGTAAGAAGGTGGAGAAGGGCTCCACGAGGATTAGCGCTTGGGATGATGACGTTGGGCTCAGAGACTTGCCCAGGCTGCAAACAGGGGGGGCATCACCAAGTTCTCACACTGGCCCTTTGGCGGGGGACCCCACCAAGCTGCAGCTCTGGTACCAGCAGGAATGGTTTCTTTTCAGATACGACTTCGCAGTGACTGGCAATGGCTTAGCAAACCAAGTGAATAACCCGGAGGTAGAAGTCGATATTACCAAGCCAGACATGGTGATTCGCCGGCAAATCATGGCTCTGCGTGTGATGACCAACAAGCTGAAGAATGCGTACAGTGGGAACGACGTCGACTTCATTGACATAAGTATGTTTGCTGTTGCTTGCCTTTTTCCTTTTTTAATTGGATTTCATGCTAATGTCGGGTAGCTGGTTAAGCTTCAGCTGTGGGTAAGCGTGTTAGTAAAGAGGGTGGGAACGGGCATCTCCGACAGGCTGCGTGAGGAGGGCTTTTCCCAGAGAATCATAGAATGGCTTGGGTTGGAAGGGACCTTTAAAGGTCATGCAGTCCAACCCCCCTGCCATGGGCATCTTCAGTGGCTTGCTCGGAGATCTGTCCAATCTGACCTGGAATCTTTCCAGGGATGGGGTGTCTATCCCCGCTCTGGGCAACCTGGGCCAGAGTTTTGCCACCTGGAGTAAAATTTTTCCTTAGAACTAGTCTAAACCTCCCCACTTTTAGTTTTAAACCATTCCACCTTGTCCTGTCCCTCCCCTCCCTGATCCAGAGTCCCTCCCCATCTCTCCTGGAGCCCCTTTAGGGACTGAAAGGGGCTCTAAGGTCTCCCCGGAGCCTTCTCTTCT
>JAOTQQ010000063.1:21033442-21044032 GCA_026546715.1 Gallinago undulata
GTGAGGGTGGCAGAGCCCTGGCAGAGGCTGCCCAGGGAGGTGGTGGAGTCTCCATCTCTGGAGACATTCAAACCCTGTCTGGACACATTCCTGTGGCTACTGTTCTGGAGGGACCTGCTCTGGCAGGGGTTTGGACTGGATGATCTCCAGAGGTCCTTCCAACCCCATGGCATTCTGTGACTCTGTGAAATGACTTTGTTGTTTGCTCTGAATTTCCCATGCCCTCCCATAGGCCCATGCTTCAGGTGAAACGTCTCAGGGAATGAGATGAAGTGCTGACTTCTGAGAGGGTCTAGCATCTCTGTGTTTTGGGACAAGTGGGAACTTTAGCTGGTACATCAAGGCTTTGCTACTGCTGCTTTTCCAATAGAAAAAAAAATCCAAATTTGGGAAAAAAATTAAAATACATAATCACTGTTTATTAATTATTGAGTCCTTTGGTTGGTCCGTGCATTCAAAAACAATTTAGTATCAAACAGGAATTTGCTGCTTCAGAATCATGGTGGGATTTTCAGGTTTGAGCTGGGACTTGTGTTTACGTGAGAGCACGAGGAGCAGTGGGCTCACCAAGGCCAAGAGAGTAACTAGTGCTAAGAAGCTGTTGTCTTTGATAGAGATCTTCTGGAGCCTCATTATCTGAAAATAGTCAAATAAATTAGGTGTGTTCTGTTCCCTGTGTGTTCCATGCTAAACAGTTCTGACGTTGGGCTTCCTAGCGAAAGGGATGATGTATATATTGCAGATAGCACAGATGGTCTTTCTCCAGCCAACAGCCCTGCTCCTGGAGGGGGCTCCTGTGGAGGGACTGGGGGAGGCTGGGCTTTGCACAGATAATAACGGGCAGAAGAAGATGTCGGTGGGCCTCGTGCTGCCCAGAGGCCTGGGGATGAGGTCCCTGAGGAGCTCCTGGCCGATGGGATGGTAGGTGGTCAGAGCTGCCTGGTGTAAGCGTGCCCTGCCACCCTTACTGCAAACCAACAGTTAGAAAAGGGGTCAAAATCCACTTCCCTGAAGGTGTGCTCCATCCTGGTGGTGCTGGCACGGCACAGGGATGAGTTGGACGCTTGGCCAGGAGGTCAGAGAGCTGTGGAGCCAGCAGGCGGTGGTTGGAAGTGAGAGGGAGGACAGGAGATGAGTGCACTGGGCAGCGCTTGAGCTTCATCTCTGCCACCCACTTGCTTCCTGGCCTTTCTTTCACTCCCTTGTTATTTAAAGTACGTTAAATGGAGGTCAGCCTCCTGCTGCTTCCCTGAGAGGGGCTGAGGGTAACTCCTTTTGGGGTGGTGTTCTCTGCAGTGGGAGGGAGATGCAGCTGACATCAGGACGCAGGAGCAGGGCTGTCCCCGGGTTTTGTGCTGCCCCATCCAGGCCATTGCAGGAACCAGAAATGAATTTGGAGCTTCTGGAAGGGGGAACCTCCTCCGGCAGGATTTGTGCCTGTGGCATTGCAGGGGGGGCTTGCTCCTTTCCTCAGTTTGGTGCCCCTGAAGCTCGCACCCGGAGAGCTGAAGTGGGGTCCCTGGCTGTGAGGCGCTGCTGGACTTACACAGTCGAGAGGTGTGTGGAAAACTTGAGTACAACCATGAGCAAACCTGTGTTTTAGTCCTGTCTCGGTGGATGGAGAAAGTGTTGTATTCCATTCCATCCCCACCAGCAAGCACCCAAAGCCCCTCGAGCCCCACAGCTGTTGGGTGAGGCAATGCCAGGAGCCTTCCTCAGAGGCTGCGGTGATGAAGGTTGTGCTGAGACTGCCCGTCCCTGTTGGGCAGGCAGGACCACGGCACAGAGCCCAGCACAGGAAGAAATTCCTGGCTGAAATGAACCCAAACTCCTTCTGTGAAAGTAAGCAATGAAATGATGTCTCCGGTGGGGAAGTGAGCATCAGGGGTCCGTGCAAGGGCTTTCCTCCAGGAAGACAGGGATTTGGGGGACCCAGGGTGGTGGCACAGCAGCCCCGGCTCAGCTAATCTGCCAGCGGTGGGTTGGTGGCTTCCCTCGTCTGGACCCGGTGCTGAGACAGTGGAGTGGTTTTAATGAGAGCACATAAATTGAAATGGGTTTTCTCCTTTCGAAATTAGGGGCAGACTGTGGCTGTTCAGGTTGCTATTTTAACTGCACCAGATGTCAAGCGTGGCTCAGCCGAGATCAATGCGTAATCCAAAGGAAATACTATTAATTTCAAAGGAATGTGGTCAATATTTAAATGTTTTGGATCTTTTAATATGTAGACGGTGGTAGTGGTCTAGCTGGGCTTATTAACTCTGCTTTTGGAGCAGTGATTCTATTAGCATGAATTAATGTCTATTAACGTTATTGATTTAACATATGGGCCTGTAATGATATTGGTTATTTTAGGCATTCTCTGAGGCTGTACCGAGTCGGGAGCTGTTGGTTTAAGGCCTGATCCCACAAGCTTTTATCCTTCCAGTTGCTACTTAAGCCCTGATTTAGCTCCAAGGCTGTGGAGCTGACTCCAGCAGCGGTGGGATTGAACCTGCTCCGGGTCCCGCTTCATCCGCAGAGGGGCTTTGCTGGTCCTTGCCTGGCCAAGGTGGACTTAACCCTTGGATCATCCCCTCTGCTCTGCCTCCCCATCTTTGGGCTAATTCAGCACATGGCCACGGGGAGCCAGCCGGGCTCCTACACCCGTAGCCTTCAGCAGCGACCGGTGGGGTGGACCCAGTCTATGTATTAAACCCTATTTTCAAGGGTCAGCTCGAGCAACTGGAGTCATCCCTGGTTTGTCATCACAGGTAGAGCAGCAACTACTTTAGATTTCACTAGTGGCTTTTATTTGCCCAGGTAAAGCATTCCCCTCACCTCCCCTGTTTTTTTTTTGTGCCTATTAAATGTCTAAAGCACTTGTAAGGCAAAGAGCTGGTAATGAGGAAGAGAGTCTTCTTGAATGTTTTGTTCAAGGTATGGAAAAAATGGAAAGCTTTAAAAAAAAAAAGTAGTTGTGTCCTTTAAATCAGGTTGAAGAACAACTGGGGAAAACTGTGGGAGACAGAGCTGCATCGCACTGAGCTAGTAATGGACCCATTTTTCAACAAAGCAAAAAACTCATAACATTATTTTCTTAACAAAATATCTGTTTTCAATAGCTGTTGAAATATTTTGCTTGCAGAGGTCACACATTCTTAGTGAAAGACATATTATTTTTTTTGGTTAAAAATATTTTCAAAAGGCAAATTATTTCCATTTAAAAAAAAGTTTTAGATCACTGATGAAATTTCAGAAAAGTTGCCCAAGAATAAAATAATAATCAGCCTATATATGTTTTTGGAAAAAGTAGGCACTTTTAGGAAGAAAAAGCCCCAACCCCTAAAACGCAAAAGATTTTGGTCTGCGTCAGAGAACGAGCTCAATAAAAGGAAACCTTTGGTTCCTTTGTCTGAAGAAACCTCACCCTTTGTTCATGTCTAAGAAAAATGTTTCTTGTTACTGGGAGAGTGTTTGCCTTGCATGAAAAAAAAATGTTTCTGTGGGAGATGTTTTACATTCGAGTGACGCCAGAGAGCCAGAACGCCGAGCCATAAAGACCACAGGCTGATGAAGCTGGAACGATTCAGATGAAACCCTTGGGGGAAAGGGGAGGATTTCCCCTCCCTCTCCAGGCAAGGAGGATTTCTGGATAAGGCCAGACTCTCTTTGGGTGGAGAAGAAAACATCCAGGGCGGGCAATGTGCACGAATGTGCATGGAAGGGGCTGTAAGTGCGGGCGGGGGCACCGGTACCCGGGGGGGGCACGGCCAGAGCCCGGTGCTGTCGCAGTCACCCTGAGAGCACATCTGGAGTGCACATCTGGCGGCGTGCAGGCCTGCCTGCCCCCGGACACTGTGCTATTTCTGTCTCTATGCACTAGATGGCATTGCCAACTTAGCTACGGGGAGTGGGGCCGGCGGGGCTGCCCCCTCCCGCAGCATCCTTGCGGGTGGTGCTTGCCGAGCATTCAGGAAAGGGTACCATTTGCAGAGATCCAACCTCTTGTGCGCTCTGCGGTGCTGTTAACGATTTTTTATTATTATTTGATTTTGAAGTTTCGCGGTGTCTGATGCGAGCTGGCTCCAAGGCGGTGGTGCCTGGGCATCCTGGCGCTGCTGGTGCAGCTGGTGTGACTCCAGCTTTTGGGCATGGGTTGAGTACACAGTTAGCAACGGTCTTTGCTACTGTCATACAGGTGAGTTGGACAAATATGAACGAGGCCAGGTCATTGGCATCTTAAGGAGGGACCCCAAGTACCAGAGACCTCAGGAGCTCAGTGCACCTCTCAGTTCCCTGTTGAGGCGATTCCCTTCTGCAGTCGCCGAGCTCCTTGCAGCCTTCTTCTCCATCTCAGTGCCTCACCAGCTGTACCCGCTGGGGAAGCGTGAAGGGAAGGTGTGGGAAGAGGGTGCACCTGAGCCGTTGTTCCCTTGGGTACTACACCTGGCACTGAATGCCTGACACGCATCCTTAAAAATAGAGGAATTGTAAACCTGTGGGTCTTCCTAAACGGTCACTCTGAGCTTCTTTTCAAGGACCAAAGGTAACTCGCTGCTATTACTCTTCAATCCCTACATCCATTTGCAGAGACCAAACCCAGCCAATAAAATCCAGGAGGGATGCCTGGGGCAGGTCTGCAGCACAGCCGTACCCCTGAGGGGATGAAGCCCATCCCAGGCTGGCTTTTCCAGGGCATCCACCCCACGGTGCAGCCCTGGGATGGTGAACAATGTGGGCACGAGCAGCCAGGGTTACTTGTTGCCCTTTTGGGTGTTCATGCTCCAAGACTGCGAGCACCTCCTGCTCTTCCAGTGCCAGTCCCAAGGCTTCGCTGGGACAAATGCATCATTGTTTGTATCCTGCCTTGCAGTTTCTCTGGAAAATAAAATCCTGAGTAGCATTCAAGTAAAACCAAGTCCCTCCTTTCCCAGATGGTGGTCAGCAAGGGATATGCTCCCCTAGAAACGTCTACGATCTCCGGCTCACGTCCTCCCGGGGCATTCAGGCAGGTTGACAGCAGCTTTGTTTTTCCTTTGGAGTTCCCTTCGGCTGCCTGGGGTGTCCCCACAGGGCACTGGCATGTGGCTGCCAGTAAGCCCAGTGATCGACAGAAGTATTATGTAAGTTGTGCTAGCATCACATCTCAAAGTACCCATGTCCTCAGAGTTTCCAAGATGCTTGGCTACATGACCGGTGCTGGCCTTGCAGAAATGCTCAGGAAAAACGTTCAGGATGTCTCCCCCTGGGCAGTGAGGTCTGTGCTCCTACTGGAACCCCCTAAAATTAGTGATACGGGAGACTTCATGATGCAACACTGCTCTGCAGACTTGTAAAAAATCTTTTCTCTGCCTGTAAGTGTTGGGTTGGATGTGGGGAGAGCTGCTCACACCGCTTTGGGTATTTAAGTTTCCATGGAGAGGGAGCTGGCTGCCTTTCCTGCCCGGGAGATGCAAGGCTTGGAGCAGAGCTGCTCTTGGAAAATGAAGCATTTGTGCTCAGTTGAGCTTCCCGGAAGGAGGACTTGGCCTGAGGGTGTTGTTTGGGCTGTTGCAGCACTGTCAGTCAGTGATTCTTGACTGCATGCCTTGTTTTGCATGAGGCATATTTTTTATGATCTTTGGCAAGTTACTGCTCCGTCTCTGTTACCTCCTGGGAGGAACAGAGAGGAAACCTTATCTGCAGCAAAGAACTAAGATAACTTCCAGGTAAAAGTGCTGCTGCAGGGACTCTCTGCTCCCGTTAACCCCCTTCTTTACCAGTGGCCCCACCAGTGCCATGTGTTGCCATTTCTAACGGATGACAGCAATTCTCCAGTTAGTGTGAGCCTGTGCTGAGCTCTCAGGCTCCGGGTGCTGAGCAAACCTCCCAAAACTTGGTAGTTCATATTTTAATTCTGTATTATAAAGCTGAATTTGAATTTTTTGCCTCCTTTCAGTTAGGCGAGCACACTGTCTGTCTTAGAAACAAAAAGATATGCCATTATAAAGCATATAAACTTGCTGCCCCTGCCTCATTTGACTAACCTAAAATGCAGTTCACCCCTTGGTGTTCTTGCAGACCTGGGAAATGTGACAAGTTGAGAGAACCAGGACATCTGTCCCGTGGACTGGGAGGTGGACAGGAAATGTGCATTTTTACTGCACACTCAGGAAAGAAACCTCATTAGATTCATATGATCTCAAATCAATTATATTCCCTGTGCAAAAAACAGGCCTCAAGCAGTGCAGCCTGTGTCTTTACGGCAATGAAAAAAATAAGGCATCATCATCTGTACAGTCCTTCTTAATGGGATGAATGAGGAAACACGTGTATGGACATCATCCTAGAGAGTGCTGTAAGCACAAGTGATTGTAGAAGGAGGGTAAAAAAGTGTGTCAAAGACTTCAGATTTATTAAAGGAGGTAGTTAGGTGTATGCATGAACTTGGAGTGCCAGTGTCTGAGTATTATGATTGCACCAGCCTCTCCAAGGGGTGTTCATCTGCCAGGTGAATAGCAGTGAGATCCTCGCATTTACCACTGAAGCTGTGTGAGTGTTCAGCCGGCCCTCACTCTGCCGGGCTTGGCTACTCCCACTGCATGTTACTCGTCAAGGTGGGTTGAGAAAGTCTCTTGACAAGACTTGTCTACAAGGCTGCAGGACCATGTGGTGACTGCCTTTGAAAGAAAGGGCAGGTTAGAAACTCTCCCCAGGGGCTGACCCAAAGCTTCACTCCATTCCCAGTAAGGTCTTTCCCAGCTGTGCAGTGGCACGTCCTCCCAGCTGCCTCAGTGCCTCATCCCACCATCCCATGCTCAAAGCATGGGCTTCACTGCAGGACTCCATTGAGCCACAGAGCACTCAGCATCACCACGGCCTTTCAACTCAAATATCAGCTGCAGATGGACTCTGGAACTGCGATGTGTGTCGTGATGGCAACTTCTGCACCACCGTGTTACTGGCGTGTCTCTTTTCTGCTCTGCTGAGTCCTTTGCAAGCCTGGTGTGTCTCAGAGCAATTCAGTGTGTGATGCTTCTGGGGTGCGTGCTTTTGGGGTTTTGTTGCTTTTTTCCTGTCCTGGGAGCAATTCCTTCGGCTCCATGGGATGTGCCACTAGTGAAATCTAAAGTAGTTGCTGCTCTACCTGTGATGACAAACCAGGGATGACTCCAGTTGCTTGAGCTGAGCCCTTTTCCCCCTGGTTAAAAAGTGCCTTAGGTTGGTGCTCAGTCCACATACGGATAGGTTTGCAGGCACCAGGCAGTCTTTAGAAGTTAAAAGAAATTTGAGCAGAGACTTAGGAATTTATAGGATTCCCAATTATGCCTCCTTGCACTGCTGCTCAGGAATAGTAGCACGGGCTTATTTGTACTCCTGTTTAGTGACGTGTTAACATTTCTGCTCTTCTGAAAGGGTGTAAAACTGCATTCTTCTCACATCATAAAAAAAATCTTCATTTGTCTTTGTTAGGGAGATGATCTTGTGTTGAGGAATAGTGTCCATTTGCTGCTAAAAAAATATCACCCCCTCATCCTTCCGCCCCCTTATAGGTAGGGTTTGTGAATGGAAGACCTAAAGCAGGTCTGTGCTTTTCAGGCACTAGAATAAATCAGGGGAAAAAATAGCCTGGTTGCAAACTATCCATTTCTAAAGACCATCTCCACAAATGAGGTGATAACTCCTAAGTTACCCCCGTGACCAGGAAACCTGTGGGTCCCCGTTGCGAAGCAGTAGTCAGAGGCTGCGGTCGCTGTGTGCCCGGAGAAGGTACGCTGCAGATTCCACGGGTGTCAGCGGGATTAACTCTGTTGTAAGAGCAGAGCTGGCTCTTTCTAAAGTTGGGGAGCAGCATTAGCTGCTGTTAGTGCTTTCATAACAGAATTAATACTTAAAAATACGTTTCAGAATACACTCGAGACATGATCTGTCTTCCAGTGAGTGAGCTCTATCTCAAAATTACAGCTAAGCCTCTGCAGTTTAGTATCTGGGTGAAGGTTTGATTATCTAGGAAGAAAGGAAGAAAGAACCTTAAGCCTACCATACTGAACAGCGTGTCTTGATGGATGTAACCTCCTTGTGGAACTTAACAGAAAATTAGATCTCTGCCACCGAATTCTGAAAGGCATCAGAAAACACTATGGAGAAGATCTTACCTTCCATCAAATTCTGCTCCAGTAAATTTTAAAGAATGCAGCTGTTTCACTATTTTTGAATTCTTTCAAACTTTTCCATAGGGGATACTTCTTGTTTTGCAGAGGGTTTCCCATGAACTCAGTGAGAAGGGGAAAAAAGAAAAAGAAAAAAAAAAAGACATTTTTTTTCTTGGGGAAAATCTGGTGTGCTCAGCTAGAGCCCTTTCCTGCAAAGCCGCTCTCCCAAGGCCCAGGGAACTGCCGGAGGTTTCCATGGCTGCTCTGTGTGCTGGGATACTCTCCTTGGGCACAGATTACTCCATTCTGTTGTTCCACATCCACTGGAGAAATGCGGGTGGATTCCCAGGGCTAAACTCCCCAAGGACATCAGCCAGCAGACCTCCCTCATGCCCCAAAATCACCATGTTTAAAAAAAAAAAAAAGAAGAAAAAGAAAAAGAAAGAAAAGAATATGTTTAGCATTTGTTTTGGCTGGTGGTGTCTCTCCAGCTGAGAAAGCCCCCTCTGGCTACATTTCCATGGCATCTCTGTGGGCGATGAATACACGTCCCTCCTGCCTCTGTGACTGCCTGCACCTATCCTGGCAAGCAGGCTTTTCTTTGCAATCTGGCCTTTTTGGCTGAAGTTTTGCCATATTTGGTTCTAGCCCAAAAGATTATTATTTAAAGATCTAGTCTGAATCCATCCAGGCAACTTGGGCAAGGGAGAAAGACTAATACATGGGAAGGTTTACTGCTGGGGCCATCATGGAGCTCTCTGAGTCTGGGCACCCTTGCCCAGCCCAAAAGCCCAGCCAGATTGGGAGTGTCAGGGAGATGTTTGGCCTCTGCCCAGGTGACTTGGTTTTTTGGCTCCACCAAGGGATCATGGCACATGGTGTGACTCTGGCAGCTCACAGTGTTCAGCTGGGGAGGGATGTAAGGGGCTCCAGCAGCAAACTCAGGAGCAGCAGGCTATTTCCTGGTGCTTTGCCAAAATAGTCGTGCATGATGCTGACTATGAAGTTAAAAAGAAAGATGTCCTGTGGCATGTTTTTTTATTTCTTTAAATATATCTATACATACAGAGGGGGAAGGAGTGAGAGAGAAAGGGGAGCTTTTGGCTGGTGGCTTTGGGCAAAGAGAAGATTGACCCCGCAGCGTTGCTTACGAGTCAAGGAAGATAAATGGCAGTAAAACAAAATTATTAAAACAAAAACTGATGTGGAGTCATGTTTCCTGGAGGGTTTTGCTTCTCTTGGGTGTGGTGGTCTCTCTTGGCCGGGTGTCAGGCTGAGCTCAGCGCCGGGCGGTCACCGCACAGCCCGCCGTCACCACCAACCCTGCCTTGTTCTGGGGTGGGGTGTTTTATTCAGCCAGATCACTTGGAGCCCCGCAGGACCCCAGGCTGCAGTTAATCTTTCTGCAGCGTCAGCGTTAGCCCAGTATTCCTTTCTTTTATCTGGGATCTTTTTATTTAATGTGCTAACTAGAAATATATGCTTTCTGGCTTTCCTTTCACGAATACCGCAGAGACCTGGGCTCGCAGGTGAGATAATGGGCAACCAAGAGCTCGGGAGAAGGGTCAGCCTTCTCCTGGAGTGCTGTGGTGCTGGCACGGTTGGGCTTTAACCCCCTAGGCTGGGGAGTAGAGTCTTGCACGGGGATGTTGGAAACAGGAGATCCTTGAGGAGATGCTGTAGTCACACATTTTCTTCTTGGTGTTCCTCACGCCGCCCCAGCTTTGCGCTGGTTTTATTTCTGTCCTATGGCAGGAGGACTCAAAGCTCAGGCCTGGAGAGATGGATGTTACACGCGATGCTGGAGCAGCACTGGATGCGAGCGGTGACTCACCAGTCTGGAGATGTGTGAGTGTCTCCCACCTCCCAAAACATATGGACAGCAGCTCCACCTGACCAGCCACAACCCCATGAAGATACAGTGTGCTGCCTCCTCATACGTCCAAGGAATGCCCTTTGAGTTTTCACTTCGTTTCATAAGAAAACAGTTCTTAATTAAAAAAAAAAGCTTTTGACCCAATTGCCTGATTCTAGCCCTGTCGGTATCCCAATGAGATCAAACTTTTCTAAGTTCCATAAAAACAAGGACCAGAGTAGTGGAGGGGGACTCAAGTTGTTCCCTCTGGGGAGAGAGACCCAAGGTGAGTCTCACCCTTGGTTAGTGGCCTTTAGGAAACACACAGGCAAAAGCGGCAGAAAACTAGATTTCCTAAGTTTAACTGTTCACGTCTGCTTGGTTTTCTTGTACATGTGCCTGCGAACAGGACCTAAACCTGTGTCTCTTTCCATTTCACGCTTCTTCACCCCATCTTGAAAATGAAATGCATTGTAGGCAAGACTCTTGCCTCGCAAAAGGACTGACCTGAGAGTAAGAAAATACAGCAGGAGAATCATGGAACTGTCAGAGTTGGAAGGGACCTCTAGAGATCCTACAGTCCCACTCCCCGGCCAAAGCAGGGTTGCCCAGAGCACATCA
>JAOTQQ010000063.1:21044256-21057456 GCA_026546715.1 Gallinago undulata
GAAGTGCTTTCCAGCAGGTCCATCCCAAACCTGTACTAGTGCCTGGGGTTCTTCCTCCCCAGGTGCAGGACCCTACATTTGTCCTTGTTGAACCTCATGAGGTTCTTCTCTGCCCAGCTCTCCATCCTGTTCAGGTCGCACTGGATGGCGCGCAGCCCTCTGGTTGGCCAGTCCTCCCAGTTTGGTATCGTCAGTGAACTTGCTGAGGATACATTCTGTCCCTTCATCCAGGCCATTTATGAATCTGGGAAAAAATAAAGGAAAACTTTAGGTCAAGCCTTAATATCAGTGCCAATGTGCTGTACATGACCAGCGGGGAGCAGGAGTGATGTTGAGGCATATTTGGGACTGGGTTATCGCTGAGCTATTTAGTACCTCATGAGAAGGCACAGAAAGACTGATAACAATGAATCCGCTGCCGTTTGGAGCAGTCTTGAGTCTTTGTGGTTTCAAAAATAAATTATCATATAAATAGCTGCTTAGGAATCTCAGCCTGAAGACCACAAAATCTCAGCAGTTCATAGCTTTTTTGGCTTATGTACGTCGCACCACGTCTACTCGCGGAACATTTTGGCCACATGTTGTAAAACCGCTTCCTATTAAAAAAAAAAAAAAATCATAGGGAAAAAATAAAGTCTATTGTGAATGACAATGGCTGGTGATTTTCTAGTGCCTCTCATTCCAAGAGGCTGAGCATATCCTAAGGGGATTTCGCACCCTGTTTTCTCTGAGCCTGCCTGGAGCTGCTGCCACCTCAAGGGGCCAATACCCCCCACCCCAGCTGCCCAGAGGTGCGTGGCAGTGATGAGCAGGAGGACCTCCAGGTTTGGTTTAACACATGATGGACAAGTTGTGCTCCTGCAGTTGAAAAATACCACTGGGATTTTTATTTTCCTTGTGAATGGCCACTTGGTTTGCTGCCCTGAGGAAAAGCTGACTATGGCCCGCTTGAATCTGGTGACTTTTTATAATGTAAAAAAGTGCCAAGGCCTTTATTATAGGCATCTCTCCTTCTCCCAGTGCTATGGACGGATAATAACAACAATTTTGTTGCCTTTAATGGGAGCAGGATCAGACACCAAGAGGGAAAATCCTCCCGAGAAAATTGTTCTGAGTGAACTCCAGCCAGTCAGCTTGAATATAATCCATCCTTGAATTTTCCCACTACGCTGGTTCTGGCCAATAAACTGCTTATTTGTTTTATTTCTATTTGGGGTATTTTTTGTTGTTGTTGTTGTTTTGCTTTATTTGCTTATTTGTGACTTCCCTTTAGGGAAAAAAAAATAGTCTGTGAGGTACAGCAGTGCCAGCGGAGGCTGTGGGACGGTGCACACGGTAATGACCCTTTCAACAGGTTTTTTTTCTCAGATGTTCAACCAAGCCCCAGCTCAAAATGTGAGAATGATGTCTGTATCACAAAGGCATTTTCCCAGCGTGGCTGAGCTGTGATATGACACAAGCAGATTTTCTCGTGAGAGGGGAGTAAATCCTTGAAAGTGTTATTTTTCTAATGTTTTATTTGAAAAGACCTAGCATGACCTTTTCTTGATGTTGCTTTTTCTTTCTCCTTTTTCTTTGCAAAAACCCTGCAGGATTGTGATTAGCAAGATAATGAATACCATCTGCTTTTAATCAATCCCTTCCTTTTCTCCCAAACCCTCCTAACTTCTAATATTAATGAAAACAGATTTGAATACTGGAAGGGGACGCTCTGGAAAGCGCTTGGATATTTACTAGGTGAAAAGTGAAATTGCACAGGTTTATTTCATGGGGTAGGGCATTTGACAGGTGCAATTTTTCTTCTATTGCATGCCTGTTTTATAAACCAAGATGCATAGTGACACATGAGATTATAATTCTGCATCGGAGAGCAATTTTAAAGAAGAGGAGGTGACCTCTTGCACGAACCGGTGCTGCCACGTGGGTCCTTCCTAAGTGACAGCTCTTGTTAGTGACACGCCTGGGGGAAAATGTGATTTTACAGGTAAAGTAGGGAAGCAGGGTATGCTACCTGGGAGGAAAGTGATGCCCATGATAGTTTGAGTGTAAACCTTCAGTTGGTGTTGCAAAATACACAAATGGGACTTACACAGCTTTCCTCAGTGCCTGTGTATCCAGAGTGCCATTGTTATTAGTTGATCTTGGAAGCTGAAAATTTTTGAATTCATCTGCTGTCAAGCCTTGCTTCAGATCAAACCAGTTGTTTTCTTCTATCCCTGGATAGGAATCAGTTTGATTTGTGCTTTTTCTCTTCGATTCAAATCATCCTGCTCTGATTTGAATGACCGTTTTACCTCTGGAAAGGTTTCCATTAACAGGCATTCCTGGGATGTTTTCTTGATTGGGATCAAGGCATCGTGAGCTCCCATCTGTCCTGGCTGATTACAAATCACCTCTGCCAGCTCACGTTGGCTGGGAAAGCTTTTCTTTCAAGCATCGGTCCAAACTGGGCCTTGAGAAGAGAAACCACTGTTTTCAAGCCCGTTGTGATGGTGGTGGGGAGGTCCCGGCCGGGAGCGCTGATGTTCTTCTGTGCTTGTGGGTGGGATGTATGCAACCACATAGCAAGTGCTGGCTGGCGGGGTGCCATGCGTGCTCTGCCCCAGACAGCTTCAGCTCCAAAAAAACAAGACAGAGGGAGCTGAGAAAGAGCTGCTTCTAAAGGCCATAGTGGGCTCCATAGTGTTACCAGAAGCTGTGCTGAATGAAAACACTGGATTGTCCTGAAGGACCTGCGTGGGCCAGCGTAGGTACTGGGCTGCTTGGGTTATCTGCTCAGACCAAATTGATGGGTTTTATTTTCCCATACTGTTCCTACAGGGAAGCTGCAGTGTATCACCAGGAAGTGAACAGCCTTTGTTGGTATTTTGCTCCTCTTTTTTGAAAATGTTCCTTTTTTCAGTGAAGTCCTGGATATTCATTCTTCTTTATGCAATACTTAAATTTTTGGATTGGGGATAGGCAATGCCTTCCAGACTCATCAGGGACATACCTCCAATACCCTAATCAGTGACTGTGGCCCCCTGATTGGGAAAGGGAATGGCCTTACATGCTTTGTCCTCGTCCTCATGCGGGTTCAGCCTGAGGTGCCACCTTCCTGCTGGTGGCTTTTCTCTTTGCGAGGCCGTTTGGTGAGATCGGCTTTGGCCATTCAGCAGCCCACCCGGGCTCTCGAGAAAAAGCACAGACAAAACAACCTCTTTTCTGACCAGGAGCTGACTGTAAGCAGCTTGAAGCAAGTTTCCAGTGGAGTGTTTTCAACTTCCCCAGCCTCTTCCCTAATCCCTTGTTACAGGAGCTTTTGGGGTGAGATGTCTGAAGTCGCATGAGAGACATACATGTAATACTGCTGATTAGTTCACGTAATTGCCAGGGCTAAAGCCTGATGCTACCAAACAACACACTCTTGTTCCCCTCTCACTTTACAGAGAGATGCTGGTGTCACATCTTACACTCCCCCAGGATGAAGAGCCTGAAGTGAGCAATCACGGGCTGGGACGGAGCCAGGACGCTGTCTGTGGTAGGGATGCAGAGGTTCCTGGAGTGGTACTTCAGGTGCCCAATTGTGCTTCTCCAAAGCGAGGGGAATGCTTTACTGCGTGCTTTGTCATCCCTTGGAGACCCCTGAACCGGAGCCAAACCTTCTCCCTGGAGCCTTCCCTGAAATTCAAGGGCGGATGGAATAGGAGGGAGAATAACTGCCTCCAAGAGCATGGATGTGCTTTTTGTGCTCCTATGGGCCTCTGAGAGGCTCTGATTCTGGTTTGGAGAAAGCGCTTTTGGCATGCCTCAGAAAAATGCCACCTTCTTGGATTGGTTCTGAAGCCGTGTGTATGAAAGCACTGCACGGTGGAGGCAAGGCCATGAGCAGCCATAGGAGGGTCGTGGCAGCAGCTCCCTCTCCGAGCCCTGCACAGAAGATGCTCCCTGTGCTCCCCGGTGGCACCCACCCGCTGCCAGCCAGCCCGCAGACTCACCGGGGGGTCAGGGGAAAATAACAGCTCTGTTTGCAAGGCTGACTAAATGAAATCAAGGGGTAGGGAGGAGCGGGAGGGAAGAAAAATGGTTGTGGCTTGCTGAAAAGTCTATGCCTGAGACCTACAGATTGCTATCGGGGACAGACAGAGGCAGTGGTGGGTAATAACCACCTCCTTCTGCCCAGGGAGTTGGTCGGGGCACCATCCCTGGAGGTATTCAAGAGACGAGTTGACATGGTGCTCAGGAATATGGGTTAGTGTTGGATGGTGGGGTTTTTTTTGTTGGATGGGTGTGTGGGTTTTTTTGTTTGTTTGTTTGTTTGTTTGGGTTTTTTTGGTGTGTTGGTTTTGTTTGTTTTTTTTTATTGTTTGGACTAGATGATCTTGAGAGGTCCCTTCCAACCTAGGTGATTCTGTGAATGAGAAGCCCCCTTACTCTTAGCAGCTATTTCATGGGCCTAGACTTAAAAAGTGCCCCTCGCTGCCCCGCTCCTCTGCAGCCCCGGCCGAAGTGGGTGTGGAGCTTTGGATGTTTTTCAAATTCTGCGTTTCTGGCCCCGCCGAGGCCGTCCCGGCTCACCACGATGTCACCGGGCGGGAATGCGCTTCCCCTGCGCTAGGACATCCCCGGCCAACACCAGAGCCCCTGCCCTCCTGCCGGCTCCCTCCGCCGGGGTTAGTGCTTCCTCCTTCTCCCGGCTTTGAAAGGCATCCAAAGAGCGCGGCTCACCTGTTTGTGGTTATTCAACTCTCTCCGTTCACGCTTTGGAGTGGCCTGAAAGTAAAAGAAGAGGCAAGATCCCCCCCCCCAACATCGGTGCTCCCCCCCCTCCCCGGCTCAAGGCCCTGAATGGAACCCAGCCAGCGGGGCCTATTGAGACAGCATGGAGACAAATGTCAACTTTAACAAAAAGGGGCTTACATGACTGACACAGAAAGGAATAATCTCGGATCTGTTTTCCAGGCTGCTCCCCGGCATAGTTGTGCTGCAGACGGAGACAATTTTCCCTTCCCCGGGGAGATTGTATGGCCAAAAAAAGATACTTGGTGGTGATATGCTATAAGGCTGGGTCATGAGAATGGATGTTTGGAATAATGACAGAATTCATTATAGGCAAACTAATTTAAGAGAGTGTCTTGAGAAACATATGGGGAGGAAATTGCCACTGAAGCCCTGCAAAGTGTAACTTTATTTCTCATTGTACTGGGTTCTCCCAAAGGCCTCCATGAGACAGGGCAGGGGGTAATAGGTGTCATTTTTGGCAACTCTCTGAATCACTTGCCTTTTCATTAGCAGAGAGGGGAGGGGTGGTATGGGTATTTCCCTCTGAATCTTCTGGAAAAGTAAAAGTAACTAAGGCTCATAAATAATGGGACTGCAATGAAAATATAGCCACCTTCTCACCGGAAATGGAAGCAGATAATGCCCTAGTTGGTGTCTTCTTGACCTTGCTCAGACCTTAGGAGTGAAGCGGGCTGCAGTGTGGGTGCTGCACACATCCACGTCGGGCACCTAGAACATCCCTGCCTGTCTCCGTGCTGTGTGTGTCCATGCCAGGCACCCAGACCATCCCTGCTGCCCCCTTGGCACCTCCCAAAGCATCTTTGGGAGCTTTGATGCCTTGGCAACTCCTTTGGGGGACGTGCCTGGGGCCTTCGAGGCTCCACACAGGGTGGCTTTCTCCTTGTGGTGTTAGAAGAAACTTAGGGAGCTCCCCAAGAGGCCTTGAGGAGCCTGGGTTGTGCAGGATTAATCAATCCTTTGTCCTTTCTGCAGGATTAATGAACCTCCAGTCCAAGGGGTGTCTTCCCTAGGACCTCCATTGCCTGCTCGTCTCACCCAAAAAGTGTATTTAGCTTTTGAAATTATTTCTGAATTCAAAACTGTCTGATAATAGCTGGAAGCCCCATGAAAGCTCCCTGTACCTGTGCAGGTGGTGTCCCCTTGGTGCTTTCGGGTGGCAAATTGCTGAGCAGGGGCTTGGGACTATGGCTCTGGGCTCTCACTTGGGAGCAGGTAGCCTCCCGGCTCAGAGTGAGCCACTCTTGCCCTGTGGAAAGCTGGGGAGCTTCTTGTACTTGTCTTACTCTTTTTCTCCTGCAAAAGAGACTGCAGGACTGTAGCAAGAAGCTTTTAAACTCAAGGAACAGCAAATAGCCAGAGTATAACAGGGTAGCTTTTAACAGAAAAAAAATAGAAAAAACCCCAACCAAAGAAAAAAAAACCCACCAAAACCATCCTGGAGTAATTGAAGGTGAGCAACTGTGTAAGAGGGGAAATTAGGGGGTTCTGCATGCTTTCTTTGTATTCAAATTTTTGCATATGCTCATGTAGGTAACACCTGTGCATACGTGCCTGATAAGAAATGAAAGCATGTCATAAATCCAGAGCACTGTTTGCCCAGAGCACGGTTCAGGAAAGGCAGGAGGATATTCTGGTTAGCCTGGCATCGGTCCTGCACTAAATAATGACAAACGTGGTCCCAGACTCAATTAGTAAAGAATTAAAGGTTAGAGATTCAATTAATGTGGAACATTATGGAAATAGTCCTTTTTTTTTCCAAGGAAACCCTAGGATCTGTAAATCAAGGTGACAGGAAGACACGACGCATTTTGGAAGATGCTTAGCTTAATATTTCAGGAGGTCCCAGCAGTGGGACATGGCAATGTGTTTGAGAGCAAGGTAATTGAGCAATCTCAAAGAGGAGCCTAATGGGGTTCTAATGCAATAGCTTCCCTGGGTCTGGAAGAGAAGTCATAGTTCAAAAAAATACAGTTGTTTTCTGGGTCTATTTATTCATTTATTTTTCCTCAAAACCCCTTTCAGCATTGGGAAAGTTTGGGGCTTTGTCCACTGAGAATTAAAATATATAAAAATTATGTATACCCTTTTTTTTTTTTTAAGTGTTGGTACTTTAACAGCCGCTGAGCTGGAGACCTTTGGGGAAGGCTCTCCCTTCTCCGGGGTGGTTTGGGGAGCGGGCGGGGGGGGTGAGACAATGCTCTAACCCCAAGTTTTCTGCCTGGGCTTAAAGGGATTTGCCCTTGCGGCTGGCTCTGATGCAGTGTGGAAAAGGAAAGGGACGTGGAAGCTCAGAAGAACTGACAGAGGGAGAAAAAGGGTGTGAAATTCAGACTATCTGGTGTGTCTCCTTTGATGTGTCACGCAGAGATTGTGCAGGCACTCAGACGGGAAGGGGTTAATGCGTCTCTCAGTAACCATTGAAACGGGGGCTGTTATGGTCTATTTAGGCAATGATCTGTTACAATATCAATGGCATTTTCGATGGCAGTGTCTCCTATTCTTCTATTGAAATCACAATAGCTTTGGAAGTTCATGGCCACGCCGTCTCAGGGACAGATTTCTGTTCATTTTTCTTTGTTGTGAAGATTTTTTCTTTTTTTTTCTTCTTTTTTTTTTTAGAAGTAAATTGACTCACACAAATACGAAAGAAGCATCAAGTGTGTGACCTTTAGACAAAAGCTTCAGATTTGTCATTCTCTCTCCTTAACTTTTGCCTCCGCTCTCAGCAATGCCACAACACAATATAGAGCCCAGCTTGGGCTACCTGGCCACAAATAGCTGGGCAAGGCTGGAATGACAACGTGAAATCTCCATTTCTATGCTGTTGTCAGCTTCTAACACTTTGGGAAAAAAAGTCAAAGTTGGGGAAAGGTTTTTTAGCTGTCTGCCTCCCGTGCATTTGGATAGAAAGGGAGCCTCCCTGCTCGGCCCCTCTCTGCTTCTTTAGAAACCAGGGGCTAATACAGCCCCAGGACTGTCTGGAGAGGTTACTCACCCAGCCTTCACTTTGATGATTGATGACAGTGGAGAAACTAATGATATTTTATTCACCTGTCAAAAAAATTATGTGCCCTGGGCAAGGCAGGGCTAGCACAGTGGAATTTGAACGCTGCCCTTTCTACAAAAATGCATTTATCCCATTTCCCCTAAAATATTATCTCAAAGGGAAGAGTGCCGTCCTGCTGAGCCCATCACGCTGGGATGCCAGTGAGGGGAATCTCTCCCACCTACAAAGTGTCTTGAACTTTGCATTGGGAGCATGAAACAGGCATTGCAAGCGCATTCCCAGGGGGTCCCGTTGCTTCTGCCCCTCACTCTGTGCTGGCAAGCAAAAATCACCAGGAATTGTGGATGTTTTAAAGTATCTTCCCCAAGAAAACCAAGACAACCCCCAAGAACCCCAAGAGTGCCTTAAGTGTTGTGAGTTTGTCTCTATCAAGAAAACTTTCTCATGTTTCATCCCATTTAGGCGATTTATTTTTATGGTACAGATTTATGTTTCTTGATTTCATGTTATTGTAATCATGTCTTTCTTGTCAAGCAGGAAACTAAATGCTACCTGCTCCTGCTGCCTAGTAGACATGGCTCTTCCTAGACCCAATAAAATACATGTAATCATTAGCAAAACCATTGAAGGCAATTTACTTTCTCCTAGGTCTAGCTGGCTGTGAAGGTGTGTCCATCTGTACCAGCCAAGACACCCCACCGGAGTCTTTCTTATAGTTCAAAGTGAGTAAAAGGATGTTGGTGAGTAAAGTACATTGCAGATGAGTCCAGCAGTCAGTCAGGGAAGCTGGGAAGACTTTTCTTTCCTCTTCTTTTTTCCTCACACTTTACCAGCAAATCACTCTGCTAGATGTTGTCCTGTGCTATTTCAAGAGTCAGAAAGGAAATGTCTACCAGAGCCCCAAGCGCAGCCTGGAGCCCAGCTCTGCTCCCAGCCTTGCCATGCTACAAACAGCCCCAGCCCCAGGATGGATAGGAGCTGTCTGAAAACAAGTATCAGGTGAGGCAGGGTTTTTTTGAGATGCACTGTGTTGCCTTCGGGAAGGAACATTGAGAGTCAGCTGTGCTGGGGGCAGGAGAGCAGACTCTGCAGGTTGACCTTGAGGATCTCCCTGCCCCTGTGGTGGTTTCCCGTTAGATAGAAATGGCAGCAGCAGAAGTGATCTGTGGTGATTGCCAGGGGTGTACCCATGGCAGAGCACTCCTGGCATGTGCTCCTGAGCCTTTAACCATCCCCAGCGTTGGCAAAATGTTTCCTGGAGGAGGCAGTTGATAAAGCGGATGAAAAGGGATCTAAATGCCGAGGCAAGCTCCAGCTTTGAAAAGGTGGATTCCCGCAGTACGGTTTGGAGTGCAGACGACTGAAAAGTAAACATTTCATCTTAATGCCAGCACAGGCAGAGCTGTTCAAATGGGATGCAAACCCCTCTCAGCAGAGGAACTAGTTGGAAGTACTGTTAAAATTCATAACAAAGAAATCCACAGTGCAAAAAATACCGGTTTCTTTTGACCTGTTTCTGAGCTCGCTGTGTCGGGGTGCTGCTGTGCTCCCCACGGGCAAGATGAGAGGCCCCCATGCATGCTGAGAGCAGGATCTGGAGGTCCAGAGTGCCTCTGCACATGGGCTGGGGGGGGCGTCCTCCTCCACTCCTCCCCAGAATGGCATTTAAAGCCATGCAGGGCAAAGCGGAGCTGCAAACTGGTCCCAGTGTGAGCAGGTCTCCAGAGGAGGTCAGAAACGGCAAGGAAATGGAATTGTAGTGTCCCTTACCTGCTGGATGCGGGAGCGAACGGCGATCCCTCTCAACTCCCCCTGCCCGGGGCCGCTGCCGGTGCTCGGGTGGGTGCCGGGAGGGCGTGTGATGGGTGGCAGGGAGCAGCGATGCTCGCCGGCTGCAGGAGAGCCCTTCAGGTGACTTTGCAAGTCTGTATTTCTGCAGGAGCTGTGATTAGAGGTGAAATTGAGGGCTTGCATGAGGTTTGACTATTACCATTTTTTTTTTTGTTTGCCTGACTTTTTTTTTTCTTTTAAAATATTAGATAACTTGACTGCCACTGAGTTCAGGGTCTGGTTAAAGGACTTACCTCTATTTCACACCAAGAAATTCGTCTCGACACTAATCAATGCGGGTTATCAAAGAAAAGAAAAAAGTGTTTAAAACACTTAAAGTGTTTGCAATGTGAAGGCTCCAATACACTCTAATTTCAGCCACTTCTCTTCCACCTCCATGGAGAATGTCAAAAAGAAATGTTGGTTTTGACATCCCCGGTGCAATTATGGAGACAGAAATTAAACTTATGGAAATTAAATTTGATGCGTCTCAGGGACACTGGACTTTACGTAGAGACCGTCCACAGAAAACCTTCAAGCTCCCTCTCTTGAAAAAAATCTCACTTGACTTTTTAAAATTCTGCCCTGGTGTGATAATTGTGTGTGTTGCTGTTGTTGCCCCCTGTAAAATAACAATGCCGTGATTTATTTTCACTGTTTCCACAGAAAACGTTGACATTTCACCAGAAGCTTGAGAATCCAAATGTTCTGCTTCGGAAGAGCATCCGCAACACTGCAGACACGTGGGAGCTTGGACGTGTCTTCCCTTGCACTGGGAATTCCCCTGAGATGTGCTGCCGGAGGTGTCTGAAACAGCTCACTTTGCTTTCCAGAAATTTGCTTTTTCAGCAAGAAACATGCATGTATTCTTCCCCCCACAGAAGAAAGACCCTTCTCCTGGGGTGCAACAGCAGCCCTCCCACCTGTGATGCTGCATCTGCCTTGCTCGGTGGGGGAGATGAACATTACAGCCCTTCCAGCCCTGGCCTCTCAAGGTCCCTTCTAGGTGTGTTCTGGTGGACACCTTCTAATGAACGAAAAGCACCCTGGAGATGCATGCTTTGTAACAGTCTTGACGTATTTAATGCTTTTCCCAAAGGAGATGTGATATTTTTGTAAGCTTCTTCATCATCTGTGAATGAAGAAAAAAACCCAAATTATTTAGCAAGCAACCTGCCCCACTCCCCTGGGAAGGGTTCCTGAAACACGGGATGGGTTTGCAGGGCGGTGGGTTTGGTGGGACACCTCCCCGAGCTATTACGCTTCATTGCCACTAAGTGGCAGTCAAGTAAAAAATACGGTAAAATGAAACTTTTCCTGAATAAATAGTTCACCTGATATCAACGCAAAGTGCAGAAGCAGTAAATAAATAAATAGAATTTCTAAGTCCCGGTTCCTGAGCTCGGCAATGTCCCCCCGTTTATCCCAAGAAATTAAACCCCGGGAGGAGATGGCAATAGCAGAGATTTTTCTTGGTTTTTCTTGGGAGGAGCTGAGTGTGAAGACGGGGACCAGATGAGCAGTTCAGCCAAGTCCTGCCCCCTGATTTGGCTGGCACGCTATTCAACATTTACAGAAATCAGCCAAAGGAGGTTTGGGGTATCCGTAAGTGGCATAAAAGCATGCACGGCTGGAGTAAAAGCCGGGAATCACGTGTTCCCTACCCACAGGAACAAGGAACGATGCCATCCGCAGGCAAAACCGAGATTCCCCACGTAGCGAGCCCCTGGGTAACGTTTGGCTCAGATGCATTATTAACCATTTTAAATTTTAAACGGTTTGAAGATACTCAGGTAAAACCTCCTGGAAGCAAGACAGAACTAGGTCAGACACAGAGCGCGTTGGCTTTAATTAGCAACCGTGTGGATTTTTTAACCTTTTGTGAAATTCAGGGACCTCCTGTACCTCCCCTGCTCCGCTCCGGAGCCGAAGCGGAGATGACCTCTTCAGGGAGAAATGGTAATTGGAAGTGTCAGTTATCTGAAACTTCTATCCGACAAGGGCACTGGGCACTGAGCCAAGGTCCTTACGTTTTGAATATTTTAAAATATTTGAAGAAAGTAGCGTGCACGGCATAAATTTTAATGTTCAAAATACTCCTGAGAAAACTTTTTTTCCAAGCGTAAAGCAAATAGTAGAAAGGGAAGATAACTATCACAAAGTCATCTGAAAATGCTGGGGGGGAATGTAGGGGGATGGGTTCTGTCTCAGTCACCAGCAAAATGTGTTGGTGTGGACCTCCTGAATTGCAACCAATACTTGCCCAATTTCAGTGCTGCCAATGCTGGTTCTGCATATAGTTTTTCTGACCCACAATTAAACTGTGCTTACAGATGCAACCTCAGTCTGGAAGTCGAGGAGGCAGCCCCCAGTTGTTCCCAGCGCATGGGTCCTGGAGATGCTGGAGCGGATCTGGCAGCAGTGTGGATGGAGGATATTTGGGATACAGCACGTGCTAGGCTTATGGTGTGCCATAGCAGTGAGCTCAAATAGGTGTGCAGTGGGCTATGTCTCCCCTTGGGCAGGATTTCTTGGGGTGATCCTGAGCATTCCCCCATCTGATGCGATTTCCACCTCCCCGGAGCAGCTGCAGGTGGGAAGTCCCCCATGGAGGCGGCAGCAACAGCCACGCTCTGCTTTGCCCTGGGATCTGTCCCAATCCGGAGCCTGTCTGAGGTGTAAAAACTCTTCTTGTAAAACTCTTCTTGTCCCCCCAGGGCCTGAACTCGCTCCCTTGGAGCGCTGTGCCGTGTTTCACCTGTGTGAGTTGCAGCCGGGGTCGGGGCTCTGCGAGGGCACTCATTGTAGTAATGTGTTAATTACTACAAGCAGCCCAAAAGGGAGCAGGCATTTCGGACTATACCTCGGCTGCTGTTTTGGACAAGTTTTTCAAAAGGTTACACCAAGAGGCCGCATTTTCAGCTTTGACCCCGTCCATTTCCCCTGCCACCACTGTTTAATCTTTGGAGGGGCAGCAGGTGAAAAAAATAACCCTGCCTCAAAATGTTATGGTTTTGGGAAGACTAAATAATACAGCACAAAAGCTTGGCTGAATGTGCAAGATGTGCCCAGGTGTGCAAACCAGGTTCCCCCAGCGGCGGTCAGAAATCCCTGAGATTTTGAGCGTCGTTTTCTCCGAAAGGTGAATGTTTCCAGCACAAACTCGTGCCGCCCCCAGCCCGACGGGTCCCAGCGCAGGAGGGGTTTGCACTTACCATGAACCTCAATTTTAAAGTGCTGGGTGGCCACGGGAGCATTGCGGATGGGATGCTTCAGCACAGCCGGAGCCGAGTGCTGGATGTGGGTGGTGCGGTGCTGACAGGGCCCCCTGGCAGCGTGCTGCTGGGAGACTGTCCTCCCCAGGTATCTCCTGATTGAGCTGTTTTTTTGTCAAAACCTGACGCTCCTGAGCCCCTCTGCTTTCCTGAGAGCTTTTTCCCTCACCTTGGGTCTATGTTTGCAGCAGCCCTTCCTATTTTTGAGCAGAAACACTGTAGCGTAGACTAATCTGTTGATTTCTGCTTGCTTCTTTTCATATGCTGATTTAGACATTGGATTTCCTTCGTAGTTTCTCGGGGGGG
>JAOTQQ010000063.1:21058017-21069206 GCA_026546715.1 Gallinago undulata
CCCCCCCCCCCCCCCCCCCCCCATCTGGATTCAGTCAGACGCTGGGTGCTGTCACACCATGGCACAGGGGTGAGCTGCAGACATTGTCAGCTCTGCAGAGAGGACGTGCAGGCACCCCGGGAACTAGAGTAACTATTTGGGTTGTGCTTTTGGAGGTGACTGCATCTCATTTCTGACCAGTTGAGCACCCAGGATTTAAAGAGGGGAGCGGAGCGGTCTCAGGGTAGTTTGTCTCTAGCCTGTAACATCCCCTTAGTCCCCATTTCTCTCCCGAACGCACCCCAGGGGCAACGCGCCACCCCCCAGATCTGTTCCTGCCCTGTCAGGTTCACTTTGATTTATTGAACGTGTTCGTTTCATTGGAGATCGAACGCTTGGCAAAGAGCAAGTCGGTCTGTGTTTGAATTTCCTCTGCTTCCCAGCTGGTAACCCGTTGCTGGTACCCGCGGTTAACCCGTTACGAACTCAGATCATCAAATGCTTTTCCTTAACCATCATCTCAGTAGAAATTAGATACGTATGAGCAAAAAAAGCTTTGTTACAAGGGTGGCACAATATATTTCTGACTGTTTTAACCTTGTCAGTGAAGTACCAAAATGGATTGGCTGTTGGACAGCCTACGGCACTCTTTGTTGCTGAGCGCAGAAAGGGAAATTACCTTCCACTCTTAAATCTGCAACTTCTGCCCTTTGCATGCTGATGAATAGAAATATTGCAAGATCTTCCTTTAAACTTGGAGGAATTAAGGACCCCTTTTACCAAGAGGGAGAGACATCTAACTTTAAATGTGTGATTACCCCATTATCTTCAAAGAGAGAGCTATAGCTGGAAGTTAGGCACATCCAGAGGTTCCCTGCTGAAACAGAGCCTGACAACAGAAGAAATACACGGCAGCTCAAATTTGCTGGTGGTGAGACTTCACTTTAAACGCTGGAGAGGGGAGCGCACACAGGGACTGGTGCTGAGCTCCCCTTCCAGACACCGGCTCAGGACGCTTGCCATGAACAGAGAGTCAGTACGCAGGGGTTGATCCTCCCCTGGAAAAATCTGAGAAATTCTGCTGATCTTGTTGTGTCTGCACTAATGTATATCCCAGAAGACCTGGCCTCGAAAGCTTTTAGAGGTCTTTCAGGAAAGTACCACCTCCTGATTTTATTTTCTTTTTAATCTGCAAAACGTCAGCTTGTCTTTGCACATTTAATTTCAGTCCATGTCTTGCAGCTAAATGGCACTATATGTTCTGCTCTTGCTTCACGCAATTGGATTGATTTATATGGGGTTGCAGTGGTCTCATTAGGAGCAAGATTTGTTGCTTCTGCTAATACCTAGGGTTAACTTTTCTGTGTATACCTGTAGAGGAGAATAATGGGGAAATGTTGCTAGGGAAGAATGACTTCTCTAAGCCCAAATACACTGGAGAACTATGGGCAATCACATCGGTCGGCAGCAATAGCTCATCAGTCACGTTGGGCAAAGCTTTGCCTTGCTGAGGATGGCCCACATGGCCCCCCGTGACGTGATCAGAGAAGGTTCACTGGTGCACTAAGACATGGCAAGGCTCAGGAATGGTGAGCATTCAACCACATCTAATTGTGCCGGCAGCATAAGGCCAAGCGGCTCATGTCGAGCAAATGAGATTTAGGCAAATATACCATAACACATGCCTGGGCTTCGGCTGGTCTCCTACTCCCACAAGAGTGTATAAATATGGGTAGTTTGGGTACCACTGGAGTCCCAGGGCCAGCTCTCATCCGTCTTTCTGCTCACCTTCTTCACATATCCCCACACCCTGGGACGTGCAGTAGGGAGAGGAAGGCATGACAATGTGATGGGCTCTATTTGGGGGAAATATGGCTGTAATTTAGGGTTACTTTGTAATTCAGAGCTTTAGAATTAGTTCAATTAGTTTACTTCCAGAGGCTTTCAATGTGAGTGACACTGTCAACCTGCTTGTGCTGCTCCCATACAGCCTTTATTTTTGCTTTCGGAAGTTTGATTTACAGATTTCCTTTCTCATTAAAAGCTGTGGTGATATTAAGCCCGGGAACACCTGATGGATTTCAGATTGAATACTGTGAGTCTTGTATTAATGCAGGCTAGCTGCAAATAAAGGGGGAAATCAATTAAGCGTGTGGTGCACGTCAAAAATATTCCATAACACAAAGGTGTTAGTGCAGTGATAAGGAAGGAGGAGCACAGCTGTAGGACTCAGAAAATGCCGAGCGAGGAAAGCCCATTCTGAACCTCTCTAACTTCTACAATAACAGCCCTTCAGATGAAAAAGGCCAGGCTGGACTCCTCAGCGAGTGCTGTGAGCAGTGCACTTTCTTTTTTTCTGATGAGATTTTGGAATCTCGTGCATGTTTTCACGTGACCAGCCATGTGTGAGTGAAACAGTTAATCAACTGTAACTCTGAAACCCAAGTGACTGCAATATAACCAGTACTGACTTCAGCGATGCTCTGCCTGCTTCCCGGCAGTGTGTTTGTCCTTTGATGGGTAGGGTGATTGAAGCTCCTCGCTATTGATCACTAGCCCAGAATGAAGCCCTGTGCTCTGGAACCACACAAAGTTGGTGGGAAGCTGTGGTGTAATGCGGCAAAATCTGCGCCTCGTATGTCTGCAGTGAGACCATCACGAGGTTCAGGTAATTATGAGAGGTACGTTAGAAATTAACTCAGCGCATCCACCTCGGAGCCTAAGAGCACAGAACCGAGTGCATGGAGGGACGAGAGCTCCACGCACAAAGAAATGCAGCGGATCGCCGGGGTGTGGGAACGTCTCCGCCAGCTAGAGACAAACCTTCTCCCTGGGCTTTCATAGGCACACTCATTTCCTGTGCAGCAAAGCACGCAGAAGCGAGGATGGAGTCCGCAGACAGCCCTGCGGTACCGGGCACCTCGGGAAGGCACAGCCCCTGAACCCCCGCCCGTCGCCGCTGCCTGCTGCTCCCCGAATCGATGCAGCGTTCTCCACCGCCCGCACCAGCTTCTCTAGTTTTTTTTTTTTTTTTTCTGGATTATTTGCAGCATTTTGTTTTCCAGGCGTTTTCCAGCTGTGGATTACTCTTCACAAAGAGGCTGGCTCCTGAGGCTCGCCCCCTCCCTCCTGCACAGTCTTGCTACCTACAGCATCCCCTCGTTGCTGCCGGCACCCCACTGCTACAGCCCTCGCTCACCCTGAGGAAAGCGAGGGGGCATTTGTGGTTATTTCCCAAATCTGCAATGGTAGAGGTGGGGAGAAGGTACACCCAAACCTTTGGCAAGCAGCTCATGCCTGTCCAGGTGTTTCTCAAGTTGGTGGGCATCTTACAGAATCGGCGAATCACATGGGATTGGAAGGGACCTCTGGAGATCATCCAGTCCAACCCCCTGCCAGAGCAGGGCCACCCAGAGCAGGTCCCACAAGAATGTGTCCAGACGGGTCTGAATGTCTCCAGAAAAGGAGACTCCACCACCTCCCTGGGCAGCCTCTGCCCTGGCTCTGCCACCCTCACAGGAAAAAAGTTCCTCCTCATTTTTAAGTGGAACTTCTTACATTCAAGTGTGCCCATTTCCCCTTGTCCTGTCCCTGGGCACCACTGAAAAAAGACCGGCCTCATCCTCCTGACCCCCACCCTTTAAGTATTTAGAAGCATTGATCAGATCCCCCCTCAGCCTTCTCTTCTCCAGACTAAGAAGATACAAGTCCCTCAGCCTCTCCTCGTAAGAGAGATGCTCCAGGCCCCTCATCATCACATGGAGCGTGTGGCCAGCCAGGGGGCTGGTGGCACAGATGGAGCTGCTGGCTGCAAGACTCACAGTTTTTATCAGTTTGCTTTCAACTCCCCAGCCTGAGCAGCACAAGAAGTGGCCTCTGAGCTGGGGCGTTTGCCTGTCACCTGTGACTTCCCCAGGTTTCCCAGCAGGGAGGCTGCTTGGTGCTGGGTACAGATGTTGCAGGTGGACATCTGGTGGGTGCTGTACGCCCGCTGTGAGCAGTGGCACCTTGCTGGAGCCAGGTGGGCAGGGCTGCTCTGACCCATCTGCTGTCTCAGCCGAGTCTGTGCAGCCCGGCACTACAGCAGGACCGCACCACTCGCCTCCAGGACCCCGCTCTTCATCCATCCCGCCCGGGACCCTCCTGCTGGAAGTGCAACGCTGCCTCAGCCCCACGCCGGGGAGGCACGCTGGGGATACAGCTCCCTTGAGAGCCTGGGAATGCGACCATCTTTGGAGGCCATGCCAGATCACATCTCCAGCCTGACTACCCAATTCTAAGGCATTTTGTTTTCCTGTCTAAAAACCAGTGCTGCCACTGTTGCTCCCTATTTTCATCCTGAAGGAGCGCTCTGCCTGGCTGAAGCCTTTTGAAGCCCAAGTCTCTTCCAGACCAAAGCTGTGTTGATTGTTATCAAACCAGACAGCAAGGACTAGAGCCAGGGCGGGGGGAACGGGGAGCATCCTTCCACATCCCGGTGTCTGTCCTGGGCCTCTCCGGTCACTCAGGCAGGGTGCTTTTGAGCGTTGGACAGGAGCAGGGCTCTCCGCAGCGTGCACCAGGAAATATTTTCGGTTTGGTTTCAAGTCCGAGATGGTGGTGGCTGTGTGGCTCTTTATGGATAGATGCTTGAACTGCCTTGTCACTTGGCTGAATGAACTCTTGGCACCAGGCTGGCTTGGAGGAGACCATAAAGGATCATGTCATGCTACGGCATAGATGACCCCAGACCCAAAATCAGCTAGGAGGTCCAACAGGAAGCCAGTGACAACTTAATGCATTGGATCAGCTTGATTTTGGTCTAATGCTAGGGTTTTGTCTGGAACGGCTCAATAGGGGCAATGAGGTCCCTTGTTTTAAAGCTTTTGTCAAGGGCAGAGATGTGAGTGGTTTTCACATGGGAAAGGAAGGGCCCCTGGGACAGGGGAGGTGTAGGCAGCTGTGCCTTAAAGCCGCTCTCCTGAGGCAGGGGCAGCAGGGGAATATGACAGCCCATCCTCAGTGGTCCCTCCCACCCCACTGATCTGCAGCACAGTTTTATACACGTGCCAGGTATGGGAGGTAGGGAACCGAAGTACTCTGGAGTTTGCAATCCTCATCTTGCTTTGTAAAACTCATCGGTTAAACGAGGTGTATTCTGACTCTCTCAGGCAATGAGGAAAGTCAATGATTTTCCAGGAAAAATACCCAGGAAGGTATTTTACCCCTGCTGTCTATAGGTTAACTGTGCCCTATAGCTGTGCAAGCTACCTGTGGTGCTGTGGGCTGGTTGTCTTGTCCCATTGGATCAGGTTGATCGTGTTTCAGCATCCCTGGGCACGCTTATGGAATCGCAGGGAAGTTGGCTGAGTGGCTCGTGTGCTTGGCATCAGATCTGTTGAGACACAAATGTGATTAGAGGAAGAGTGAGGGCTGTAAGAGGTACGGCTGGCTGAGGTCTGATTCTGCCTGCACACAGTCATGGATAGCGTTTTATGGATGTTGCCTCACACGTACATAGCAGAAACATGAAGTTTACCTCAACCTTGCACAGGAGGGGCCCTTGGCAGAAGACGTCATTGAATTTAGCAGAAGCAGGTGGCCTTTCAGTGCCTTTCAGGCACTTACAGAGCAGACAGGTCATCTTTCTCCTTTAGTTTTTTTCTCTCAAATATTAATTTCTGTCCACGAGGCAAGAAAAAAACATTTCACCTGCTTTTTGCTTTGTGGCCGTCACTCTCTGGCTTTTGATGGTGCTCTCACTTGCTGGATTTGGGTCTTTCTTGTTTTCAAGTGTTTTGAGGCTATTGAGCAACCAGGAGATGAGAGATGACCTCTCCCTGGGGGATGCCCAGTCCAGAGCACTGTGTCCTTTGCCGAGGCACGTTAAGGCTCGCAGGGTGTCTCTCCCTTCTGTGCTTGCCAACGTGTGAGGGGCAGGGTGGCAGATGCTGGGGCACAGCGTGGGCCCTGGCTCGGAGGAGCAGTAGGAGTGAGCTGGTTTATGAGACTCTGAGCCCTGCCCTGCCCGTGAAACCATCTAGCTTCTGCTGCTTTTCCAGATGTCGTCTCAGAACATAAAAAAAATGCTGTACAGTGAGCTAAAATTGCCCCATGTCCCGTGCTCACAGGAGAAATGTAGCTGCAGCACAGATCTGAGAAGATGCTGTGCACTGTGATTGATAGATATGATACACAAAATGTGACACATTTCTTTGGAAATAACGTTAGAAATCCTTGGTTTATTCTTGGTTTATTGGTATGAAGCAAAAGAAAAGAAGATAAATCCATCTATTGCAGAAAGTTTTCCAACAGAAAAAAAAAAGGGGGGGGAGCTTTTGCCACAAATATCATTGCTATATAACTGACTCTTTTCCAGAAGCTTTTGGTGTCTTGTTCTTTTTTTTCTGTGCCCAAATCATGCGATGGGCAAGAGATCTTGTCAGATATAACCTTAAAGGAATTGAGTGGTACAAAAAGAACAAGGTTAAAAATAGGAAAAAAGGCAAAAGTACAAATGCTCTGTTAACTTTGCGGGGTGCAAGCTGCTAATTTCTAGTAGGTCACCGTGCGAATTAGCAAAACAGCAGGAATGGGAGTGCTCTAGTCCACTTTGCTAAAAACAGCTCAGTGGCCAGCTCATCATATTTGTCTTTTTCTCTGACCCATTTAGATTCCTTATTTTTAAAGGACATTTCTCCAAATGACAGTGTTTAACTAATGCAGAATTCCTATGTCTGAAGGACAGTCTGTGATCCAGTCCATTGACTCCTGATTTCATTTAAATTGCAATTCATTATTTTCTTCCTGTGCTCATTCAGGAACCCATTGTTCATTACTCTTTCATCACTCTATGATTGGAACAATTTGTATCTGTCGTTCATACATTGGCCAGATAATGAAATAATCATTTGTGCATCTACACGGTATTTTACATTTATTTTTCACAGTGTACTTCACTTCGCCGGGTCATTTTATCATTCTGGAACAAATTGTGATCTTGTTTAAGCATTTGCTAGTTGGTAACAGTCCGCAACTGCCAATGTCAGGGCACGTGCGTGTGTGTTTCTCATCGCTGAGTATTGCCCACAGACAGAATGGCGGTAAAATTATCATTATAAAATGATCATTGATCCTCCAGCTAACAAAACCAGGCCATCTTCTAGGAGGAAGGATTCTGCTGGCCATGGTCTTCATCTGAAGTACACTGAAGTTCTTGTCCTGCAGTCTTTCCCAGGGTTTGGGTCAGCCTTCGGGGACACATAATAAGAAGGGATAAGATTACCTTAATAAAACTGAAACTAGATGATAATGCACCCAGAGCACAATTATGGTGCTATTCAAATGAGTTCCTGTTCTCAAGCAGGTCAGCAAGGTCTAGAGATTAGGAGAATAAACTAATTACTCTAACATCAAATAGATAGAAAGGTGATCGCTGATTGGTTAATTTATTTTTCTTCTGTGAATTTATTTCTGTTCAATTAATTAAAATGACACGTGTTATACTCTCCAAATATCATTCACATTATTATGTAAAGGTTGAGTTAGTCATTATGTTGGAAAAGGTCAGGGCTTGAATTTAATGCTGGAGGGAGATACTGTCTTCCATTCACTCGTCATAATTACCATCCAGTTCCTGTCCTACCCGCTGATTGGATCTCGGCTATGGTTTTCAATAGAATTGCCACACAAGGTGTTTTGGACCTCCCTCCAAGATCTTCTCCAACAAAGTCAGGATTCAATTAAATAATGTAGTCTTTAAACCCATTGCTTTGGCAGGTGAGCTGAGCTGTATCAGTGTCGGTATGTGTCATTCTTCTGTCTTCTTCTTGTCTCAAGATACATATCACCAGGAGCCTCTAGGAAAGATGAAGACTTCTTTGTGTTATAGAAGCACAGAAATATATAGGGTTGGAAGGGACCTCTGGAGATCATGCAGTCCAACACCCTGCCAGAGCAGGTCCCACAGGAACGTGTCCAGGTGGGGTTTGAATATCTCCAGAGAAGGAGACTCCACCACCTCCCTGGGCAGCCTCTTCCAGTGAACTTTATGTGAACAGCTCTGGGAGATGCTTGGTTGGCTGAGGTGTGGATGCACAGAACAGACCAGTGACAGAAGAGCAGATACACAGAGGAGTGCGTGACTACATGAGGGTAACTTTGCTTCAGCCTCAGACCCGTTGACCTCAATAACTTGCTTGATCCTCCCTGGGCACCTAGGCAGCAAGCACCTAGGATGCAAGCACCGAGGCACTTGATGGTAAGTGAAGCTTGTAAATTAAAAATACAGCTTATAAATGACCCTTAGATCATCCCTTCAGCTGCTCAGGCAATATAAGAGCAGCAGTTGTTTTTGCTACTGGTCAGCAGGTGAGCGTCAGGGATGAGTGAACGATAAACTGTGCTGTTCTTGCTGTTAAATCTGAAGAATTACCACACACTTATGGCTGGGCTTGGAATTAATAGCCAGAAAAGTGCACATAGAATCACAGAATCATTTAGGTTGGAAAAGACCTTTAAGATCATCAAGTCAACTGTTAAAGGCCACCTCTAGCAGACAGAAGAGAATAAACGAAAGTCAGCAGCTCTGAGTTTGGTGTGAGCATGGAAAAGGCACAGACTGCTCTTCCCACCATGTCCTGGGAATGACTTCCAGTTCAAGTTCCCTGTGAAAGTGATGGTATTGGTGCATCTGCTATAAGGATATGTGGGGTTTGGTCTTCAGGGCCATCCCTCCAGGACAATTCTCTGTTCATGGAAACGCCATATCTTCTTGAAACGTGGATGGTCAGATGGATATTTACTGGCCTCATGAAAAAGCCACAGGTTTCTATCAAGTAAAGAGTTTAAATATTTGCTTATGTTGTTTGGAACAGCGTTGACATGCTGAGGGGATACATGTGGCCTTGGGTTTGCCAGAGTCTCTAAATGTAATCTGTGGTCATGTTTGTAATTTTAATACCGTATGGGAGACATTTTGCACTTATTTCAATGGCCTAGAAATACTCTTTTTTCTGTAAATATATTAATTCTTCTTAGTTACACTCTATTAAGTGGTGTTTATTTAACATGCATGTAGACTGTATCAGCCGTTTGAATAGAACAAGAAGGGGAGCTAGCATCAGGTTTAACTAGAGTGAGGAAACATCGGCAGAAACAAACTGTAGCAGGACGTTAAAAAATCACCTGCTTCCTAGGGGAGATACAAATGGGTAACGATCCATGGAAACATGAACATTTCAGATTGCATATCTTCTATTCAGATTTATGACCAGCTGTCAGAGCGCTGGTGTCCCTCACTCCATGAGAGGGCTTACTCTTTGCCAAACCATAATGAGCAGATTATGGGTGGTGCTAGAAAAAGTATGGGACACTTTGAGAAATTGCAGCGCGTCGTATTAACTTCTCTCTGATGCTAGCAATTTCCCATCATATTGTATTACCAATCACTGTCACTAATACACCATGAAATTCAGATGTATAACGTAGTGTACAACTCAACCTCTCATTTCAAAGCTTTGTTACCCGTAATCCTGCATGAGTCATTAGTAATGTCACTGAACAGACTAAAGCTCATTCACTTCTTTCAGTGTTTCCCTTGCTGGCAAATAACTGATATATCACACATGGGCACGACGCTTGATTCTCCAGAGAGCTTTGATTGCGGCATTGTGAAGTGTGTGCCTCTTTAACAGACAATCAGGTCTACGCACGACCCTCGACTATCCCCAGTCTGGCGTGTCCCGCTGGATGGCTGAGCAGCTGGGTACTCCGATAAAGCATCTATTGTCTTTTTCTTAAATTATTTATTTATTGAAATGTGTTTGTGATGTTTTAAAGGCAGTATCATGCTAAAAGGTAAAAGTACACCCACAAAAAATGTTAAAACTTAAGGGTACGGTTGAAATTTGGAAAAGGACTTAGATTGTTTAATTTTTTAGGACTTGGTCTCACTTGCAAAAGACACTTAAAGGCTTGTGGCCCAGGAGTGGGGACGAAGGTTAGCACCCAGGTCCCTCAGGAACCAGCAGCACAAGGGCAGGAGCGAGGCCCACTGCTATCCATCTGGAAATGATGCATGGATGAAACACAGATGATGCTGGACACATTCTCTTAATTTTAAGTGCAAGGAGAATCTCTCAAGGCAGGCTCAGCAGAAGGTTTCACAAGGAAAGGGACTGTCTGTTCATTTCCAAGAGAAAAAGAGATGGCTTTATGGAGTCTCGATCTACTTGTGGGATTGTCATATTTCACAAATGGCTTTATTGAACTTCGCCATGGTGATGCTGGGCCAGTTCTCCCATCTGGGGAGGTCATCTTGAACAGTGATTCTGTTGCCCAGAGAGATGTGCCCTCTAGCAGCCATGCATTTGCAGTTTTGTATGTGAAACATCCATTTTGCAAGCAGAAAGATGGGCTACAGGACAGGGCTGTGTTTGTGAGCATTAGATAACTGACTTAAGAGTGTAGATTTGTGGTAAGTTTTAATTTAGCTTCCATTTCTTCCCTTCGCTCACATGAAAATTCAATGGAATGGTGTCAAGAGCCTTCCCGAGCCAAGATGTATCACATCTACCTCTCCCCTTTGCCTCCATGCTAATTATCCTGACAAATTGGTTTGCCGTGATTTGCTTGGAAAATCTGTTGATCTTTTTCCAACTTCTCATTATCAGATAGTTTGTCTGGTGGGTCTGTGCCTCCCAAGGTGAGGAGGCCTGCATGGCAATGGGGTATCATCATCTGTAGAAAGCCAATGTCTTGGTGCTTCTGGGTGAAGTTACAGTGGGCACTTCTAGCAACAGAAAAGGTGGTTATGGTGATGGCACGCTGTGCTGGTAGGTTAGAACTGGTGGCAGTCACTTATGGAGGAGACAATGGAGTTAAACCCAGCTGGTGTCTGGTCCCAAGTGGTGTTCCTCAGGGCTCAGTGTTGGAACCATTTCTGTTTAACATCTTTATTGATGATCTTGACAAGGAGATAGAGTGTAAATTCACAGATGACACTAAGTTAAGTGGGAACGTTGATCCTCATAGGGAGGCTCTACAGAGAGACTGGGATAGATTGGATGGATGAGCCAACGTTAATGGTATGAGCCTCAACAAGGCCAAGTGCCAGGTCCTGCCCTTGGGCCACACCAACCCCCTGCATCGCTTCAGGCTGGGGCAGTGGGGCTGGAGCTGCCGGGCTCAGGAACAGGACCTGGGGGTTCTCATTGACAAGTGGCTGAATA